>JALGOQ010000010.1:1200000-1800000 GCA_023078705.1 Venturiaceae sp. KMAF11 | reverse complement strand
CAGAAGAAATGCCCGAAGATAGGGTTGGTATAATGAACAACTCAACCAGTAGAAATATGAAGTACCAAAGCTGGAGCGATCGCTCCCCTTCGGATCCTGTAACGGCTCCTCTGGTCTTGTTTGTCATCGCGCGAAGGACGATGGGTAGTGGGCCGCTCAAAAGGATGACCTGAATGACTGGCGGTAGAGTACCTTGTATGAAAGACAGTGCCCATTTGGGGAGGTTTTGGATCCAGCGCAGCCAAGGGACTGAGTCGCCGAAACTTGAAGCCTTGGACAGTGTACCAGTGAGGAACGAGATGATCCCAAAGATGAGCAGCGCCGCAACGAACAAGACCAAAAATGCCGCGCGATGAAGATATCGCGCTCTCCATGTTATATTTAGAGCGGGCCAGTTAATGTCTGCAGGCGAAATTTCTACTGATCTCTTTGTCATCCGGCGAGGATTGATGTCGGCAACGGCTTGGCAGGCAAGGTGAGCTGCCTTTTGGGAATTGAATTGTATGAAGGCTGTGTTGTTCTTCTTGTAAGATTCCAGCGCTTGACCCTCTGCTTCAACCTCCATGTTCAGTCTAGCGAGCTCTCGGCGAGCATGGTAAATGGTGTCCACTGACGTGGAAAAAAATCGGGAAATCAGCGGTATGTTCCAGGACCAGTTGTGCTTGGGGTTGCGTATCCTCATTGTGGGGCGGTCTTTCCGGTCGAGGTATTGCGTCCAGGCTGCTTTGGTGTCTAAATCGTGCTGCAAACACCTTTTGCAGGCTTCTTTAGGTGGCATTTCACGAATTGATTCGATCAGGGAGAGCGTGAGAATTTTGGCCTCGGTGGTCTTCATTTCAACGTCCAACGATTTGGGGTCTTGCTCGTTGTTGGGCGGACTGGACGATGAGCCAGAGGTGGCGTTTTTGGTGACATTTTGCTGTTTGAGATGGCGTTTGGCCACTTTTCTGATCATGTCGGTCTCTGCCTTTTCAAGGATATCTTCGAAGTGCCTCCGTTCTTTATCCTTGTCGACCAGCTTTCCAAAATCACGGTTGAGCCATATTCGGCGCACACCACCCGGGAAATCCCCGTACAATTCTTCCAGAGCCTCATTAGTGCAGAGATCCTTTGGGATGTCCGTGACGAGCACGGTTGTGCTGGAGGCCTTCAACCGGTGTCCGGGGCTGGTCAAGTATTCCTGTCTTTTGATAATATAATGCATCAATTCCTGGTGGAAGACATAGCAAACCCATGCGATCAACATGACGGCCAGGATGAAGTGAGCCCAGTATCTGCTCGTATTTTGAGGAGCCACGTTGGACCATGCTAATGTATCCAGGCCTTTGACAGTGTAATTAGTGCCGGCAATGGTGCTGGTACCCTTACCACCATTGTAGTTGAGAGGCAGGAGAATGGGCAGGATTAGACAGAGGGCGGGTGTGAAGATCTTCAGACACATGCTTAGATAGCGAAGGAAGAAGTAGGCATCCATGCCGGCCTTGTGGAGGACTTCTGGATCCTCCTTGATCTTGAACACGGTGTATATCCATCGTACAGGGTTGGCGGGAGGAGGTTTTATTCGCTGTTTGAAAGGTATAAGGAACGATCGCGGTTGGCTAGAGCGGCGGTCAGTATTAAGATACAAATCAGCGAAATGGAAGATAAGACTCACTATATCCGCTTGGCCCACAGGTAATTCCTGACCAGCAAGAAGAAGGTGAATTGAGTGCCGAAGAGAACAGCACCAGCGGCGAGGGAGATGGCAAAGGTTTGGATAGTCGTGCCGGCCTTTGTGAGGGCAGTGCCAGCACCCGGCGCGAAGATTTGAAAGGGATCCGTCTTGTTGGACATATTAGGATTGCGAAAGTAATAAGAAAGGAATGTTGATTGGCAACATGTGTCTGTTGTCTGTTGTTGAGGTTGGAGACGGAGGGGAGTGTCTGTCTCCCTGGCCTGGCACTGGCACTGGCACTGGCACTGGCACTGCTGGTAGTAGTTTTAGGGTGACGCGCCAATTTTTGATATGACGTCGCTCATCTCCGGCTCCTCAACCACGGTTCATCAGACAACATTTGCCTCCCATTTGATACACAATCACGATTCACGCTTCCGTCCCCGTGCCGACTCCACGTTGAAATCCATGCCCTTCTTTATTTAATCTCTTAACCTCCCGTCTTCCCGAACCTTAAAGTGACTGGACACGTGGGACAACATAAAGATACCAACGAGTATCTTGTGATGCCAGATCCCATTTACCCCAGTCATTGGGGTTCAGAAACTCCGTGATGATGCAGCAGCTCTCCAGGGTTCGAAGGGTAGACACAAGGCTGTCATTACGTGTCCGCAAGAAATCCTCGAGTGCTCCATCTGTGCGGAGGATGTCGGCTATCTCGACTGGCCGGAACATAATTCAGCGGTTTTGGAGCATGAATTTCAAAGGATTGTCCAAAATGCGGAATTGCAATTGAGCGAATTAGTGGCTGTGACCATACGACCAGTAATTCTTTCCATCAAGTTCAATTGGACATCGAGGGTGCTAAATTCCTGACAAAAATCCAAACGATATTGCCAGGATTTCAACGCCTACGATCGGGGTCTGAACACTATCCATACCAATATAGACTCCCACGTCGCAATTGTCATAAGAAGTAGTGATGATACTGTCGCACCGCATGGGGCTCCGCCCATAATTTAGAATGCGCTGATCGTCGCGCATGATGGGACACTTGCATAGACGTGTTGACTTACCGTCAGCTATAATGGTCCAGTACAGGCAATTTGCGGTGGAGTGTTTGGGATGCATCATCGCCTATCTAAGAGCTAGAAACCATTGTCTAGCCCTCAATAATTAGTAGTAGTATGCTGGTTCGAATGGTTGTAATTGATACTACCTGACCTGCACGTGACAACCAAGTGCGGCTGACTTCAACTTAAAACTTAAAAACAGCCCAGATTCTAAGTTCCAGCAACTATCCTATCTATCTACTTTCTCTTCCATCTTCCAACCTCAAGCATTATCAAAGGCATATTTCCATCTCAATCGCGAAGGGTTCGAGGAAACAGCAATGCGCCTCCTTAGCACCATAACCTGGGAGCTCAAGACTTTCTTTGATGACAGCAAAACCCCGAAATACGCAATTCTATCTCATACATGGGGTGATGAGGAAGTCACCTTTGAAGATTGGAAAGACGTGGAGGTCCGTGAGAGTAGAAAAGGCTTCAAAAAGATTGAACAGGCTCGCAAGCTAGCCTTGGAACGTGGCTTTGAATACATCTGGATTGATACCTGCTGCATCGACAAAAGTAGTTGTGCAGAGCTGTCCGAGACCATCAATTCCATGTTTCGCTACTACAAAGAGGCCGAAGAATGCTAGGCCTATCTCGAAGACGTACAATCATCCTACCAACTGAAACCCAGCCGATGGTTCACGAGAGGTTGGACCTTGCAGGAACTTATAGCCCCATTAACTCTACGCTTCTATCTTTGGGACTAGACGTATCTCATCGACAAGATCTCTCTCTGCTACACGATTGCAAAAATCACGAGGATAAACGAAAGCCTTCTTCGTGACGGGCCCGAACGTTTGCGACATTTCAGCATCGCCAAGAGGATGTCTTGGGCTGGAAGCAGACAGACCACTCGTGCTGAAGATATCGCCTACTGTTTGATGGGTATTTTTGACGTCAACATGCCACTACTCTATGGAGAGGGTGCAGAGAAAGCTTTCTTCCGTTTACAGGAAGCCATCATGGCCGATTCCTCAGATCACTCCCTTCTTTCTTGGAGTGCTGAGCCTGCAACGGTGCGAAATTATGAGACGAGTGGGGTTCTGGCCAAGTCTCCGTCTTCTTTTTCGGCTTGGAGCAGGATCGTACCGCTCAAAAGAAACAGGGAGGCTTACACCATGACGAATAGGGGCCTCCAAATACGACTTCCCTTCCTTGCTACCAACGACCCAGAAGCTTTCCCCAAAACAGATGTACCCCCGGGCCGTTGGGCTTATGGCATACTGAACTGCCACATCGAAGAAGACACATCTGGGCCGCTAGCGTTGTTACTCCCTCTAGACAAACCATATGACGAACACGATTCCGGGAATTTGGAAGAAATTGGCCGAGGGCAGTTGATTGAGGTCGTTCCTGAGAATATTGCAAGTACGGCAACGATGCGGACGATTCATATCCCCAAACAAGATTCCATACGAGTTGAAACAGACACATCAATCTTTTTTAATCCCTTGCCCACGGGGTGTGGAATGACACACGAGCACTGGCACGGGTACTCGAACAAAAATGCATGGAAGACAGATGGCCAATTGAGAAATAGAACATTTCTTCTGCGTGACACTGACATTCGGTCGGAACGTCTCTCTCTCACATTCTTATACGAGGGATCGAGCACCGTCACATTCGCGGTATTTGTCCAAGCAGGGCCTTGTGTAGATTGTGGTGTCTGCATTGAAGAGTTCTCTGAAGTGGGTCTTGACTGGTTGAAAAGTGGAGAGACATTTAAGGAATGGTGTGAAGATGCCACTTGCCGAACTTTAAATTTTGATCTGCAATGTTCGCTTTACATGTCAACCGATATCTTCATTACAGCAACTGTTAGAAAAGAGCAACGGCTAGGAAAAGACTGCTACGCGGTAGAGCTGACAATTCTTGAGGATTGGTTCTCATTTCTGGTAAACCATGCACAGTTTGGCCCACATATCACCTGTGAGTGGTCCTACTCTAGCACAGAATCTGAGATCCATCTTTTTTGCTGGCCAGCTGTGCGGCCAAGTTTTTAAGACGAGGCGATAGGTTAAACATCAACTGCCGATCACCTAGCCTATACATAGAACATCGAGCGTACTTCACATAGGCCCACCACGTTGAACAAGTTCTCGTATGCCAGTAACTTAAGTAATATCATATTACTAGTTGTAAGATGTAAGAAAAATCTGCCATATTATTTCGAATACAAGATCGATCTCCACGCTATATCCAATTTCCTAACTCGAGATCATGGTAGGGATCAACGAGGCATGTTGCAATCGCAGGCCACTGGTCTCAACAAATCCACTAACTCTCCCCAATCTGTTCAACAATAAGCTCACACTCGTTCTCACCATCGCCTTCCTCTACGGCCTGCAAATTAGCCGGCCACCAAATTAGAAGCACGACCTGCACCAAGAACATCAACGCCCCATCAAAACAGTACATTGGCCATTCATAGCTCAACAAGTAGCCGTCAATCCCCATGATATACTCCACAACCCGAAATACTGACCTCACAATGATCAATGCACTACAGGCGTACAAAGCATGCAACGCTCTTTGCCAGCGACCTATTGCCCCTTTCCGATCCCCAGTTCTCGCATGGTCTTTCATAATATGCCTTTTCAGCCTCCTCTCCCGCACCACCGCCGCAATAACAAAGAACCCAAAAATAATCAACTGGATGGACAGCCTAGTAGTCACAACCCACTGCCTTATAACCTGTGTACTCTTCTTCCCTGTCAGACCCGCCACATTCTGCTGCACCGTCAAACTCAAAATATCACCACTTATAAACAATCTCGTTTATTCGCGAAGGCCTAACGATAGATAAAGTGTTGGAACGCTACTAGCAGGGGTATTCAGGGGTGATAAGGTTACCACCTCATCGTACGAACATTAGATAGATAATTAATTAATTAAGATATACTATATTTTATATAAGACCCTTATATATATATATATATATATATAGAGCCTATTTAACACCAATTAGTAGTTATAAGATAATCATAGATTAGTAAAAGTAAAAAGACAAGACGTGCCTACTAAATAGGACTTTATACTAAAAACTTAAAAACTCTACCTATTAGAGTCTCTTAAAAGATCTAAGTATATATCTATATACGATTTTTAACCTTTTTATTACTACTAGTAAGTAATAGATAAGACTTAAATACTACCTATATAAAATAGATAAGGTTATATACTAATATATATTAATAATAAACTACTAAGAATCTTTTATATAATACTAAAAATAATATTAAAGCTACCGTATTATAGTAGACCTAATATAAGGTAATAAAGAAAATTTAGATAAGAATAAAGATCGCAACGTATAAAAGTTAGATAAGAATAAAAAATAAGATATATGAAAAGTAAAAAAATAAATAGAAATCTAAGAGATAGAGGGCCTTATATAAAAAGTTACCATAATACTATAGAAGAAAGTAGTTAGCCTTATATACTAAGAAGACCTTAGCTTTAATTTCTTATATAATTTAGAAACTATAGAATTAACTATATACTTTATAGAGTAAATATAAGAGATAATCTAGTTAGATATATAAGAAGATATAATTATATAAACGTTTAAGGAAACTTTTTACGGGTAGAAACTATAATATTTCTAAGATATTAACTATATATTTATAAAAGCTATAATTAAAATATTATATAATAAAAATATAATACTACTAGTAACTAATTCTAACCTATTAATAGCTAAGATCTTTATATAAATACTAGACCTTACTACTGTATAACCCCTAAACTAGTTTATATAAAATATTACTAGTTCTATAATAATATCCCTACTATCTATCCTAATCTAATAAAAACTAATATAATCTTAAATAATTTAATATTTATAGCCTATACCTCTTTAACTCTTTGTATAATTAATACTATTATAATAAAACTAACTACTTATATAAACTAATTATAATATTCCTCTACAATATCCTATTTCTAAGGGTATAATTAACCTAAATAAAATCTTAATATTTTAAAAAGGCTAGAGAAAGGATAGAAACTATATAGGTAAACCGTATAATATCTTTTATAATAAGGTTTAAATCTTTATTAGCCTTTTTAAAATAAACTCTAGATTATAGAGAACTAATACTATATAGTATTTCTAAATATACTCTTAAATTATATAGAGGAATTTTACCTTTATTATATTAGCCCTAATAAGAGATAGGACGAGATCTATTATCTTATAGATACCTACTTTAAGACGGCTATAAATTATAATTAGTACTATATAGACTAGATAATAACTATATTTATACAAGTCTAACGCAGTGTAACGAGCTAATTCGAAGAAATCGATTCGAGATCGATTAAATCGAGATTAGATTAGAATCGAGCTTAGATAAGTAGGGCTAAAAATCGAGCTCGATCCCAATCTCGAATCAATCTTAATTAATCTAATAGTTATTTTTAGTAATTTTAATATATTATATACTATTATATAAATAATATATAATTTAATTTTAAGAGCTCTAGGATTAGTAATTAAAAAGATAAATAAAAAATAAAAGGAACTCGTATACCTATAGTTAGTGTAACGAGCCGATTAGATTAATTTAAGATTAGGATCGAGCTCGATTTTCAGCCCTACCGATTCGGATTTAGATTTTGAATCGAAATCGGCCGATCTAGATCGAGCTCGAATCGGACTAGTACTAACTAGAAAATAATTTTTTATAAATAGAGTATTATATAAATATATTATAAAAAAAGTCTTACTCCTCTAGGACCCCTATAATATATTTAAAATTAAAGATTTCTTAAAGTTCTAGTTAGGAATAGTTATAAAACTAAAGAAAATATAGTCTAATAAAGTATATACTACTATTTTATAGTTTTTAAAGTATTTTAAGATATAATATATATTATTTTATAGGAATACTTCTTTTATTGTTCTAATTTACTTCGTCACGTGTTTTAAAAAATACGTTAATATTATAGGCTATATAAAGTATTTTCTATAATTTTAGAACCGTAATAGTTTTATTTATAAATATTCTATCTACATAAAAAGTTATAATAGTATAGGTTTACTAGTTCTTTTTATATTTTATTTATCTTTTTAATTACTAATCCTAGAGCTCTAAAAATTAATTTATATATTATTTATATAATACTATATAATATATTAAATTTTCTAAAAATAACTATTAGATCGAGCTAGATCGAGCTTAAATCGGAATCGAGCTCGATTTTTAGCCCTACTAATCTAAGCTCGATTCTGATTCGAGCTCGATCTAGCTCGATCTTAAATCGATTTCTTCGAATCGGCTCGTTACACTGCCTATAGTCTTAAAACTTTTTCTATATAATAAATATATATAGTTAACTCTAGTAAGCTAATAAAAGTCTATATTATATTCTATATAGCCTTTATAATCTACTACTACCTTAAACCGCGTAAAGAGTAAAAAAAAGATTTTATAAAAATCCTTAATTAGATATTTACTAGTATATACATAATATATACTCTATTTAATCTAAAATATAGTTTATATCTCTATTATTTAAGTAGAGAGATAAAGCTTTTTCTAAAATTTTAAAAAAAAATAAGAATTCTATAAGATTCTATAAGATTCTAAAGCCTTCTAGTACTTACTAAAGTATATATTATTTATAATATAGTAGATATATATATAATACTATATAATTAGTAATATAGAACTATCTAGAAGGTAATAGAATCTAATAGAAATTTAGATTTATAATAAAAACTTTTAAGGCTTTCTATACTAATAATAGAAATTCTATGTTCTTCTCTTAATTAATAATCTATAGAATATAGGTTTTAAGTATATATAGATAGTAAATCTTCTCCTTTTATACATTTTTTTAAAATAACTATCTACTATACTTTACTCTACTACTATACCTACCTATCTACCTACCTACCTATCTACCTATCTATCTATCTACGAAAATGTCTACGGTTACTCCCAATATAGAATCTTTTAAAGATAGCTTTACTTTACCTATAGATAGCCAAAAGGCTTATATATTTAGTAAAGGCTATTTTTCTAAGACTTTATTACCTTATAATCCTACCGAAAAAGAACGTTACGTCGAAGTAAAATACCTATTACCTATTACTAATAGTATTACGTATAATAAAATGTAGAAAAAGCCTTATAATTACTTAACTACTAGTAATTACTACGCGTATTTAAAGAAAAATTATCCGGAAATATCTAGAACTAAAGAAGAAGAAGAATTAAAAAGGGTTACTTATTTTAAAGGTATTTAATTAATAATATTTAATTATATATCTATATATTAATACTAACTTTATTTATAGGGGAAGCTTCTATTTCTATAAATACTAGTAATACTAGTATTAATAAAAGATCTAGAGGAGAATCGTTCTTTACGCCTAGCGTAATACGAAATAGAAACGAATTAGCTTCTAATATAGAAGCCGATTATCGTAAAGCTACTATAAAATTAGTAGTAGAGAATAATCTATCTTTATAAGTACCTAATAGTAATTATTTTAAAGAATTAGTCTCTCTACTATCTCCGTAAGTAATAGCTTTTATTAAGACTTTATTATATATATATACTAACTTATTAATAGAGGCCTTCCTACTCTAAGTCCTTATATTATTAAAAAAGACCTAGTAGCTATATATAATAGTTATAAATCTAGACCAATTAAAGACCTAAGAGATAATAAAGAGACTAAAGGCTTATATAGCCTTACTCTTAACGCGTAGACGTCTAATAACTATAACGAATTTCTAGGGGTTACTATTTACTATATTACTAATAATTTTACCCTAAAAAATACCTTTCTAGGGGTAATACCTTTAGAGGAAAGCTATTCTGGTTTATACCTTAGTAAGGTATTAATAGAAGTTTTAAAAGAATTCGAAATACTCAATTCTATCTCTAGGTAAGTTAGTATATATTATAATTTTAATAAATACTAATTATATATTAGTATTACTCCTAATATTAAAGTTCTATATCTAGATCTAGGCAAACTATCTTATTACTAGTAAGCTAGTAATATATAAGGAGATATAATTAAGCTAGTAAATAAGAGTTCTAGCGTTAGTTTTTACTATAAAATAGGCTCCTTTAAGATATAGGTAAAGCTTCTTAAGTATATAGAGTAGAGCTCTATATTCTAGTTTAACGGCGTCGTATTTTTATTCTAAGATCGACTAGATCCTACTTTTATATCTATAGGGATACCTCTTTCTTACGCTATTAAGTTATTATAAAATAGTACCCTAACCTTTCCCTAAGGTATTAATAGAGAGGATAATTATACTAGCTTTCGAATTATATTAAACTAGCTTTAATATTAGTACTAATATTAAAGCTTTTTATAGTCTCCCTATTATAGTACTCTACTTAATTCCTTAGTAGAATAGTATATTCTTTTAGAAAAGTAGAAAAATAGATTTAGAGATAGAAGTAAAGTCCTTAATATAGATTTTATAATATATATATATACTAATAAACGCCCTTATAGCTTTAAGAAATCGCGGAGTATCCTATTCTAGAATAGTAGTAACCTTAGTTTAATTTAGATATTTTCCTTCCTAGTTATAGTAATATCTAATAATTAGAATATCCTTAACGTATATATTAAATTTCTCTCCGGAGATCGTTACTCTAGACCTTTTAATATCTACGAGGAGGGTATTAAGCCGTTATATATATTCTAGAACTATATAATATATCTTAGGTAGTTTAGATTTCTAGTTACTATACGTCTTCCTTAGGCTATTATATAAGACGTCGTCAATATAGATATTACTATTCTAGGACTAATAGAAGATAATCTTCTTAGTAACTCGATAGAACTAGGCTATAAAGTTTATAGTATTATAGGAAAGTATAGTTATTCTTAGGAGGCTAAATAGGAAATAGAATAATATTAGGTCTTAGCTTTCTACTCTAAGTTCTAGTTAGTTATATTTAGAGAAGAAGTCCGTAAAGAAGATATATATATATCTCGTGAATAAGTCCGAAAACTCGTCCGCGGTAGGTAGGATATTCGTATTTTAGATTATAACTATATTAATATTTATAGTACTATTAATTAATTAGTACTTTCTATTTTTCTTTTAAATAAGGAACTATAGATTTTGATAGAGAGCGTAGCTAGGTTTAAGGCGACTAGTTATAATTCTCTTTTAAAATATAGTCTAGATTTCTTTACTAAAAGCTTTTAGGACATAGAATAACTTAGCTTACTATAGTTTATACTTTATTATATAAATCTTTTATAGTAGTATAACTTCTAAATATATCTTATTATACTTTAAGAACTACTACGCTAATATAGGTTCTTGTTTATAGTTAAGTATACTATGTATATATTATATCACGTGCCTAATAGGGGCGCGTGTGTACCTACTGCCAAAACCTTTTAGTAGTAGTAAAAATAACTAACTATTATTATATATTAATATAAAACGTTTTACCTAAGATCTTTATCTTATATTTAATTACTAATATAAGTATATATACTTAGCCCTTTAGTTACCTATATAACTATTACTAATTAGTAGTTATATTTATTTATAATTATAGAACGGTAAGGTTTACTAGAAGAGTAGAGAGAAGAAGTAGTAGTCTACTAGAGTAATCTAAACCTATACTTCTTAATACTAGTTATTAATCTTTTAAAGCCCTAAAGGATAGTTTAAACGCTTAGAAAGACTAATAAGCTAAGCTAGTATTAGGATCTACCTTATCCGTAGAGAGATACCTTAAAAAGAGTAGAGAGAAGAAGTAGCAGCCTATTAAGGTAGTCTAAACCTATACTTCTTCTTAATACTAGTTATCTATCTTTCGAAGCCCTAAAGGATAGTTTAAACGCTTAGAAAGACTAATAAGCTAAGTTAGTATTAGGATCCGCTTTATTTATAGATAGATACCTTAAAAAACCTATATTTTTTACTAATCTAATTAAGTCTACTACGATACTTAATCCTTACCGTTAACCCTACCGTAAACGCTACTGATCCTATTACTAAACCCCTTTATTAGACCTATTATAATAGTCTAATTATACTAAAGTAGTACCGCGTCCCTAGAAAATAATAAGAAGAGTAAGGAGATAAGAAATAAACTAGAATTAAGTAAGAACTAAGGTATTAAAGATAATAAAAGTCCTATACCCGACTTAATATATAACTCTAATAATTTTAAGAGCTTAATAAATAACTTTATTACTACTTAAGTTAGAGGATTCTAATTCTAAAGGAATACTATAATAAGACTATAATTCCTAATAGTTAATTATTAACTACGTACCTTATAGGGTACTTCTACTATATAATTAATAATTACTTTACTTAGGATTATATAATACTAAACGGAACCTAATATATCGTTAAAGCCTTTCTACTATAGATAATTAAGATATAGAGAAAGCTCGAAAGAGGTAGTTTCCGAGCTTTTAATATAATATTTATTATAAGATATATCTATATCGTCCTATAAAATAGATAACGCGACTTAGTAGAGAGGTACTATATATAGATATAAATAAGTTCCCTATATTTTATAATAAATATACTAATACCTATACCTACGTCTCCTTAACCCCTCTTATCTCCTACCTAAAGATAAAATACTAGGGCTAGCCTCCTAAAGTATAAAGGAGGAGAATACTAAGTACTTAAAAAAATAGCTATAATCTTCTAGAATTAGTATTAAAACTACTTAGTATTTAATATTAAATAGGCGCTCCTAACGCTACTTAAAGAGAGAGCCCTCGACTACTACTATAAACTTTAAAAAGATAGCTAAATAAAAGTATAGACTTAGAGATATATAATTTTAAAGATTTCTAATAAGTTTAAGACTTACGAGCGTCGCTAAAAGATTATAGTAGATTAGAATTAGATATTTTTCTAAAGGGAGATATATTTAAACCTAGGTAAATTAAAAAGAGAAGTCCTTGAAATTCTTTTTAAGAAGCTTAAGAAAATAGTAAAGATATTTAGTTTTAAGAATATTTTAGGTACTTACGTACTTAATATAGTTAAAAATATTTCTAAGACCGCCTTTATTTAATATAATAGGAAGAAGATAATTATAATAAGTATATAGACTATTAAAATTTCGTCGACCGCTATTATAGAGGCTAATAATATAGTAATTTAAAACCGTAAAACTACTCGAAATACCCGCTAAGGTAATTTAGGAGTACTTAGTAAGGATTTAATAGTAGTTAATAGCCCTATAATAATAGCTAACGTAGAGACTAAAACCGCGGCTAAGGAGGATACTACTTTAACGCTAAACTATCTTAGCCTACTACTTAGAATACCTAGGAAAAGAGTAAGGTTTACTACGTCTATAGAAAGCCTAATTACTAGTTAAATAAGTACCTATTCGCTAAAAGAAAAGCTACTTTTACGAAATATAAGGAATCCTAGATATACCTATACTTAGCTAACTATTAAGTACTTTTCTAATTTCTTATTAAGATCGATTAGGTAGAATATTCGGATATAGTTAGTATACTAACTTACGTTAACGAGTAATATATGGCCTATCTCTTAATAATATCTTAAGAACCTAAGATTTTATCGTAGTTCTTTACTACTATTAAAACCTAGAATAATAATATAACTATATACTTTCTAACTAGAATTTAACTAATGGATAAGACTATAGAACTACTAAGTAATTTTAGTAATAAAGATATACTCGAGAGTATAAAGGTTTAGATATAATTAGGAGATTTAGAATAAGAGTATTAGATCTATATATTTAAGGACTAATACTCTAAGGAATACTTCTAAGGTATTATACTAGATATAGGAGTAGTAGGAGTTTTAATAGCTAGTTAAATATAACTAGTAGTATTTTAAAAGTACCTACTACTACCTCTTAATATAACTACGGCCGGCTAATATAGTATTTAATTCGGAAAAGGACTACTACTAAGCTCCTTAGGTATACTTCTAGTACTAACCCCTTTTAATATTATCCCTTTCTATATTCTATTAACGGATATACTATTTCTTCTTTATCTTTGAGATATAAATAATTACTTAATTAAGTTTAATAACCTCGAGAATATATATACTTATTTAATAAGATCTTAAGGTACTAGTTATAAGAAAATTCGGGTACGTATAGCTTAAACTATATTACCTACTTAAATTAAGTCTAGAGAAGTCTATAAAAAGACTATAGGTTAATAATACTTACTATAACTAATCGACTAGTTCTCCTTGCTAAATTAACTTAGTACTAAGTATACGCTCTATTCTAGACTTCGATAATAAGAACCCCGATAGTTAATTCTATACCGATCTTACGGAATCCTAGCTAAGATAATCATATAGACGATTTAGTTACCTAACCGCCTAAAGGACTTTAACGCTTCTAGAAGGCGTAGGCTACTCGGACTTAGACTAGAAAGCCTTAAAATATATTAATAAGATATGTAAATACTATTAAGTATATAGTAAGGCTCCTATATAATTCCGTTTTAGCCTTAAGAAAGACCTTAAGTTTAACGCCGTTATTATTATTAATATTATATACCTTAAGGGTAAACTAGTCCTATACGTCGTTAATTTAGTATCGTCTTTCTAAAACGTATAATTCCTATATAAGGATATAAGTACTAAAACTATTTAATAAACCCTTTAATTTTATTAGATTAATATATATATTAGCCCTCCTAATCGGATTATCGTCGATACTAGTACTAACCTTACGTTAAAAGAATTTAGCGCCAAAGCTAAGGCCCTTAGTATTAACGTTAAAGAGGTACCTATTAAAGCTTATTATAGCGTTAGTAAGGTAGAATCCTACTACTAAGTTATTAATAGGATTTTTATAATCTTCCGCTAAAAACTACCTTATAAACGCCCTAAAAATATACTATAAATAACTATAAAGGTAATTAATAATATATTAGGCCCTAACGGCCTAGTTCTAATACTACTTATTTTTAAAATCTACCCTAGGATTATAGAATTCTCCCTACCGTCTCTAAATATTAGCTAACGAGCTTTAGTAGTCGAAAAAGTAATAAAAGAGCTTCGAAGAATATAATTTAAAAGTCCTTATCTACCGCGAAAAGAAAGGATAGCGAGGCCTATATATACTAAAATATATTAAAGGCTATAACTATATTCTAGATATTAATAGTAAAGATAAGAAATTCCGCTCTATATTAGTAAAATTATAGTATAAGAATACGATAAATTTTTTTCGTATTAAAGAATAGCCTAAAAATAATAACTTAGCTTCCGAAACTAAAGATCTCCTAGATAAAGCCTAGAATAAACTTCGAAATAAACTAGAAATAAATATAGTAACTAATCTAACCCTACTAAAAGAGGTTATTACTACTAAAAAATACCCTCCTCTAATAAAATAACTATAAAACTACCTAGTTATACGAATTCCCTATAAATAATAACTAGAAGGAATTTCTATATACCTATCTTTAAAAGAGAGAACTATAATTAACCTCTCTCTATAGCTAAGGTTAGAAGGAAAGATTAAAGCCTTAGGCCCTCCTTTTAAAAAATCTAATCGATAAGAGATTAATAACCTAATTAGGTAAAACGTTATAGAATTTATAAGCTACTCTTATAACGAAAGGGATAGTAGGATTAGGATATTTCTATTATAGATAGTAAGAGACATTAAAGATATTAAAACCTATAAATTATACGAGAAATTAAGACTTGTAGTTTAAGGATTTTAAGATATAGGAAAGTTAGAGATCCTAACTTAATCCCTAATAATTTAATAAGTAAGCTAACGAATCCTTATAGCTCTTACACTAATATTTATTAGTAAAGGAATTCTTATTACCCTTCGTAATATTTTTTAAGTATATACGTAATCTTACTCTAAACTCTAACGTAAGGTTCTCGCGTACCTACCTAAGGAAATCGCTTACCTATACCCCCCTAGAATAATTATAAAAATCAATAAACCTCTCTACGGTATTATAGAGTCTAGCCTCTACTAGTTCGTAACCTATTCCTTATACTATAAGTATAATCTTAAGATAATTAATTCTACCTATAACCCCTATCTATTTATAATAAAAGATATACTATTTAGACTTATTAGTATATAAATAGACGATATACTTATTATCGCCGACTAGGAATTCCTAAATATAGAAGAGAAGGAAAGGAAGAAAGCTAACTTTAAGGCTAAACTAATTAAGATTCTTAGAGATAGGAAAAATCTTATTAAAATAGCTATATTCTTTTAAAATAAGGACTAAATATTATTATTACCTAGAAAAACTAAGGAGAGAAGCTAGTTTCTATTAATATATAACTTAGCTAAAATCTTTAAAAGATCTCCTATATTTAATAACGTATACGAGGCGCCTATATCTTAAGTATTTACTAACTTAAAGTAGTATTTAATCTTTTAGTTATAACGTAATATTAGGACCTATATAGTAAAGAAATTAGCTATCTTAATAAACGACTTAAATAGTAGATAGAAAACTAATTACGAGGTCTAAAATACGTGCTAATTAACCTTAGTAAGATAAAACTTTTCGTTTTTATAGATAGATCCTTCGTAAATAATAAAGACCTTAGTAGCTAAATTAGATTCCTAATTATACTAGAAAATAAAGAGAAACCTAGAGATTCTTTATTTCTACTTACGAGTAATATTATTTACTAGTCTTCTATAGAGGCTCAAAGAGTAATAAGGAGTATTCTAGCCTCTAAGATCCTTATAATATCTAATAGCGTAGATAAAGGCTATATAATTTCTATAATAATATCCTAAGTAATAATAAAACTTAATATACCTAAAGTACCTATTATTATCTATACTAACTCCTATTTTTTATACGAGTACCTAGTTAAGCTAGGAACTATAAAGGAGAAGAAACTAATAATAGATATTATAGCCTTTAATGAAGCCTATAAAATAAGGGAGATCCTTAAAGTACGTTAGATTAATAGCTAAGATAACCTAGTAGACCTATTTATAAAAAGATCTCCTAACTTAACTCTAACTACTCTAATCTCTAAGAATAAACTTAAGATTAGAGTAGAAGAAAACGTTAATAGGCTAACTACTTTTATTAAGTACGTTAAGACCTAATATATTTATTTCTAAATTATTTTTACGAAATTTCTTTAGAGTTTTTTACCTAGATTTCCTTCCACTATTTCTTACTAATCTTCGCGATAAATTATATTAGTAAAGTAATAGACCTTAGAAACGTTATTTTAAGTAGAGGTTTCCCTCGCTTTTTATATTTTTCTATTTTTCTATTAAAATAAAGTAATAAACTACCAAGAATCTAGTAAAGTAATAAATAAAGGTAGAACTCTAAGCGTTCCTAATAATAATACCTATTATTAACTAAGTTAGACCTAAAACTCCCTAAAGTAAAAGTAATAGAATACTATAACTTTTATAACTTAATTTTATAACCTTCTATCTCTATTACTATAGATCTATAGAAGAACTTAATACTAAAATACTTTATTACTAAGAAACTACCCGAATTCTAAGACTTTATAACCTTATCTTTATCTAAACCCCTAGGTTAACTATTAGGGATAAGAAAGGGAAGTATCTTCTTATAAGGTAAAAAGAGAGGTAGGTTTAGGTTTATTAGAAAATAACTATATTAAGTCTACTTAATCGAGTTATTAGAGCGACCTTAAAAGCGATAATTTAAATAGGTATCTTACTAATAGAGGACCCTACTACCCTAATAAAACTTAGTATAGACCTAAATATAGTCTCGAAAGGGACCCTTCCTAGATACGTAATCTATATACTAATAAGAGCGTATATATACGCTACGACTAGTATAACTAAGGAGAGCCCCTATTTAATAGGTATAGAACCTATAATTATTAGTAATAATACTAAGATTAGTTATTAACTCCTCCTTATTATTACCTCGAAAGATAAGAGTATGTTTTAGCTAATTTAGAGAATTAATAACTTTACTACTAACGTTAACTAGAGTATTACGACTGGTTTTCTCGGTACGGTATAGTTTACGTATCCTTAGAGTATTCTTATACTCCTTTTACTTAGGAACGCCTATTATATCGTACTTTTTACCTAACGAGGATTTAGGATAAGAGCGAGAGTTAGCGGAAGGACTTACCTTAAGTCCTTCCTTCTTTTTTTATTATACTTAATTAACTTTAAATAGTAGTTATATCGTTAATTATAGTAAAGCGTAAGGGGTTTAAGGGAAAGGAGAGATAGTATTAGCTTTAAGCTATATATTCTTTTAAAGTCTTTCTAGATATAAGGCTAGGGGTATATAAGATAAATTAGCTTTATATTTAAGTAAAGTATTATTACTATTTATATATCTTATAAACCTCTAACTTAAAAAAAGTAATATAAGATAACTATAAAGAAAGAAATAAGAAATCCTACTAAATACCTTCCTTATATATTTCTTCGTCCTATAGATTATCTATACTTTTAGTAACCTTTCTATACTTCCTATACTAGGGACTTCTACTAAGGCTATAGAAACTATAGGTATATTATATAACCTTATTTAGTATATACTACTAAAGTTATTACTTAGCTTATTCTACTACTTTATCTATTCGTCTTTCTAGTATTTTAGGTCCTCTATTTCTAAACCTTCTTATCCTATTATTTCTTCTAATATTATTTTTATAGTTTAGATATAATCTATAATACTACCCTCCCTTTTAGGAATTCTTATCCTAAGGATTTAGTATCGGCGTTCCTCCTATTAATACCGAGCTTAAGGTATAGGGGGTTTATAAGTACGCTCTTATTTCTACTATTTATTAACCTCTAGTTCTAACTCTTTCCTAACTATACTAAAGGCCTCTTTATTAAAGTCTTACGAAGCTTATTCCGCTATTATCTAGGCTAAAAGCTATACTATACCGTTTCCTTATAAGCGCTATCGTAATACTAAACTAAAGTATTAGGTAGATATTACTATAGGTAAATACTCCGCGTATATTAGGGTAGATCGAAGTTATAACTTAATCTTATCTAAGGCTAATTATATATTTAAGAGTACTCTTATTACTCCTCTAGTCTATATAAACTCCTCCTATTAAGGTATTCCTTAATTAAATTCTTATTTAGCCTATTCTTCCCTATTATTATAGTATAAGTAATAGTCTATCTAGCTATTATTTAGAAGTATAGTTATTTCCTAAGCTATTTCTTCTTAAATATTACTACTAACTTACTTTAACTATAGTTTACCTAGGTTCTAACTCTCTAGTTAGGCTACTACCGCTTCTTTTACTTAGGTTATTAAATACTTTTAAGTCCCTTTTTAGGCTACTTTTTAAAGCCCTTCTTAAATTTCTTTAATCTATTTCCTATTATTCTTTTATCGTTCCTTAGTCCTTCGTCTAAGGATTATTACTCTTTATTAGAGCTACTTTATATCGCTTCCGTTCTACTAATATAATTATAATCCTTACTTATCTACCTATATTAAACTTATATCGCCCTTAGCTAGCTCCCTTACTAACTATTATCTTAGGGGATAAGATTAATACGTAGAAAGAAAAGGTTCAAAAAGCGCTAGAGGCTATAGAGGATAAGCTAGCGGTTTAGGAGCGCTAGTTTACGTAGGAACTAGAAGAGGTTACCGTATAATAATAACGTTATCTTTAAGCTTAAGCTACTTATTATTAAAAGAAACTCTATCTTCGTAATTAACTTAGTCTTCTTTTTAACCGCGAGAAAGTTTTATAGGCCGATAATCTTTATATTTTAGAAACGTTAGAATAAATAGAGTACGAGGCTACCCTCTATAGTAAAATAACTCTTTATAAGGGTTACCTTTACGAATCCGCTCTATTTTATAGATTCTTTATTCCTAAGGGCTAGGCTCCTCTATTACCGTCTTAAGTACCTAAACTAGATAACTAATTACTTCCGCTAAAGATACCTATTTTTTTAGACGCCCCCTTAGTCGATTAGCCTTTTATACTAGGGATATCTAATCCTAATTCTAATTTTTAGAAGTCTATAGGTTTTAGCGGTAAAACTAGGCTATTACTTACTAAGTATATATTAGGTTACTAATTAGTTTTTATATATTTTCCGCGTTTTTATAACCCTTCTATTTTACTAGGTAGTATATTTTCTTTCTAATTATTTAGTAATTTAGAATTTATTTTAACTCGTACTCCTCTTCTTTATCGTTAATAATAGTTACTATTAGGTCTACTTTTACCCCTTCTAGTACCCTTTTTAGTAGAGCTATATAAAATACTAGGTATATCCTTATATATAGGAGTCGTAGCCTATAATTAACTTTACTAATTTATTTTTCAACTTTAAATAGTCCTAGCTTAACGTAGTCTAGTTTTACGCTAGGTCGTTTTATTTTTATATTTTTTCGGAGTAGGAAAACTTTATCCCCCCCTTTAAAGGTTAGCGCTAAAGACTTATTATTATTATAGTATTTTACTACTCTATAGCTAATAAAACGTAGGTCTTAGATTAATTATACCTATATCTCTTTAATCTATAATACTTAAAACTTAGTATTTTAGGATACTTATCCTAGTTCGAGTAGTTTATAGTACGCCTTTAGTTAATACCTATATAACGCCTTATATAAAGATATTTTAGTTAGTTCGGTAACTACGTTATTATAAGTATATTAGGCAAGGGGTAAAAGCTCGACCTAATTATTTTACCTATAATTATATAAAAGCGTAGGTATTATTCTAACGTTTAATTTAACCGTTCTATTTATCTATCTATCTATAGGTAGTATACTATAGATATCTTCTATTTAATTCCTAGCTAACTAACTAATAAAGTCTAGAATTTCGATATTAACTACTTATCTCGGTCTAAGATAATTTATTATAGTATTCTATAATTACCGAGGATATTCCTTATAAACGTATATAAGAGATCTTCTACTATTAAGTTTTCTTAATACGGGATAAACTTACTATTCTTAGTAAGCTTATTTATAATAACTAGGATAGAGTTATATACTACTCCTATTATTAGTTCCTTAGATAGTAGAAGCTTTATAATCTAATCTATTACTATATATTACTATAGTTATATAGGGATTTCGGCGATCTATATTTTACTATACGGTATATATCTATTTACCTTATTTCTTATATATTCTATATAATTCTTAACTATTTCGGTTACTTTTTATCTTATTAGAGGGAAGTAGTATATTTCCCTTAACCTATTATAGGTTTTCTAATAGTTTTAGTATTTATACGCCGGTATATTATATACTTTCTTAATTAGCGCTATTTTTATAGACTCTAGTACGTATACCTTCTTATAGAACCTAATTAATTATTTATTATCGATAATAATATAAGCGTTCTTATACTATCGCTTACCGAGTTCCTTAGCTATAGTATCGACTTTATACGCTTTTTTAATTTACTTAGTAAATCCCTTATTAGATATTACTATTACTACTACGAGATCTATCTCGTCTAGTAGTTCCAGTAGGTTTACGTAACTAAGCGAACCGTCCTTATTTACTTTAAGGATTTAGTAACCTAGCGTAGGACTATTATTTACGTAATCTAGTCTTCTACTAAGAATCTTAGCTCTTCTATTTTCTAATCCCTTTCGATAGGTAATCTTAAAGTCGTATACGGCGATCTATTCTATCTATTAAGCTTACCTCCTATTAAGTACCTTTATAGTAGTAAAATAGGTTAAATTCTTATAATCTATAATAATTATAACGGTATATATAGCTCCCTTAAGGTATACTTACTATTTCCTAAGTACTATAATAATTACTAATAACTCTTTATTAAATATATTATAATTTTATTCTACCGGAATTATTTTTTAGGAGTAAAACGCGACTAGGTAAAGGTAACCTTTATTATCCTTCTAACTAAGATATACGCCTATCGTATAGTCTAATATATCTATTTTAACGATATACTATTTATTAGGTTAAAAGTTTACTAGGATTAGGTATCCTATAAACGACTTTTTTAACTAATTAAATACCTATTAATACTAGTTTATTTATATAAACTCTTAGTCCTTCTTTATAAGTATAGTAAGGGGACTAGCTTTATTTAAGTATTTCTTAATAAACTTCTAATAATAATTAGCTAATCCTAAAAACGACTATACTTTCTTAATAGTAGTAGGTTTAGGCTATTTTAGGATAGCTTTAACCTTCTTTAGGTCTATTACTACTAATCCTAGTATAATATAGAATCCTAGGAAATTAAAATCCTTTATATAGAATTTATATTTAGATAGCTTTACTTAAAAACCTTTTTTTAGTAATACTTCTAGAACTATCTAAACCTTTTTAGTATACTCTTCTTTAGTTCCTTTAGTATATATAAGTACGTCGTCTAAATAAATAACTATAAACCTATTAATAAACTATCGTAGTATATTATTTATTATTACTTAAAACGCTACTAGTACGTTAGTTAACCTAAATAATATAACTAACTACTTATATAACCCGTACTTAGTTTAGAAAGCCGTTTTCTACTCGTTACCTTCTTTAATTTAAATACGATAATACGTATCTCGTATATTAACCTTAGTAAAGTATATAGCTCCTATATATCTATCCTTAAGTTTTTTAATTAATAGAAGTAGATAGGAGTTCTTCTTTATACTATTATTTAGCTTCCTAAAGTCTATATATATCCGCTTTTCGCCCGTTTTCTTTAGTATAAAGATAATTAGTACTCTAATTAGTAATTAGGATTTCTATATATATTCCTTTATAAGTAGCTTATCTAGTTACGTCCGTAGCTCTTTAAGCTCGACCTTATTTAGTTAATAGATTAATTATAGCTTTAACTCTACCCCTAGTAAGAGTTCTATTACTAGATCCTATAGCTAATATTCTAGTAGGTTCTTATTATTCTTTAATTCTTTAAATATATCTTTAAAATCCTAATACTCCGGTAGTATCTAACTAGTAGCGGTAATCTACCGTTTTTTATAAAAAGATTACTTATTATTTTTTAAGATTCTAGGAAGTTCTTCCCGCTCGATCTTACCCTCCTTACGTTTAGAGGGTTATCTTAGACTTTAATATATATCTAATACGGTATAGGTTATCTCGTACTTCTTAGAGAATATAAAACTTTTTTTCTCCTAGTTAATAAAAGAATTATATTATCTAAGCTACGGTACTCCTAGGATAATTTTATATCCTTTTATTATAACTACGTCGAAGGTAATTCGTTTAATATACTAGTAAAAACGTATAGTTAACGGGAGTATTTTATACTTTACTAATTTATTTTCTCCTATTAACCTATTATACGCTCGTACCTTATATAGTTCCTTTATCTTTTAGATTCTAAACTAATTCTTTTCGACGTAGTTTTTACTAATAAAATTTATATAGGCTCTAGAATGGATTATTACCTTAATCCTTTTACTATCTACTATAATATAGAATTCTAGTAAGTAAGTATATTTTAATACTAAGTAAGCTATCCTTAGCTCTAATCTAGGTATAGGTTCTTAATTCTTCTCTAATCGATTACTATTTACTATAGTTATTATAAGATCCTAGGTTTACTTACCCTTTATTTATTTTTTTTAAGGTACCTTAGGGTACTATCCCGTATCCTCCTTACTTAAGATATACGCCTTATACTAATTATTATAGTAAGCTATCTAGCTTAAATATATATAATCTAATTCCTATTTACTAGCTTCGTTTAATTAGGCCTTTCTAACTATATTAAATTATTTAGCTTTTCTTAGGTACTAGCGCGAGAAGTAGTCTCTAGCTTTATAGTCTAAATATTTATTATTCTTAAGCCTTTTCTTTTATTCCGGTAAGAACTTCTTCTTTAGTACTCTTACTATACTAAGGTCTATTAGATCCCCCTAGTATTATTATTACGTTAGTAGCTAACGAGTAATCCTAATATTTAGTTACTATAGCCTTCTTTATTATTACTAACGTTAATATTCCTATTTCTTAGGCGCGTAGTATATAAAGGTAGGTATACTTCCTATTCTTTTTTCTAGTTATCTTTTATAATATCGATTATTAATTTCGATAGCTAGGGTAGTAAATTCTACTATATTATCTAATTATTTTATTCTAATAAGGTCGTCCTTAATATAGGGTTTTAGTCCTTTATAGAAGTAAGTAATAAATAGACTATCCGCCTATCCTAGCTTACTTACTACCTATAGAAACTCCGATATATAGGTAGTTACTAATCCTCGTTAGTAAATAGTTTATATCTTCCTTTTAGCTTCTCTAACTTAATCTATACTCCTAAAGAGCTTATTAAGTTAAGCTATAAAGATCTTATAACTTTTAAAGATATCGCTAGTTTTATCCTTCCTATATAGATCCTTATAATCTATATAGTCTCGAAGAATAGGTTTAAAGTAGTCGAACGTAACCCCCGTAAGTTATCCTATAATATATTTTACTTATTTTTTAGGTATTAGTAGTATATCCCTATTAACTTCTAGGAATAAGTTAGTTTAAGTAAGGAATCGTTTAAATATACTAGGTTCCTTTCTATTAAACTTCTCTAGTAGTTCTCTTTTTATACCTCTTTCTCTTTAGTTATTCCTAATAGCTACGATTTCCGTATCTTTCTTAGCTAATTCTATTTCTATTTCTTCTAGTCTATTCTTTATACTAGAGACTAGGGCTACTAACTAAGCTATAGTTAGAAGCGAGCTTAGTCTACTTACTATTAATATATTACCTATATTAACTTTATATTTTATAATTTAGTTTATAATTAACCTTACTAACTATTACACCTCTACTCTTAATAAGGGTAGTTATAGTATTACGACTAGTTTTCTTAGTACGGTATAGTTTATATATTCTTAGAGTATCCTTATACTCTTTTTACTTAGAAACGCCTATTATATCGTACTTTCTACCTAACGAGGGTTTAGAGTAAGGGCGAGAGTTAGCGGAAGAACTTATTTTAAGTTCTTCTTTTTTTCCTTATTATACTTAACTAACTTTAAATAGTAGTTATATCGTTAACTATAGTAAAGCGTAAGGGGGTTAAGGGAAAGAAGAGATAGTATTAGCCTTAAGCTATATATTCTTCTAAAGTCTCTTTAGGTATAAGGCTAGGGGTATATAAGATAAATCGGCTTTATATTTAAGTAAAGTATTATTACTACTTATATATCTTATAAACCTCTAACTTAAGAAAAGTAATATAAAATAACTATAAAGAAAGAAATAAGAAATCCTACTAAATACCTTCCTTATATATTTCTTCGTCCTATAGGTTATTTATACTTTTAGTAACCTTTCTATACTTCCTATATTAGGGACTTCTACTAAGGCTATAGAAACTATTAGTACGTTACGTAACCTTATTTAGTATATACTACTAGAGTTATTACTTAGCTCGTCCTACTACTCTATCTATTTATCTTCTTAGTATTTTAGGTCCTCTATCTCTAAACCTTCTTATCCTATTATTTCTTCTAGTGTCATTTCTGTAGCTTGGGTGTGATCTGTAATATAGAGCCTTAAGATAGCCTCGGATAATATAGTTTATTATAACGTTATAGAGTAGAGAGTATAAGACTATATAGATCTACTATAAATTACTAATAGTCTTAGGCTTACTAGTAAAATACCTTAAGGCCTTAATAAGGCGAGCTAGGGTATAAATAGCTTCTATTACTCGAGGGTTAAAGGTAACCGTATAGCTATAGCCTCGGCTAAATCGATTATTAGGAAACTAATCGGGATAAGGGGTATAACTAATTAGGTAAGGGATAGGTAAATTATATATAAGAGTATCTCTATCTAAATTATTCCTAGAATTAGAATTGACCTTAAGATTGCTATTAATAATACTAATATTTAAGTTTAGTAAGGTAACTACGCCCTTTAACTAAAGGTAGTAGCGCTATACTATAGTAATTTAAGAAGGGCTAAAAAAATAGTCTTAAAAAGGAATAGGACTTTTACTATTATTATTATTACTATTACTACCTCTAGGCTTTTTATTATTATTATTATTATTATTATTACTATTACTACCTCTAGGCTTTTTATTATTATTATTAATAATACTACCCTATTCCTCTTCCTTATCCTCTATATAAATATCCTAAAAATATATAAAGTCGTTATGCCTACTAATACCTTTTAGTAAGGCAACCTAACTAGTTTTATTACTATAAGATAGTTATTAACTAGTCCTACTACTAGAGAGATAAGTAGCTAAGGAGGACTAAGCGCTACTATTAAACGTACTATACTATATACTAGATCGATTTAGTAAGGTTACCTTATTTATAACTCGGTTGAAAAGAGATAGCTTTTTAGGAGGAACTATATTTACTATAAAATAGTAGTAGTCTCTAATATTTTAAAAGGTTCCTATACGCTAATAAACCTTATTAAGAAGAAAGAGTCTCTAGGAAGAAGTTCTAAACCTAAGGAAGTAAGGTTATTATTAGCTTAAGAGTAAAAGTTATTATAACCTTATAAGAAGAAGTACTTATTAAATAATTTAGTAAAAGAGAGGCTTAAGGACTTAGAAATAGGCTCCTTAAGTACTAAGTAAGTATAGTATTAGGCCTTAGTATTTAATACTATAGTATAAGTATAACTATTTGGTTTAGTATAATAGTATAAGAGTATAATTATAAGACTATATTCTAGGTACTTTAATACGGTTTTTACCTATATTCTACGTACGCTAATATAGTTTAGTAATCTAATATTATATATAGGAGGACCCTAAACTATTATATTAAACCGTTAATACCTAAGGGATAATAGTTACTACTATAAAATAAACTAACCTACCTATTAATTACTTACCTACTATATCTTATACCTACTTAGGGTTTACTAAATACTAACCCGATAATACTAACTTAACTTAGTAATATAACCTTATAATATTACTAGTAACTAAATATTAGGGAGGCCTTATACTACGACTAACTAACCCGTAAGAAGTACTACGACCTTAGGTAGTAATCTAGTAGCGATAAAACGAGTTAGAGATAGACCTAAGTCCTTCCTAATAAATAAGAGGCTAGGCCTATACTTAGTATTAAGAAGTCTTACTTTAGACTTTACTTTTTATATTTCCTATTATTACTTCTAACTATTTAGATTACTAAAAGTATTTAGTAGTCTTATTTACCTTATATATATTCTCTTAACCAAATTTCCTTCTATCTTTTAAAGAGTTACTAGTGTTTATAGTTAAGTATAATATATATATATTATATTACGTACCTAATAGGGGCGCGTGTGTACCTACTACTAAAACCTTTTAGTAGTAGTAAAAATAACTAATTATTATTATATATTAATATAAAACGTTTTACCTAAGATTTTTATCTTATATTTAATTACCAATACAAGTATATATACTTAGCCCTTTAGTTACCTATATAACCATTAGTTCTCTCTAGAGTAGTATTTCTTAAATTAATTCTCTCTCTAATTTAGATAAATCTAGATTAATATTTATACCCTTAAAGCGCTCTTAAGTAAGCTAGGTTCCTTAAGAAAAGTTAGAATATTACTTCTTAAAATATTAGTTAAGCGGCGAGTCTAATTCTAAGCTCTTTTATAATAACCTAATAAAATCTCTCTAGTTTATTTATCCCCTAAGGGTCGACCTATTCTATAGAGGTATATTCTAAGGAACTATCTTATCTACTTTCCTTTTATATATTCTAGCTATAGTAGGAGTCGATTTTAAAGAGTTTTTATACTCTAATTAGGCGCTTTCGTATTAGGGTTAGTAATTTTAATTTAATAGGCCTAGGCCTAGTAAATTAAAATATAAGTCCTCCGTAGTAACCCTACTTTTTCCTAAGTCTATTATATTAAAGCTTTCGATTCTATCTATAAGTTGACGTACCATAAAGTTTTTATATTTAAATTAACGCTATTATAGGTATTTCTCCCTTTTCCCCTACCTATATATTTCGTTAATTATTATTACGAGGTCTAGTATAGTAGTAGTATAAGCTTTATTAAGTTAAATACTATTAATAGGCTCTAAGATATTTTTAATTAATAATATAAATAACTAGTTCGGGCCGTTAAGTCTAGAGTTAAATACTAATAATCCTAGATATTTTATTTTAATTCTAATAGAGATTTTCCTAGTAACTAGAACTCTACCTTATTATTTCCTAAATCCTTACTTTCTATTTCTAATTTATATTCCTCCGCTAGCTCGACCTTAGATTTTTAATTATTATATATATATTCTACTATTATAGCTTCCTAAAAGATATAATATATACTATAGGTAGAGAAGGCCTTATATTCTATAGCGCTATCTATAAGGCTTAAAATCTATAATTAGCTTTAGACTAAAAATAGCTAGCTAAGGATAACTAGGAAAGAATAATACTTAAGGACGATAAATACTACGTTAGTATACTTAAAACTAGCCCTAGTAATACGGATAGGTATACTAGTTTAACTAATAAATAGAATACGTCTACTATCTATAACTTTTAATTTATTAAGAATAGGGAGCTAATTACTATACTATAGGCTATTAATTATAAGTCTATATTTCCTAGTAACTTAATAGGATAGGATATTAACTTTTATACCTAAATCATAAAGAGAATAAATATCTATATTTATAATTTTAATTATTATAGTCGGGCTCTTAATAGAGATATTTACCCGCTTATTAGACTTATTAATTCTTTTAACCTAGTTAGTAATTAAAGGCCTATTAATTACGTAAATATTTTCTTAGCTTATAATTTTCCTTTCTTTCTTAGTAATTTTTCTTCTCTTTTTCTCTTTACGCTTCTTTTTTTAACGTTCTATTTCCTTTAGTTCTAGGGCTACGTTCTAGGCGAGTTTGTTAAGAAGAAAGCGATAAAAAAAGTCTTAAAATATAAGAATATATATTATAATATCTTAAAAGAAAATAGATATATTTTATTATAGGAGGCTATTAGTAAGGCGTAACCTATTAATAGTCTTATTTTTCTTTATAATATATTATTAGAGGCTAGGATTCTTAGCCTTCTTTGTAGAGATTTATTATTAAGAATTTAACCTAATTATAATTTCTTTTTATTATATCCGCTATCTAACCTATACTACCTCTAAAAAAATTCTATACTATCTTAATAAACCGCCCTTATACTATATATTTTACGATAGGAGCTCTCTATATAGGTTTAGTTACTCCTAATGATTTTTTCTTTTTCTTTATAAGAGTCTTTTCTATTCCTTTATCCGTTTATATAGCTAAGATAAGGTTAAAAGAGAGAAAACTACTAATACTATCTTTCCTAATCTTATACTTATCTTCTAAGTTAGTAGGAATATACTAAGAGCTAAAAAAGCTAAAGAAATTAATACTAGGCCTACTTATAAAAGCCTAGCTAGTTTTTGGGAGTATACTATTCTTTACGTTATACTAGGCTTAAATCTAATCGCTAATATTTATTCCTATAGTTAGACTACTAATCTTTTTTCCTAGATTTTTTAACTATTTCCTAGTATTACTAGTAAGGAGATATATTTATATTCTAGTAGTAAATACTTTTAAAAATAAGTTTAGTAATATTAGGATAAAATCTTTTATAGTAATTAATATTTCTATAACTATAATACCCCTATTTCTTCTCTTAGGTATTTCGAGGGTATTAAGGTTACTATTAAGTTTAGAAGTACTAGGGCTAGGAAATAAAGCTTAAAAACGTCTAATTTAGGGATTAATTAGTATAGGAGCGAGGAGGGTAGGATTCTAGAATATTATCTTTAATTTAAATAAAAGCGAGTAAGAATTAAAGGGTATTAGCCTAGATCAGTATAACGAGCCGAATAATTCGAATACGATTCGAATAGAACTCGGACTAGTACTAATTAGGAAATTATTTTTATAAATAGAATACTATATAAATATACTCTAGTTAATTTTTTAGACCTCTAGGACCTTTATAATATATTTAAAACTAGAGATTTCTTAAAGTTTTAATTAGATAAAGTTAAAAAACTTAAGAAAATAAAGTCTAGTAAAGTATATACTCCTATTTTAATACTTTTAAATATATATTATATAGTATTATATAAGAATAGTCTAGACTTAGTAGTATATAATATTTTTAATAGTCTATATAAATTAAATTACTTATAATTTTAAAATACTTTTTTATAAAGAAATACTCTGTTTAATATATATAATCTAATAACTCCTAATAACTCCTAATAACTCCTAATCTATAAATACTATATTCTAATCTATATAGAGTTTATACTTAATATAATACCTTAGTATATAGTAATAAATACTATAAATACTAAAAAAAATTTAATAAGAAGATTCTTCTAAAATCTTTCTTTTACTCTTTACGCGTTTTAAGAAATACTTAGATTACTACGGCTATATATAGTATATTATATATTTTTACTAATATAAAAGCTTTTAGTATATATAGATACTATATAAAAAAAGTTATAAAGATATAGGTACTATAGTTCTTTTTATTATTTATTTATCTTTTTAATTACTAATCCTAGAGGTCTAAAAATTAGATAATAGATTATTTTTATATTATTATATAATATATTAAATTTACTAAAAATAGATTAGTATTCGAGTTTATTCGAATACGATTCGAACTCGAATTCGAATTCTAGCCCTACCGAGTTCGAATTCGAGTTCGAATAAATTCGAATAATTCGAGTAGAATTCGAATAAACCGTATTCGGCTCGTTATACTGGCCTAGATTAATAAAAAGAGAGGTCTAGTACTATTAACTATAGCGTAATAAATAACCTAACGAGGAACCTTATTAAGACTAAGCTATTTAATACCTTAATAATATTTATATAAAGTTTAATAGGGCCGAGTCTAGGCTTCTCTTTATTATATATTAAAATTATTTATTTTATAATCCTTTCTATTATACCTTCCTTTTCTATACTGCTTAATATAAGTAATATTATATTTTTATTTCTAAGGATAATATACTCGACCTTCTTTATAATCTAGTTAATATTAGTATAGATCGAACGGTTATAGGGATTAATTCCTAAGATAAAGTTAATTTATCTTTAGATATCTCCTAGAAAACTATAGATAAATATTCTCGCTCTAGAAGAGGAAGTTAGTTTATTATTCTTTTTTATAAATAGTTAGTAGGTTTTAAATTCCTTAATAAAAAAATTAATTTTAAAGTTTTCTTTTAAGCTTTATATTATAAATTTTTAAAAGTATTAAGTAATTTCCTTCCTTTACCTCTTATTATTTCTAATATATTTCTTACGGATAGCCTCTCGAAGGATAGCCTAGTTCCGATTTAAATATTTAAAGAGGACTTTAATCTTAGTAGCTAAGTTAATATAAGTATTAAAGATAAAAGCCTAGTATCTATTAGATTTATCTCGCTTCCTAAAGATTTTAAAACGATCCTTAAGGTAATTTAAGAAGTTCGTAGTATTTTTACCTCTAAATATCTCCGTTATAAGGAGGCTATAGTTACGAATATTAAAATAAGAATAGTAATAAAATATATTATTTCTAAGGATATAGATAAGGCTAACTATTTTATTTTAAGTAATAAAACTAGGATCCTCCTCTTCCTCTACTAAGTCCTTATAGTTCTTTATATAACTTAACTTTAGACTTGGAGTACCTTTAGCTTTAAGAAATATATAAGATTTCTTACTTTCCTATTCTAGGTTATAAAGTTTCTAGACCTTTCTAGTAGGTTTTTCTAGTAGTACCTTACCCGTACTAGGTAAGGGGGTTTTAGAGAGCGATTAGTTCCATTATTTAAAGGAGTTATTAGAATTATTTTAAAAGGGCGTAGGTAGTAAGATAGATAATTAGGAAGATTTTTTTAAAAATTTAAGTAATATATTCTATTAGGACGTATTTTTTCTTTTAAGTTTTATTAAAAAGGTAGTAGTAGTATTACCTTTACCTACTTATAACTTTTTTAGTCTAGCTTATATTACTTTTTTAATAGCGTTTTAGTATAATTAAACTATAGTAGGATCTAGTATAAGTTATATTTTTAAGGTCTAGTTAATTTCTAAGCCGGGCCTAGTAAATTAGTTTAGTATATTCTATTCGCTTCCTATCCTATAGGCGTAATATAGGTATTCTAGGTAGTATTATAGTCGTTTTTTTTTACGTAGTATTTATATATAGAACCTAGGAATCTACTAGAATCTTTTAAATTCCGGGTACGACCTCTAAAATATAGGTAGGTTAAGTATAGTAATATAAATTTATATTACTATTAACCTTCTTCGCTTAGATTTCTAGGTTTTATAGGGACGAAGTTATTTAGGTATTACTCTATTTAAATTATCCGTTCTATTTAAGTTATTCGTTCTATTTAAGATTTCTTATTTATTCTTATTTAATAACCTCTTTTACAATAGGGTAGATCGGAATAAAATATAAATTAAAGAAATATAAAATTATTATTATTATTATTATTATTCCGTCTCTAGCCTCGTACCGCTATCTAGTTATAAAGTTATATAATTATCCTTTCTATCTAAACCCCTAACGTGTACCCCTACTATAATACTAAAGTTTCTAAAAATAGCCTTTTAACTCGAGTTAACTTAAGTTAAATAACTTGGCTCTTTATACTAGATACACTATTTAAGTTATTACTTAACTTGTCCTATTATTTCTATTATTTATTTTTAAAGTATTTTTCTTTTTAACCTATTATTTCCCCGGTATTTTACTAATAGCTTAGATATAGTCTATAATAATAGTATTTTATATATATAAGAATTCATTACTCTCTTAAATAAAAAGGTAAGAAAAGAGCTAGATAGAATAATTATTAATAAACTCTATAAATAGACATTTATTCTAAACTAGTATAGCTTATTAAGTATAATAAATTATACCCTAAACTATAAAGAGTAGGTAAAATATTAGTATAGAGATAGTCCTCTTAACTAGATAGAGAAAGGAAAAGGCTATTTTAAAGAGTAATAAAGCTTAAGAATAGTATATTAGTAGGAGAAAAGTATCTACCTTCTATAAGAACTTTTTAGTTCCCATCTTCTTAACTACTCACGACCTAAATACCTATATAATAACCGAAATGGCACTCTATACAATCCCCTCTTTTCAGTTCGTTTCCGGATCGAAACTCGAAAATGTACGCATCGCATATAAGTCCATCAACCCAACCTCGTCGCATGGAACGGTCCTGATTCCAACATGCTTCGGCGGAAAAGTCAACAGCACACTCTCCTTCACAGAAGCCCCTGCATCCGCCCTGTCGAAATACCATGTCGTCATCGCCGCCATGCTTGGAAACGGCGAATCGTCCAGTCCTTCAAACCACGCTGGCTTCCCGAACCCAGGCGAAGTGAGGTATGAAGACGTGATCCACGCTCACTATCAACTCCTCACTGAAGGACTGGGGGTCAAGATTCTGGAGGCTGTGGTAGGGTTTAGTATGGGCGGACAACAGGCTTATTATTGGACTGTCATGTACCCTGATTTTGTGACGAGAGCTGTCGTCATATGCGGGAGTGCGAGAACTTCAGGGCATAACTATGCTTTCATCGAGGGCCCGATTTGCGCTCTCATGAACAGTGTTGATTACGTTGCTTGGAAGTCTAAGCAGGTAGAAGGGCAGCACGATGGTGAGAACCCGATACGAGGTACGGCTGCTTTTGGGCGAGCGTATGCAGCTTGGTTGACGAGTGCGGAATGGTTTGATCAGGGACATTGGAAGAATGATGAGATCAATAACGTGGAAGACTGGATTCAAGCGGAGGAGGAGGACACCATGAGCTGGAATGCGGATGATCTGCTGGTGCTTGCGAGGATGTGGCAGATGGGTAACATTGGGAGCCTTGTTCAGGGGGAGCAGATGAGTCAGCTTAGTGGAGGTCAGGGTAGTGACGAGAAGCTGAAAGAAGCCCTGGAGAGCATCAAGGCAGACGTTCTGCTTATGCCCTGCAGTCATGATCAGTACTTTCGGCCAGGGCCTAATGAGAATGATCTCAAGTATTTGAAGCATGGCAAATTGAGTGTTATTAAAAGCATATGGGGGCATATCGCTGGCGGGGGAGCAAATTCTGATGACACCTTGTTCATGGATCAGCAAATTGGAGAATTTATTACATAGATCATGACTACTATATGAGGATTGGTATTATTCACAAAACGTTAATTGAATCCGCGTCCCATATTTTATGCAATTCCCGAGCGCCTTGCTGAGAAAACAACAATTGAAACACCAGAAATGCAACGCCAGATTTCCTGGCAAATTGTTGTTAAGTCATTGCTGTTCATCACCGAGGCACTGATTTAAGTGATAATCGCCCTCTTTTCTTCGTTCCCATGCATACCATGAGCTAGTCCATGAAACGCAGCATCCGTGGTCCCCATGGCGGGAGACTCTACCCTTACGTTCGACTCTCGTCGAATATTTTCCACTTGTGTGGGTCGTCGAAGCATCCCAGGTTTAGGTGATGCAAAGCCTGAAGTCGCAGCTCCATCTGTGACCTTGAAGCCGTTGGTGGCAGATGTACCGTTTGTGCCATTGGATAGACTATGCTGATGAGATTGCTGCCATTCTTTGCTTCCACGACGTCCACCTTGCTCCATCATTGATTCAGCAGTTTGAGGCCGGAGATTGCTGCCGTCGGTGTCCTGTGCTGGGTTGGCGGTTTCGTATTCGAGGACCTTGATGAACTTGTAGAATCCTGAGGCAAGAATAGATCCTAAGACTGGGCCAACCCCTAAAATCATAACAGGTTAATATCAAGGCCCTGCGACAGCGGTCTAGGCTAAACATACAGTATATCCAGTGGTATCTATGGAAATAGCGATTGACAACTGCTGGTCCAAACGAGCGGGCAGGGTTCAATGATCCGCCAGTAAAGAAGACACCTTGAATACTGTTGTTAGCCACTGTGTCAAGTTGATCTATTAGGATAGGGATATTCTCTTACCGGTTAATTCTGCTACGAACAAGGAAAGACCGATGCCAACAGGGGCGATGAAAGTTCCCTTGTGTTTCTCGGCCGCCAACATGAAAATGGTGAACACCAGCTGTGCAGTCAACATCATCTCAATAAACAAGCCTTGAACAATGCTAGTGTTACCGCCCAACGAGGTCTGGACATTCAGCGGGCCAGGAAGCATGCAGCTAACGAGCGCAGAGGCTGTGATTCCTCCCAGAATCTGAACAAAGAATAGCAGACAGCCACGCAACCATGGTAGTGCTCCAATCAAGCACATGCCCAACGTTACTGCCGGGTTGAATAACCCTCCAGAGATACGGAAGAAGACCCAGGCATTCACTGCCAGTGAGAATCCAAAGGACAGAGCAATGTATTGCAGCTGCTGTGGATTGGAGCCAGTTTCTGCCACACTTAAGCCAGCGGAAGAGTTGATTGAATTGGCGACTTGGGCACCACTGAGCGCGAAATATAGAAAGAGTACAGTTCCGACGAATTCACCGCACATGGCGATGAAGTGGTTGCGAATGCCATCAGGAATGCGATGGGCAAATGGCATCCGAAGCTCACTTTGGGAGAATTCGGCATGGGGATTTGCAGCCTTGGTGAAAGGAAGCGCGAGAGCAGCTGTTGGGGCTGGTTCCTGTGTATTTATATGAGATCTTGACGCAGTAGAGGCGGCTGAGCATGTTTGACAGGATTGAACGTGTTTGAGATAATTTGCCATGTTGACGGTATCGCAATTGAAGCTGAAAGACTAGAGAACTTACGTTAATATTCATGATGGCGGTCTAGGTAAGCTCAGGAGCACAGTAGGCCTTCGAAGTGGTACAAATTCGTTGATGTGACAGAGGTGAAAGTTGAAGGATATTGTACGAAACTCTTGACGCGTTGGATCCAAGATTAAGATGAAGTACTTGACGGTTAATGTTTACTAAAAGCTTAACACTATCCAACGTCATAAATATCCAGCCATCTGTCACCATAGCCGCTCTAAAAGAAGCTTGCTGTACCTCCTGTAATATCATCCGCATCAATCACGCATCGATATCCCGAAATCCCATGATCGTGGCTGCAAGTTAGAGCGGCAGTAGGATGTACAATCTCGTCACTTTGGACTAGCGTAACACGGGAAAACGTTCTCACCAAGCCAGTTTGGGAAGATGGATACCGTAAAAGGAAAGGTCTAGCGGATGGAAACTGAATCGGGCCGTTCTCACGGCGTGAGCTACGGGAGATTGACCGTGAGCATTCGGAGATTCTAGAAGAATGACGATCGGCCTACACGTCTGGACTACTCAGCCGCACAAAACCTGCATACAGGATGATATGTCTGTTGCATGGACTCGCCAAAACTTGCTGTTTGAGAATATGCGCCACATCTCACAGTACGTCATAGAGTGAATGTGAAGTACTCCTACTAAAGTCTTTGCAGAACCTGAACCTTGGTGAAAACGTGCCAGCTCGTGGCAGTAACGGTGGCGTTTCTAAGGGCTGGTCCAATGTGGTAATTTGGTTCTGGCCAAATGTCGCAGTCGTGGTCTGGGGAAAAGTCTAGATTGGGACGGAGCCTTCCTCGTTGATACCACGTTTTCCATAGATTATAATTCGGAGAGTTTTCGCGATACATAAGCCTCATGTGAAATTGATACCTGGTACCATGGCCTAAACGTCGTTATGGACCCAAAAAGATTGCGGTCTCACAAGTACGCCAAGATATCCAGCTCAATCCTCAAACAGCGCGCATAATTGTCAGCACTAAGAAAAGTTTGATCAATACCGACATGTATGCCATGAATTCGGACATCGTCTACTGGTATCCAAGATTGACCTTCTCTTCCAAACAACTTCCGCAGTATTCGTTCCACCAATCTCTTAAACCGTCCGTTTTGTTGGTGGTCTGGAAAACCTGCACTGCATGTTTACATTTGGTCGCCTCGCTCCAAACCCAGCTCTCCCATTCGGCCTTCAATATCTCTTCTTCGACCCGACGTACGGTCCGCAGCGCGACTAACAGATCGTGACGATACGAACCAATGTGCTGACGCGAGCGTTGTAGGCGTTGTATCGTGGATTGCGTGTGAGGAGATTGTGACAGGGCGCCCTTGTTGTTTCCACCGGTTGATGCAGACGGATCTGTTTGACTGACGAGAACATTGAACTGTACCGCACTAGCAGATAGGTCAGTTTCGTATCTTGGTGGTCCGTAAATGGGGCTATGGCGGCAACTCACCAGGGACTCTCATATGATCCAACAGAAGTTTGGTTGCGGTCGGGGTACAAGAGGAAGTCATCGAGATCTTTCAACCAAACAGAACGGCCCATGACGACATTTGGTCGGACACCAATTTTTGCCATAAATGAGCGTGCGTTTCGTTCTCGCCACCACGACCAAGTATCGCGATTTGCAAAATAGACATTAGTGAAAGCACTTAGCCCTAACAAGACCACAACGAGTGTGTGAGCGGTGACAACTTTGGCACTGGACTGTACCACTTGTACTATCAGTCCTAGGATAGCAAATGACACCTGCAGTGCGACCCTCTTGAGTGCTGAAAGCGTTAAGGCTGTAATGGTGTGACATCTAATTCGTTCTCCGCTCCGGGATCCTGGCGGAAGGTCCGTTGTGGTAACATGCGAAGACTGAGTCTGCATTCCGACCTGTCCAAAGATTTGGACGGCCTTTCGAGAATTGTTTGCTTGGGTCCCCAATCTCGAAACCTGATCTATGAGTATCGCAGTCAAAGATGTGGCATATAGCTTCAGATCAGCGAGCGCCTGTGTCTCGATCAAGCCTGGCAAAACTGTCAGTAGTGAGGCTTTGATTGTGATGCCAGTTTATCTTACCTTTCCCGAACAAAGGATCCTTTCTCCAATCCACTCTAGTATATATGGACAATCTGCACCTCGATTTCGCCGCGTGGGTTATGACGATCTTCGTCATGAGACTGAATTTGTGCGGTGAAGGAAGCGACCATGGCGTTCGTCGATCGGTGATAACATAACAGAGGTGGTCGTTGAGGACGTCGATGAGTTGATGGTCTGCAACGTCAAAACGCTTTCCACGATTTGTAACCTGATATCTGAATTCTCGTCGATGATGTCCTCGGTCGGGTTGGACCCATGGACTTTGTATCAAGCCTAAGAGCGGTGAGCTTCCAAATACAGGGCAATATTCGCAAGGAATGTCACTTACGCTCGGCACCGTTTTCAAAATTTAGCATCTGAAAAACAGCACTTTTATCACCTGCGAGTACATGGAACAGAGCCTTTGCAGTGACATCAAACTCCTTGTGCACCGTTGGTGCTGTCATTCCTTGAGGAACATATACCACTGGCTGGACAGGGAGTCTGAACTTGGTGGCGTTTTTGCTGACCGAATGGGAAAGGTTCGGGTATAGAGTGCCATCGATGCGGAGGCCAGCACGACTATCATAATCACGCCTTGCCGTACCATCGGTGGGTGTATTGGGAGACACGTCTTCCCAGCTTTCCATGCTCGGGCTTTCGTCAGCACCTCCGATCTCCAACTTGATCAGAGCTTTGATCACCCCTTCTAACGGCTCCGGCTCTTCCGCGTCTGCATTGCAAAGCAGATAAGTAAGGCGTCGTTGCAGCATTCTGAGCGGTTCGAGGAACGTCTTGATTGTAACTCGAGTGGTACCATCTGCAGAAACTCCTGGCTTGAGGTGGACGAATAAGAAGTCACAGTCCTTTCCAGGCGCGGCTGTGATCTCATGGATCGAGTCCAGGCTGAGACTACTGACCACAACCAGGCCAAAATGGTTGCTATAGAAGTAAATGTCGTTCATAGTAACATATACTCGACCAGGGAATTCATGTTGATCCGTGGCGGTCCACGCAGCTCGGAAGACGAGCACCAATTTGTCTTCTCGACTTACATCTGGAAAAAGCATCCTGAATTGGGCATCCTGGGCTTTCAGAGTCAGAGGATAATATTTCGGGTAGTCGTCAAGAGTCACTGCCCCCCTGACAGGTTGACGGCTCGTATCTGCGACCATGCTGATTGTTTTTCGATGGGTAAGTGATGACAGCTCTGGTACCTCGCATGAGCCGGCGTCAATGGGCATCACACCGACGATAGGACTCGGAGGTTGAGAGACACTCCTGCGTCTCTCAATGGGTTTTTTTGCATCGCCGCGCTCGAAACGATTGGCGAAGCCCCAATTTGCGGAGCCCCATATATTTGCCATGAGACCGCTCGGCATGCCACCATCACTCGCGGTTGTGCCGAGTCCCAATTTGCGTTCACCACTGACAACTACAGCAGTTTTGCTCAGGTTTGTTGGTGCTGGAGGGTTTGCCAATGTCGATGGGGCAAGGCTACTCAACGGCAAATAGTTTCCAAGAATAGCTTTGAAGTCCGTAGAAATATTGAGCGGATTACTGGTAATAAGTTGAGGTGGTGAGCCTCCCACACCAAGAGCTAGACCATGATGACTTGCTGCGATCAAACCAGCGATACCGCTAGCACCGGACTGGTTGGATGATTGGGGACCTTTGTCCGATTTCAGTTTTGAGATTATTCTCGCAGCGTGATCTCGACTACTCTCGCCATCACGCTCGCCTCCAACCGTCCTCCTGCTACTGATATCTGTGCTGCTGCGAACCACTGATGGTTCCACGCCCAGAGTGTTAGATCGTTCTTGCGAGCCGTCTTCTTGTTCTCCGTTTTTGGCTGCGAACTCAGGGGCCACAGGGGGAGTGATAGCAAAGGCAGGGTCAACAGATTTCGAGCCTGCAGCAATGGCCTCGGTACTGGCTGGATTTTCCAGAGCCTTGCGCTTTGCAACTTCGAAGGTCGAGATCCAATGGGTAAGGTCGGATTGAGTCTCAGCCTGCAGGACGATGGAGGTGTCCTTGGTCTTGACCTCAAAGCAAAATCGGCGTTCTTCGTTGAAGGCAGGGCGCACTCCGCAGAGTAAAACACCGATTTTCTCGGATTCTTCGACGGCACCACTACGGATGTTGTTGGTCAAGTAGCCGAATATGCCGTGTTTGACGTAGAACCACCGTCTAACCCATACGGTTCTTGTAGGTCTACCCGAAAGTGTACGTTGAAATAACCAGCCCTGTCTATCTGCCCTCTCCTCAGCTTGTCTGTTGGTAGGGGCCGATGAACCAATGTATGGCACGGTTGAGACAGCGTAGTCATCGAGTTCGCGTGGAGGTCGTACTTGCGATTCTGCCGTGTTCTCGATTTGGGTACGGGCCATGTCGAGCTCACGCTTGAAAACGCGCTCATTGTTTTCCATCTCCTTGCTCCATCCTCGTATCCTATCGATATCCCCAGACCACTTTCCAAATGAGGTTGCCAAAGCATCCCTTGAATTCTTCATGTCGCGCCACCGATCTGAAAAGATCTTAACCAGTAGCTTGTCCAAGGCGTTACGGACTTGAGGGGCCAGCACACTGTAGTCCATGGATGCTTTCAAATATGCTTTTCTGGCTTCATGGAGCTGGAATGCGTCTTCGCGGAGTGACGAGGCTTCTTTCGTCTTCGATTGGGACGAGTATCGGGCGATCAGTCCGTCAAAAGTCCTTTGCTGGTACTCTAGGTTTCTTCGGGCATTCTAAGGTTCATGATGAGCATAATGCCATGGAGCTGCACATGTAACATACCTTCAAATTGGCCACGTCTGTCTGCAAGAACGAGCGTATAGGGTCTATAACGGTGCTTTCCACTTTCTTCATCCACTTGATGGTAGCCATCCAGAACTCCTTTGCTCCTTCATTGTAGCGCCTGAGCGCAAGGAGAGTATAATCATGGTCCAGGACAGCCTCTGAAATAGCTTGTGGGGGTGTTGCCCATGATAAGTAGGTGTTTATCAAGGCTTCAAGGGAAGTGACTTCGTTCGCAACGCGGCCGGCGGCCTTGATGTAATTCTCCAGCCATTTCTCGACGATATCAATCTGCTCGCCAAAATGGTGGGCGGTTGCACGGAAAGTTGGACTGTCGAGGCCGGCCTCTTTGAGACCAACAGGTCTATGAATTGCATGTCAGCTTGCGATCCTGAGTACATACTTTTGATTACGGAGGACGAACATCAAGGTTATAGGTTTCGCAACGGGGATGAGAGCAGGGGAGTCAGCCATTTACTGGGATTGAAGGTCGTTCAAGGGAGTCAATATATCATGGCAATAATCATCGATCATAGGTAGGCAGGAGTACAGCAAGAGTGCAGCGGGAGTGCAGCGGGAGTGCAGCAGGAGTAAGCTGTTGGTCGCATCGAAATACGGCACGTGATACAAGATCAGAACCACTGCTGCAAGGGTCGAGCTACTAGAAGAGTACTAGTGAATGCCAGTGGTATGAAAATTATCATCTCCCCGCAAATCTTTGTATACATTTCCGCAACAACAATATCACACAGCACACAATGGCTGCCATTCCCAGCCGGAAACGCCAGAATGCCGAGCCTTATTCGGCTTCGGTCAAAAAGATCAAGATTCTCCAGGAAGACGACGACGACGACGACGAGGAAGCCAGCGAAGGCGACGGAGAAGAGACGCTCAACATCAATCCAGAATATGCGAGGAGATTCGAACACAACAAGAAGCGCGCCGAATTACACTCATGTATGCTATGAAGTCTTACATTTATATTGTCTTAGACCAGTTCTGATATGAATTACAGTGGAAGAGAAGTACGGCAAAGCAAACGCAAAGCAATCACAAAATAACGAATCAGAATCCGATTCCGAGGACGAGTCTGAAGACGACGCCGGCGAGCTTGCTACAGAAGCTTTAGATTCAGAGATACTTGCCACCCTCCAAGCAATTCGCACAAAAGACCCTCGAGTCTACGACGACAAGGTCAAATTCTACAACGATGTCGAGGTCGAAGATGAATCGTCAGAGGAGGTCAAAAAGGAAAAGCCCATGTTCTTGAAGGACTATCATCGTAAAACTCTGCTGGAAGGCGAGGGCGAAGAAGACAATGTTCCCAAAACCTACGTACAGGAACAGGAAGCGTTGAAGCGCAGTCTCGTCGACGCCATGCATGCCACGGCCGACAAAGACACGGATTCTGACGACGAAGTGGAAGACGGCTTTCTTCTCGCCAAAAAAGTGATACCCGTCGTGAAGGAGAAACCAAGTATACCAGGCCTTGCAGTTGCAGACCGCGAACCCGAAACCTTCCTCTCCAATTTCCTCGCCTCCCGCGCCTGGGTGCCAACAGAGTCGTCACGATTTGCAAATCTTGAAAGCGACGACGAAGAGGAGGAAAGACGGGCCGAGGTTTTCGAAGAGGCATACAATTTGCGATTCGAGGACCCTGAGGTCTCTAACCAGAAGCTCATGTCCCATGCCCGTGAGGCAGCAGCCAAATACAGCGCCAGACGAGAGGATGTCAGCGGGAGGAAAAAGCAGCGTGAGAAGGAACGCGAGAAGAAAGAGGAAGAAAGGCGGCAGCGGCAGGCCGAGCGAGTAAGGCTGCGAAAATTGCGAGTTGAGGAGATGGAGGCCAGGATACAGAGGATCAGAGAAGCCGCAGGTCTGAAAGGCAAGAACATCAAACTCGAGGAATGGTCTAGTGTGTTGGAAGACGACTGGGACGACGACAAGTTTGACCAAGAAATGCGCAAACACTTCGGCGATGCGTATTACGAAGAGGAGGACGACCTCAACGATGGATCTGGAGGCAAAAAGAAAAAGAAGGATCCCAAGAAACCAACGTGGGACGACGATCTCGATATTAAAGACCTTGTGCCAGACTTCGAATCCGACGACGAGCCTGCCTCTGTTATTGCCCTCTCGGACGAAGAGGACAACGAAGAAGACGATCCAGCATTAACCGGATCTACCACACGTCGAAACCACAAGAAAGAAAAAGCGGATGCAAAAGCTGCAGCTCGTCGCGATCGCCGACTCATTGAACAGCTGGTTGATCAATCCCTCCCTCTGGAAACAGCAGCATCGAGTTCCAAGAACTTCACCCCATTCCGATACCGTGAGACGTCACCTATTACTTTTGGTCTCACACCTCTTGATATCCTCGTCGCTAATGATTCACAATTGAATGAGTTCGCCGGTTTGAAAAAGCTAGCAGCGTTTAGGGATCCAGAGAGGAAAAAGATGGACAAGAAGAAGTTGGGGAAGAAGGCTAGATTACGACAGTGGAGGAAGGACACTTTTGGCACTGAAGAAGGTCCGAAATTAGAGGAGATTTTTGCTCCTGGAGGTCTGAATGAGGGTGTCAAGGGTTCCGCTATGGATATCGATGAACCTGATAACGAGGGCGGTGGTGTAAAAGATGGCGAGCGAAAGCAGAAAAAGAAGAAAAAGCGTGGAAAGAAAGGGGCTGGAGGTGTAGGAATGGCATCGTAGGATATAATTGTCGAAGAGAGAAGGTTGTCTAGCTTGACATGGAAACTGTAGATGCAGCTGAATCATCAACGTCTTTTGACCATGCCAAAGGAGTGAAATCCATCGAGCTATGTACGTTGAATGTCCGCTAGCGGGTCGAGTAGAGAATCTTTAGTACAATTTCATGGCCCTCGATCTCGACATGGTTTATTTTTGATCATGTGGTCCATATAATCTTCCAACAGACAGGCGATTAGAAGAATGTGGCACAGTAAGGCGTGAAATTTTCGAGCTCAACAAATTTGGATCTAATTCTCACAAATGAGATTGAGGCGGTAAAAGCCATAACGAGTTTCAGGGTAGCTTGCGAACCCTGATTTGAATCGTGGTGTCTAAGGGGTTAAGAGTACTCATAAATCCCTCTCTCTATGCCTTGAAAGTTCTTCCCCTTTTCCTTGACATTCAGCTAGGCTCACAGCCACCCTGCCGTCCATTTTCGTGCCCCTTGCCTGGTTTCTTTATGGTTGGCAGGGGAAATGTGGTATCGTGCTTGCGACACTCGTCCCTGGAGACGGTCCGATTCGAGTTGCTGGCAATCACGTCTTGACGTTGTCTTGCTGCTTTTTGTTGGACTATAAGGTTCTGAAGTGTTGATGTCGCTATATACATTGCCCGTGCACTATCCCGATTGCTTCACTGCTTGGGGCGTTGATGATGGTTGCGGGACTGTTGCAAATGTACGCATTATGTGTGTGGTCACTTGTTGGACCATCTCTTTGCACTGGGTGCACAAACCCTATCTTGAGAATCTTTGCATATTCATATCCGCAGACAATAAGTCTTGAGCTGTTCGTGGAATGCTCCGACAATCGGACCTTGGTGCAGCAGCTCTGTGCCTTGAGATCATATTGCATCAATTGTCGATGAACTGAGGAGCGAAGATGCCTTCTTAGGTGAAATATTATCTTCTTTTCTCAGTAAAACCATATTTTCATACGAAGCCAATCCGCTGTCCTCAACCTCCTCGACCTCAAATGTCCCAAGATCCAGAAATGGCGTGCGAAACTCTTCCCAGTCTCTCTTCGGTCCAAGCCAAACAATAGTCCTCGGTATCTTTGACAGCTTTAGGTATTGTGATATCAATATAGCGCTTCGTGGATAGACAAAGAGCCATGTATCAGCCTCCGATGACTTGTCGTAGATGTCCCACGTTCCTTTCACGGAGATGGCATATTCAGGCGAGAGATACTTGTTGATGGAATTGTTGACTTCAAGCCCGATGACTCTGATCTTGGGAAATTGTTGTTGAAGCAGAGCTTCGAGAAAACCTGAACCGCTTCCTATGCTGATAACAGTTGATTCTGGAGGTTGAAGTTGTCCGAGTCCTTGAAGTAAGTTGGTGGATATGCTTAAGCAGCAGTCTGGGTAATGATGAGGAACGTTGGAGATCTTTGGGAGCATTGCGGCCATGACCTGTTGTTCGTACATCTCGACGTGTGTGTGTATTTGTAATGTTGGTTTCAAGAGGAGAGTTGGAGCTCGACGCTGGCTGAAATGAGGAGTCTGTTTGTGCTTCACGTCTAAAATTTGACGACAAAACATCTTAGGAAGATTGGTGTGGCCATTTTGCAATATTTATGCAAGTACGAGTTACTAGATAGTCTTTTTGTATCTTTCATCCACCTCGAGTTTTCTTACACGTCGAATGGTGAACGATGAAGATCACCAAGCAGGCCCAAGTATTATTTCTCAGGAGTGCTTTCGAATGAATTCGTACTTTAGCTTTCAGCCTCTGAGGTCGTGCAAAGGGAATCTTCGTACTTTGCGGGTCACGGAAAATCGGAGACATTGGGAGAGTTTTTCAAAGAGCAGCCTCTCCTTTGAGAAGCTAAATATTTGATAGAACTTGCTTCTGGTAATCAACCTGTTCCTAACAAAACCATCAATAACCATTTCTATCCCTACTTCTTCGGCGCCTGAGCAGCCGTATCCTAAACCAAAATTAGCCTCATCCCCTTCTAAGTCCTCAACCTCCACACTCCCCTCAATTTAACTCACCAAATAAACCTGATAAAAATCCATCCTCACCCTTCCCCCCACCTCAACAAGATGCGCCCTAGCGGCCCAACCCACACTACTATCCCCACCCTCCTTCAACACATAATCAACAGTCCCGTAAAGCATGACTTCATCCGAATTCGCTCCAAAGGGGAAGATCTTGGTAGGTTTGTGTTTGCGGGAAGCGACTTTTTGCCACATGGAGTGGCGGAGTCCTAGGATCTCTACTAGAATATCAGTAGGCATTGGGAAGGAAAAGGAAGGAGTGGGGGGGGGGTCTTGCTTGCCTGCGGAACCTTTGACTGTTTTTGATGCCATTATCAGTGTTGCGTCCGGGGTGTAGAGGTCAACGTATTTGTCTAGGAGATACGTCAGTTTCATTTTGTATCTTCCAAATTCGCGAGTACTCACCATGAGCGTTAGGCGTGTCAGAAATCTGATACAACTCCTCAAAGAACTTCTTGTACGAAAGTTTAAACTCCGTTCCTGTTGGGTATTCCGACGTATAAGCGGACATGTTGAGTTTGGAAAAAAATCAATCTGAATTGGTCAGAAATTAGGAAGGGGAAGTAGAGAAACGGGCTGAAATAAGATTTCGAAGTTTATGTTTGTGAAAGACGAAGCTCTCATCCACCATCTTGACGTAGGGTTCGGCCCGAGGACTCGGATGGAGCACCAATTACATTGGTCAGCCTCGCGGAGAGGCTGTGACAGTTGATATAATATATTACAAGTCCAGATTTGGCTACTCTTCTTCATCTCTACCTATTATAATTCGGACGACTACATCGTTCAATCGTTGTGAACAGCTCATCGTCTCTGGCTCATTTCATAACTAGGGATCAAAACGAGCATCATCTTCCAAGAGGCGCTTCGCGAAAGCCTACCAATATCGCGAGAAAGTAATCTCCCATAATTCCATGCTCAAGCGGCAGCAACCCACCTCATCAACACCCCCGTAGCCAGATTCGTCGAAGCCCACAGCGCAGCCCATCCTGCAGATCCTAAAGCTTCACTCCCTTCAAGAGTCTTCCAAACTCGCAACCAAGTTGCTATTCCTACCAAAGCGGATAAGACAAGATTTCTCTTGACAATCACCTTCGTCCCTGCACTCCAACCCCAAGTATTGTGCTTGACATGCTCCCACAAGGTTGCCTTTTCCGGATTGAAAGCTGTCGCGCTGATCTCAGAAAGACCTGGTTTCGCGCCAATAGATGGCGAGAATAAGAAGGTTGTGGCAGACCAGCCAAGGGGCAAGCATGACAGAATCATGGCTGGAATCTGCATAGCACGTGCCGACTCAAAGCTGCGAACGCCGTCAAAGTTGGTGACCAGATACACTGTTAGCCATGTTTGTATGCTCGTGAAGAGTACGAGAGAGTATATGCTCGCGCCGAGCACGGTGACGTAGGCATTGATGGTGAAGTCCTTGATGATGCTGCGATAAGCGACGGACCCAGCTGGGGATTTTGAGTTGTGCGCTGGGGTTCGGGATCGGAGGAGGAGGAAGGGCAATGAGGCGCCAATCACGTCTATGGTAAGACATATGATGCTCGTGGAGAGGGAGACTTGGTAGAAGGTATTGATGAGGTAGTAGAAAGGAAGACGCGTTTGGACAGTCAAGGCGGCCATGTCTAGATCTATGAGTAGTTGTGATTAGCTGGAGATCCCATGGTCAAGGAGTAGCATATCACTCACCATCGTAAAGCGCGTACCAGCCGACACCAAGTTCTACAATGCGCCATGCTGTGATTACAAGGGCTTCGACTGGATCACTTATTTTTCTGCTCACTCCCGCCAGCTCATACTTGGTGAGAGGCCCAAAGGCGGTGTAGAGACCCAAGGTCGTGGTGAAGGACAAGATAACAACAAGGACGAATTGTAGAGGTCGAGGGAGGTGGGTTGTGGCTTTACGGTCTGCACCAGGTCGCGCCACTGCCATGGCAGCTTGTTTGAGAGGCATGAGATATCAATTACGCGTCTTTCTGATGGTGAGGGAATGCGAATGCGAATGCGATGCTTGGATTGTGGAAGGAAAAAGGAATTGCGGTGGTGTGTTTGAAGCTTTGTTGATTTCAAACGTCATCGCGCGTCGTTTCTCTGAAAACATCCATTTTGCAAGGGGTAAAAGACGCAATGCAATTCAGGATCGCGTGCCGTATTTCATGTACATTCATTAGGATATAGTAACATATGTACTTTTAGTCAAACATATCGACATTCAAGGGAACCCATACAATCGTGAACCTCCACAAAAGGGTATGTACATCCTTCCAATCCTTTCATCTCTGTCCGTTATTCCCAGTCCCTTCCAGAGTAGAATCCATATCCATCCCGGGCGTAAGTAAAGACGACATTCCAAAATCATACACCCCACCAGGTCCCGTCATTCCTGCTGGAGAATAACCACCACCGTCCTCACCAACAATATCCGACGGGTCCAGATTAAACGGCATAAACCATGCTGAACTTGCATCCAGCTGCATACCCCCAAACCCAGTCATGCCCATCGAGTTGAGGTCCAGGTTCCACATATCTTGCATGCCGTCCCCCACACCATTGTGGTTCGCATAAGACGCTGGCACATGTGTCATGTTGCTGTCACCAAGCACTTGATCATTGCCCATTGAGCTTGTGATTGCTGATGCCGAATGGGGATCCACCCCACCATAAGATGAGAGAACAAGGTGCCTGTCCAGTTGTGAAAGTATGCCCGGCTGGACCAGTGGGTTGGTGTTATTGAGAAGAGAGAGATCGTTGTTGTGGAGATTGTTATTCGGAAGGAAACCTGAGTTAAGTAGCGATGGTGCTGGTTGCCTCAACATAGGCCGTTGTGCAGCCGGTTGCTGCTGTTGTCCATTAGACGGAGGCACATCATTTTCTGCCCCGTCCCTCTCATCGGCATTCTTCTGCGCCGCTTTTTTGTTGGCTTTCGCTTTCTTTGCCTGCTTCCGAAGCTCGGCAGCTTTGGAAGGCGGAGACAAGGTAGCAAAGAACTCCTCGACACTCTGAAGATCCGACTTCTGGCCCAGAACTGCATCTGTACCCGGCTCAACATTCGCTCTCGCAACAGGATCCTCGTAGTCCGTCTGAGATACACCACGAGGATATCGATCAAACCAATCGCCGTATTGAAGAATGTGGCACTGCCCAGCAGTGTTTGGTCCTCGCAAAGACGCATCCGCATGCTTCCTATATAGCTCTTTGAGGTTCTCTGCCACAAAATGAAACATTCCCCAATACTTCTTCATTTTGCTGAGGTATTTGACATTGTATGCCAGATTTTGCTTCGACGTTGCTTCGAGATTCGCGCTCTTGGAGAAGACTCCGTGGATATGCACAGTGCTGGAGTAGAAAGCACAATAGCCGGCAAATGGCGCTGTAACGTTGTAGTCGATCGCTTCTTTGATCAGCGCAGAGACCTGATTTGCCGCATCAAGTGCGGCTCGCGCTGATTCTGCATAAAACTTTTGTGGCATGTCTTTTGGCGGCTGCTTGAAGCCAGAAAAGGGCAGGGCCCAGCGGTTCATGAATAGGCCGAGCTGATGATAGACGAGATGGAGAAACACGAACTGGTTCGCAGTCTTCTCACTCGCGTGATTCTGCAAATTCTCTTCGTTCCAACGTACCGACTCCGGAATGTATTTGATGAAGTCTCGAATGGCTTCTCTTAACTTATGGAACTCCGACTTCTCATCCCAAATGTTGTATGCCTCCCTTTCTCTCCCACCAAGATTCCAATAGTGGATTATGCGGCCCCATATACTCACAAGCATGATGTAGTAAGCTGATGTACCCATATTCTCTTTGGCGTTGGTCATTTGTCCACTGTCGGCGTCCGCTGGATGGAGGACTTCACCGCTGAGGGTCTCAGTCGGCGCCGAAAGCTCCATCTCAAAGTAGTGTTCCTTGATTGGCAATGGAATATTGAGAAAGTCCTCAGACATTTGCATCGGTCGATCTGTTCCGGAAGCGTTGAAGCGATCCATCAAGAAACATGCCCAGAGAGTCCGCCTTCGAATCTCGCGATCCGTCGGACTGAGCTGCGAATTCTCTTTTTGCTCCTTGCCCCAACTATTGTGGTCAAGGTCTTTGTGTAGAAGCAGAGCATAAGCCATCCGCTGTGCCATTCCTGCAATCATCCAGCTTCTGCCACCATGACAAGTGCCAAACTCATGGAGCCCAAGTAGCAGATACACGATCAGGATCGTGATGTTCGGAGTGTCATATCGTCTTAGAGCGATTTCGCGAGCCGATCTAGCCCAATCCTCACCTCTCAAGAAAGCAGGCTCCGAGCGAACTTGTGGGTGATTTGAGAAACGCGCAGAGACAGCGCACACAGCGAGGACGAGAACTGGTGCAACATTGCCCGCAGCAAGTCGGCGCATGAAGCTGGGTTTGTGCAGGAGTGGATAGCTTTGCCCATACACAAAATCAAAATAGACTTCAGCAAGGTGCTGTTGAATCTCCTTCGATGGAAGCGCGTCCGCGCCTTCAATCAGCAGACCCCTTTCCTCAGCATCCTGATTTTTCGCAGGGACCATAGTGTCGCCGATCTTGCTAGGATTTCTGGATTTGGACCACGAGTCCAATTCCGGTCCAAAGGCTTCCTCGGCTGCACGTTTCTTTCCCACAACTTTGCTCGGTGGAGCAGGCAATGATGGCTTTACGACAGCCCTGGGAACAGATGGCTGGCTCTCCTTCGGTATTAGCTTGATCACTCTGTCCTCCATCCTTTTCAGTCGCTTGTCAAGCATCGCCATGTAGTCTGTCCTCGGTGCCGCCTTTCGCGTCGTAACTTTGTACACACATGGTATCCGTGACCGTAGACAATGCTTGCATGCTGGCTTCTCTCCTGAGCACCTGATCTTCTTCCTACGACAGGCAATACACGCAAGAGGAAGTCGCTTCCGCTCCTTTCCAGCCTTGGTTTTCATTTCCGTCCAAGCCGGCGTCTGCTCGACCAGCTCTTTTTCTGTTGCAGGTTTTTTTCCTTTCGTCGCACTTCCATCTCTTTCAGCCCGATTGCTTCCTCCAGAGGCGTCTATGCCATGATTCTCGATGCCGGTATCGGCCAGTCCAGCAATTGCTTGCGCGCTGTCGGGTGTACCAATTGTATCTACGACCTCACCAGGTCGTGGTGATCCAGTAGTACTGCTGAAGCTAAGTCGAGCTGGCTGGGTCGGAGTACGACCTGTGTAATCATTGGTGAGTTTTTGACCATGTGGCTTTGGCGGCGCGAAGAGCGGTGGATATGAGTTTGGTGAGGATGTCTTAGTAGGATCGAATAGACTCGGGAATGCGCCAGATGTCGAAGGTGGATAATCCAAGTATGCTGAGAGGATACGAGGACTATTTCCAGGCGCTGTCGACGGCGAGGGAGATGGGGCCAGTAGGGACTCGATTTTTGGGGTCCTCGCATCGGACATCATATATTCGTGCAGATTCAGAGGATCTGGGGCGACGGAGCTAATTGTATCTGTGCCTGAAAATGTCGCTGGTCTTTGCTGTCCTGCCATGTTGTTCTACCAGCCCATTTGCATATCTCTTTTGAGGGACGCGAGTCTCTATAATGTCGACGACATCAGATGGTGTAGTTGATCTGATGGTTTACTAGAGGAGCTTCCAGATCGGCTGGATAGTTGCTCCGCGACACTAGACCTTTGGAAAGAATGATGGAATTACGGGGCAGCGCGGAGGTCTGAAGGAGATCTTCTGGTTGCGGAAGCCGAAAGTGGAGGAGAGTCCCGATGAATGTCGCAAAAAGTTTGTGAAATTGAAGGAAGAAATGACTTTGTGTAGGGGATGCTAAGATATGCACAACCATCCTCGTGCTCACCAAGCAATGCAGTAAAAGCCCACAGGTCTTAGGACGAGAGGAGGAAAGTGGAGGTGTGAACAATAACTGGACAAGGATGCATCCCGTCTCCACAAACGGCGAAAGATGACGCTGCACGGCCTCTGCAGTAGCAAGAATTGCTAACGCGATCTGATAATTGGCTTGATTGGTCCGAGGCACTTGATAGCACCAGAGAGTTATAGAAAAAGAAACAAAACGTGCTGGAGCAAGGCTGTTTCACAGCGCGTGGACCTTGGGAATGCCGCGATACTTGACTGCTCGAAGTTAGCATGAAGTCGCTTCATTCTTCTCTCATTTTCACCCGCGGATAAGCCTGGCCTCTCACAGGTCATCATCGATAATGCGAGCCTTTACCGTCATCAGGTCCCGGCATGTTGTGGATAAATGAGAATGTCCATGAAGCTATAGGCGTTCTTTAGAGGGATAGACAGAATCCCTCGGTGTACTATAATAAGCACCTACTTATTAATGATGCATGTTGTGCGTGCCTGTTCGTGGAACACGGATTATTATAGTAGATATCGATAGGGCATGTCCTGGTGCGTGCATTGATGAGGAAGGATGTGCATAGGACGTGGGCACCCATTGATGCCTCGAAGCACTTGACAGTGAAATGTTTTCGTGTCAAAATTGTATCAAGAGAAGGGCATCGAAGAAGAGTGTGCGGATAACGGATAAGGTATATAATCTCTCACGCCGTCGATGCATCATCGCCCTTTACCACCACCAGAAACTAGTCATACAACAAAATTAAAGATGAGAGAGAATTTTGAGTGGTGATGGCCCATATCAAATGACAAGAGAGAAGTGCAACAAATCAATGCCTCCGGAACTCGCCATGCATCAACGTTCGCTCCCAATACTCCCAAAAATAGCAATACATGACCAAAATGATACAGAGAATACATAGTCATGAAGTGCACATTTAGTAGCAAATACAAATCCATCCGGTACATCCAGTAATCAACCCGAACCTATTGTTGTTCACCTCATCTATTTTAAACCCGATTATTCCCCGATGCGATGAGATGAGAGCTGGGATGCAATTCAAACAAACAAATAGCTCCAATATGCTCCGAGATTACCTTGCAATTTTCAAGCAGCAGTAGCTGCTGTCCTCCTCTTCGGGTTGTTGGACTTCTTCTTCGAGGTTGTCTTCTTGGACGCGGCATCACCGTCGATGTACTTGATGAGTTCGTCAATGTTGCGGTTGTCAAGCTCATTTCGAGAATTGGTCATGCGTCCGCTTGCGGCATCTGCTGGCGTTTGGCCAACCTGCATTTGAGGTCGGGCTCCCATCGGAACTCTGTTGGTAAATTGGACCCTCTTTAACTTGCCAGACTTCAAGTCCTTGTCTCGTTTCGCAAGACTGACAGCACTTTGGGTGAGTTGGTCGAGCCATGTCTCTGCTTCCTTGGTATTGCGATCGTCAGGGCCAAGAATGTTACGGAAGATCGTGCAAGACTCGCGCATGCGATTGACGGCAGCATGCGAGTCCTTGTCCAGAGCCAAAGCTTGTGCGAGCTGGAAGAGGAGAGTTGCTGTGTTGACTGAGTTCTTTCCTGACACTTCTTCCGCGATGGCCAAAGAAGCCTCGAACCAGATCCGCGACTCATGGTAACGCTTCATGCTTTGCAACATGACTGCAGCATTGTTGATCGTGGTGATGGAGTCAGGATGGTTTGGACCATAGACCACCTTCCACATTTCCAGAGCATGAAGGACATAAGACAGCGCAAGGCCTGAGTTGCCATTGGCGTGCTCGAATAGACCGAGATTCAAGTATGCGAGAATAGTCTCTGATGCGTCAATACCCATCGTGCGCTCAGCGACGATGACTGCTTTGCGGGCAAGCTCGACTGCAGCGTTCTTCTCATCCATGCCATAATACAGCGTGGAAAGTTGCAAGTAGACCCTAGCGACTTCAGGATGAAGGATACCATAAATTTGTTCGTAGAGAGACAAAGACTCGAGAAGTAGCTCCTGTCCAAGTTCTTTTTGATCCTGGGCGAGCGACATACGTCCACCATCGTAAGCCTCCTCAGCAAGCACACTTTTAGGAGAAGCTTCCTTCAGTACTGGCACGAAATTGAGGATATCGTCGGCGTTGAAAGTTGCAGGCTTTGTAGGAGCTGGAGATGCTCCTCTTTGTGGAGAAGTCTGACTTTTACCCTTCTTCTTCTTTTTGCCTTCACCACTGAGGGTTCCGTTTGAAGAGTTTTCTGGGTTGGATGCGGTGTGTCCGTTCGAGGTGCCATTGGTCGGCTTGTCTTGTTGAACAAAAGTGTACTCTTTGGCTACCAACTGCAGGCCAAGTTTGAGTGAGACCTCACGGAGCATCTGAACTTCCTTGCCAGCTGTGACAATATCTCCTTCGACGACATAACGGTACCTCATACGAATCTGTTCGACGATCTCGGCGCTAAGGCTTTCAGGTGAGACTTTTTCGAAAGACAAGTCCGCGTCGGAGTAGACCGAGCGCAGAGACTCGTCGATCTCCGCTATGGGATTCGCATTCAATTTCTGTCCGAGAAGGCAATTGAGAAGATGGGCTGTGCAAGCTGGTGCGAACGCTGGTGGAAGGTGCTTGAGCTTTTGGTTCGCGACATGTTTGAACCCTCGGGAAACCATTTCTTGGACGGTCAGACGTTGGAGTGCCTGGAGTCTTGGGTTATCCGTCGCAGAGAGTGTCGCAATCATACCGAGATAACGAATGTTGATACCGCGCTTGTGAAGCAGCGTGCTGAGGGACTCTCCATCCATGGGGAATCCGACGTCTCCTTCTTGGAGCTCGTGGATCAAATGTGGAACGACCTGAGTGGTCAAGTAATTGCACACAGCTCTGACCTCAGCCTCGTCTTTCTGTAACTGCTCAGCTTCTTCCTCAGTGGCCGGCTTCTGGCCAGCGAATACATCTGGGTTGAGCGAAAATCTGAACTTGGACATGTCGACGCGAGGAGTTTCTTTCTCCGCTTCCTCTCCTTCTTTCTTGGCCAGTGCAGTAAAATCTTCGCCTTCGGTGGGCTCCTTCTTCTGGGATGATTCATCTTCCACCTCGGTCTTAAGCTCTGGCTTGGACTCCTTGTCCTCTTCGCCGGATGTTGCCTTCTCCTCGATAGCTGCCTTGTCCGAGTTGCCAGCTTGTTTGGCTATCTCGGCGTTGACCCATTCCCGTAGTCGATCTCGTGCATAAGCGCCAATCAGTTCTGGCCGTAAGACAGCCATGCGATGTGGATAGTCCTTGCGATCAGCGCCCTCGCCCTGTTCTTCAGATGCTCCAGTCCAATGTTGTTCAATCCATGGCACATCAAGTGGTGTGATACGGTAGAGATCCAGGACGTACTTTCGGGCGTCGGTTCCAATCAAGCCTTTGGTCTCGACACTTCCCTCGAGGTTGTGCTGCTTTCCCTCCTTGTCCCAGACAGGATGCTGTTTGACATGGAGCGCGCTCGACAATTTCTCGAAGAGCGGAGTGAAAGCCTCATTATCAGCGACAACATCTTTGCCTTCAACTCCTCCATAGTCGATTTGGTGCTCTCCTGGCTCCCTCTGTTTGAAGATCCCAGGGACGATGCTCTGACCAACAATACGTCGGCCCAGATAATCAACAACAACCGTACCTGGTGTGAAGAGTCCGTTAATGTCCAATTGATTGACAGCCCTTACTCCCATGACATCTTTGCCAGTTGCAACACGTGCGGCTTCGTCACCACCCTCCGTTGCAAAAGTGCCCACGCCGTCAGCGCCGAACGAGAAGAAAACATTGTTGTATACAAAAATCTGAGCATCACGTCCTTCCGTGGGATTAAGAGGTGGCACTTCGCCACGCGCAACGAGCACGGCACCCCTTGTCGCAGCCTCGTTGTAGTCCGCAAAGAGTTTTGAAGTCAGTCGTTCCCGGAACACCTTATCCTGCACCGTCTCCTTTGGAAGTTCTCGGGTCGATTGGAATTCCTCGTTCCAGTCCCGGAGAGTGTCTGTCCCTTCACTGCCAGCCAACAAATAATTCTCCTGGGTACGAGTGATGTCGGATTGGTGATCGGCTTGAGCGGGAACCAGCCATGGACTTGCTGGAATGGCGTTAGATAGCTGGAACAATGCAAGAGGCTCCCGTTTGCTGTTGAAGTCTAGCAAAGATTGGAATGAGGAGTCGAATGAAGGCGAGAGCTTCTGGATCAGCACTAACAGTGAGTGCGCGCTATTGCTCTTAGGTGATTGTTTTGGGAGTGGGTCGAACTTGTTGTGACTCGATCTGTTCACAAAGAAACCCGACACATGGGAAGTGATGTGGTACTGTTCGCCTTCGTTGGTGTTCAGGATCAGGTATAGAAGGTGACCTTTCGTGCGGAGGTGGTATGGAGGTGGGTTCCATGGTGACAGGCTGATAGACTTGATACTCTTCGGCGAAGGACCTTCAGGAGGAGGTAGTAAACTGCTCACGGAGCCAGGCGCATCGAACTTGTATTCGGACACATCGCTGTGTGCATGGGTGGATGTGCCATTGGCTGCATTTCCATTGGTAGCTGGCGAAGACTCGGTTACACTGTCGTGTAGTGACAAGCCAGCAGCAATACCGTGGATAGTGTCCGTCCTGTCCCCAGAAGCCCCAATAAGTTCCCTGATCCTCATGACGTGCATCCGGGCCTCTTTCTCGTTGTAAGGATCCTCGACCAAGGTGAAGACAGATTCCGGGCCAACGCCGGGCACCTCAGAAAGTTCAACGAAGTCATTGACACGCTCCCCCTTGTGCTCTAGATGGAAACACGTATGCTGCATGGCAAAGGGCTGATCCACCACGGACTGGCGGATGTCCTGCACTTGCTCCTGCGTTGATACCTGGATCTTGGTCTCGTGTGGATCGTGTGGGAGTTTGATGGTGATAGAGAAGATGCTTTCCATGGCCTGGGAGCCATCTTCTCCATTGGTTTGGCCATTGGTAGTTTCGAGGGCGGAGGGGTCTGCAGAAGGCGAAGGGTTGGTAGCTACGGCTGATGGGCCTGTCTATTAGAACTATGCAAATACAAAGTAGTCGTCCATAGAACAGGGAAAACAACACAAAGGAAGTGGAGTGTGGAGTCATGTTGAACTTACGGGCCGTGGACTCGTCATTATTAGCAGGAGTACTCTTCTCGGCCATTGCGAGAAGGCAGAAGTAATGCAAGAGTCAATGGGCGAAATGAAGGGATTGCAAAACGAACGAGACTCGACGGAACAACTAGAGATAGATGAACAGAATAACGGTCGATGTTTTGTTGTATTGTTTGTAAATCTCGAAGGACGCAAGATTTTTCGGAGAGCAACATGAACAAACCAAACATCCCTGCTCTCCCGGGCGCTCCTTTCGGCTATATAACTCACCACGCGACTCGAGGAGATGCCGATGCTGACATACAGTGACGGTCAACAATGATAAATTAAACGTGCGTTACGTTATTACTCTCTTCCTGCTCGGATATTCAGTCCTTCCCTCGTTGTGTGCATCTGTTCCTTTCCGAAGTTGATCGAGACTGCTGCAAACAAGGCCTTCGCGACCCGATCAGCCAAGCCTTGGGTAGAAAAGGAGACCTTCGAAACAGACAGTGGAACTCTTTCCATCTTCAAACCAAACAACAATCTGTCATTACTGTACTTCGCACGTCCTTGCCATCTCCCTCACAAGAAGCAACTCTTTCTGCTGGACCATGCAATGCCAATTCACCAATTGAGGTCCTTGGAAACTAGGGTATTGGCCCATCGGGTTAGTTTGGAGAGAAACAGAAGAAACGTCGAGTAAATCATCAAGCCCGAATACGACTCAATCCTATACCTGACGCACAATGTCGAAAACTCGCATGCTCTTCCCAGGAAGACTCTCCCTGCTGTCTCCATTTGCCCGAAGGCGCCCCTTTGCGCAACCTGGTCTCGTGACCTCCCAACGATGGATCAATGGCATTACGGGACCGCAAACAGATCCAAATCCGGACCCGACGCCAGATGATGGAAGTGAGAACAAGCAAAAGAAGAAAACTGATTGGAAGGGAACGGGATTCAAGATGTTCGAGAGTGCAGCTACGACATTTGCAAGCATTTCAATCCTCGGAATGGTCGGGTATAGCTACAATATCTATTACAAATATCACGTACTCAACAAGATGGAGAATGCTTTTGCTCCTGGCGATCCAGTTCTCGAAATCACGGGCCACGGGATGAGAACAATGCCAACAACTGACATCCACGATGAATCAGACGACGAAGATCACGACCACTGGATTTTGCGCCATGAGCAGGAGACCATCGACCGAATCATCAGCGGCAAGGACAGGGGCTCTTATCACCTACTGATCGGCGAAAAGGGCACGGGAAAGTCGAGCATGATCCTGGATAGTATGGCAAAGTTGGATGCAGAAGGCGTTGCAATGTTTGAAGCTCACGCAGATGTTGAAATCTTTCGGTTGCGACTTGGAAAGGCGTTGGACTTTGAATTTCATGAAGACAATATCGGAAGTCTCTTCTCAATTCGAGGACCAAGAGATGCCAGTGCCCTACTTGACATTGAACGCGCTTTCAACAAGCTGGACAAAGTGGCCATCAAGAGGCGGGAGACAGTCGGACGACCTATTGTTATCATAATCAACAGCGTACATCTTCTACGAGACGATGAAGATGGCCGAGACATTCTCGAGCTAATCCAACAACGAGCCGAACAATGGGCGGCAAGCAATCTTTGCACAGTCGTTCTCAACAGCGACGACTATTGGGTGTATGAGCGACTCAAGAATTATGCTACGAGGATGAAAGTGCACCCAGTCAAGGATCTATCCAAAGGAGCTGCCATTCATGCATTACAAAATTACCGAAAGCGATACCATAACGAAGACATAGCGGAGGATTTGCTGGAGCAGATTTACGATAAGATTGGTGGTCGCTTAACCTTTCTATCGAGGGTTGCAAGATCAAGACACATGATGGATACATGTGACAAAATCTGCAAAGCTGAGAAGACGTGGTTTTTGAATAAGGTAAAATGACAGTCCATCATGCCAACACAATCATCGGTTCTGACTTCATTTGCAGTGTTGGATCCTTGGTACAGAGATGGACGACGATGTCATGGACCAGCAGAAATACGCCTCAGCAGCCATGGTTCTTGCAAAAGCCCTGGTGGACAAGGAGAAAGAGATGGAAACCGTCTATGATCCCAAACAGGGTCATATTCTTCCTTCTATTCCTCTCCACAAGGCGCGTCAAATCATGACCCGTGCCGACTTCATTCAATCATACGATCACGATAATCTATTCGCTATCGATTCGGACGCGATGGTTAGAGCCGATTCCGTGCCAATGATGAACGCTTTCCGGGAGATTTGCGCAATGGAGGGATTCGATGAGTACCTTGAGAACACACTTGACAGGATCAGCGCGATTGAGAGCTTAGGACGAACACGGGAATTGACAATCAAGGATCTTTGGAACGGCGGGCAGTACAAGGTCACTACGAGGGATAGGAAAGGTAATGTGGAGAAAGATATCACGTTTCTCGTGAAACCAGGCGACGAGGAGAAGAAAGAAGAAGATGATTGATTGCTGGATTGGCCTTTGAGCGTATAGCTCGTTTGATCGCGGTTTGTACTGGTGCGTGATTTAGGCTTGCTTCAAAGCGAGATCGATGGCGCAAGCTGCTGGTCAACGACATATTTCCTTGCCCATTCTGTATTTATACCCGGCTAGAATATCCTTTGTCCACTATCAGATGCTGTAACATATGCCTATACACAGTGGTTCACTAAATCAAGGCCCCGGCCTCGTTAAAAATTACGTATCGTGCACTCTCTACTTGGAAAGGTGTTCGATGGGTTTCTGTCGAAATCTTTTCTGACACTGCCAGGAACTTATCCAATGCGGGAACGAACTGATGGCCCCGGTGTATATGGTTGATTTTGGACGAAGCTCACCCCGCCACTTTGAATCCTCTCCTCACCGCTCGCTCGCTTGAATTCGGTAGACTCGCGCTCGCTGGTGTTGTACGAAGTGAGGCTGAAAAAGTGTTGCCGCAGACTAGATTTTGGCCACGTGCATTCGTGATTGGCGATCCCCGCTAGATCGAACTGGGTTATGATCAGCATAAACACTGGGAATCTCGATAAAGTTCTCCGTACCTTCACTCTTCTTCCTCACTTTACCTCACCTCACCTCACTCACCACACTCACCACTCTCCCTCCCCCCATTCCTCCACTATATTCTCTTCATAAATAGTATAGTGTGTATACTCTCACCGCATTTCAGCCGCTGGCTATTGTCATTGCTCCGCAGTGTCTTATACACATCGCATGGTAAGTGTTATGCTTCAACTCAGATCCACCATCTGAGTACAAGATCTAATTGCTATGCCAGAATTAGCACCGCAGTTATGGCTCCGCAAGTCAATTCCAAGGTCGATTGGACCGTCGCCAGATGTAACAGACTCATGCGCCCGCTTGTTACCCGCATTCAGAAGCTCCGCATGATCAAGGATGAGAAGGCGATACCCCCGACCGTACCAGGAATCGCCAGTACCTTCAAGGACTCAGACGATTCCAACGATGACACACGCACACACCCCAGCAAAGAGACTGACCCGGACTGGATGTCGATGAAGAAGAAGAAGATGGGCGCGAAGGCCTACCACTCCTCAAAGGCATACAAGGCCAAGTGGGCTGCTGCCGCTGAAATTGGTGTCCGCACGCCAGCTCGAAAGACGCACAAGAACCTCCGACCAGGCGAAATGTCAATCCCAACCCCTTACCTTACCCGGAGCTCATCCAATACGTCCGAGGCAGGCAGTTCCAGCAATCCCTTCTCCTGGACTACAATTCATCACGGCATAGACGGTCGCAAGAAGCAAGGCAAATTTGACAATGCGCCCCAGCTCCCGAAGATCTATCTTGCGGGAGGAGAGGATGAAGAAGCTGTGGCATCAAATGCTGTAAAGCTTTTCATCGACATCCTCAATGCCACCAACGAGAGCCCAGATCCTGAAGAGCAGAAGCGCTCTTCTCCAAGCAAAGGCACTCGAAGCTTGTGGGCCACTTGCTGTGCCAAGTTCGGCACCGCTATTGCTGAAGTGGAGGCGGATCCGAACCCAGAGGAAGATGGACTTCTTGATGCTGGCGCAGAGTACTATGCCATGGCAGAGGATCTTGAACTGCCTGTTCGTAAGCCAGGAGGTCGATTGCAGCTCCGCCTCATTGTCAGAGCGCATGCGACTCAGGTCATCGCGAGCGCAGTCCAGGAAGGTCTGATCACGTTCAAGATTCTGGAGAACTTCCTTCCTTTCATGCTGCAACAAAAGTCATTGACAGCTCTTGAGGGCGAGCTCTTGCTCTCCAAGTCATGCGCCTCCATGACATCAACGACACACGGCTTTACATGCCCGAGCAAGCACCGCAACATGTTCTACACGCATCTCCTGAACAGTGTTGTCACCCAGATCGTCGGTGCAGACGAAGAGCGACGTCTTGCAATCGGTTTCCGTCAGTACACTCACCTCCTGCAACACCCGGAATTTCCTGTCGAATGGCTGGCCACGAGGGCAATGCTACCGATTTGGAAAGATGTCTTCCGAACCTTGTTGGACTCCAAGTCCTTGCGAGAAATTCAAGACGCGTCTACACTTCTGCTCGAAACCGTTGCACTTGCTGTTGGTCTCAAGCCCTCTTCAAGCGCCGCAGAAAAAGTCCTCGCGAGGGTTCCTGCCGACTTTGCCGCTGGCTCCCGTTGCTTCAAGTGTCCTCGAGCTGCGCCTGGCACTTTCTTGGTCAACATATCTCTGGGATCAGGAACAAATCACGGAAAGTCGAGCAGATCACAGCTTGTTGACGCTTTGAGCAACACCGTGTCCAGCATGTCCACTATGTTGTCCTCTTTCGCAATTGCCCACCAAGCCAAGCCCGATGACTTGGCAAACATCAACGACCAAGTCATCCTGTCCGTTATCAATGCGCTTTCTATTGACATCGCTCGGCATCATGCGATAAAGGGAGCAGCTGCAGCTGATGCCAAGCTCTTCAAGATTAGAGCTCGGCGCGCTGTCTCAATTCTCGCTGCCACCATGTTACCGCAGATTGCTGGTTGCAAACTGGCCAGTGGCTTGGGATTCGTGCCTGTAAATCAACTTGTACAACTAATGAAGAAGCTTGACGCCGAGGCCCACTATAGTTATGCCGACCCAGCCACCATTCTGGACTGTCTCCCAGAACTCATCTGTTCTATCGCTCGTGGCGCGAGCCAGGTATTACACGCCGATGCCTTCGATACCCTGCGCAATCTTGTCCGTTCACTCGCATTCCCCAGCATTGCAGAACAGAAACTATCGCCCTCCACCGCCTTGTTCTTGAAGCAGCTGGCTTTCTCCAGCGCTCATCATTTTGCTGAGAACTCCCAAGATCGCGGTCACTACTTACTCATCGATGAGATCGAGAAGGAGATTGGTCAAACTCATCACTTCGATTTGAGCAAGACTCCGTTCCGTTCCTCCACCAAGATGCCGACTGTTTCCCGCGGCTTCAAGTGGGAGGAAGGCATTTGCGAGTGGGTGCAAGCATCGCCAAAGCCGTCCAAGCATGCAGTAGAGGAGCTGCCTGAAGCTGAGATTGAAGAGCTGAAGAAGACTGGCAAGCTCCTGGACTTGTTGAACCAGACCGAGAAGGACGAGTCCAGCGACGATGATCTTCCTAATAGGATGTGGGAAATTGAAGTCGGTAAATCGAATGTCGACTACCTTTGCGACCTCATCAACAGCAGCTCACCCATTGGTGGCGGTGTACTCCAATTGCCCGCCAAGAAGGTCGTCGAGAAGAAGCATTCCGTTCTGCCCGAGATGCGCAATGAGAGCGAGCGTGTACAGGAGATGAAGATCATTCAATTGAAGCTCCCAATGATGAAGCGTCCCAAGCGCCGCCCTTCCTCTTTGGACTCTGACGTCAGCGACGATGAACTGAGTTTCCACGGCCCGCGATCCCGCAAGCGTCCACCGTATTCCAACTTGCGCTCAAGCTCGTCTGGACCCTCCAGCTTCCAGAGCCGGTCCAAGACCCCGCGAAATGCGCGAAAGGACGACAGTGAGGATGAGCTTGGTTTCGCCTAAAAGCGGCTGGCGGAATTTCAGCCTCAGCCTCTTGGTTTCGCTTGGCATGCAGCATGCATCATGCACACTCCCTGGAATCTGTTTTGCACATGCAACAACGATGGTTCTGAAAGAGATGAATGATGGATGATATGGTTCTTATCAGGTACGTTTTGTGATTTTCGGCATGTTTTTGCTATGGCGTTCTTGCCTTCTCCTTCATCTACTGGATTCGGCAAGCCACCGAGTCGATGAAATGGAGCCTGGTCTGAGCAACACCACACGACGATTACGCAACACTATAAGAACCACAATGGAATCCTCGACTATACTACTGGGATTCACCTGCATGTTTGCTTTTCTTGCTAGGTATGTGCTATCCTCCCCATATTGTCTCGTTACTGACCTTCAGCCACTTTGACGGGGAAAAAATTGCGATTTGGAGGAGAGATGATGATGATTTGCATGACGGACACGACTTGAGGATAATGAAAATGGCAAACACAAATTGACACGATGGAAACGATTCATGAACACTTGGGACATTGGGCGTTGGCCTTTAACGGCATTGTCAGATTTAAGATACCCCCACTGGAATTTGCGACGGAGTTCGTACGGATGATCTTCATTTTGCTAGCTCCCACTTTTGCTAGCCCCAGAAAAATAATAAAGCCTTTGGCACCAAACATCTGCTCCTTGTGATATTGATTGCGTGGGCTTATTTCTCAGTCGAAATTGCTGGGTTCATGACATAGATGCCAAATTTGCTGGCATTTATGCCTCGTCAGCATCAATGTATGGAGGGTATCGATGAGTACTTCATTTAGCATGGGCGGACCGATCAAGGTAGTAAGCGTCAGTGACTAGGAATTAGAGTGTACACGATCGATCAAAATACCTTACACCCTTCTCGATGGCAGCTAAATTCCAAGAAAATTTATTTTACAAATCACCATGAGTTTATTGCCGTCACCGTTAATTAGAACTCTCTATACGATGGTTGTTGAAAACTTGGTCTGCTGCTCTGAACGACGTTTGCGCATTTCCTTGGACAGAGATAGGTTTCTTCACGGCCTTCAACGAATCACGAATTTTGGCAGCGCTAGTTGAATCGTTATGATTTTATCAATGTTCATATTCCGCTCCTCTACGAAAAGACAATACCTCATTAAATATATACTATCATTATGTTCTTTGAAAGGAAGATCATCAATCCTTCCAAGACATCTTTTCCATTTCCTTCTCTTTCTTGCTATGTGATACCCAAGGTATGCGGACGCCGTCGCTAATGCCCGTTTTAGGAACCGCCGTACAATAAACAGTAGTAAAACAAGTTGCAAAATACAATACATAAATCATTACTCGTGACCAGACCTGACCCGTGCGCCGTGAAATGCTTGCTCATTGAATTGTGTAAGATATCCTCTGGTGAGATACCGTTTCGTTCGTCATATCATATTCGAGAAACTGTCGAACGGATTCATGATCTGATTCCCATCTGTCTCAACACTCAAGACTGGGAATTGATCGTCGTGCATCATGAATTGTTCATGCTGATGTTGTTCCTCATTGGAAGCGAAGTGCGGAACTTCGTGTGGTGCAAAGTGTTCAGAGAGACGATTGTAAGACTGGTCGTTGAAGGTTGGGTTGTGGTTCCCCGGGAATGTGGACTCGCTATTCGTGTGGAAAGAGTGCTGTTCCTCGCTCGAGTGATTAAACTGCTGATCATCGTATCCGTGGTGGAATGTTGGTGAAGCGCTTGAGTCACCGTGGAAGGTTGAAGAGCCGTTTGAGTCATCATGTTGAGAGTTCGGCAAGCCAGTCAGGTTACGATGGAAGGTTGGTGATCCGGTGCTGCCGAAGTTGATCTCCTTGTTGATGTTGTCATGGAAAGACATTTCTTTCGGTACGCTGTTGTCAAAGGATGTCATTTCTTGGTTCACCCTGTCGTGGAACGAAATTTCCTTGTTGATGCTCTCTTGGAAAGACATCTCTTTGCTGTTCTCAAAGTCCATCTCCTTGTGGAAGAAATGTGTTTCTTTACCGTCCTCAAATCCAGAATCTTTCTTTTGTGGAAAGTTTAATTCCTTGGTTTCTTTGATTGGAGACTTCTTGTTCTCATGGAAGGCTTGTTCGCTGTGCTCGCTGAAAGATTCTAAGCGCGACCTGAATGGCTCATTTGGCATGTTGAACTGGTCAAAATGTAGAGAGAACCGCCTGTTACGTATCGATGTCAGCTGCTGTTGAGAGTTGGGAGTCTGCGTGTGAGGTATTTGTGGCGTCGAGAGTTGAGTGTGTGTCAGCTGAGGTGTTGAGATTGGCGTGGTGTCATTTTCCGACTTGATTTCTACAATGACGGGCTCACTATGGACCTTCTTAAGAGGAGGAGCCTCATGGGATTGATTATCGCAAGGGGATTGAGAAGTAGTGGTGTCTTCGGCGGTGGCCGGTAATGGCGCCGACACACTTGCGGCTCGAACACGAATATTTGTGTTGGTCTCTCGTCGTCTTTTGGGTCCATCCTTTACTTTGGGATGAGTATGACACTGAAAGATAAGTTAATAAACAGCGCAATGGAGAAATGAGCAGACGCACCTTATACGCGTGTCGGAACCAAGTTGTTCCCTTCTTCTTGCTACTCACGAGCGCGATCCAATCACCACAACTCCCGCAAAGACCTTCCCATACATCGAGGTTCCCTTCGGTTCGTCTGGTATCTTGAGGACCTTGGAATGCAGCCCCCGTCGCAGCAGATACGCCGTGAGTGAAACTCTTGTCGTACCAGAAGGCTGAGTTCTTGAGCACGAGCCAGCGTCCGGGCTTGCATAAACCGCACCAGCCTTCACGCTTGTTGCCATGCCCACGTACCCAACGTGGTGTGTAAAGGTCGCCCTGGAACCGTAGGTCCTGTTCGTGAGGAATGAGATCAGGATCTGAAGAATTCATGTCTTCTTCTGGAGGATTAGAAGGCTCGTCATGTAGTGAGGAATACAGGTCTGGTGGATCGGATAGATCAGCGAAATGCGAGGAACATCCTGTCAGGCGGTCCGCGTTGCTTTGAAGCATCCGAAATAAGCCCTGCGATGGGAGTGGCCGAGTTACATCTGGAAATTGCTGGTCTGGTGATGAGAATAAAGTCTGACCATTCTGATGAAACTGGCCGTGCTGAGGATACATGAAGTTCTGTGTCTGAAGTTTGGTTACATTGTCGAAAGGGGACATAGAGCTCTGCGGATTGAGCGGAGATCCATAGAATGAGGAGTAACGATTCAATTGGTAGGGCCTTGGTGGGGTCTGTGAAGGATACATTCCAGTGGACCACCTTTTATTTCGACTGCTTTCCAGTGTGTATGGCGAAGCCCGTAAGTTTGGAATTGGAGACGCGCGAGATCTGCTGTTGCTTCGAATCAGAGACTCATGGCTAGCGGGACGAGGCGAGGGCATTGGCGACATGAGACTTTGAGGCTGTGTTTCTAGACTTGCCCATTCATAGTCCTGATGAAAAGTGATGTCGGTGGAGCCGAGTTCCTCAAACGTAGGCACGTCCGCAAGAGGACCGTTGCTTGACATTGAAAAGGAGGATTCCGACATGCGACGAGAGGCGTCGGAACGAAATGCGTCTTGGGAATGGTCTGAGCCGAAATGCGTATATTGCCTCAAGTCGATAATAGATGTATTCTCATCAGCACTCAGGAGTCCTTGTCCAAGATCTGAGATGTCAGGCTCGAGGCTGGCAAACTCAAAATCGCCGCACCCTTTCTGCTGTGGCCAGGCGTCTAGACAGAGTTGTTCAGCAAGTGATTGGAAGCATGGGCGACGATAATACGTACTCGGGGCCATATTAGTTTGTGGATTAGTTGAATGTTGTACAACCGACTGTGGCATCTTCGGCTGTGGCAAATACTCTCCCTGTGGATTTTGTATACCCAAGCTTCTAATTGCCTGGGCACTCATGCTGAGTGGCCGTGATTGTGGAATCTCCGAAGGTTGCGTCCGGGTATCTAACATGACGGTCTGGCGGCGTTGTAAGGGGTGAGAATTCTGTGCAGGGCTACTGAATGTCCACGTGGAGAAGGGTTGCTGCTGTGGCGACGTTCGCGGCGTAGGTTGAGGCGGCTGAGGTTGTACTGGAAATGGCCCGCAGTTATACATCATTGAACCTGCATTTCTCGCACGCTGTTGCGCAAATGGGAAGGATTCTGCTGATGAGCGGTATCTATTCTGATGATCAGTATTTTTCGAATGTGTGGCCTCGTGGACAAGGCAGACTCACTGCTGGAGCGCATTATACTCCATCTCTCCCAAGACAATTGTTGAAGACTGGTCAACCTGTGATTCCAAAGATGTTAGACCTGGATGAAAGGTAGTAGCGCAGGTTATCCAGGAGGGTGGGCTGCAGGATGATCGACGGTGCCGCTGATGGTGTGGAAGGCCTCCAGGCAAGGGAGGGACAAGCTTTCGGGAACTTACGACAGATGGGACGAAGTGAACGGAAGTGGCGTGTAGTCTCAGCCAAGCGATATCCAATAGTCAAGGCCGTCGTACTAGACAATATCTTGCTCGAGATGTGGTGGTACAAAGGAATCTTCGAGGGAAGACAGCGGTATAAGGAATGACGGAGCTAGAATATATTTTTGCTACCAGCGCGAGATGGAAAAGGTGGGTCTGAAGAAGAAATGAATGGACTACGGGCGCAGGGCTGAAGGAGTGACAGAGCCAAATAGGGATAAAACAGAAGCAGAGAGCTGGTGGGGCCTGGCTAAGTATATTGATGAAAAATCAGGAACAACATGATCTAGATGATGAGGGAAAGGAACAAACAATCATAGCAACTCTTAGATTCCATAAGTTTTAGCACGTCGTCAATGAACTCTTGGCTACGCGAACCTGGAACTGGATCAGTGCGATGAGGTTTATACGATACAAACCAGCTGGAGCGCGGGCTTCCGGCGAAACTGGTGGCAGATGGCACTCCCATAACAGCGGGCAGACATCAAGGCGGCTCAATACCATCTCCACGAGAAATAGATGGAACCCTGTCGCTGCGGCTCTAAACGCCAGCAAGCGTCGAGGCAAGTCGACGAGTCGCTGTTGACAGAGAGGACTCTTCTGAGGCCAGGCTAGCTCGATCTGGATCATTTGCAAGACGAAACGCGGCGTCTCATCAGCTATTTGCGCCGTAAAGTCCTCGATTCGGTGTCCACAGGTTTGAAATCATCCTGCAAGTGCTTCAAGATATCAAGGGGCAGAGACATGTCACGTTTCAAAGAGCTTCGGGCCGGTGGGAGTCCAAGCTCTCACCAACCACCAACACTCTCTCGAATTCCTCACCCACGCACGCACAGAGACAGTTAGATTGTCATGAACATGGCCCTCCCTTGAGACGATGAGCGTGGGCCACCTCTTCGATCCCGGTTCAAGATAGCTGATATGACCGTGAGCTGCCTTCCGCCACGACGTCAATCTATTCCCATCCACTTACGAATGAACTAACCTGGTCGAAGCAGGTATTACGCAGAAGCAATCTACTACATACTGCGCGAACGTAGACATAACCTGGGTTGAGGTTTGACAGGAGAGGCGCGGACACTCTTGCCACGCTTCCCATATTAACCACTGCTGTGTCACTCCAATTGCAACTAAGCTGTGGCGGTAACGTCGGGGATCCCGAACACGCACTGATCTGGAGAAGTGGCCGATTTCATTATAATCGTCGAGAAATTACCCGGCCATCATCCTCGAGGATTGAGATGCAAGTGCGCTACGACCTACCCTTCCTGTAAATCTCCCGTGGCATCGTTGGGCTCATCGCGCCTCGTGTATGCAGCGCTTTGTTACCCGCCGGCTTGGGCGTTACTGTTTTCTGTCCATGCTGTCTCTATGCAATTTAATACTCACACCGTCCGATCCAGATCTCATTCCACAACAGCCAAACCGAGTTGTGGGCCTTTCGATCTGATTTCATTTGTTCGGCCGAAACAGGAGAATGACCGCCTGAGTGACACCACGGACATTCTTTTGACCATTGGCTAACCACCAGTCCACTACCAGTCATGGAAACGAAGCAGCCTTTCCGTTGTGAAGAATAAGTCAGGAATGGCAATTTTTCGACTTTTCTTCTTCTGTTGGTAAGTTTCTTGTGGCGATGAAACCGGTTGTTTCCCAGGCTGGTTGACTGTTTCGCGCCCGAGTAACATCTTCCTTTTGCCCGATTCGTCTGTTAAGGTTCAATTTTTATCTCGCGGATCCATCTTGAAGTGGATTGTGATGGTAAGGCAGACTTCATCCCCGGAGTCTCTATTCCAAATGTGTCTCATCGACGCATGGAATGATTTCTTCGATATAACTCCGCGACTTTGCAGATCCTGTCAAACAGCTTTACAAGACAAGTCATTGTTTTTTACAACTAGCATATCGAGCCGACAGCTAACTTCGGGCAATAAAGAGGGGCGATCAAGTGCTTCTGTGACCAAACACCAGGAGATTTTTCAAAAACGAGATGACGAATTTCATCTTTCCGCCATCCCAAACAGCCACGAAACACCCGTGACACTTGTCAACCATCGACTCTCAGATGCTGAGGAGCGCATCGCCACAGAAAGCCAGCTCTAGAACAGCGCTCTTGCTGGTCACGATCTGGAGCATGTCGGCGCATCTCAACCACCGGCAAGCCGATGTAATCGCTAACTGTATCACACTCAGATCTCATGTAATCATACTCTGAACGGAAGGAAACCACTTCGAAGCACATATGAGTTGAGACTCCCGTCTGAAAACTTCCTCTCCTGCCCGAGCACTCACTCTATCCGATGGAGTTTGTCAAAACTTTTACGTCTTTATCTGATTTGACTTTTCTCACATCCTGAGATCTGGTCAACCCCAAAGAGGAAAGTATTCCTTGCTCATCCATGTCATCCGCTGTCAGGACCTGCCAACCTCCACATACGCAGAATCAGACAAGTTGGGTTGTCGTACCTGTCTTGATTATATGGATTGGTTATCTTGGAGTCGCTCACCCTCTTAGCATGGAGAAGTCCACTATTTTGTTTCCCCTCGGCCCTAACACAATCCACTCTATATACCACGCGCTGGTTATAATGCAAAGGTCGTCTGACGCGTTCAACACGTCTCTCAGCCCACATCTTTTCAGCCACCGGAAGCGCATCCTTTGAGTTACCCGGCTCCTGCACCTCCCACGTTGGTTGCCTTATCTTCTCACCTTAATTGAGTGGGATGTGGCGTTTGTGGGTTCATTGTCAAGAGACAGATTCGATTTTTTTTGGTTGCGGCCGTGGTGTACGTGCAGACTCGTGTGACTTTTTCAGAGTTTAGAACTAGGCTCTAGGCTAAACGCCACAGTTGCTTCAAGATAGGGAAGGCTATTCTAGTGTACCTCACTAGCCCGTATCTTCGTACTGGGTGCATAAATGCGTGGAATACGACCCAAAGATCATCTAAGAGAACTCAATCATCCTGAGAAAAGCCACCAATCTCGTGGACGTACTTCATACCGGAAAGGAAAAAACGACGTACAGGAACACGTCCCGCTCTTCCATGTACGAGATGGAGAGATTCTTCAATCAAGTTACCCGGCTCAGCCTGGTCAACGACTCAAACCTCTAGTGTAGTGGCATGAGTTTGCCGATAACCGCGCAAAGTGTGTCAGGAACACATCCCGCCTTTCCGAACCACCACGCCAAGAACACGTCCCCTCATAAAAGCCATTTCCAATCTTGATCTATTACCCGCCTCGGAATCATCAGCCTGTATATTAAGGTTCAAAGCCGAATGCCACAAAGACAAACTCTATCCTCATGGTAAGAGGAACATTTCCCGCCTCTGCTTCTAACTTCCCTCCAGACCCGCATATCCGCCCTCATTACGATCCAAAATCTTGGGAAAGACCTCGTGAAGCTAAAGTTACACATACCGACCAGTCTGTGCTCGATGTTGCTGCACCTCTGTCTGTGCTGACGCCTCACCTACTTTCGAAGAATGTTCTATAGTGGCCAGCCGAAAACCCTCGCAATCCCCAATCTAAGTTTAATCTATTGGTATACAATGCTCTGTCCTCATCGTTATGTCGTGGCGCGCGGCCATAATAGGGTTTGAGCCTTGCATAATTAGTGACTTCAGGTCTTTCGATGTTCAGGCAAAATTTAGATTGTGAGTGTGCATGAATGGGTGAGCAAAGGAGGGAAATGAAGAGTGACATAGTAGAAAGTACATAGATATTAAGGACTCTGGAAACAGCTTGCAGACCCAAGGAGTAAGTTACCGCGCGCCACAATTCAGAACTAAAAGGGGGAGACGAATATTGACTACACGGTCATTACAGTTGCTAAAGAAGACAGCAACTCTTTCCTTTGCACCGTATCCTGATAGCCATGGCTTCCATTTAGATGAAAATCGCGGACGAGCTAAAGTACCAATTTCGTTCCGAATAAGAAGTGATATCCGACGAGACTGCTGTGCCTTGCTGATCTAAGCAGTCATGACTGAAGGTGCCATGTAGGGACGACCCACCAAGCCAGAAGAGAAAAAGGGAATGAAATACTGAATCATCACCCGGCTCCTGCTCACCATAGACATACTCCTCCCTATATGGAAGCAAGAAACTCGGGCTAAAATCTGTGCCAGTACTACATTGCAGTCATCTCAATCGTCTACTCACGACCTCTCGATGACAAAACAAGGATGGGGGAGATCCTTGATACCCTGTAGCATCCCTAAAAGTATCTAAACTCTTTTCTATGAATGAGATTTACAACTTTCAAAGCCCACTATGGATACCTATACCACTCCATCTATCTCCTCCCAACCTCTCCATCAAGAGTGGTCAAGGGTAGGCTTAGCTCCGTACAACACAATCTAGTAACTCATACCTCAAAGCCTCAATCCAAGCTCTTCTCAATAGGTGTCGTACACTCTCTATTCTTACCCACACCCATTGCCTTTAAAAAATTACTAGGCCATTGTGAATTAGTGACTTGACCCGTTGCGCCAATGCCAACCAACATGCGGCTGTCTCTATACGCAGAACGCCCTCACAAGATCACCACACTCATAAATCAAGCACGAGTGCTGGCTGATCACCGTGTACAACAGCCTTACGCCCCCTCTCCATCAGCACAAAGAGATAAATCCAAGCTCTTCTCCATACACAATCTTAACATCTTTAAGATCTCTCTGATAGAAGATATCCTTGTACTAAGCAAGTGAATCTCAAATGACATGACACTGTAGTGGTGGTATACTCTCTGCAGGAGACCCTATCAAAATTAAAATACCATGTATTGAATGAGGCCGGCTCCTCTCTGTATGTAAGCCAGATATATATACCTCTCTCCCTTCTCTTGCTGGCAAGGCAGGTGTAACCAAATAATTGCGAACCCAAAAAAAAAACCCAGGCTCTATTCAAAAAATACAAACAAGAAATTCAAGCCTGTTGACAGATAGCTTATCCTCTGTTGATCTCCGGCTCCAGAACGGCCTCTTTAGGAACAGGCTTTTTATGATCCTTCTTCCCTTTCTTCTCCTCCTCAAATACAAGCGCTTCGGAATCTTCTATGCGTTGAGCGACGGGTGTTGGTACGCCTTCAACCTTTTTAACTTTCTTGCCCTCGGTGAACATCATAAGACCGCCTAGAGCGGCGACGATGCAGGCCATTGCTACGAAGAGACCTGTGGACCACGAAGGGCGCTTGTATCTGGTATACCTGTTAGAATAGGGTTAAGATTGTGGGAGTTGGAAAGAATGTACCTATTAAGACCCCACATGAAACCACAGAGAACAGCTTGCAAAAAGGTATTCCAACAATTCATCCAAACAACGTAGTCCATTCTCCACAGCGCGGTTGGCGGTGCCCTTTCTCCCGTCAATGGTGGATCCAATTTCTTGGTCGTTGGTAATGGGACACTGGGATTCGTCTCATCGTTGGTATATCCACCCTCATCCTCCCAATTTTGGCTTCCCTCGAGACGGAACCATGATCGATGGATACCAGCGAGGCGTCGGATGCCAACGAGTCTTTGCTCCTTGCTCTTTCCCTTGATGCCGAGACGGAAGACCATGAGCCAGTATAGATCTCTGAATCGCCAGGGGACGAGCCCGAAGCCTGTGACGCAGAAAAGGGCATTGAGGATTTGAGAGTCGATTTCGATCCAAATTCGGCGAGGGGAGTTGATATCGTTGCAGGTGGGTTTGCACATGGCGGGTGAGGCGTTACATAGCAGGAGGAAGAGCATACCACCCCATGCTACGACGTTCAATCCGTAGATGAAGATGGCGAAGCCGAGGGGCGTCATGCACCATTTGCAGAAGGCGACGAAGCCAATTTTGAAAGAGGTTTTGAACGGGAGTTTGGGTGGTGGAGTATAGCCATTGGGGTAGGCACTGACTGGTGCGCCAGTCGGATTCATTGAGATTTCGGTGCTTGTACTCGGCTTCTCAACACTAGGAGCCTTCGCAGCAGCTCCGTTGGAGCCTTCGGTGGTGAGAATGGAGGGTTCCTCGGTGAGAGCGTATGGCTGTTCGTTTGCGCTGCCTAATGTATTGTCTCTTTTCCTCCTTCCCATTGAGGTAATGCTGAGTCCTGATCCCGTCCTGCTTCCCATGCCTCTTCTTTCAGTAGACGAGGCATTGCTTGATCTCCTGTGGTGCTCATATTCTGCGGCTCTTTCATTGTTGTATCCGTCTGCTGTGAATGAGCCTCTCCTTATGTCTGCCAGGGACGGCGCTTTTGAAACGGCGGATCCAGTAGCCGACATGAAGCCCAATGGCATGTCTGCTTCGAGCGCCTTGATTGAAGCGCGTCGCACTCGGCCTGATAATGAATGGTCACTGGATAGACTCGGTCTTCTGGGAGGCGAAGATTCGTTGGCGGCGTGCATTGGGGAGAAGGTCGGCGAGCGAGGTGACGCTGAGGGTTGATGGACCTCAACATGATGCTGAGGGGTTGAAGAAGACATTACGGCCCAATGGAGAGAGAGCGAATTGAGAGCAAGAATACTATGACAATGGCTCGGATTGTGGCGATGTCTGTGAGTGCGGGTGTGGGTGGGAGTGAATCTGGTGGCGATGACTTGGTGGGAAGAATCGTGGAAGAAATGATCTAGGCCATCATGATTGGAAACAGACGGTTGTGTTTGACATGAACCTCAGACTCCTTTTGTATCTGCATTCGACTCGTAGTTATTCTTCCTTGTCAAGGCTTACTGCTCCTGTTTGTGCTTCCAACTCCAACCGCTGCAACACTGCAACTCAACGAAGACCCTTTGCCTAATCTGGCGTATCTGGCGTGTCTGCCAGCCGGTACGAGCCTTAGCGAAGCGTGAATCAGCAGAGCTAGCAACTTGGGGGGGTCCCCGCATGCACTTGGGGATTCCAGACCCCACCAATGAGACAAACATGCAGACTTCTGGTGACGCTACTACGAAGGATATCAGAAGTTCCCAGTGATTCACGCTTGCTAGAATCAACTTTCACCAACATGGCAATCCACACTCCCGACATCCAGCCCTCAGCTCTCACAACCTTAATCAACGAGAAGACACCAAGCGACGCCCTTCACCCTCAATACGAACTCGCCCTCCAAATCCTGCACAACCTCCAATACCAACACCGCTGGACAAACCTAAAGGTCCACACAAAATCACCCACCACAAACTCACCTCTTCCCCGTCCTCTAGTCTCCGGCCTCCCACCAAAAAGACTCTACATCCACCCGGACGAACAGGTCGAACTCCTCGCCGCCTCCGCCGCCCGCGCAAAGCAAGCCAAGAAGGCAAAATCAAAACCAGAGACTGAGACACCCGCCGATGCCGATGCAGACCAAGACGAGGACGATGAAGATAAGTTTGGACACCCTGAGGAAGAATGGGTTCTGCCCAACCACCTACGCGAGAAATGGAGCTTGAAAATCTTCTCAGAAGTGTTTGATGGTATTTCTATGACTCCGCCTGGTGCCGTGCAGAGTGCGAATAAGTGGAGGAAGGAGAAGAGGATGTTGATGGCTACGGCTCAAGATGACAGTACGGTTGTCTTTTATATTATTCATGATGGCATTGTGAAGCCTAGGCAAAATTAAGCTTCGAGAGAGGAGAGGGATGAAGTTATGATGCAATAAGAATTTGGCATAGCTCGGGTAGTATCTGTAGCTTTGGGACCTAACATTCCGAGGCTTAATGCGCATGCGCTAGGGCCAAAGCATCCCCTTTGTAAGTTCAGACACACGAGTGATGCACAATATGGATATCTGATTGAACCAATAGCAATATTAACATGGTGGTGGTCTAGGCCTTGGTCATCCGCTGTGTGTGCATTCCTCAGCATGCAAGAGACATTCTGACCCAACAGGCTTCACGGAGTCGCTGCCGTTGCTCATGCGAGGTTGATTGCCATTCATCTCGCTCTACTTAGACAATCATGTGAGTGCTCACGATAGAACACTAGCAGCGGCTCGATGAGTCGGCCCAAGAACATTCAAATTCATCAAAGTCCATTGAAACATCAAATTACAAGCAAATGAACATCCTTTTCATCTCTCCATCTTTTTCTTACCACCAGGAATGCTATAAATGTGCATACATGCAATCACCAAAACAACCACCCGCAAGAACATCAAATGTAACACAAGTTTGTCATTTGGTGGTGTAAACTAAATTGTCGAGCAAAGTTCAAGTAAGGACACCGAGGGAGTTAGTAGTCGAGAAAGTGACCGGGCTGAGACCAGTCCAAGTAGACGAGAGTTTTGCACTTGTCATACGAGCGTTGAGCGTGAGCGCTCCAGGATTTAAACTGAATTTTTGAGAATTCAAAGGCTTTACTAATGCTCGAGCCTTATTTCGGGATTGCAAGAGCTGTGGGGGATAGGGCGAGGACGCTAGCAGCGACAAGGGATGTACGTCTAACCATTGTAGAGCTGATGGTCGCTATATGAACCGAAAAGTTGAATCCAAGTACGGGAAAATCTGGGGTGATGAAGCTGAGTTGGAGAAGAGAATCTGCTTCATGATACCTCTTTTTTTTATACACTGCCAACTCCTTCCTTATCACTAACTCATCGTACGGCTCATCGGCAAATCCTGCACACTACAACATCTCCTCTGCTCGTTTTTACGTACAAATTGGGACGGACGGAAGATATTGTTATTCTTACGAATATGTCAACTTCATGGAACATGAAGTAGGTGAAGATGTTCCACTACCTTCGTTCTTGCTTTCGCTACTATATACCATCCCGCCATTGGTACGATCCTACCTAAACGGACATCGAATCTAAGAAGAGGTGATGGCCGAATAGTGTCTATCTAATGCAAGATGCAACAGGAATCTCTTCACGCCCTTGAAGCAGATCTTCATCATCGGGTATGAAGATCTGATGTAGACAAAATCGGCCTGTACTTGGTGCGCTAAAGTTGGGGGACTCCTGCTAATACTCTGCGAGGTACCCTAGGCAGGATCCCTTCATCGAACCATTTCTACCGGTTGGAATGACTTCAGCATGCAGAAATCCATCGGGCCATTGTTTTGGTTCAGCGTCAGAAACGTTCAAGAGAACCACAGTCGACCCTTTTTTTTCACAATCCATGCCACAATGAGTTCAAACGCTCCACACGATATGCAGGAGGACAAGTTCTCCACCATTTCCAACAAACCAAATGATGGTCCGGACACCTCAAAAGAAACTGAACCGTATCAAACTCAGTTACCGGCAATACCGAAAGATGGTGGGTGGGAAGCCTGGCTCCAAGTACTGGGAGCGTTCTTCGTTTTCTTCAATTCATGCTTCGTTCTCATTTTCTACTACGCCGACGTGCTGTCTGTGACTGACACTGCGGACAGGGGCTTCGTGAACGTCTATGGAGCTTTCACGGTATATTACCAGGAAACTCTCCTGCAAAATTATTCTGCATCCAGTCTATCGTGGATCGGTATCGTGGAAGCCTTTCTGCTTGTGTTTGGGGCAGTCTTCACATGACCCATCTACGACTGTGGTCATTTTCAGATCATGCTGGTAGTGGGATCTTTCCTCGTCGTCTTTGGAATCATGATGGCCAGTCTTTCAGATCAACACTATCAACTTTTCCTCGCCCAAGGAAGGTGTATTGGTCTTGGAAGTAGATTGACATAATTTAAAGAAGAAGGGGAAGAAGGCTACGAATACTTCGGCATAGCTGCGTATATGATTACTGCAAGCGCAACTATTCGGTTAAATGATTTTGTACTAGAAATAAAATTGCCCGAGTCTACACAGAGCATTCAACGACAAATCAAATACGATGCATTCCTCTTCCCGTTGTACATTTTCACTGCGTGAATAATGCTTCCTATTGAAGCTAAATATTTACCTACTACTGATCCCGAGGCTCGGAAGTTGTTGTGTGGACAGACGTTGATCGACAAGGCTACGCTAATCGATAACAGACGGACTCGATTAACTCATAATGACCGACTACCAACTTCAGAATATCGAGTTCCGGCACCTAGAAAGTCCTTCTGCCGAGATTATGCAGCCAAGGTTTAGGAGCCGTGAATGGTCGATCTAAGAATCGCGAGCAGGTAGTCTTAAAGACAAGATCTTTGTCGCCAATGAGGCTCTGCGGATTAACAAGGCTAACTATAACAAGCATTGCAGATCCCACGACTATCAAAGATTTTGACAGCTGGAATGGATGCGAAACATGATGAATAAGCGGCTGACTAGCTCACAGCTTAGTATAAGTTATGAATAACAAGACCGGAGACCCTCCGTCCCGTACAAACCGAGACCTTTCACACACACACACACACTTGAAAAAGCTACAGCTCACAACGTTGAAATATGTGGCACTACGTCCACCCCACCTCCTTACAACAAAAAATATGGGAACCAGTGCCGTTTGGTTCCTCACCGAAACAACAACGTCATGAGATGATTCGAGCGACCTTTCTATCTCGTGGCAAGCGCATGATAAGATGGATTTGTTGAGATGATGAGAAGATGTGGAGCCCTATGATATGGAGATTTAGTGCTGTTGCATCTGAAAGGTTTTTTTGGATGGAAAATCTGGTCTCTGATGCACATTCTTCATCCTTTTCTTCCTTTGATCTCCTCCTGATTTGTAACATCAAGCTCTTCTGTGTTTGAGTAGTACGGCTTTCCTGGCCCTTGGTGTACACTTTTCTCCCCATTCTTGTTTCTTAACCCATATTTCCAATTCCTCCACTGCCTGAGCACCAGCTCTCCTCACTCACGACCTACCTATCAAGCCACCACCATGGCCACGCAGGTCACATTCACCATCCACGAACATGTCGTCCCAGCCCAACACATCCGCGAATACGAACGTGGCATCGCAGACGAATCGGAAGACTACTACATCCACGTAAAACAATACACCCCTATCTTCAACGGCGGCCACAAACCCACCCCTCACGGACCCACAATCATCGCCGCCGCCGGAATAGGCATGATTAAAGAATCCTACGAACCCTTCTTCCAAGAGCTGGCTACCCAATGTAAAGAAAGGGGCGTGTTTGTGATCAATTTTTGGATCGCGGATGTGGGATGTGTAGGCAAGAGTGCATTGATTAATGCGGAGAATCTGGGGAGTGAGCAGAGTTGGTTTGATCATTCGAGGGATTTGTTGGGTATGATCAATCATTTCAGGAGGGAGATGACAAGGCCGTTGGTGGGCTTGGGGCATTCGATGGGGGGTTGCCAGATTGGATTTTTGTCTACGATTCATCCTCATCTGCAAGTGTTTGACAAATGATTGGCGTTGAATGTTGGGGGAACTTAATTGGCTGACTGCATTCAAGATTTCACACATTGCTCCTCATCGAACCAGCCATTTACAGAGGCCTCGAAAGAAATACCTCCCTCGCCCAAGTCAGAGCCATGGCACGAAGACGGGAATACTGGTCCAACCGCACCGATGCCGAAGTAGCCATAAAGAAGAATCCATTCTATAGACTGTGGCATCCCCGCGCCATCTCTCTCCTAATCGAGAACAGTCTTGTTCCTCCATCTGACAACGCACGCGTCCCTGTTCCTCCAACCGCAAATCCAGAGAAGGAAGACGCGGTTGTGAACATCACACCTCGCAGTATGGAAGTATCTCTAATATTCAAACCGAATTACCGCGGCGTTGGATTGGAGAAGGATACGACGAAATGGTCTACCAAAGATAGAGAGGCGGCGCCTGATGTTGACCCTGAAGCATTATGGGTCTTTCCTTTTTATAGACCAGAGGTTTATGCTATGTTCTCCCGCTTGCCTTCTGCGTGGCCCAGTGTCTGCTACCTCCTCGGCACAAACTCAACAAGTGCCACGCCTGAGATTCGTAGCCAACGCTTGGAAACCACCGGAGTTGGTGTAGGAGGGAGTGGGGGTGCCCCCGTCGGACGTGTTGTCGAACGCATGATTGAAGGAGGCCATTTTATTTCGTTTGAGGAGAAGGCGGGGCGTGAGACGGCGATTGAAGCAGCAAAATGGTTAGAGAGTGAGATCAGTCGATTCATGAGTGATATTGGGAAACACTCTGAGTGGAAAATGAAGTCTGCTGATGAGAGGATTCAACCGGATAAGGTTATGGTTGAGGCGTTGGCGGACTGGCATCCCCAAAAATCTCCTGATATTGAGAAATTAGTCAAGTCGCGGTTGTAGATGTATGCATTATAAGTAGCATGGATTTGGAAATCTTAGGCAATAGATAGATCGACGTGGAATTGCTATGGTATGTGGGCTTCTGGCGCTGCATAAGTAGATAGCCACGAATCCCAGTAAGTTCGAGATTTATATTGTGAGAAGTAAGATGACACGAGAAAATCTCAAGGTTAAAGAATCGATTATAGATTGTCGTTAGCACTCACGACTTCGTGGCAACTTTGAGAGGCATTTTCTATCTTGTGGGCCCAGCTATCATCCCTGCTGAATTGCCCTACTATTGGATATGCCTGTTTTGGAAGTATATCTGCCCACCATCATTAGTGTCAGTTAGCTGGTACTGGTAGAGCGATCTTTCTGAGCCATAAATTCATTAAATATGACGACACAAACTAACAACATTGAGGGAAAATTTTCTAAAGCCGTTTGTTGTCAGGAATATATCTGTTGTCCTGCCTTGAGGTTTACCCAGGACGTGCAATTCGAAATGTATTTTTACCTCTCGTTCTGCGTCTCTCTTTTGCTATGGGCGGCTTTCAAGGCCATTCAGCTTGCATACCAATACCACAACAACAAGAGACTTCTGGCACGTATTCCAGATGCACGATTTCCTTCTGGACCCGCCTCGCGAGAAAGATATCTCTACGAATTCAAGCAGCTTCTCGTCTTCAACTTCCAAATCTATATAAAGCACGATGAATTGTTCAAACTGTCCAACAACGGGGCAATTACCGAATAATTCTGCCAACTCAACATCTGACGGAAATCAAACTTTCAACTAGACGAGAAACCTTAAGCTGGCAGAAAGTTATGCATGATGTGCTTGCGATCAGATACACCCGAAATCCAGATCGAGCACCTTCCCGCGCCAAAGTCCTGCGTATACAAGTCACGAAACGACTAAATTATCTAGTTGAGAATATACTTGCAGGCTCGACGGTTTACTTTGAAGAAAATCTTCCTAAGCCTGGAGACGACTGGGTGTCTCTTGAAATCCATGAGATGTTGCTGGATGTATTGCACGAATCACGATAGGGATCTTTTGTGGCCAAAAACTGGCGCAAGAATCTGAGTGGGTGGAAGCTTGTAAGCAACTCACTATTGATGCGTGTGCAGCGGGACTGGAGGTGCGAAAGCTTGGGCCTTCTATGAAGTGGCTGAGAAGTGGAACTTTGCCTAGAGTGAAAAGAATGGCTGCACATAAGACGCTGGCGCGGAGTAAAATATATCCAATGTATAAGGAACGTCGTGATCCTTCGAAGAGGCCAGACACAAAGGCTCCCAAGGACGGATTTCAGTGGTTGCTTGAGGTTCGGGACCAGAGACCAGCTTCGAAATGTTCTGCCAAACTTTGGTGAGAGTAATGGTGGTAAGGGCTGCCCTTCCTTTCTCTTTAGAGGATTCGAGAATTTCTCTGGCCCAAAAATAGGCTACCCTACATACGTCAGCTACTTTGTCGACCCTTGCTTATGCTAATATCTTGCACCGACCTGACTGCGCAGATGATATGATCGCTGAGTTACCCGAACACATTGTTGACTCGGATGGAAACCTAACCCTTAATCGTCGCGACTGCCATGAGTTGGTCAGGCTGGATAGGTTCATCAAGGAATCCGCACGATTCAACCCAATCAACCTTGCCCTCGCCGGGCGAAAGGTTATTGGCAAACCACATGTTTTCAGTGACGGAACGGTAATGCCACCAGGCAACACCCTGATCGCCTCGTGCTGGGCTATTATGATGGACCCAGATATCTGTCCCGAGCCAGAGGAGTTCAAACGGTGGAGATTTGCCGAGGAAAGAGAAAAAGGAGTTGCAGACGACAAGCGGTAGCTTGTGGCAAACTCAACGGAGGAGAGTTTAAGTTTTGGTTATGGTGTCCAAGCATGTCCTGGTCGATTCTTTGGCTCGCAGGATATCAAGTTAGTATTTGTAACGCTTTTACTTCGCTACGACGCAAAATGGGATGCAGACAGGAATGGCACGGATGCTCCAGCGGGGACGTATATGGAGAACAGTTTGCAGGCGCCAACGAAGTGGCATATGCTTGTCCGGCGAAAAGAAGGATAATTGTACCGTGAAGAGAGGAGTTGCATGTGTATGTAACATCAAGATAATAGAGACATAAATAGGGGTGGATTTGACACGCTATACCATATCCGGAACACACCCGCCCCGTCTCGTATGCTCCACTTTCTCTCACCAGCTCCTCAGTTGAATTGTTTTTCGAAATGTGTCATAAGAGCATCAATCTCCGTCTCCTCAGACTAGGTTGAATTCTTCCCAATGCTATCTGCGTATATCTTGTTTGTCGTGTTCTTGTTCATGACTCCAATACTCGCCGACGAGCAGCTCGAAAGATATTGGTCTGGACGACCCCAAGCAATCGGCATTGACATATCATCTCAATACATGTAAGTAACTCCCTCTGTGCCTCAATAGTTTGGCGATACTGACTACGCTAGTCATGCCGTCCAGTATAATGCAACCACGGAAGAATTCACGAATCTTGCAAGCTGGCCATGTTCCGATCAGTTCGGCTCCTTCATGTTGGAGCTCTACCATCGGAAGAAGATAATAGACAGAAACTGGCATGCCGATTACTTTGCTTACGAAAAATGGTGGCCCTTGAGAAAGATTGTCCACTCCACGTCTTTCACTTCTTGGATTGGTCACTGGGCACCGCAATTGTCCAAAGAATACCGATATATCTGGAATGACAACCTAGATGATGTGATGGTTTCCAATCCTGGAAAGGCCACTACTTGGAAAAATCGATTACAATCCATTTTCTCGTCGGGAAGCTCGAAAAGCGAGAAAGCTTCGGAACAGCACACGCTACTTAGCACAGCCAACTTTATCGACATGTTCACCTCGGCAATAAAAAGCCTCCAAGTCAAGGCTCTGGAAACCCACGGAATCAACATTACGTCAGCTGTAATAGCTAAGCCATCATACATCTACAACGATCTGGAGAAACTCATTGACCGAGCATGTGCCGAAGCAAATCTGGAGGTTCTTGATAGAAAGGGACGCGTAGAAGCCGCACGCTCTATTCCCATCAAGGCCGGGAAATCAGAAGTATTGGTATTGGAGCAGTCGGGGTATGAGTTCTCATTGTCTAGACCGTCTAGCTCAATGGGTCACGATGATCTCAGCGCCACGTGGATTCCTGTATATTTGATGATGGAGATGCTTCAATCTATTCGTTTCGTGGCCAATGGTACGGCACAGTCGTTGAACGCAGCAACTCAAAGACTGGCAGTGGAAATTGTCAGAGCAAGACGAAACATGAAATTCGCGTACAAGGATGATCCAGACTTGTTCAATGAGGAGGAGACCACAATCATTGTGCCCAACTTTGGTTCAGAAGGTTTCACATTCGAGCACTCCCTCTCGGGTGCGGAAATCTCGCGCGCCGAAGATGCATACACTGCAGCAGTACAACTAGCTATCGAGACTATGCTACTCAAGCATGACAAAATCTACCAGTACCAAAAAGACAACGACTTTCTTGAACAGCTAGGCAACAATCGAGAAGATCCCCAATCCCACCTGATTGAACTTGCAAAGATAATTCCACATCCCGAAGCAGCATCGGGCGGCTCATGGTGGGACATTATCGATGCCCTTCTTATCATTGCAGATTTCCCGGATGCTGCTCTGATCCAGCGCGCTGCTGAGAAGGCTGTCGAAGGAACAACAGGCAAGAAATGCAGTAATGTCTTTGATCAAGACTACGTGAAGTATGATATTGTTGCAAGAGGTGCAGCATTAGAAGCTAGTGATTGGGTTGACTATTGGAATACTGAAGAGCGGAGCAGAAAGTGCTCGAGAGAAGAAGATTTCTACAGGTGTTTTAGCGATGAGATGGATGAGGAGCACGAGGTAGAGGAACAGGTTGCGCATGAAGAGCTTTAACAAGGCTTCAATCCAAGCCCACTAACTCCAGTTCCAATCGATATATTGCATGGATTTAAACCATATTCATGTTCCGAGCAGTATACCGCAGCCTTACAAAATATACCGAAACCCTTCTTGCTCCCAATCAGTCTTATCCAGACTAAAAGATGGCAGTTCAACAACACCCGCTCCACCTTTCTCTTTCACCTCCACCTCGATGCATACACCCTCCCTGCGATCCCTCCGCTTGTTTTCCCAGTCCATATACTGCCGCAAAACCAGGATGGTCAAGATTCCCAAACACAAACAGATCATATACACCTTGCAGCCCGTCCGGTAATATGGTGCTTCTTTCTCCAGAAAAACCTGAGGCCCCGCAATGTTGCCGGCACAGTAAGCTAGGAATAAGATGCCACTGACGACGGTCTTCTTCGTGTACCCAGCGACGTCACTTGCAATCATGCTGAGACTGAGAGGGAATGCTGCTGCATATGCGCCAAAAATGAAGACTGCGAAGAGCTTTGGTCCAGTTTGGTTTTGAGGGAGGTAGCCAACGAGAGCCCAACCGAGAAGAGATATGCAGAGGAGAATTGCGATGATAATGCAGCGGGATTTTCGGAACTTGGTGGTCAGGTATGCCGAGCCGAGAACCATGATGACTTGACAGGCGCCTTGGGGCATGCCTAGGAGGAGAGTTTCCAAGGTCCCATACTTGAACCCTTTGATGATCAGAGATGAAAACTACAAATCATTAGCGTTTCCAAAGCGCACAACCTATGCAGCCACCCAACTCACATTGGTGTATCCCCCATTCGGAATACTAGTAAGAGCAGTATACAAAAACAACAACCAAGTCTTCGGATCCCTCACCGCCTCAACAGCCTGACTCACCTTCCACTCCGTCGTCTTAAAACTATGATTTCTCTTCTGCGGTCGAGCATGTGCAATCTCCCTCTCCCCTTCCATCAACCACCTAGCCTTCAACGCACTATCCGGCAAAAAATAAACCATAACAATCGCCCATGAAAAAGTCACCATCCCAAAGATAATAAAAAGCCACCTCCAAGCCGCCAACCTCCCATCAATAAACCCAATCCCATATCCCAGTAATCCACCAATAATACTAGCGGTACCATTTCCTGAAAACCAGATACCGTGGCGCCATGCATGTTCGGAGGGTTTGTACCAGAGGCCTGTTATAAGGCTGAACCCGGGACTGATGACGCTTTCGAGAGCGCCGAGGAGAAAACGGAGGGCCATTAGGGTGGCGAAGTTGGAGACCGCGCCGTGACAGGCGAGTATGATGGCCCATATGAACATTGTGCAAGCGAGGTATTTGCCGATGGGGAGTTTGACGAAGCCGTAGCTGCCGGGGAGGGAGGCGGTGAGGTAGCCAATGTAGAATATGCTCGAGGCCCAAGAGTATTGTTGGCCGACGAGGTTCTGGTGGCTTAAGTCAGTCATTTGCGCTTTGATGTTGAAGGAAGGGGGCTTACTGCATCGGTTTTGAGACCTAGGACTGCTGCGTAGCCAAGGGTGATTTTGTCGAGGTATTGGAGACCATATGTTATGAACATTATTGGCATAAGACTACCATAACGTTAGAAGTCTGAAAGGAATTATCGTATCAAGGCATACTGTAAATCGATCTTCCTCAAAATCGCCCTTTCCTCCTCATCGATAACGACGATGGCACCTTGTTTGAGATCTCCGTTATCGACATCAATCGGAGTGGACGTAGCTTTCTCATCCACCACCTCGGATGGTTGCTTCTGGTCTGTCATGCCTGAGTTATCGCAATATTTGTTCGGGATCTCGAACGAACAAAAATAATTGAGGTTGAATGTTTACTCTTGCGGGCATCTATGCGAGGCTATATAGCCCACCATGCGTAGATCATCCTTGACTGTGGCTCTAGAAGACTCGCAGATCCCTACCTCGTGTTAGCTTATCACACAGCCCCTTGGAAGTCGTCGGCAAATGCTGCGTTATCAGCCTTGTGGATGGTTTGTGAACTGACCAATCGCCTAAAGTGTCCCGTCTCGTCCAATCAGGGGCGGGCTAGCGTACGTGATCGACGATTTCAATGCGATAACGTCGGATCGCAACAACTTTAAAGCATTCCCCTCACTGATATATCGATACGAGAAGTGAGTGGTAGATGGTTTGTATTTCATCGAGCCGTAGGTTGGAACAAACTTGGCTATATCAATGAAATCGAAAAGAAAAATGGTACGTCATTGCCAGCCTCATGTCCAGAACGAAGATTTGAAAGTCCGCCAGAGCATGCGATGAAAGGCACCTTATACCTTCTCTTGTTTTGGGCTAGCGGGTAGGTAATGGCGTTGTTCCAAGCCGTGTGGTTTGTGCCGCTCTTCTATAGACCAAGTTTCCTATCACGACTCCTCTGAAACCTATCAAGCGCACCATCTCATGCCGCATCTAAACTTGTTGCCGATTTCAGAACGTGACCACCCCGGCTCCTAGTTTCTGCAAATGACATTCTCAACCATGGCCTATTTTTTTACTCCCTTCTTCGTCTCTCTCGCCTCGAAATCTATCTTGGCTCTTTCTCAACATGCCCTTGCTCAGCCTGCTCTGCCTCATCCTGCACAATTTCAAGCGCTACATGCGACTCACATAGAGGTCCTCGACGAGCCAGTCTGACGATCTCCCAGAGATTGTATAGAATGAACAGAAAATCCCATAGGCAAAGCGATCCCAGAGCGAGGACAGGAAGTACCTCATGGACATGTTTGCGCAATGATGGAGAACGAAGGGTTTAATCCTGTTGAGAGAGAAGAAATCCAATCTGAAAGGACGAAGGTAATGTTAAGGATGCAGAAAGAGGCTAGCATGCAAGTGTTGATGTGCCAGAAGTTCGATTGCAGGATGTGATGGAGAATGTTAATATAACCGATGAATGCGAGAGCTTCGTTGGCTGTAGAAACGTTGATGTCGGAGGCTGTGGTGTTTAATTTTTCGTGGAAAGGGAGCTTGAAGTGTTCCTGCGTGATTGATGGAAACAGCCTGGCCACGGTGAGGAGCTCGTCATGAAGCTCTATCTGACCAAGAATGATGAAATTGGCAATTGTCCGCGGGGAAGTGAACCGCACCCTTTGAACTGAGCAGAAGGATGATATTGTTAGACTCGAAGTGTTTGCGAGCCATCAAACAGGCAGAGAACCTGATCTGGATTGCTACCTAAATTTTCAATTGTTATCAACAGAGGTCTTACACGAACGGAAGCCGCGACTCGGATATTGCTAGCTACGTACTCACACTCACACCAATATCATTTACGACATGGATAATCACAACCTACAGAACATAAGCGCAAACCGCTCCCAATGTTCCGTCGAAGCAAACTCGTGATCGGCAATGAGGTTGACCCTCTTTGTCCGTAGCTTCGCCTGCTTAGACATTATCTCCCAAATGATCTTGCACAACATTAAGCTTTGCTCTTCTCTGCCCTCATCCTTCTCTATCTGACGCTGCACTGGACGAATCTCTTAGAGTACAGGCTTCTACAGCTCGATTGTTTCTGATTTGCGTTCTGCACCCATTTTTGGCCGAATTGGGTGTTTCGGAATTTGAATTGAAACAGGCTGATGATGTGTGGATGAGGATGCAGAATTTGAAATGCAATTAAAAACATGGCTGCTGACCGTATACCATATTGTATAAAGCATGTTGTATAAAGAGGCAATGTTGATCTATCCAAACACGATTTACATTGTCTTTCACCTATGATTTGAAGAGCGGGGCACACTTCCTACCCTTGGAGATGTCCATAAAGACACAACATAGTGTTCTTTAGATGTTCACCGCACCATTTCGATCAGCAGATGGAAATGGCTTGATTGTCTTCTCCGCTGCTGGACATACGCATTCGAAGAGTGCTATCTCAATCTTTAGAGCACGCGTAAAGTTTCTGGCGAGGTGAAAGATTATTTTGCCAGGAATTTACCGCCCTCATTTTTAATTCGAGAATGATGTATTGGAATCGAAGTTTGTGCCAGAACGCAGTGTGAACAATGTGTAGGTCGGTATCGGCTTGCTGCCATGTGATCTCCTTCCAACCTTCAACCATGACCTGCTCACTGCATCTCACCCCAAACAATCGAATCACCAAGGAAGTACTATAGTCGTCATATCATTGATCGCATTATTACCCACAACCTGCGCTGAGATGAAAGATAGACAGCAGAAGCCACATCTGTGAACGAAGTACAGTCCCAGTCTTGTTCTCCCAAGCAGGTCCACACCCGTATACCAATAGCCGTCCAGCCATCATCCATCATTAGAGCCCAAGTCTCCCATAGTTCCATCGATCGTGAGAAGAAAATACATGCCACTCAAATGTCCACGCAATAATCACCACCAGAGTCGTTTTTCTGCCCCTGAGGGAGAGCAATAGACATCGTTTGTATCTCATGGCCGTCCAAATCTGTAGAGCGCTAGAACTATGTCTATGTATTGAGGTTAGAATGATGTTTTCAAGTCCAAAGGCGTTGTGCCTTGTTCCTGGCATCATCAGGAGCGAAGTTGCCAGAATGTGGACAAAGCTTACCTCGTTCGACTTGGTAGCCTCGGACTCCGTCGTCGACCTCAATCTGACCACCGTCCAGCTCCTCGTCCAGTGCTTCGTGCTTCTCTCACACTATTCTGAACATTCTCCGAATCTTTCATGGCTTCAGACCATCGATCATCTTCTTCAATTTAATCATGGCTTCGCGGAAGTCTTCGAGCTGGTTCGTGTTGTCGGCGGGCTCGTGCTCATGCTCGGGTTCCTGCTTGGGTTCCTTCAACTGGAGACGTGGATCGGGCTTGGATTGCGCATATTGAATCGTCAGAATGGGCTTGAAAACCCGACCCTTGGCGTTCTTGTAGTCGTCGTAGATTGCGTCAAGAAATTTGTGAAGAGTTTTCACTGATCGAGGTCGCTGTATGTGTGACCTGGGGGGAATGGTGAAATCTTGGCACCAGGATCGCCCTTGCAGAAGTAGCACATCCAATACAAAATGGCACCCTAATCTCCAATATCGATTTTTGCATGGCCGCTGATCTTATTAATGAACTTGCGCTCCAGGGCGTCGAATGACAGAGTATTTCAATTGGCGTGGGCCCTTGAATACGTCGTACTTCTTGATCAACTTCTGTATTGGTCTGTATCCCAAGAAGGTGACGACCTGGCGACGAGTTTTGCTTGCGCTCACGAAAGAAGGGTAGTGACGGGTATCCATTGCGATGCGGTCCCTAAAGAATTGTTTTAGTGATAGAGACTCGGACAGGGTTCAATTGGATGTTGATGTGGATATGGCATAACATTGTCGCGGCAACACTGTTGCTGGGGAATACTATTTCGTCATAACGGAGAAGACGCAGACCTACAAACTCGGCCATCTTGCTCTCCTCACACTATCAAACCACGATCATCTCAAATTTCTCAAAGAAGTTCTCTCTCCATCTTCGATTCCAACCACTAGGCATCTTACCTCCAATTACAAATCTACATCAAAGTGCAACATACTACGTATCGAAACACTCTTACCCACACCAACAGGAAAGAGCTCCAAAGCTTCTAGCCATCATGAAGCGCAAAGCAGAAGACGATAACGCCGAAGTCGCGTCAGAGCGACAGCGAGAAGACTCAGCCATTGCCGTCGAAAGATTTAGCACAAAGCGCAAAGTCGACGGACATGCGGATGAGATCACCGCAAAGCGACAGCGACATGGATCTGCCAGAAACAGCAGCGACACCAAGCGAACCCCATCTGGCAGCGCCAAGACACCTACAACGCATCGCAATACAGCCACAACTGCTCTACAACTGAAGCAGCTAAATGGTGATGGAAAAGCTACGACCTGCAAAAGAATGTTATTACCCAGAGAACCCCTGCTCACAGTGCCTGAATAACGCATATGATTCTACGGAAGATGACACTCTCGCCTCTCAAATCCACGAAACACTGACTGGAACGAGGAGGAAAACAAATACAAGCCCTTCCAAGCAGGAGAATAGACATGCGCTTCGACCAAACGACCGAAATAAGCAGGTTTCGACGGGAACAAGAGATCCAGGAGAAGCATCCGCCAACATCGTGCAGCATTTTGGCGAACCATCATGTTCTGGGCCATCCAGATACCATAAAATCGCCCCCGGAACGAAAAGGAAAGGAAACGGACCCGCCAGCTCCGCAGACTCCGCCTGACCCATGCCGTCCGAGTCTACCAAGAAGCGTGGAGCTGACACAGAGCCTTCAGTACACGGTGGAAAGCCATCGCGAGTCAATAGCGCCCGAACGTTCTCAAAGTTGAAAGAGTTGTACGGCAGACGACCAGAAGTCGCAAAGCCATTTCTTGAGCGCTTTCCAAGGGGAGTATGTTTGTGATCTAGTCCTCAGAACATTACATTTAACGTCTTCAGGTTCGCGATTTGATATATGGCGAAGTCTTGGGTACAAATCGCAAGGTACAGTGCTTCAGCACTCGAGACGCGGCGGCGCTCCGCTGCGAGCTTGGATATTCTGCCCAGAGGCAGGCCGAGATTGATATTGAAGCACAGAGGGCAGCGACCAAAGAACGATTCAAGAGGCTCTAGGACCTGAAAGATCTACTACACCGAAGGAAGACCTCAAGCCATATGTATGTACCACTTGAATTCATCGATACTGCTATATTTGCAACCAGCCGCCAAGTATACGACGAAGTCCTTGATATGTTCCTCAGACATAACATTGTTCACGTCGTTCCTTCTGTTGGAACGAACGCCACCAAGCTGGGGTACTCAGGGGCAATGATGCATATCCTCATTGCACGAACAGTAGATAGTATACAACTAAAAAAAGAATAACAGAATACACCCGAACGAAAGACTATACAATTGTATAAAGCCCATTCAACACCTTCACTCACAATCACAGAGCGTTGGGAGAAAGAAGATGGTCGGTCCAGGTTCGAACCAACAAGACAAGTCAGTACTCTAGACTCTCGAGTCTTGATGCCCTCCACCACTTTGACATGTTACCATGGCGCTGCGAGCTGTTGGCTGTTAAAATATTTGCTGAGGGTCTGTTGACTTTCGAAAGGAGAGCAGGAACAACACCGCCACACCCAGAAGCTCGTTGGAGTATCAAGGAAATGAGGTTTCAATTGCGACTTTCCAGCGCTTGTCACCATCATCTGGAACAGCCATGCTACGACTACGGTCTCTGACCGCCCTCAACCTATTTTGGCTCAAGTGACCTCGCTTGTACTTTATGCTACTCTTGGCAATCCCACAAACACATTGCCTCAAGGTTTGAACACTCGAATTCGACTTCAAACCCCAGAATTAGCCTCCGTTCTTCGTATACGCTTGCAGTACCGTCTTTCAGGCAACACTACAACTAAATCGAACAAACACCACTTCAAATCAGCGCCAGCGTCACGACCCATCATGAAGCGCAAGTGCGACGATGAAGCCGGCAATAAGACTGCAAAACGACAGAGAAAAGATTATTCTACCTATAGAAGTCACACTATCATCAATATCATGACGCACGCTAGACCCCTGATGATCAAGACACAAGCAAGCAAGCAGAAGACAATCTCCAATCTGAACATGTCCTATCTGCTCCCTGTCAACCAAAAGGAGACTACAACCAGCGAGAATACCATTGGAACTCAACGTTTATACCCAAGCCGCCTGGTCCAGCCACGGCAGAAGCGGCAGGTCGAAGTCATGAAAGATAAAGAGCTTCAGATTCGCGCGTCTAAGAAACGCAAAACATTGGGTGGGGCGGCAAACAAGGGAAAAGAAAAAGCGCCCCGGTCGTCGAATTTGATCCTGCATCCGAAGACTTACTACTGAAAGCAAAAGACGTCTCTATCCGTGTGAGCATCGATATGCTCCTGGTGCTTGTGCAGATCCTCAAGCAACGCCAGGAAAACGGAATACCAGATTCGCAAGCTCTACGTATTTTCTTGGTACGACTTCAAATCTTGGGATGATTTTGCCGCGTCCATGAAGCAACTAAAACGTATCCGAGCGAACAACTTTTCACTTCAGTTTTGCTTTGTCCGGCTCTCAGGATGGGGCGCAGAGCTCACAAATATAGCAGAGAAACCCTTGCCACAGCGCTACGAGCTTTCTCCAACGTCTAAAGTCTTCATCGAACAACTCAAGTCCACTATTGAGGAGAGCGGCTCGGGACTCAGGAGTTAACCATTCCTCATTATACAGCAGTGGTAAGTATGAGCTCTCCCACTCAATATCGGCAAAGACCTCGGAGCAACACAGAAGGGGAAATTTGGTTCCACAACTGGGCTGATGTAGAACACCATTGATACGATTTGTGAATGGAAGGGAGGATTGCGCGCCGAGTGATTTTTATCTTTGTTTCAGTTTCGGTATATGGATTTGTAGTGTCAGATTTGTAGTTTCAGATTTGCAGTGTCAGATTTGTAGGTAGAGCTCAAAGTCGATGAGGCTATGATTTTTGGGAATGGTGGTAGATTTTTTCAATAGATGAGATGCCGTTCAAGTTCTAAATGGGGCTCAGCCCTTTACTCATCGATCAATTGTGCTGGACTAGGAGAAGGCTGAGAAGTAGGAAAGCGGGTACAGCCTTATAAGCGCAAAACTCAATTTAAAAGTTTGAGACTTTATACAACGTTCAGCGAGCAAGGGGATAACGTTGGGTTTTATTGAAATTTGTTGAAACCAAGAGCAAGTGCCGCACATGATATTATTCCAACTTTGACTAATAATCAGCCCAAGTGAAGTCTCGAATACGAGTACGAGCTGACTAAGTTTTCGGTCCGAGTTAGAATTGTCTTTCGTCGCGTTCATTACTCTTCAAACATCCAATGACAACATCATCATCTTTATTTACACAATCTTGTCGACGAGAAGAATGACCGCCGAGAACAAGCTGCATTCGAAGCTCTTTCGAAGGGCGCATCCGATCTCACCTGATCATGTTCTAGGGGAAGGACACCGCGAACAAATCGCGTCAATGGGCAAGCAACCTTCCCCTCCAAATCGCATTCTCGTCCATTAACATGGCTCTCCACTTCGCTTTCATGGCGCCACCCCCTCTCTTGTGTGCGATCATGTTCGAGTCGAAGATACTCAGCCCACTTGATCACGAAGTACGTTTTCGAGACCGCATTCCACAATATTCTGCAACGCGCCGGCACCATCCAACCACCAAGACTCCTTTGATCTCTGTCACGTTTATGATCCTTTCTCAATTGCAATGAATCTCCTTCGCCGGCAGGTGGGAGTACTGGTTCGCAAGAACCTCTTGCTCGCATTTAGTCGGAAGAGTCGATCAAGCACCGTCCAACGATGCATGTTGGCTCCCATCATCGTTGCTATTTATCTCTGTTTCATTTTCCGAGTCTACTTTCCTACGGCAACCTACGGAGTTGGTTCACCGCACAATGTTCACAATCTCACTGATGCTATGCAAGAGCTGAGTGGGAAAAGAGACAAGTTGATACTTGTCAATCTCGGTCCTCAAGGCGGAGATATCGATCAGGTCATCAATCTGGTTGCTCGAGCTCCCAGGGCGGCAGGGCGAAATGTCACCATCACATACGATGAGAATACAATGCGAGCGTCATGTCGCGCAACCCTTGGTGGGGTTACGAAATGTTTTGCTGCTGCCGTGTTTTATTCGTCTCCAAACGAGGGAGGAATCTGGAATTACACCTTGAGAGGCGATGCTTCTTTGGGTCTCCTGACAGTCGATATTACCAAAAGTACCAATGACGCCGAAATGTACATCCTGCCACTCCAGCATGCTATCGATGGAGCCATCGCAAGCACCAACAGTACTCAGACCTCCATACACATGCCTGACATCATCCAAGAATACCCATTCACGGGAGAAACACAGAAACAGTGGGAAATTACTGTCCGACACCAACTCATCAAAGACAACATCAACTTCGCAGCTGTGATCTGGCTTCTTGGGTTCATTGGTCTCACTTACCACCTTGTTGGTCTCATGGCAAAAGAACGTGAGACTTCGATGTCTGACTTGGTGGAGTCTATGATGCCAAACGTTCGTCGATGGGAACCACAGCTGGCAAGACTTGCAGCCAATCACCTTGCTTTTACTATCACATATGGGCCCTCTTGGATAGTAATGGCTATCGTCGCAAAGGTTGGTCTGTTCAAGAATTCCACTAGCGCGGTTGTGGTGTTCGGATTTATATTTGCCGGTCTTGCGCTCACGTCACTCAGTGTACTGGGAGCCTCTTTTTTTCGGAAGGCTCAGTTGAGTGGCATCACTGTTACTATCGTGGTCCTCATTCTTGGAATCATCACTCAGATCACTTCTAAATGGATGTCGAATGGGACAGTGGCAATCCTTGGTCTCCTGTTCACCCCGATGACATTTGTGAATTACTTGATAGGATGTGCGAGATGGGAACTACAGGATGACCCGATCAACCTTGTACGGACGCCACCAAATAGTCCTTGGTCGATTCCTGTTATCGTGTTCTGGGCCTTCTTCAGTCTTCAGACTTTCTGGTATCTGCTTCTCGCAGCCTTTGTCGAGAGACTCTTGTACGGCACGGCGGCACACCGTTCGGGACGATTGGTGACTCAAACGGATAAAGCAAACATGGCACCGGTCATTATATCGAACTTTACCAAGATCTATCTACGGCATTCAATGCTTCGTCTCTTCTTGCGACTCTTTAAGATCGATACCGAAGCTGTTGTTGGCGCCCGGGATGTAACGATGTCTGTAGCAAACGGCGAGATCATGGTGTTAGTAGGTGCAAACGGTTGCGGAAAGACAACTACTCTCAATGCTATTGCCGGTCTCAACGACATCAGCAGTGGCACGATTCAAGTGGACGGTACAGGAGGGATTGGGTTGTGTCCTCAGAAGAACACCTTGTGGAACTCCCTTTCTGTGAGAGAGCATGCCGAGATCTTCAATGGATTGAAGAGGCCGTTGAACACATTGGCAAATGAAGACATCGACACTTTAATCGACACTTGTGGTTTGAAAGTAAAAATCAATACGCCTTCAAGATCTCTCTCTGGTGGGCAAAAACGCAAGCTACAGCTTATACTGATGCTCACTGGTGGAAGTCGTGTGTGTTGCGTAGATGAGGTCTCTGGCGGGCTGGATCCAGTTAGTCGAAGAGGTAAGTGAAAGCATGTTCCAGCTCGCTCCTTCCGCACCATCTTATTCAATTCACAGGCATATGGTCCATATTGCTCGCAGAAAGAGGAAGACGAACAATCCTTCTCACCACCCACTTCCTTGACGAGGCTGAGTTTCTGGCTGATCGCATGGTCATCATGCACAAGGGCGAGTTGAAGGCTGAGGGATCTGTTTCTGAATTAAAAAACAAGATGGGTGGTGGTTATCGCGTCCATATCTTGCCTACCGTCACGGATCAATCTGCATCGGACGAAAAGAAAGTGCCTTCAGAGACTGTTACTGCAGATGATCAGATTTTTCCAGATCCAGCTTCCGCGATCCTAGCAATCCAAGCCTTGGAACGCGCGGGAAAAGATTATTATCAAATCACAGGCCCCACGATTGAGGAAGTATTCATGAAGCTAGCAGGCTCAGATGCTTCCGTATTGGGCCACGATTCAGGCGCCAAGACCATATCCGCCCAATCTGAGTCCCCAGATCACGGCAAACAACAAAGAGCCGGTCGTGTATCATCGCAAGAACCACAAGCAGACATTTCCCTTACTCAATATCGAGCAGTAGGAGCCATGCAGCAGACATGCATCCTATTCATCAAGAGATGGCTGGTCTTCTGTCGCAACCCTATGGCAAACGTGCTTGCATTCGTCATTCCAGTTGTTGCTGCAGGCTTTCTCTCACTTCTGCTAAAAAATGCACAAAATCCTGGCTGTAGCCTGACTGAACAAGTGTCAATCGCAAATGCTCAGAACCTTTCAGAGGGAACGAATCCTCTTATTCTTGTTGGACCATCATCAGCACTCTCGACCGCAAGATTGCAACTGGTTTTTGAAGGGTTACCCAATACGACAGCACAGGTTCTAAGCTCTGGAAATGGCACATTCCTTGAAAAAATCCACCTGATTGACACATTCCAAGAATTCGACAACTATACGCATCAACACCAGGCCAATGTCACTCCAGGAGGCATATGGCTGGGAACGGAGTCTACTGATGCAACGTTCAACTACCGAGCCGATGTTGCTGTCTCGGGTGGCAAGGATGGGATTGTTGGGATCTACAATTCAGTGCTTATGCAGAATGTGTTGAATGTATTATTAACCAATACATCCATCAGCACCTCATATGCAATCTTCGACTTTCCATGGCCGGGAGATACTACAGGCGCGATCCAATTCATCTTCTATTTTGGGTTGGTCATGGCCGTTTATCCTGCCTTTTTTGCGCTCTACGTCACCAAAGAGCGGCTGTCAAATGTTCGAGCGCTCGAGTACTCGAATGGAGTCAGACCTTATCCATTGTGGCTTGCATATACGTGCTTCGATTTCGTCACGATCGTCCTGGTCGGCGCAGTGGTTACCATCATTTTTGCTGCGACATCATTTAGTGCGTGGTATCATATTGGGTACATGTTTCTTGTTTTGTTGCACTATGGCATTGCTTCAATCTTGTTAACGTACCTCTTCTCTCTTTTTGCTAAGTCACAACTATCCGCCTTCGCCTTTTCGGCTGGCGGTCAAGCGTAAGAGATGTAACTCCAGTTGTCAGAAATCACTAACAGAAGCAGTCTTTTGGTTGTGCTTTACTTGACAGCCTACGTAACCATACAAGCAAATGCGCAGCCGGGAAACGTTACATCTGAACAGACTTTTATCCATTTTACGCTAGGTCTCATTACTCCGGTCGGGCAACTCTTGCGAGCATCGATCGTCGGTCTCAATCTGTTCTCCGTTCTCTGCAAAGGGAGTCCGCCAAAGAAGGCGAACTCTCCAGGAGGGATGTTCTTATATGGCGGTCCCATCGTCTATCTCGTTGGACAGTCACTGTTTCTTTTCAGCCTTATAGTCTGGTCTGACCATCGATTGTCTCTCGGCCCTCTACGTCGACCTAGCAACAATCCAATACAACGAGATGCGGAGGATACTATCACTCGAGAAAAGGAAGTAATGAGCGAAATTGAGAGAGTTGAGGAGTCGCATGATGGATTGAAGCTTCTTCATGTGGACAAGACCTTCAACTCGTGGGCATATGGTGACGTGAAAGCTGTAGACGATTTGACATTCGGCGTGAAGAAAGGAGAGGTCTTTGCACTTGTCGGACCTAATGGAGGTAATGCTTGCATCATCCACTGTCACATATACTTCGCTAATCAATGGAAGCTGGAAAATCAACCACTATTTCTATGCTCCGTGGTGAGATCCAGCCCTCGAGAACTGACGGACAACTCTTCGTCCAGGACATTTCAGTTCTGCAAGATCGTCATCTTGCTCGATCTCACATTGGCGTATGCGGGCAGTTTGATGCAATGGACCAGCTCAACGTAAGAGAACATTTGAAATTCTATGCTGCCATTCGAGGCGTGAAAGACATAGCTCCGAAAGTAGAGGCCCTGATTCACTCTGTTGGTCTTTCGCTCTTTGCAGACAGAATGGCAGCAACATTGTCAGGGGGGAACAAAAGAAAATTAAGCCTCGCAATAGCACTTATAGGTACAGCTCTGGTTGTGATATCCCTCATAATGGCATGCTAAGATGTTGGCAGGAAATCCTCAAGTTGTACTCCTCGATGAGCCTTCTTCCGGAATGGACCCATTGGCTAAGCGCTCGATGTGGAAAACACTAGAGAAATTTCGTCCCGGACGTTCTATCTTGCTCACCGTAAGCTTGTATATGCAGCGCGAACATCAGACGCTGACGGCGATTAGACTCATTCAATGGAGGAAGCTGATGCGCTCGCCAGCCGCGTCGGTGTAATGTCAAAGACACTTCTTGATGTTGGCACTACGGAACACCTACGTGCTAAACACGGAAATGGTTTCCACATCCATCTTGTTCTCAGAGGCTCGCCTGCTGTTAATGACAATGCGATGATAAGTGTCAAGACCTGGATGGAGCAACACATAACGGGCGCCGAAAATGAGGGTCAGCCATACCACGGTCAGATGCGTTTTAACGTCCCTTCTGGCTTCGAAAAAACCATACAGGATAACGATAGAGCCACCGAAAGTCAATCGTCCAACACACAAGAGCGCTCTATCATCAATATTTTCTTGCTGCTCGAGGAGAACAAAGACATTTTGCAGATCGAGTTCTACACAATCTCACCATCGACCTTCGACGAGGTGTTTCTCAAGGTCATGGAGAAGCATCACATAGGCGAGGAAGAGGTTCCCAATAAGGCAAAAAGTTGGTATCAGCTTCTGACCAATGCTTGGTAGGAGAGTTCATATCTAAATCTATTAATTTTTGGAATACACATCTGACGTTAAAGAGAAGGCCTGGGAGATAGTTGAAATCTATATGTCGGTAATTCAAGCCATCCACTTCCAACCTTCCCTCCTGGTATGCAATACGCGAGCAGCCACCGAAGTCACCACAGTGACTAGGAGCATAGCTCCGTTGAAGATGATAAGGCCTCTAAAGTATCGACCGTCCTTCCCAATACTATCCCCCTTCCCAACAATTGCGCCTGCAAGAGGCGTGCCAATGACACTGCCGATACCACGCGCAAAATTGATTACGGCCACAATTCCAAAGTACACCTCGTTATCAAACACGTCAAGAACATACGGCGCAATAATGGTTCCGTACCCGCTTGTTCCTATTCCCCAGATTACCAAGAAAACCCACCAACCCACTTTTCCGTTATTCTCTGCTGCGCCGAGCCACATGAAATTCGAAATAGCCAGGAGTGACGAGGCGAGGATGAGGGCATTCTGACTTCCGATTTTGTCGCGTAAATGGCCCCAGGCAATTCTTGCGGGTGTCCCGACCGCATTGAGGACTGAAAGCTGGACTGCCGCCGTCTTCGTGCTGAAACTCAAGAGCGTTGAAAATTCGGGTCCGAATCCGTAAGGAATGAGTGCTGTGAGACTGGCTGCGAAGCCTCCGGCAACTGCTAGGTAGAACACCGGATCTTTCCTAACTTGCTTGGGAAGAAACGTTCGTCGAGTGCATGGTCTTGGAGGAGGGACTAACAGTGCCACAAAAACAAGTCCAGTCAGCCCTGTAAAGATTCCTACAGATCTCAATGTATTACGAATCCCGAACTTGTCATTCAACAAATGGATAATTGGAGAATAGACGAGGCCTCCGACACCCGCACCAGCGGAGATCAATCCCGTCGCCTTGCCTCGGATTTTTGTTCCAAAGTATTCTGGAGCGATCATCATGACCGGGTTGAAGACAAGCGCACTGCCAATTCCAACCAAAATACCTTGTCCGATGATGAGGTGCCAAAGGTGGGTAGCGTAGGAAGCACCGACATATCCGACCAAAATGAACATCGAGCCTGCAGCTGAAATCCAGCTGACAATGCTCCAGTTGGGCCAGCATCTTCTGCAGAGTGTTGTGCTGGCATTGACAGCTACCGAAGCCCGACAAAGGAGTGGAACAAGGAACATCCCAAGTATGAGACAGATTCCACCACCACCCAGCGATCCAACTGAAGCTATACCTGCCCGGCTTGTGGCTTCGTCTTTAGAAAGCATGCTGGTAAACTTGCCAGCGTTCTCACTGTGAAATAGTTGGAACATTCCGTATGCCTGACCTAGACCGAGTGTCTGAAAACTGGCAAGGAATCCACATATGAGGAGGAGGATTTGGTGGCTCACTCTCGGCTTAAATGCTGTCTCTGATGTCTCCTGAGCAGCCTCCAGGCTGCTCTCTGAGCATGGTCGTGTGAAGGTACGGGTGTCAATCCTTTTCTTTTGGCTTTCGTCGCTTTCGTGGTCGACGGTGGTGATATAACTTGTGGGAGTGGCGAACGAACTCGATCTCGACTCGACATAATTTCTAGACACGTCAGTGTATCGTCCATGTAATGAGTTCGCAATTGGAGGAGGTAATCTTCAAGCTATACTAATGAGAAATTAGGCCGTAGATTCGCCCCAACGCGCAGATTGTATGGCGACCGCTCTCCTCGAGATACCAGAGCTCTAGCACACCACGAAGACAGATTGGTATATTCTCATTTAATACAAAGCTTCGAGATTCTTGCCCTTTTGAAGTTGTTATATTCGGCGGGCTCACCTGAGCTTCATGCCGCTGGTCTCAACCAGCGTCTTTTCACAATCCATGGCTTGGTTGAGGTTGATTTATAGTTCAGTGGCTGGCACTTAATCCCAAAAATGGTAACACTTTTCTCTAAGGCTTCCAATGATCAAAATCTCTCAGATTTGCAAGAACATGAGATGGAATCGTTGCGTTGAAAGAGTCCACCCTTCTCGCTTTGGCAGGGTGAACGGTTGAAATTGATCTGAAGATTGTGTCGCAATCTTCTGATACACCCCGGTTGGTCCTACCAGTCCACCCAGAAGTGGAGTCGTGGCAAAGTCAAAGAGAGGGAAGAAACCAAACTTTGAAGATGTTAGTCCTACCACCCATGCATCCTGGGTTGGATGTTATGCTAATTCATTGCAGCACCTAAAACGGTGGTTGTCACCATGGCTGTCTTGAATGAAGCCTTTAATCATCAACCTCCTACTCAGATTCCTACTTGGGCTACATAAACTGCTCAAAAGAATAAACTTTTCGCTACCATGGGTGGTGCGACCAGATTTGACTCTCTTCGAAGCACCACGCCATGACACTTGCTCAGGTCCTCGATGCCTCTCAAGTTCTGCCTCTGACCTTTTTTTGGCTCAGCAAATGCTACTTTCGAGGGCCCTTTGCCTTGGGGCTTATCACGTAGAGTGAATGACGAGTACATCAAGGAAGAATCCCCCTGTTACTGTTGAGAAAAAGTGAGCACGAGCAGAAGGTGTGGAATCCAATGGGTTGCTATAAGCAAGTGAGTCCGTTGTTGAATATCTCTATTCTTGGTCTTTGCGTATCTCTCCAGACACCGGAGTAATGCGTTCCTCATCATATTTCTAATCTTTTAGCTACCAACCTCATCAATCTGTAAGTGAAACATGGATTCTCATAAGAGAGTTATTATCTTTGTTCGAAAGTGTTGACAAAGCTTCGAAATGAACATTTGGTAACACTACATATTTCCCTGCAATTGACACTGCTCTGTTCGCAGCGCTATGCCATTAAGAAAAACACTCTCAGACAAACATATGAATATGTCGCAGTTCCGAAGAACAAATAGGGCATCCTTCCATCTACAAACCGATTCGAGCGATCGTCAGGCCGCGACAGAGCCACCAGGAAAAGAGCGATGTCTAGATATGTTTCCAGCAAAATTGATCAAGATCATAGTAATCTTTCTGTCTACTGAAGACTTTCGTAGCCTACGACAAGTCAACAAGACCATAAGCAATGCAACAGCGCATCACTTCGTCAAGAAATTCGTTACTTGTCCAATTGTCGACTTTAGCTTTGAAGGTCTTCAAAGACTAATAGACATATCTCACCGTGGCGATGTCTCTGGAGACATCCAGTATAACAACACATTAACGTAACTCACCTTCGTACAGTCCGTTTGGAGTGACAAAGAAGCAACGGCTCGCAGAGAAGCAGCCACAGTACCTTCAATCACAGCCGAATAAGCCAAGATGATTGAGAAGTGAGCACAAAAAGCAGTCAGTTTGTGGTCTGGCCACGAGGGAATGCTCTCTCGTGGTCTCTACCAAGAAATGCTGAGCAACTTCCTTCAAACCCTTCCGCGAGCTGAGCTGCATGGCTTTTTTGTCTTGGAATCGGTGACACATCAAGAAGGAGAATTGGGAGCAGCACACCTGGTAAGGCGTTAAATGAATTGTACTACCTACCAACCGAAAAAGAAATGTAAGAGAGAACTCTATTGCAAGCTTTAGCCATGAGAAACATCCTAACAAGACTAATCTTCTAAAGGAGCGAATTATATGCCTTCACCTTGGAGAGCGTGTGCGCGGCATTGCAAACGAGCGGTGTTCGAATGGCTGTTGGCTTCAAACTTGCCAGCCGGCAAGATGACATCGTTGGAGGAAGAATTGGCCTCAAAGCGCTAAGTAAAGTGGTTGCTCGACTTGACTTCAACCCAAATAATGCTTCTCGTTGGACATTTCTAGAGAAAATCTGGAGTCTTAAGATGGCCTTCACAGATAACTTCCGGGGAGAAGCCGTAGCTTCGTTGGAGGAGCAGAAGTCGATTGTTCGGCTCTTGAAGCCTATGGCACACTCCCTGGCATGGTTGAAGCTCCATGGTGTCGAAACTATGTTTGATGAGGCATTGCTACCAATCATGCGCCATCTTTCAAAAGAAGTCTACTTGCCAAAACTTGAATATCTGCACCTTGAAGTAGCGGCTGTGCGATATTGTGACCTCGCCAAGTTCCTTCGTCGGCACCAGAAGACTCTGAGAGCACTTCTACAACTTCGTCACCATGGAAAATGATGGTTGGAAAGAATTCTTTGGGTTGTTGCTAGAGTTAGAGCTTCCTAAAGCCACGCGTTTCGAGGTTCCTGGCCCTGCAGAAGCTGAGATCGATCTGGTCGAAGATGAGTTCGATCTTGACAACGGCTCCGATTTGGGTTGGCCAACTGCAACAAATACAGAGAAGAAGTCTGGCTGGTGGTGCCACAAAACATGGCAGCGTATTCTAGGATTCAACGAAATGAAACATGAGGTTCTGGCTTGGATGATTGGCAACAACCGGCCGATAGCTATCGTACAATAGGCTCATAGCCGGCCGTCGACAGTGCCTCTAATAATAGTCTGCTCATTTGGTTAGAACAATTTCGACAGGCTCGTACGAGGACTCGGAATTTTACAGCAAAAGTCATCGAAAACACCATGTGCTGAATAGATTAGACTCAGGCTAAAAACAGTATTCTATAGTACTAGTAGAAGATAAAAAGAACAAAGTTCATCAATACAATCGACATGGCTCTCACAACTTTGCACCATTGATCGTTCTTGAAAGGATGGTTCGAAACTTGATCAAATCCTCTATAATAATGAAAAAAAGGCAAAAAAGCAAAGAGTATTCATGTTACACCTTACAAACGATGTAGTCTTCCCGCACCTCAGCTCGTGGGAATCGGAAAGCATTAGAGAATGCTGTTGAGTGGGACACTAGGTCGTATCATGAAAGACTAGCATGAATGGGCAAGATTGGTGGACCATATGGCCGGTATACCATGCATCCGTAATGCATACAATGTAGTGTTCCATGGTCGCGGTGGCGAAATAGGTTGGTAGGAACCAGGCAAGGAAGTCAATTCGGTCACTCAGAATGCCACTGAGCGATTCCGATTTCTAGCTTCTATAGGCAGACCGAAAATATAGGCGGTAACCTAAGATGCGGTTCCTCTAGCCAAGCTGGCAGGAACCGCAACGAGAACAATGGAGTTTATAGGGTCTGTAGTTCATAAATGGCAACTCTCTACTCCTTGATCATGTCAGGATTCTGTAACGACTGGTCAATAATAAGATATTAAGCAGGATAAGTGACGAAGCGTGATAGCACAAACACCAACCAGAAAGGACTGCTTCCATGACAACACTCGAGATCAGGCAATCACTCAGCTACCTTTAAGTTCAAGACTTCCGGGAAAATACAGGTCGTACTGGAAGTGTCTAAGACTTGTGGTACAGGAACGATCGCTATCCAATTTCGAATCACGTTAGCATTGTACACCAAATCGCGAACTCAAAAAACTGAGATAAGAACACAACTCATGCGCAATCACACCTCACATGCAGTGTACCCGTGTAGCGTCGTGATAGGGTAATCCTAAATACGATAAGGCTGAGTGGTTGCCTTGTCTCACAAACCGAACCCTGCGGGGCCGCCTCACTCTACAGCTGTACTTAAGCACGCATTTGCCCACTCACAACTTTTTCTCCATGCTCTTTGCAAATTTTAAAAATTTACTTCATGAAGACGTATAGATTTTTCTTTCTAGCTTGCGATGCTAACGCAACCTACCTAGAGCCCTCCCACCCGCAATAAAGCCAGACGAAACGTATAATAGAAATACCGAAATCGTAGTTAGAAGTGAGTATAAGGAAACATGGCGACCATTCCGTCCTGGGTATCGTGCGAATTTTTTTTCCTCGGGTAATCCATTAGTTCCTTCAAAACGCCAAACAGCAATGCTCCCACTTTGCGCCACCGTTCCTCAGCTCCCTATCAGTCGAACATCAAATCCGTATCATGGCCTGTGGAATCGGCCTCAACCTCTCCTGCCTTCGAATGCGATTCGGTCCATTGGTCAACACAAATGGTCTCGGCGCATGCTCAAGATGGTAATTTCCCATCAATTCCTGATAATCGATATCGTTGATAATGCGCTGCTGCCACAGATACTTGAAGAGGTGGAAATCAGGCCGACTCGTAGCAAGTGTCTGTCCATTTTTCATGTGTTCTGCCATATGCGCCATCCTCCTCTTCCAAGACTCCACACCATCCAGCTCGAAGAACTGTGTGTCGCATAAAAGGCATTGATTTGCTCGAGGTGGCCGCGCACCTTTGAAGTGAGACGAACAATGCGTATTCCATTCGTCTTCGTCTGAGGTCTCGTGGTAACAGTTGAGGAACCAGAAGCAGCATTTGAAGATTGGACGTGGAGGGTCCTCTTCTAGCGCTTCCACACCATCTGGTATCAGCAAATGCACGCCTTGTCTTGGTATAGGTTCGACAGACTCAGCGTCTTCGGATATAGAGCCCAATGAGGATGAGGAGTTCGTAAGGGCAGGCACTGAGGACGGTGGAGCATATGGCTCAGGAAAGGACCTCACGGTCTCGTCGGAGAAGAAGGAGGATGTCGCAGGCTCGGCACTGGTGGTGCTGTGGGTGGAAGGGAAATAGAAGGTAGCTAGCGAGGAGAAGGTGCTTTTGGTCGGTGACTGTGGAGGCTCTGGCAAAAGCATATCGATATCTAAGGCGGGCGAAACATTGATTTGTGGTGGAGCAATGTAGAAGCGGTCGGCCACGCTCTCTTGCAGCGTCCATTCTCGCAATGTGGACACTGTCCTTCTCTGAGAGAGGAATTCGCTCAGCGATTGGAACTCCTGATCGGGAACCATTTCTTGAGAATTGTCCTCCGAATCCACTGAATGATCGATGGGTCAGCAAATCGAGAATCGAATACAGGGTGCAAGGTCAGGTGTATATCTTACTGCTGTCAGTCAACTATGGTATGGATTGAATCCTTGGGGTCGAAAAAGGTACAAAGGATTCGGAGTGTGTTAAAGTCGCTGTTCGTAGAGTAATACTATCTAGGATACGAATCCTTTGCGTTATCGCTATTAGGATTTATATCGGGGTCCAAGCAGACGGGTATTAGCAATAACAATGCTTCCTCGGTTCAGAAAAACAGAGACAATTTCTCCTGCAGAGTGATTCAAGTCTGAGGCTCTGCTACATGTTTTCGGCCACTCTGCAATGGCGATGTTGTCCGGAGCTCAGCGATGGTGGGCGGCGATAGAGCGTCATTAGAGGGGTTCAAGCGAGAGAGCTCTCCACCAGTATTAATTTGGACAAAGAGCGTCTGACTTTCCGGGGTGCGCTGCGTGGTCAGTGGATCTTACATTTAAACTTTTCCACTCTATCATCCCGTGTTTCTGCACGCCATCTAAGTTCGTTGGGCATCAGTCTGTAGTGTGTAGAGGACGTGTGGATGCGACAATAGATGGGAAGAGAGGCTTCCAACGCGATGAATGTGCCGTCTCATCGCGCTTGACGTCGAGCATTGCTTGACATTCCGTTGATGTGATGTTGTTGGCAGCGATCTCCTGTCTTCATCTTCATCGAGTCTTCTGCAGCCATGCGCCGGGGAAGCACAATCCTCCCGCATCAGCAGGGATAGAGGCGAGGCCGGAAGGGCGTTCCGGACGAGATTATGGCTTGGATACCTGTTAAGATCTTCAGGCAGGGAATATGAAGACATGAAAGCGTTGATGGATGGCTTTGCGATTGAAAGGAAGAGAAGATTAGGACGACATCAAAATGAAAGAAGCAAAAAGCATTTAGACGTACCTGCAGCCTTAGAACAAACTTCGAGGCTGCAAGGAACACCTATCACAGTGTACTTGGCTTGCAGCTGCAGGGAAATGTGCAGATTACAGAGGCTCGATGAAAGCTTGATTGGACAGTGGATTCGTCAATTCATTGTTCCTCGAGAGACGACCGAACTCGGTATATCTTTCTTAAATTGAGATCGATGGCGATGAATTCCTCGCACTGTTTAATTTCGAAACCGCCAGAAAAATCGAGATTGCGCAATGAGATGGAGACATGCCCTTATAACGAAGGTGCCATCGATCATGCTGTCAGAAAGGGAAAATGGTTAATGGCCCAGCTGTTTCGAATCTGCTAAATGAGTTCGACTGAGAGTTTGGTCATTCCCAATTGTGTGGAAATTTAATGCTTTTCGGTTTCAGTGTTCAAGTTTTTGATAATTGTTCGTTATTCATCTATCACAATCTATCTCCATCCTGCCAGCAAAGACCAAACGAGTGACTGCCTCGCCTGGCTTTTCCTCGCTCTACAATATCCACTCCTCACTACCACTTCACAGGTATAGCGACAACCGCACTCGTCGCACCAGTCGATGCAGACGATGTTGTCGAAGGCAGAGAAACGTACGGTTCCGTGTGCGTCGCATTTGGGCGGCCGCTGCTCGACAAGCTCTCGGTGACAAGAAGGGTACCATCAGCCATGTTCATATGTTTGATAGTGCGATTGAACATGGCAAGGGACGCAAGAGCTATATTCAGGGTCAGCAGTTGTAAGAAGCGGGCATTTGAGTAAAACTCACGCTGGTAGAAAGGCACCTCGTGCCCAGCCTCATACATGCGAAGGAATGAGAAATTTCCGTATTGTCGCACCTCACCATATTCGTTGCCGTCGACAGTAAATGGTTCATAGCCTGCAGCTGCGAACTCGGCGCTATGCGTGTAATTGACAGCAAGTGAGATTGCCTGACCACCGAACCAGTTGCAAATGTAGTCAGCATCACCGTAGTACAGTGCGACTCGTACGCCAGCGTCTAATAGCATATTCAAGTCTTCGAGGAAGTTTGGAAAGACGAAGTCGCCAGTCTGCTGAAAGGCATAGTAGATATCGTCATTGCTTTCGGTGTAGTTGAGGTCAACTGTGGTTGGAGATTAGATTCAGGATAACATATTCGAGTTCGAAGTCAACATACCACCCAAGGCATTCTGAACTTCAGCAAGATTGAGATAGTCCACAAAGTATTCCGGGGGTGTTGGGTCATCATATGGATGACGAATGTCGTACACACCGCGGCCTCCATATGCATAATATGGGCCCTCCACGTTGTCTCGACACATAGCCTGCGCCTCCGCGCAGACTGCAAGATCCGAAGGCATGGTTCTGTTTGTTGCGCGACAGTATGAGATTTGATCCAGGCATCCATTGGACATGTAACATGCGAACTTCATGTAGTTGTATACTGTATCATTGACCGCCTTGATTCCGTAGGTATTATAATTGGCGAATTCCGGATAGTGCGGTGCTTGTGTAGCTTCGTCTATGATTCTGCATATGGTTTTAGCTGCAATACAAAAAAAATATCTTTGGAACAACGAAACTAGTATTTCGACTTTTTAGCTTGACAAAATCTTACCCATTCCCAATTCCAAGCGAATTGAAGTTTAATTCGACGCCAGATACGGAGCCGTTCGCAACGAGCTGGTTTTGTTCATAGAAGTAGTTATAAAAAGCCGGCCCCTATACTATCATCAGTCCAAGTCATGTATATCGACTAGGGTTGCTCACGTAGTGACCGCCATAACTCTCGGTCCACAAGTTGAAGACTTTAGACTTGATCTCGGAGTCTAGCTGTGGCAGGGCGCTGTAAAAGCCTTGGAGGACATGGTAAGCAGCCATGGCGGCCGCGTCTGTTGTATCCAGGGTAGTCACATCACCAGTAGGGTACCTCCCAGTTGCTGGGGCAAAGCTCGTGTTGAGGAATTCGCCAGAGACATCTGAGTGAGATCCAGCTTCTTCTTCCCGATAGGAAAAGCCGGTACCCACGGGCTGCGAGATGAAAAGCATGTTTGAGACTTCGTTCCAGGCGTACGGATTGACCTGGGTTTTCAAATCCTCAGTAACATTGCAAGGGCCAAGCTCCTGGAAAAGGCCGATCAAGCTGTCACTGCCAGGACCACCTGGAAAGCATTAGCCTATGCAAGTCGACTGGAACTTAGTGGGACCGTCCTTACCATTCAGCCATAGTGTGATTGGGTCGTTTGCAGGATCTGATCTTGATTCAAAGAACCAAAAGAATGTATGTGCATTAGGAGCAATATCGACCTAGGCTTGTGAGTAGTGAAATACTAAATCGATTATGGTCCACGCACGTAGCCCGAATATCTGCTCAATTTAGCAATTGCGTCCAGGATGGGTTGATACAAGCTTACGAGTTGACCCCAGGAGTAGTTTCGCATACTCCAGCTTTTCCAGGCTCCTTATACCTGATCTTCACGCCTGTTGGAGAGGTGATGGTTGTCACATTGGTTGCAGCTTCCGGGAGCTGTCGGGAGCTCAATGGAAGCTTCAAAAAAGCTTCAGAGCCCAGGGCAGAGCTGAAAAGAACGGAAACAGAGAAGCGGAGATGTTGGTACCGCATAATGAAATGAGTAAATTTCTGGAAGCAACAGGCTCGCAAGCCAACATGCGTGAGAAGCTATCTTAATCCCTTCGCAACGACCCGTTGGATCTTACCAGATAGCTTGAGCAGACAGTAAAGCTGTCCAGAATCGTCATCAAGCTCAACAGCATTGTTGATAAGAGCTCCAGACCAACGCGTTTGGGAAGGACTTTATAAAAAGTGACCGCGTCGACCGAGTCCTGGGGATGAAAGTGTCAGCAAACTAATGCCAGGTCCTCGGGCTACACGTCTCGCGCATCAATGATGCCCATCTCTGGCCATTTGGAGGAGGAGAACTTTGAGATCATCTCGGCGACAAGCTTAAGCTGCATGGCCGTTGTCCGATAAAGCTTGATTATCGCTAGGGGTAGTATGGAATTATGGAGCTATGCCATCCGAAATCCTGACGACAATGAGGTTGTTCATGGTGCTAGTGGTTGGTAGAGGAGAGACGATGTAACTTTGGTTCCGAGGTGTAATAATCGGCCTTCCTGATCGAGACAAGCGTTAGATTGAGGATGGAAGAGTCGTTGCATTTTCTCGACCTCAACACCATAAAGTATTCCATCATCAACAGCAAAACTCGAATTCCATTTTTGCTTCTATCATAACCATGAGAGTCTTGGCCGCTGGACCCAGCGAATCCACAAATTCAAGCCGCGTCGCAACGGCCTTTGTGCCTTCTCTTTGAAACGTTGGAAGAAATGGCTTCAGTCTTTCATCATCATAAGGACATCGATGCCAATGCTTCAGCTTCTTCCGCGCTTCCAATACCGACGGAAGCCAAGTTTCGCCGTCCATATAGGCAATAGTGCCGGTTTGACGAAGTCTTAATCAACCTAAAACCCTTGCAGCGGAAGTTGAGCGAGTTCCGAAGGCCCGCATCGTCGCCTACATTCCATGAAAGTTTGAAAGAGCAAACCTACAATTGCTCCTTTTGCTAATTCCAGCGGAGTCTCTGCAATCAATTACTATACTTACCCTTGCCGCGCATCATGGCTTCTATAGAGGTCCTAAAATAAATACGTCAGCTACTGCCCAAGGCTCTGTTTTATCGTTCAAAATCACCGTTCATTCTTTCACAATGGTCACTACACTCTTTTGGTCAACGGCATCGCTTACATGGCTACTACTCCTCTTTGCTCGTGTAGCATTATCGGCAAAGATCTACCTAGCTGGGGATTCGACAATGGCGAAAGGAAACGGAGTAATTCAAGGTTTCTAGAACCCTCCTCGTTCATGCTAGGATGCTTACAATATCTTGCAGGATGGGGAGAGAAGCTTCAGCCACTCATGGACCTCACTGTTGTCAACAAGGCCATAGGTGGACGATCTGCCCGGAGCTACACAGTCGAAGGCCGTTTCAAGGCAATCGCCGAGCTTATCACTGCAGGCGACATTGTTGTCATCGAATTTGGACACAATGATGGAGGTTCTCTCAGCAACGATAATGGGCGTACAGATTGCCCAGGAGCAGGCGCACAAACATGCCAAAGCAAATTCAAGGGAGAGACAGTCACTGTCAAAACATTCCCTACTTACCTGACAGACGCTGGAAACATGTTCGCTGCAAAGGGAGCGAAGGTTGTGTTCTCATCGATGACACCAAACAATATTTGGGAAGGAGGAAGTGGTGCTTACACGTCATCTCGTTTTACCGATTATGCGAAAGCCTGTGCTGCGACGGTCGGAAAGGGGGCAACATTCGTTGATCACGGAACTTACGTTGCGAAAGCCTACAAATCTCTGGGAAAAGCGAAAGTCGACGCCGTTTATCCTCAAGATCACACCCACACAAACGACAAGGGAGCCCAGATTGTTGCGGAGGCTTTTGTGAAGGCTGTACTGTGCGCCAAGGATGCAAATCTGGTTGATCATGTCAAATCAAAAGGCGACGGAGCGTGCTGAATACTCTGGCAATGCGAAATAATTTTAAACTCCCTCGTCGACGTTGTCTTACTCCCGGTGGTGATGAGACCTGGCGCCACTGGGTGTGGAGTTGAAGCCACCAAGAAACAGAGAACTCCCATGAATTGGATGAACCTGCTCCTAAATCTGATTGAGGACTACTTGCATCTTGATAAATTTAGTTCGATGGACAGCCACCCGCCCCGATGCAAGTTCAATCGTCTGCCACCACAGAAATCCACTCTCTCGTCTCCACGAGCATACAGCTCACATACCGACATCTCCCTATAGCGTTTTGTCAACCGAAAAAAGTTCACTCAAGAGCGAAGGTCCTTACCCAAAATATTTGCCGAATTTGCCTCAAGATGCGTTTGCGGTCTGAAGTAAAGCAGGTCAATTGCTACAAGTGAGATTTAAAGCGACCTGTTTCTCACCCATAATTCACTTCAGACCCGAGATCTCCTATTATTATAACAACTTTTTAGAGTCGCATTTACATTCATGTCTACATTTCACTTCACCTTTCTCACTCACCACCTTCGCTCCCTGCTTTTCCGTCTTCCACCACATCTCTCCCTAGCATCTCGTTCGACTCACGGCCTACGCTATCGTAACCACCAATAGGGTTTCTTCACGGCAAGCCAAGATAGACAACGGAGGCACGAAATCCACGGAGGAGAACAAGGTCGTAACCATCTGCCTGGTATTGCTCAATCCTCACCTCCAGCTATGCGATATCAGCGGCGAAACAAGAAACTGGAACGAACTTGGAAACCGGACGACTTCAGCACTCGTGGCCAATATAGCAGTCACTAAAAGCCCAGCAAAAGAATATCAATCCTCAACTTCATATCGTATTCAATCATCTATACTTCCCCAGCTCACACATGCCTTGCTAATTACCGACACGAAGTCCCGAACACGTACTCATCCTCTACAAGCCCCATGATATCCACACCGAGCATGTCTTTAAACATCGTTCTCACACCTACGGCCCGACAAATGGCTACGGCATTGAGTGGTGCTGTCGGTGCCGTCAAATAAACAACGCTCGAATACGACCTACTATGGTACATGAGATGGAATGGGTATGCTCGAGGATGACAAAATTGCATGATCCAAGAAAATTTCGTGGGATGACTCGCAACTCAAAAATGCAGCCTTTCGACGTATTGGTGCCTCAGCGAAGTCCGGGGCCTTGCGGGCTTGGTTGCTGGGTTTTGTTTCCGTTTCCTAGAGGTAACCAGACGGCAGCCGTGATTAAGAAAGATCCGAAGAGACCAGACGAGGAATCTGTGGCCGATATGAAAACGTAATTCAACTTCTTGATGGTATCTTCAACGAGATGGACTTTTTCTGTCTCGCGAGGGCGTTTGGTGTCTGATGCTTCGGCAACTGCAACGTTCCGTATCACCATCGCACGTTCAGGTCAAGGAACAGATGGTAGGGTTGGAGGAGAACTCGCGAGATCGATTGGCTTGAAGCAACGCAGGATCGATAGCTCGTCGTCTTCACCTTCTTCGTCAGACACTGGAGGCTGAAACAAGTTTGATTGGCAACGGTGAGATCTGCATAAGGGGATAAGATTACCGTTGTAAACGCTCTATTCTTGGAGAGTGCCCGAGAGTCTGAATTGGATCCGTTCTTCATGTTCTTGTTCTTCTTCTCGTTCTTCAATTGTGGTGGGAAGTGGTCATAAACTCGTCACCAAAATCTGGTCGAAATCAATATCCTCAACAAAATGTGCTTTTCTTATCATGCTAAATGTCTCAACGGTCTCTGGGCCTCGCAAACTCTCTTCGGAGTTTATGTCGTCAAAGAATTCCAGGAGCTTGGAGGGTAACAAGACACTCTCCTTCTCGCAGAATTAGTCTTCACTTTTTAGCTAAGCGATTGTCGCCTCCACATTGAGTGGATCTTCGGCACAGCCTCTGGTTATGGCAATAATTCTAGCTAATGCAGTGGCGCTGCCCTCTCTAGCATCAAACTATATCCGCGTGTCCCTTGTGATGTCAGACAATTGCAGGTCTAGCTTGAGCATTGTAATTTTCATGGTGATAATGCTGTTTTCAATGGTCTCCTTTCGGCCGGCTAATTTCGCCATTTTGGCCGCTAGTTTGCGTAGCAGGATGAAAGAATGGTTACGTGAATGTTAGAGGATATGTGAGGTAGTCGACGAGAATAGAGACGGAGGTGCAGATTTGAGTCCGCGGATGATATGGTTATGGATATGGAGCTTGCAGATGTCCGATTGGAGTCGTGAGTGCAACGCGGGAGAGACTTCAGACGGAGAAAAATTGTTGGCCGTGTAGTTGAGATGTAACTGACTACGGAGAAGGGGGTAAGGTGACGAAGGTCGGGCGAGTAGTGAATCTCAAGGCGTAGCTAATGAGGTAGTAAATGAATGAAAAGAGAGTGAAGCCGAGCTGAAGGAAGATTGCAAAGCAAGTGAAGTGAGCGTGATGTAGAGAAAGATATGAGGCAGATTCTAGATTTGAACTTAGTAGATCTGCCAGGTCATTCAAAGGCTTCTGTACTAATGAAGCGACAATGAGGTTTGATCTGTCCAGATCTGAAAATGCCGCATAATTCTACAACTGGGTCAGTTGTAAATGAACAATAAATGTTGAACGACGAACTTAGCCCAGGAAGTGAAATGAGGGAGAGTAGTCACGGCCGTTTGAGGGAAAGATACAGAATTGGAGAGTTACCCAGAATGCGGAGGAGACACAATATATTTAGAGTCTGAAATATCTCATACGTAATGGTCGTTGTATGTACTTGCCGAAAGTAACTTGGATGTTCGTGACAAAACCGTGGTTTGATTACTATTTAGGCATTTCTTTTCTTGGAACAATGGTTGGGAGGTTTGCGCCATTTAGGAAAATCGGAACAACTTGATATACTGATTACTGAGTCTGGGGCTATAGCACTCGGAGTATACTCATATATCCTCATAGTCAGCCACTGTGTTCAATCATCGACAGATGAAATATCAGTGATCGACGATCAAGTGTCACCACGAAAGATAATGCAAATAGCTCTGGTAGGTCGCTACTGTAATTGCATCTGAATAAAAGATTTGTCCAGTAACTTTTCAAGCGCAAGCATCAGGATGCATAGAGTTTCGCCAGATGCAGAAGCTTCCTCGGTGCGTAGTTTATGAAATCCGACTGTTTCAACTCGCTGTCCATAATTTTGAAACCCTGCAGTCAATCAAATAATATCAAACGCAATGATGCTTCATTGCGATCCATACAACTCGGTTTGATTTGCGGGGTATGGAGGCGTGTGGAGGGGCATAGAAATGACAGTGCTGGCATGGATCGCTATACTGTTTGAGCGGGACATGAGGGTGTAAGTCGGCTCCACAACAGCGAATCGAGCTTCACCTTAGATCCGGCTGCCTGGGAAATTGCCAGCATCAATTGATACACCGTTATTGTATATCAGACGTGTGTTTAGCTGACGTGTAATTAGCTTCGCACATGCATGCGGCGCGTCAGACGCGAAGTCAGCCTGAATTTGTATATATTAGTTGTTGCTCCCTCGAAGAAAGATGAAATTGAACGACTGAGCTGACCTTCTTGTAAAACATTTATACCACCCTGATCAACTGATTTTTCAAACTCACAATGGCCGACCCTAACAGCTTCGTTTACGTGGTTGCCCAGCTCAAGCTTGCTGAAGGCCAGGCAGACGAGGCACGTTGAGCGCTATACTCTTGAGTCGTCAAAGGCTAACAGCAATAAGTTCCTGGAAGGCGTGGCCGCGCTTGCTGCAGAGGTTGAGAAGAATGAGCCAGGATGCTTGTCTTACCAATATTTCTTCAACGAGAAAGAGAACGAGATCGCCGTCTTCGAAATGTAAGAGAAGCATGTGTACCTACCTATGGAGAAAGACATTGACCGATCCTTCAATAGCTACAAAGACGCTGCGGCTGCAGAAGCCCACAAGGAGAGCGCACATTTCGCGGAAGCGAGGAAGGCGATGGATGGCAAACTCTCAGCCGTTCCAAGCATTCAGGTTGTAGTCCGAAAGGGAGGCTTCCGTAGAGGTTAGAAATCTGTACATACCACGTAGCTGGATTTGAATACGCATCGCCCATGATCAAGGTGGAGATGAAAATTGGACACGACTTTGATCCACAATGGAGAATTTGAAAGTTTGCTGTGACAACTGGAGAGTTTGAGATCATTTGAACATCTGCTTTGAACCGATAATTCTACCAAGTCTTTCTTCTCATGTTGTTGAGGACACGCAGCAGTCGAACGTGTGGAGATGCAGCAGTCGAACGTGTGGAGATGCAGCAGTCGAACGTGTGGAGATGCAGCAGTCGAACGTGTGGAGATGCGATTTATTAGCGCCCTCCGCCAAAGACCCCTTGCTGAACAGAGCTGCAAGCCAAAATAGCGGAGACTGACGTGGTGGTATCGAACAACAATTTGACAACCACATTTGAACCTCGATGTCTCAGGATCTCTTTGCTGCTTTTGGCCCCATGGGTGATGATCTTCCAAAGCCTGCTCCAAAACCAGCAGTCGCGTTCTCTTCATCATTCTTTGACGATTTGAACATCCAACCCGCGACCAGCAATCAATGGAACGCCGCCTCGGTATCATCTTCCAAGCCCTCTGTTTTCCGGGACAATCCAGAATTGCAACAAAGTGACGAGGACTGGGGTGATTTTGAAGGAGTGGCTGAGCAGGCACCCAGCTCATCTGCTGCGCCGGTAGCAGCCCAATTCAGCAAATGGTTAGATGAAGTACCACCCGAGCAGAGCTCTAAGCCATCTTTTAAACAGCCTGGATTTTCGACGAGTTCGTTGGGGCCAAGCAAAGTACAGGCTCCAACATCAGCAGTACAATTACAAGTAAAATCGAAGCCTTCACCAGCACCAAGGGATCCTCGCGTTTTATTCGATGCCGAGGAAGATGAGCCTGAGGACGATGATTTTGGAGATTTTGAAGAGCCCACTGAGAAACCAAAACCTCAAGTAGAGGAGCTCGATCTTCTTGGGCTTGATTTTGGCCCTTCAGGACCGAGTCAAACAAAACCAGTACCACTAGCAGCGTGGAAACAGCCAACATCCTCACTTCTCGATTTAGATTCACTTTCATTTGACTCGCCAGCGACTCCGCAACCAGCTACTAAGGCAACAGGGCCTCACTACGAGCTTTCCTCTCTTGGACCAGTTACTTCACAGCTGAAGTCGGGACAGAGAAAGACACGAAGTCCAGTCACAACGAAAAAATCTGCGGAAATCCCTCGACGACCAGCTTCCACAAAGCCACCAAAACCGGACCCAGAAATCAAAGCCCAGACCGAAGAGCCATGGGATGACTTCGCTGCATGGGAGGAAGAGAAACCACCGAAAGCACAAACAGCGACCGCAACTAAATCTAACATTCCACCTCCACTTCTTTCACCAGCATCAGACCCTGGCTCAAATCAGTTACCTCCTACAAACATCCCTCCTCCGGCCTCTGTTCTCTCTCTCTTTCCACCCCTATTCACATCAGCAGAATCTGAATTCTTCCGCCCGACCTCCTCTGAACCTCAAAATATCCGAAGCAGGATATTTGCTGATCCGGCGACTATCATTTACCTGAAAGGACTCCTTGCTCTCGCAATTGTGTGCGGGCGTGTCATTGCTGGTCGTAAAAATCGATGGAAACGAGATGTCATATTGGCTCAGTCTATGCGAATTGGCCCTGCAGCTGCCGGTGGCCATTCCGGACTCAAGCTCACCAGTGTTGACAAAAGTGAGAGCACTAAAGAAGACCGTGAGGCTGCCGACGTCCTTCGCGCCTGGCAGGCTCTGGTGGGAAGACTAAAAGCAGCCATCGTGGAGGCCAAAAAGGTGACTGATCAAGATTTGGGACCAGTCCCAGAGTTACGCGATGTGATGCCTATACGAGTAGCGAAGGAGGTCGAAGGAGGTGTTCCAGGCTTCAAAGCTTGTGCGCTGTGCGGGCTGAAGAGGGAGGAAAGGGTTGGGAAAGTGGATCTTGATGTCATGGATAGTTTTGGCGAGTGGTGGATTGAGGGGATGAATATGCATAGGGGTAAGTTTTGGCCATTATTCTCTTTTCTTATCTTCAAAAAGTTGTTGACACATGCTGACTTGAGAATAGCGTGCAGAAACTTTTGGGAGGAACAAAAGAAGGTTCTGAGACAGAGATGACCAGGGTCTTACTGAAATAGGAGTCAGGTTTTCTCTAGAGAATCGAACCTTGAAAGAATTGTACAGAACCGATTTGCTTTGGACATGCCGTTGACCCATGTCTCAAGAGTGAGAACATGCTTTTGGGCATTTATCACGGGCCGACTTCAAACATGCAAGACTATCTCGATACCTCGAGAGTCCCAACAGCTCTGGAAACTTCCGCTCTTTCTATCCATGAGTTTTCAAGTGAAGATAGGAAATTACCATTGAGTTTGCTACTTCAGGACCGTCTTTAAGAAGCTAAATTATATGTAATACACCCAGTTCCACATCGATATCGATAAAGCCCTAGGAGTCTATCGATACCTCTACCGAGCCAAACAGTTGTAGTTTGAAAGCTATATAGCTTGCTAACTAGGTTAGCAGCGGAATTGAATCTGCACGATCAAAAAATTGACAGTCGGGTAAAGGTGTTCTATCGCGAATTTCGATCAGCGGCGGGGTTGAAGGGACCTCAAAATCGTCCAGCCTAAAACGGAAATAAAAAAGTCTTTACTCCGTGCCATGATGCATGAAGGCTTGCTCATATTTCCCGTGATCTGTAGCGTTGATGCCCTGTGACTGTTGTGGAAGCCAAAAGAGAGGCCCGTCATGCCGCCGTATGCGCTTTCGTCACACAAGCAAGGGTCATGTTGAGAATGAGACACCGCAGCATGCTCATGATACGACGGTCAGAAGGAAAGAGGAGAAAGATGAAGCCTCAAAATGCTTTTTCCCTATACTCCGGGTCATCCACCAACTTGGCTCTGGTGTGCAGCCCGCTAGAACAGCGAGGATTAGGTGTCAGCCCCTAACGGTACCCGGAAAGCTGAATGATGCAGTCGGTGCCGATGAAGGAACAACAACAGTTGGGGGAGGGGCAAGAACCTCAGATTCTGGCGGGCAGTCCTCCAACATCAGCGAGCACAGCATCATTAAATCTCTCGCACACGTTTGACTACCAGATCGTTGGAGCTTGCAGCAACATGTCGAGTGCGTCTCGACGCGCCCAATAACCCATTGCCACAACCAAAAGTCGTCCGGACTCTGGGCTACTCTACAACCGTGCATAGCGGGAGTCTCAACCTTTTCCCATACATTTTGTTGTCCTCGTCGTCGCCGTCGCCTAAGGATCGAAGCTCAAACATCAAGACCCTCTTATTATTTGAACCGCGACAAGGTTCAACTGTGGATCCTATCGTTGTCTCCTTATAGAGTAGCCGTCATTGTACTTAATTCTACCTGGCTTGCCCTTTTCAATCACCTACAACTACAATAATTCTCTACTGCCGAGTCCGCATCCCCGCCTATACACCTCGCCTTCCTCGAACCATCCCAACCGAGAGCGCTCCACAAACACTCTGCTGGCTGGTCAGCGTCAGCTCTAGATGGTGATGAGCGCGCCGGACGACAATGGTGAGTGCTGAACAATCTTATATTCTGGTCTACGAATTGTGCAACTCACCTGGTCACAATGCTTCTGGGTCATGTCTCGGTGCAGTTCTGGTCTGCCGGGAACTTGGGAACGTGTCGAATGCAGTGGTACTTGGAATCGAGACATAGGGTCATACTTGTATCTTGTACTTTTTCAATTGTGAGGTGATTTTGCATAGGACTGGTGCTGCTTTTCTTGCTTGGTTCGCTAGACTTTTGTACCTTCCACTATCACCGCGTAGAATCACATCTAAGACATTGGCTGACCCGGTTAGGCGACAACCAACTCGAAAATTCCACATCGCACCCCGATGAACCCTCGTATACCTCGTCCAGACATGACATACACATCACCAAGAACTATTCCACCAGTAACCTCCTATCACATGCATCTCGATCCCCCGCCATAAGCCACCATACAAACCCAAAGAATAGATATTCCCTCGATGCCAATACTGCCATGGACTTTGAAAAAATGTCAAAGTAGGTCTTATTTTTTGCATATTTCGCTTTCTCTTGTGAAGTTGGGAGTGTGGCTTTAGTGACGCGACTTACGCATCGTTTGGACGTGGGCTAACGTCTCTTCCACAGATCCCCCATAATACCTGAACATAATGGCGAGCATGGGCTTGGACTATCAGGTCTACGCAGAATTCGCCAGACACCAGCACAAATGAACCGTGGACCGTCGCCTGGCTCAGGCTACCAAACTGCACCTACATCTCGTTCAGGTTCTATGCACTTGACCGTCCCTCTCCCTCCCTCTGCTGGCTCCGTTCTACCTTCAGGACCCTCCTCTCCAGTTCTAAACTCCATAGAAGACTTAAATCGCTTTCCTTCCGAATCGTTGCATTCCTTCTCCTTCGCACATCAATCAGAAGACTCTATCGACAGACGGCAAAACGTATTAAAGCGCTCGATAGATTTCATGCGCGACAAATTGGGCTGGGCTGCGAGCAATCCAGGCCTGGTGGCTGCACAAGCAAGACTGAGCGGAGACAAGGAAGTACAGAGCATGATGGAATTGCTGAATCGGGCACACGTTCTTGGCGAAGATTCGGAACATGCACACGGTCTGGGTTTTGGAGGTCCAGTCACTGGCCCTGCTGATCTTTCTGGAGAGAATGTGTTTGACAAGAGCTTTGATCTACCGCGGGCCGAGAGTCCTACTAGCCTCGACAGCGTCGAGTCGAGCTCAAGTGCGAGCAAATCCGATGGCTTGGGAATCAAGGGTTTGCCAACCAAACGACCGAATTTGTTGAGCGCTGAGGCGTCGATAACCCTCGAAACCTTGAACAGAGTCACAACTGATGCGTCCATCGATCGCGTGGTACCAAATCGGCCGCGGGCTGCATTGAAGCGGACCATGACAAACACGGATGATCTGTCTTTGCACAGCAAACTTGCAGACACCCTGGCCGAACCGTACCAAGTGCACGACGCCCAGGCAGACAGCACGCTCACTCCGAGAACTCTCCCCTCAATTCCTGCCCCACCATCGATGGTTCCAGCAACGGCTGTGTCACATATGTCGTCTACTACTCACAATGGGGCTCCACATGGCCATGGTAATAGGTGGGCTCCAGCGGCACAAGCCATTTTCACGACAGAAGCAAGTTCACCTTGGACCATCACATCGGCCAACGACTTGGCCTGCCTTGTCTTTGGTGTGACACGTAGTGAGGTACGCAGGTTAGGCATACTCGAGGTTGTGCAACCAGAGCGCAGAAAATGGCTAGAAGACAAGCTCAAAGACCCAGATGGTGGTTCAGCAAAAGGCAAAAATATATACAGTCACAGTCAGAGAACAAGTCCAAACCCAACCACGGCGCTCAATGTGGGTAGCGGTATCACGGCAAGATTGCTGAGCAAGCCACCATCGAGACAATCTGCAGCAGCCAAACGAAGATCGCAGACTGATGACGGAAGTGGCAGTTCGTACACGCAGCGCAGCAAGGTCAAAGGAGGTCTCAATCACACTGCTCATAAGTCACGTGGTGTTCTGCTTTGCGGTGATGTGGTGCCTATTCAAAAGCGTAACGGAGCATCAGGCTCTGCGAGTTTGTGGGTGAAGGAGAAAAAGGGTGGCCTCATCTGGGTACTCGAGGAAATCGCTGAGGATGTTGCTTATATCAGTGTGGACGAAATTGGCTGCGTGACCAAGGCACAAGGGACCATTGAATCAATCTGGGGTACCGATCGAATATCACGCGGGATGGACATCAAGCGACTGATACCGGATATCCCAAAGCAAAGTGGTACATACACTGGCGCCTTGGACTACGAAACCATCGCAGACACAAAAACGTACACGGCACGGACGTCGCACAAAATCAACATTCCAGTCACCATTACTCAGCAGCTGACGGAAGAGACTACCTTCCGAATATCGAGTTTCCCACACATTGCAGGCATTATGGTACTTAGTAGTCAAACACTCAGAATATCGAGCTCAAACTCTGTCTTCTCGGCTGCACTGTTCGGACAAGCACACCCAGACGGTCTTCACATCACTGAAATATTACCAGGGTTTGACAAAGTCCTCAACTTGATGACTGATGAAGATAAGATTCGATTGGTTGATGGTATCGTGATACCTGAGCATAGCTTTCGTCGTGCTCGAGCAATTCTAGCCATGCGAGAGGGCAAAATAGATGCGGCCTCGGTGTTCTTGAGACCGTCTGGGATGTCTGCACAGCATCGGGATGGTGCTGAAATCATGGTGGATGTGCAGATGCGAGTTGTGAAGAGTGAGAAGTCGACAATCGACGAAGATGTCATCGAGGAAGTTCCCAACGAACTCGACACGAATCCCAGTGTGAAGTCTACGCAACCGAACACCGAAGTCGTCTATGCGCTGTGGATAACATACTCGCGGCAACTTCACGCAGCAAACTATGGTGTTGGAACGGTCTCGCCTCTCATCTCACGGCCTGGTACTCCACCTCATCAACCTTCACCTGGGCAAACAATGGATCTTCCACAACCAGAAGATATGGGACTGGAGGACTCTCGTTCATCGTCTGTTCATCAGCCAGTCTCGTTACTCACCAGACAGCTCAAGGGGGAGCTCTCACCTGTGTCTATTAATGGCACAGACACACCCATGGGTTCACGCAGAACATCACCCGACCATGGCAGCCGAGAGCCTGCTCGAAAAAAGACCATTGGTGACTTTGTCGTGCTGGAAGAAATGGGACAAGGAGCATACGGTCAAGTCAAGCTCTGCCGATACAAGCACAACAGTGCCAAGAAGGTTGTCATCAAATACGTGACGAAGCGCCGTATTCTTGTGGATACCTGGACTCGCGATCGCCGCTTGGGCACCGTTCCGCTCGAAATCCATGTCCTCGACTACCTCCGCCGCGAAGACCTGAAACACCCTAATATTGTAGAAATGTCTGATTTCTTCGAGGACGACGTCAATTACTACATTGAAATGGTGCCACATGGTCTTCCTGGTATGGATCTCTTCGATTACATTGAGTTGAGAGTCAACATGGATGAAACCGAGTGTCGAAAGATTTTCGTACAGGTCGCACAAGCCATTTGGCATCTACACATCAAGGCCAAAGTTGTGCACAGGGATATCAAGGATGAGAACGTGATCTTGGATGGAGAGGGAAACATCAAGTTGATCGATTTTGGCAGCGCGGCGTATATCAAGAATGGGCCTTTTGATGTTTTTGTTGGCACTATTGGTACGTTTTCCCCTTTCCCACAATCTTAATGTCTGCTAACCTGATGCGACAGATTACGCCGCTCCCGAAGTTCTCGCCGGCCAATCCTACAGAGGCAAAGAACAGGATGTCTGGGCTCTCGGCATCCTTCTCTACACGATCATCTACAAAGAGAACCCCTTCTACTCCATCGACGAGATTATGGACCACGATCTTAGAGTCCCCTACGTCATGAGCGATGCCAGTATCGACCTGGTGCGATTGATGCTGAACCGGGATGTCGACCAGAGAATCACCATCGGAGAGGTATTGGAGCACAAATGGTGTCAAGGTGAAGATGGCGAATTCGAGCACGCCGTGTCGAGCCATTCGTAGTCATGGAGGCATGTGGTGGAGGGTGGTATTTGTGATTATTTGCATGGCATCTCATTCTAGCATTTGACGGTCTTGCTTCGCTCATTGTGAACAAATCATGGAGATGGAGGTATATTACAGTCATTGGGCGGGATCTTTTGTATTTGAGCTGGGCGGCGACCTTCGTTGAATATGGGATGGCTGGCTCATAGATTGAAAGACTGAAGATATGGGCGATTGTAGAATCGATACCCAAATTAGGATGAATAGGATGAGATTCTTTGTACCGGCATTCTTGCATCTGGTGGTCATTGCTACTAAAGTTGATAAATGAAGGAGTTGCTCAAGCGAGTTATAATTTACCAACCACTGTCTATATCAGATATTGTGTAGCGCCCAGAAGCTCACGTTGTGCTTCGTGGCAGTGCTCTCCATTCCTCACTCTTACCATACAAAATTAACCGAGACTTTTCCAATTCAAATCCATTTTCCACTATGGAGGGCATCAACGGCAGAGCGGCATCACTGGCGCAACATCTCGATCAATATTTCAGTCACCGCTTGCTAGATTACAGCAAGGTCGAGTTTCGACTGCTCAAAATAGAGACTACTAGTCCAAATGTATCATCGAAGACTTCATCCCCAAAAAGCACCATCAAGCATTTCTCATTGCAATCGGCGCCACCCTACAAGACTATATCGTATAGGTGGGGCGAAAACCTCGACTCTAATGAGATATTGGTGAACGGTTCGACTTTGAAGATCAGGGACAACCTTTTTGACTTCTTTTCGCAAGGCCGTTTGGAGAAGAAAGTGTCGAAATTGGACAATGGGTGGCTAAACAGCAAGTACAACCTTACCAGGAAGTCAGCGAAACAATGAACTGTCGAGCCCTGGCTATGGATAGACCAGTTGTGCATCGACCAGTCTAGTATCGACGAAAAGAATCACCAGGTTGCTCAGATAGGCGCCATTTGCTCCAAGGCAATCGAGGTTCTCGTTCGGCTGGGTATTGGGGCAGACAGAACTGAGAAAGCCGTTAAAGTTGCCGCAGACAGAGCAGAGCGACCCTCCAATTGTCGACAGCACAATGTCTGATCTGCGGGCATTCCAGAAGATCGTATCAAATCAGTACTGGAGTCGGATGTGGATCATTCAAGAATTCATACTGGCCCGAACGGTTGTCATTATGAGTGGCTCCGAGCATGTCAGCGGCGCACACTTTCGTGAGCTTGCCAGAGATGTGGCGCAATCGGACGACACTCTCGCAATAGCACCTATCTGGCCCTTCATAGTTGCTAGGCGCAGACTGACTGCGGCGTATATGCAGCAGAGGCAGGGGTCGCGCTCAGGTTACAGGCTAGCACAATCTACAGCCTAGACCTGCAGTACACATGGCAGGATGTGATGAAGTTGGCGAAAAAGGCTGAATGCAAGGACGTGCGCGATCGCGTTTACGGCATGTTCAGTATGGTCAGGCACGAGGTAAGGATCAACGTCGACCACAAAGCTTCTGCTCAGCAAATCCGCCAAAAGATCAAAAAGAAGGACTTTTCGGCGCGTTTTGACAGCAAGTTCTCGCGGAATGCTTTGAAAGAAGTTGGGAATGAAGAATTTGAGCGCTTTTTGGACGACTTGGACGCGGCGCTCGAGTTGAGCTTCGCGAGCGAGTTGAATACCCAAAGGTGGTCAAGATATTTTGCGTTGGTTGGCAAACCTTACTCCCAAGCCCTCGAAATCTAATTAAGAATCTATGCAATAAGTTACATTATCTTGTGGGTTCAAAACTTCCATATTCCAATCCACAGCAGCTTCTACCTGTTCGCAAATGCATCAACATCTGCAGTGCCGTCATCTTTCTACTCTGTAAACAGCCTTTAAGCCATCGGCGGTAGCGTCAGTCGCCATTTACGATCGAAAGTGGCTCATATCATCAGTTACATATCTGCAGAAGCGTCAGGCAACACCAATGGTAAATAGTGGTTCCTGAAGTGACCAAGGCGAAGTGTTATAAACCGTATAGAAAAATATAGTGTCCTATCAGTTTTTGTCTAATTCGAAGTTCGTTGCCACCTATTCTTCCGAGATCTTAATGAACGTCGGTCCTCAGATCTGGTGATGCTTTGTGGCATCGTTGCAGTTCTGGTTCAGATTGGAGGTCTTCTCTGGATATGGATTCAAAGCATTGTCACCTTGGCTGCCGTCAGTATTTTTGAATACGCTTCTTCTGTAACTTTAGCAGCTAATATCTTAAAGTCGGCATAAGACTAGGTAATGCAGACGGAAAGAACATGTACTGGTGGAGCATGTCCGCTCTTATCCTTTCGATCACCGCCTTTGTCCTATCGATTGCGTTTGGCCGTTGGAAACTGAGATTCGGATTCGACCTTGTCACTAACACATAACATTACAACTACAGCATGATTGTTGATTGAGCTCTGCCCACAAAGGTCACACCATCGTCAACTACGCCGTTCGCCGAGGCGCTCCAGAGCAAGACTGCTAAGCTCCTGGCTAGTCTTCGTGGAATCATTCCTCTAGGATTTTTAGCATGGCTAAGATGAAAGAGGTGGCGATCGGCGTGGATTATCTCAGGGCTGTTGACAAGTGGCGATGGAATGAGTTCCTGGCTTTCAGTGGGTATACTTTGAATCTCCGGGCAAGCGTCCCAGACTTAGTGATTAGTATACTCGATCGTTCCGACAATCCTCAATAACTCGGCTCTGTATTTTGGGCTACTATTTGGCTATTGGTCGTCTTACCTCTCTTCCTCACTCACCTTCACGAGCCGCAGTAATTCATCCGCAATAGCAATAGCGAAACTTTCGTCATTTATGCTTTCCTCCCTCTCCGCGATTTTGATACCAGTTCCTTCTAGACCCTTCCTCACAGTTTCAAAAAGCATCTGGTCGGCTTTACGATCTTCAAATGGTCCTCCGGATGTATCAATCAAACTCACCCCTCCTTTCGGAAACCACACCTGCACCATTCCGACCTCTTTTACGAACCGTGTAAGTTTATCCACGACAAAGCCTCCAATATCTTTGCACTCTACTTCTGTCGTCCTCATTAAGGTGACATTTGCGTTGTGCGCCAGCAGCCTCCTCTCCTTGTACTTTTCCGGCACTGAAGTGTCTTTTGGTCCAAAATTCACCATATCTGTTGCTCCTAGACTGAGAATGTTTGGTATCCCTTGTTTTAGAGCGGCTTCGAGACGTTGTGGACCAGCAGACATGTTACCACCAAACAAGTAATCGCATATTTCAGTCGTTGTGATGTCGAGAACAGCATCCAACTTTCCTTCGTTGACGATTCGTTCCATGGCTAAACCGCCATGGCCCGTTGCATGGAAAATGTAGATCTCGCTATCCGGTAACTTCTCAGCAATATGTTTCCGTGCTGCATCCACACAAGGTGTCGTGACACCAAACATGGTAATCCCAATTCTCGTTTTCTTCTTCCTCTTCTTCACCAGCTCCGTCTCTTCTCGCCAGCAACGCCAGAGATGAGTTCGCGCCATTCCGACTATAGCTCCTGCGGCATTACTCAGCACTGTTTTGAGCAAAGAATTCAAGCCTGAAATGTCGACAACAGAGTACATGAGGGTAATGTCTGTCTCGCCGACAATTGGCCCCGTGTCCCCGGATGCTACGGTCGAGAGTATGAGTTTCGGGAAGCCGATCGGGAGTGCATTTCTCATCACTGTTGCCGCGAGTGATGTTCCTCCACTACCGCCAGCCGAAACAATCCCATGTATCTGCTTCTGCTCGAAGAGATCCCGAACACAGGCTGTTGCCAGCGTGGACATTACAGCTAAGACTTCATTTCTTTGAAGATCGGATGTTGATTTTGGTGTATCTGCTGTTCCGTAGCGAAAAAAAAGGTCTAGATGTGATATCGATATTGCAGCATGTGCTATTGGATGGCGTCCGACGTCGATGACGATGACTTTTGTGTGTGGTAGTGCTTTTATTCGGGATTGTAAAAAGAGAAGTTCTTCGAGTTTTGTGTCTAATGTTCCGATTAGAGCTATTGTTACCCAGTCACTAACCGGCGTTGCTTCTTGATTCGTTGATTGGTTTTGGCGGGCGAGATTTTGTCGGGCGAGATTTTGTTTGTGAAGGTGAGGAGGTTCCATGTTGAAAGATTTCTGAGTTTGAGGAATTGCAAGTCGAATTGAGAAGCTTGAATTGATATTGATATATTCCTCGTCTTTGATAATTAAGGTAGTGGTATAAAACTACCCCACATCTATAAATGGGATCATGCAAAACTCACGTCACGGAGCATGAAGAATCGGAGCAGGTCCGACGACAATGAATGAATGAACAGCAGCTATCAGTGACACAATATCTGTAGAGATACTTCAATACATCAGACCACTTGCCAATATGCCGCCACCCACAAACAGAAAAGAGATATTAGCAAGACTTAAGCAAAAGATTGAAGATGGGAGACCGATTATCGGAGGAGGTGCAGGTAAGAGTTGATCTTTTTCATATTTTCATTATGCCAAAAAAAGTTGCTTAAAAAACAGAGGCAATTCGTCCGCTGTGGCGAATAAGCAAGAAACGTCCAAAATCTTGTCGATCGTCTTTCGAATTGGCCCTCTTTTGCTAGAAAGAATATCTCCGTGTCTCCTGATAATACGAGATAAAATTATGGGGCAATTGACTGGACAGAGGCGAGGGACTTTAAGGCTTGCTGAACCAAGATCTCAACCTGAAATGTGAGAGACAAAGTACGCAAGGTTTCTGGCGGATCTCTGCTCAAAAGTACGAGGAATCGTATGTTCATGCGCTCTCAAATGGTTGATGGAATAGGGACATTTCAGGACCTGTTTAATTCTTACGCACTATAGTCTTGCTTTTAATTCCGTTCGAGGTCGCCTACCAGGGCATCTGCTAACTTTCAAAAGGCATCGGACTCACAGCCAAATCCTTCGAAGCAGGCGGTGGTGATTTGATCATAATCTACAACAGCGGCCGTTTCCGAATGGCAGGGAGAGGTTCTCTCGCCGGTCTAATGCCATATGGGAATGCAAACGACGTTGTAGTCGACATGGTTTGCTCCTCCCATTATACTTACATATGTTTGATCCCTCCTAACCTCCTTAAACACAGGGAAAAGAAGTCCTCCCCATCGTTATCAAAACTCCCGTTCTAGCTGGCGTCTGCGCTTCAGATCCCTTCCGAATGATGCCAAATTTCCTAACAGAACTAAAAGCACAAGGTTTTGCTGGGATACAGAATTTTCCCACCGTAGGTTTGATTGATGGCCAGTTCCGCGCGAATTTGGAGGAGACGGGGATATCATATTCATTGGAGGTGGACATGGTTGCTGAGGCGCATAAATTAGATATGTTGACTACACCTTACGCGTTCAATGCTGAGGAGAGCAGGCAGATGGTGGAAGCGGGTGCGGATATCATTGTTGCGCATATGGGGTTGACGACTAGTGGTACTATCGGCGCAAAGACGGGGAGGACGTTGGAGGAGTGTGTTGCTGCTGTGCAAGAGATTCGTGATGCTGCTGTGGAAGTGAACAAAGACATCCTGGTGTTATGTCACGGTGGGCCGATTGCTGAGCCGGAAGATGCCAAATTCATTCTGGAGAGGTGCAAAGGCGTCCATGGATTTTTCGGAGCGAGCAGTGTCGAGCGGCTACCTACTGAAAGGGCAATCAGCGGTGTTGTAAGAGAATTTGCAGAACTAAACATCACGCGTTAAGAAATCAACAATACGATGAGCTCCTTCCATCTTCAACACTCCCTCTAGTAACAAGTACAGAATACCATCACGCCTTCTCTGGAGCTGGCTCTGGCAAACTCACTCACCAGCAATTTATCAACAAAACCGCAACATGTTAGACCAAGATCAAGACCAAGACGTGGAGATGAGCGATGAGGACGCAACAGCCGAATCACCGCTTGACGACTCTTCATCATCAGCGCGTGACAAATCTTCACTTTCACCATCAGGCAACATATCTTCACCACCCACCGACGCGCCCTCACTCGACGACACCCTCCACTTCAAACAACTCAAATGCTGTCCTCCCGGTAATGGCAACCCATCCACCTGCTGGACACCCTGGTTTCTCAATTTCTCCGACGACCTCCAAACACTGGCTATACTAAACCTCGAACAAATCCTATTCTTAGAATATGTGGTCCTATGCCGTACCGTCTCTACCAAACCCTCTCAACCCGGAAACTACAGTGCTATAATTTTCATGGTTGAAAATTGCTTCAAGACGGCACGGAAGCCTGTTGTGTTGCGCATTGAGGGTGAGATGTTGGATTTTATCAGCCATGAGACTACGTTGGAGAATCTGTATTTGAAGCCGATGGAGCGGGATGAAGGAATCTTTAGGGACTCGGAACTGGATAGGCGGAGGATATTTCAAAAGCCTTTTGCTTCGGGGAGGAGTGAAGATAAGTTGACTCATATTGTTCGGGGCTTCTTGATGCTGGACCAACGAATTGATCCGGTTGCGAATTCAAATGGGACTACGAATGGACCGCAGACTACAAATGGATCGGGGTCTGCCAATGGGCAGGGTTCTGGCAATGGGACGAGAAGGCCATTGAGGAGACTTGCTGATTCGCCGATAGAATGAGGTGAATACTTTGGATATTGAGAGGTCAAGTTATGAGTCTGGATTAGCACAGATGCATATTAGCAGCACTGCCATCAAGATGACCGCATTAGCCATTAATCAAAACAGTTGTCTATGCGTTGTCTAGAACTTTCATTATTGTTACATAATTGCATCATGCTGCCGTCAGTTCAGCAATCCGTTTCTCAATATCTGGGACAGCTCTGAGCTGTAGATCTAATTCCTCTTTCTCACTGTCAAACGTTAGCATATCTTCTCATCAACTGCGAACAAGGACGAAGGAAAGTCTTACTCTTCCAACTGTAACCTCCTTTCGGCATCCAACTTGGTAAAAATATAATGTCCCTGTCCATCAAACTGCAAAATAGTCTTATGATACTTCCATAAACTCCTACGATGACTGACAGTCATAAGCGTGATGCCCAATCGCTTTGCCTCTTCGTACATGATTCGCTCCACTTCCAACGTTACACTACTTGTACACTCATCCAAAATCGCGTACTTTGGCGCGTGGTAGAATAATCTTGCCATGGCGACTCGTTGTTGGAGGCCACCGGACAAAACGTCGGTCCATTCGGCTTCAGCGTCCCAGCCACCTTGTCGATCGACAATGTGACCGATTTCGACGGTGTTGAGTATTCGCATGAGATCGTTGTCTGTGATGCCCTTGTCACGCATTTCACGAATGGAGTCTGGATAGATGATTTGTTGCCTCAGCGAGCCTCTCGACAGATATGGTCGCTGCGGAATGTAGAAGATGGCTTCCGGTCCTGGTTTCCGAACTGTGCCGCCGTATACTGGCCATAGACCTCCTAAGATGCGGAAAAGACTGGATTTTCCGCACCCGTTAGGACCGACAATGAGGAGATGTTCACCGGGTCGAACGTTGAAGCTGAGTTTACGAACCAGGACATCACCGTTGGGAGAGACGATGGGTACCTCCGTGAACTCGATATCCTCACCTTCGATGATTTTGCCTCGTCCTCGTAGAACCTCTGCATTTTCTTCGGTGTCAACAGACGAGACGAGTTTCTTTTCGAAGTGGCCAGCCTGGACATCGTCGATAACATCGAGGAGCGTGGAGACGCGGGAGGTGTATCCTGCAAGCTCAGTGATTTCCTTGTAGGAGAACATGACGCGGCCGAAGGCATCGGAAGACATCAGGAGCATTCTTCGATTTGTGATGAAGCCTGATATTATTGGTCAATCCGCCCACTTTATTCCACAGGAAGGTAACTCACTCTCTGTTCTATCGCCCATGCTATTACCAGCCACTCCTGGAACCTTGAAGAAAACAGGAACACTGCAGAGCACCAAGCCTAAAGCGCCCCAGAAGTACTTGATGACAAAGTCTTCCATGATACCATGGTAGAAGCGTCTTCTCAAGATGCGATTTACGTGTCGGATGAGAGTGAAATACCCCTTGTCGAGCGTATCCTTCTCTGCCTCGTGTCCGTGATATAGAGCCACTTCTTCGCTGTAGTCTATTAACCTTGAATGCTGGAATCTAAACTCTCCTTCCAGCCTTGCCTCGTCTGCAACGTATTTGCCGAACGGAGGAGTCAAAGCCCTCATAACCGTGGCTGATAGCTGAACTATCAAACTCATGAAGAACAGACCCTCGCCACCAACATTCCGTGATAGGGACCAATTGTATACCACCATATCCAGCACAGGCTTGGCCAAATTCGAATAGAGTTCAGCGAGGGATGTTGAGAATTTGGCGACATCGACAGTAATCAATTGATCTGCATTCTTTATCCGATCATCGAGAGCGGAGAGTGTATAGAAGGTCATGTGTGAAAGGTATTTGTTGTGAATGTGATTCGTGAGTCGGGTTCTGTATTGGAGAGACAGCTTGCACTGGTGATAGGAGAGCTATACAGTGTCAGTAAAAATTCCCTCCACCTGTACTCCAAAATGCCTACCATTGAATTTGTGAATGTGGCTGGGATAGCGACGACCATCCACCATACCAGTCCCTTGAGAAAGTCTTTGCCCTTCCCGCGCACGAGACTACTCACCAGTCTGCCATCCAATTCAGCGACATACAGACTGATCAGAGTCCGCAGTACAAGGAAAACAGTATGGCTGATGAGCAGCCGTAACTCCTTGCTCTTCCACCCAGGTATGCATATCTTCAACAACCGCGTCAGGTTCTTAAAGAATTCTCTATTCAATTCGACCTTCTTCCTGCCCGTCGCTTCTCCGCCTGAAGGGGCGGTTCCAGGTCGTCGTCTGGCCTCTGATTGTCTCTCGGATGCAGCCTTCTGCTCGGATATGGCATTTCGGATTCGATTTATCAATGCGACGAAGAGTGTTAGGTATACGGCTCTGGAGATACGCGTCCGGTTCTGGAGGTAGAGCGAGGTCAGGTCGTTGATAGCTCTCCGAATGGTGCTTTCGGACACCACAGGAGGAAGATGGAGCTTGGATTGGACTGCCATAACTGCCAATCCTATACTAGGATAATTCAGTCGGCGGGGGCTTTGCACATTGTCTTTGTAGAGTCGGTCGTGACCTTCAGACCTTGGAGGCGCCGCTGACACTCTTCACATGCCAATGGAAGCCATTCTTTGCCCTTCCCAGGAACCTCATCCCCACAATCCTCGGCTTCTAGATCTCCAGCTTCTCCATTTGTGAAGCTAACATTCTTCTAACAGTCACGATATACATGGATTTTCGCCCATTGCCTTCTTGATGCCATCAAGCGTCCAGGTAGGAGTAACTCAAGATTGCTCAAATACATCATTTGAAGTTCACTCTCTCACAAGAACCAGGCATGTCCGAAGCTTGGAGCACGAACATCAGGACCACATCGTATATCTCGATTCTTTTTTTACAGGCTTATCGATTCTTGGGATCATGTCCTCCTTGGAAAGTATCTTTCCGCCTTGGTATACTGACATTTCCTTTGTTCCTCCATTCTGTCATTCGACTTTCGTTCAAATCCCTGTAACAAGATCCCAGCTTGTGCAGCCCGTTCTCACCACTCGTAGATCATGCCTGGTGGCTTGTGATGTGCAGCCACCGTAGTACTTCCTTATCCATCCTTCAACTTTCAACTTTGCTTATAGCTTTCAATAAGACACTGCCAGCAGACCACTGCTCAGCTCACTAGATTCCCAGTATAACAGTGTTGATCTTTCAAACAACACGCACTCCCTGCCATCTCAAATGACCAATAGAATATCGAAAATGTCTACCACTTCTACTCCTAGTATGTCCACACCAAGCATGTCCACACCAAGCATGTCCACACCAAGCATGTCCACACCAAGCATATCCTCCCCAAATACGTCGACTCCAAGTATGTCACCACCTCAAACCGCGGAGGAAGACGCAAAGAGAACTGCCGAAGCCCGCGCGGCCGTTACTGCTACTCTCTCCTCAGTCGGTAGTGCATATGATACAGATCTCCAGCGAAGAGCAGCAGACTTGCACGCCAATTCGAGAGCCATCGAGAAGCAGGAACGGGAACTTGCGAAGCAGACTGCCGGGCTGGCAAAACAAAGTGCGCAATGGGAGAAGTTGATCGGAAAGAGCACGAAGCAATTGAATGAAATCGGCGATGTTCAGAACTGGGCAGAAGTGATGGAAAGGGATTTGCTGAGGATTGAGGAAACTCTTCGGTTGGTTGAGGGTCGACCTGATCAAGGAAATGCGAGTGGAACTAATGGTCTACCTTGATCAAGGTTTCTGGAATGGCTGGTCATTGGTTTCAGTAACCATTATAGCTTTGTCACAAACATATGGTATGAATATTCATGTTTCCTGACCACAAGCGGTCTCTCCAATCTTGTCCTCGGAATCAACCACTACGAGTCGAATATTACATTCTTGAATTCAGATCGCAGGCGATAACTTCCTGGCAAAATTGTTTTTTAAATTGACAGAAACATTTCTACTGCGCAATAAGATTAGGAGAGCGTTTTTAGAAAAGCCATTGTCGCCGGCGATCATGCTGCAAGGAATCATAGGGGACCACAATGAATGGTCCCGGTGCAGTCGTATCGAAATACCTGATGGTAGCAGTTAGCCTGATGTCAGATGTCAGACCCCTATAGTAAACTCTATGTGGACCAATCTATGTTTGCAGAAAATAAAAACCATTGTCAAGTACGAAAATGTGCATTTCAGGATCAGAATAAGATTACCCAGCCCGAACCTTATGGCTTTGTTCTCGATATCACGTGACCTGGAGCTTTAGTTCCGTTCAAGTGGAATAAGTTGTTAAGACAGCGCAGTACCTGACGGTATCCCACATCTCACTATTCCCTCATCACAACACCTCCGAGCCAGGATTTCCTCTTCACCAATACCTGTACCTGGCTGATTCCAAACTATACCTGCATCGCGAAAACGCCTGCCACCGTTTTCCACTGCTAAGGTTGGTAACTCTCTCACCACACGCCGCATCCATCGCGCTCCATCAAACACCAAAGTCTGCGCAAAAACTCTCACCTCGAATACTATCCTATCAAAAACCCATTGACTCGCAACCAGAGCCATCACGTCTCTTCAAAACCCCCTCCGACCCCGACAACCACCTAGACCTCACCGCAGCCTTGACCATCGTCACCACTACCATCCATCAGCTGCAAAAGCTTATTGCTAGGCTGTTGCACAGCTACAAATAAGAGAGGGAGCACCTCAACTTCACTGGGTGACGACCTCTTTCGTTGCGGAAGGTCTTCCTTCCCAGAAGTGGAGCTGCAATGGGGAAGATTTCAAAGACTGCGGGCGACAGACATGAAGCAACGCTGGTAAGCCCAACCACGGCCTCGTCACCATATTAATTCTACTAACAACATTTCAGTCGCCTGTTATCTCAGATTTCGTCAAACACACATCCGTAATACCCCTCCGTCAACTGAAATCGCTATTGGACAATTTCAACAAGCTCTGGCCATTCCCGCGAGGCGATCTCTATCATTGGATACCTGTTCTCAATAGGTTCGACGATATATTAGAGCTTTTCATAAAAGAGTATGGCCTGGACAAGGGACCGCAAACTTGCAAGTTTGGCTCTGGCGTCTTAGACAAGGGCGACAAGGCCGGAAATGAGCCTCGCGATAACACTTACGCGAATCTGGAGGAGTCTGCGACCGGAGATTGTGATTTGATCGAGACTGTTCTGGCATTCACGTCGATGCTGCTTGAGAACTGCGGCAACCGAAGCCTGTACTCTAGCAGCGACCGTCTGAATGATCTGCTGAACACCACATCCCTACCTCTCCTCAAATCAACGCTCCAGCTTAGTCTCCTCCTCGCCAAGCGGTATCATTCATCTAAGACTAGGCTCAGTTCGATCGGTGGAAGTGCATTACTTGCTGGACACTACAACATCAGCCTTGATCGCGTGCGTAGACTTGCAGCATCGTTTCCAACGCCTGCATCGCCTTTCCGTCTATCAGCCACGGGATCTGTCAAGGGCAAAGAGAAGGTCGGAAAGTCTGGTCGCGCTTCAACTGTCGGTAGCACTGATTCGAAAGTCCAAGGCGCTGATCTTGCTGCCCTTGTCCGTCTCAATGCTCCAGATTCTGAATGGCGTCTATGGGGTGATGTTTCCATGCAATTTTATAAGAGCCACGATACCTCAAAAGATATTTTTGATCGGGATGAGTCTGCTCCATCGACGCCCTCTGTGCGGAGGTCCTCGAATCTTGCTCCACAAACCACACCAGTCGTGAGAACATCGTCCACCGCTGCCGCTGATTCGACGTCTCCTAGCAATCGACTAGGTAGTGCAGACCAAGCTGCCGAATCACCTGTTCTAAATGGCTCATCAAGCGTGGAGATCAACTTCGAGCAGGTCTCGAGAGCAGACAGCGAGGATCTGCTTAAACAGATTTTAGATGAGCACAGCGTTCCATCAGATGCCTCGTACGAACTCCTCCACAAAGTGCGCACAGCGAAAGCCATCAGCTGCAGCAAGACCACTCGTTGCGATCTTGTCGCAATTCGCTTGTTAGCAGTGGCCAATCTAGCATATGTTGACAGTGACTCGACTTTCCAATCAAAGATATCGCAATCAGATTCTGAACAACCACGCCGATTACAATTGGCCTATCAACTCGCAGAGCTCGTACAGCCCCCTGACGGAGACGACAGCTCTTCCCTCGTACCTGTCGAGCTCCAGACAGTGGCTCTCAGCACACTGGAAGGACTGGCGAAGCAAAAATCGAGATCAATTGATGTTTACACTGCACTGAATGCGAATGTCAACCACGGCATCCTGTTCTACCTTGCCCGGAAAGTCGTCACGCAGCTCGGAGTCGAGGAAGCGCCAGAGAAGCCCAAGTACGACACAAACGGGGGTGCTCGCATTAACAAGGAGGATCCTGGTGGCCCTAATTTCGAAGAAGAGGAGTGGCGGCATGCTCTGTTCTCACTCCTTTCTACTCTTCCCACTGCGGTTCCAAGAGCTGGCGACTCTATGATGTCTGCTGGATTGCTCGACATTCTTGTTGAGATTCTTGGTCTTCGAACGACAAAAGCAGAACGTACACATGGGAAAGTGCTCAACTTCCTAGACACTTTCGTTTATGGAGCACGCGATGGATACCAGGCTCTCGCCAATGCCAAGGGTTTGGATGTCATCCGAGACCTCACCAGTCATACCGTTATCACGTCTTTACAGCGAGCACAATCTGGCGACGGCATGCCCGCAGGTTTCAAAGCCCCGGTCATCGATTATCAGATCCCCTTCTTCCAACAGCTCACTCTCCGTTGGCTGTTCAAATTCATCAACCACCTCATGTCACATACTAGTGCCAACTTTGGTCGACAGATGCGAAATTTGATTGATTCAGCTGAGGTTCTCGACAGTCTTCGGCAGGTTCTTGGCAATGCAGACATCTATGGATCCAATGTTTGGGCTTCAGCTGTCGGCATCCTCACTAGCTTCATTCACAATGAGCCCACCAGCTATTCTGTCATTGCAGAATCTCGCCTCGGAGAAAGCTTCCTTGCTTCCATTACCAAAGACAAGAACGCCTCTGCAAACAATTTGGAGGAAGTACCGGAGGAGCCTGCTGCGGATTGGGAGCCTAGTCTACTTCCCGTTGGTGAGGCTATCATAGCCGTACCACAGGCTTTCCAGGCACTTTGCCTCAACGAAGCTGGTATGAAACTCGTCAAGGACTCGCATGCCTTGTCGTATTTCTTCAGAATCTTCGAAAGCCCTGCGCATGTTAAGACCATGGAACAAGACCCAGAGCTCCCGGCACATCTTGGTGGTGCTTTTGACGAACTGGTCCGACATCAACCGACTCTCAAGCCGGAGATCTTACTTGCCGTTCAAAACACCGTTCAGCGTGTTGGTGGCTTGTGCCACTCAAGTGCCGCTGAGAATGGATATGGTGCAAAGCTTTGGGATCGTGTTGATGACAAACTGGTTGTTGCTGGAGGCGCCAATGCCTTGAAGGGCCGACCGTACGAGGGTTTGACACAGTCTGCTTCTTCCGGCGCTGATACAGATATGACCAATGATGAACCGTCCGGAGATCCGATGTCTATGGATCAAATACATGAGAAGCAGGGCGCCAACCATGGTCCGCATCCAACTGCTTATCTTGCAGTATCAGCTCGCTTCCTCGCTGGTTTTCTCGCAAACTCGGCCATGTGTACTGCGTTCATCGAGAACGGTGGACTGGAATATGCTCTTGACTTCGCGACCTCGCCATGTCTGCCGTACAACTTTGATCGAGTCTCGAATGGATCCCTGTGCGACGTACTAGGCCGCATGTTTCAATTTCTCGTGGAGCAAAAGCCCTTCATCGTGCTTCCTGCCATTTTGAAGCGCATCCAAGGTGCCCTTTCAGACCTCGAACCACTTCTCCAGCACAAATCACCTACTCCCTTCTTTGAACCATTCACTAAGACCACTAGCGACGCGGCCGAATGCTCAACGTCCGCTTTTGCCTCACACGGCACCAGGTATGCGAAGGCTTTAGTGGTTGTCAACGTCCTGTGTGGTGTTCTCTCAGGTGCATTCAGTAACCAAATGTATGGGCCGCGGGCGCAGAGTAACATTTTCAACATGACCAATTTGGCTGACGTCTATGTTGATGTGATTGCCGGACTTGGCAAACTCCATAGCAGTTGTATATGGGAGGGATGTCTCCTCGTCAACTCGATCCCAGAAGACTTGGAGCGCGAGACTCATATCGTGGGTGCTGGATTTGGCGCCGAGGAAGTGGACAACGTCCTACACATTACGCATGAAGAGACCAGCGGTAATTCTAGTGCATCGGCACCTACATCGAGCGCAACGACTAGCGCAGCTTCTGGGTCGATAGCACAAGGCAATGGCACTTCCCCAGGCCCTGCGACAGACTCGAAGGAGGTTAGAAATACACGCGTTGTACGATTCTTGATGTACCAAGGCCCACATGAGATCTCTCAATTCTTCCAGGCACTTGGCAAAGTGCTACTCGTCCGTCGAAGTAGCGATTCATACCAAAAGTACAACGCCGTCAAAGTTGCTGATCAGATGGCTTCTTCTGTTATTGAGGCTATGCAATATGCGTCCCAGCGCGATGGCGATCGTTACAAGTATTGGATTGTCACATTTACGTCCTTGATCAGCCATTTGCTCATAGACGGTAAGTTTTTATCTCAATAGTTCTCTCTGTCGCATACTGATGATGTTCTAGAAGCCTATGATCGTCCTACTCCTCAGGTTGTGACTCTAGTTCTCCAATCGTTCAAGAACCAAGGGGGTTTCGAAAACCTAGAGACTGTTTTGGACGCATTTTTCACGGAAGCCAAACAACTGATTGAGGCCTCGGGAACATCTACCGCGCACAACCCCGATCTCGACGTTGCAACTGGAGGTGTGAAGGTCATTCTCGAGTTTTATGCACGTGTAATCAACTCCAAGTACGTTGCGGAAGCAAACCAGACTCTTGCATTGACCACTCGATCACCTGATCGAGACAAGCCGGATTTCTTCAGCGCTGGTCAGTTTTTGGTCGAGCTGCGTATGGCCATCATCAAACCGGTTCGAAAGATGTGGAGCGAGTCGGAATCAGCATTTATGGACAAAGCGCCCACCTCAATCGTAAAGAGTCTCGTGGAAATCTTACGCATCGAGCTGGAGGGCGAGGCAGAGGCAGGAGCACTCTTGCGATCAGAGAAGCTGTCGAAGCGCCGAAAACCCGAGCCGAGGAGATGGGCAGTGAAGAGTGCAGAGGTTTTGGAGCGCCTGGAGTCCGAATTCGGTCATGAGCTTGCCGTGGAAGCTCTCTTCCGTTGTTATGACAGCCAGGTCAATGCCCGTGAGTACTGTCGGATCATTCAAAACCACGAGCGAGCGTCAAGAACCCCAATTCCCTCCCAAGACTTGATATCTCCTTCGCGGTCTCGCAACTCCCCTCGTCGACCTGAGACGGACATCACAGCAGGTCTCTCACAATCTCGTCGCCGATCTGACGACTCCTCGTTAGCGCCGCCACTTGATGCCCAGACCCCGATCGAGGGTAGTATTTTGAACAGCATGGCTCTATCTGCAGATGAAGTGGCGCAACTATTGAGCAACCCGCATCCAGGTAGGGCTCCTGGCTCCGCTGAGACGCCTTCTATGGTGGATGCCGCAGCCGTCGCTCGCCTGTTTGCTCTCGATCCAACTCGTGATGCATCAGCTTCTCCCGCCCAAGACGAGCGTGTGGAAGCAGGGACACTGCCGGACGTCGTCACCGTGGACGATCTGAACGAAGAGCGGGTGAAGTTACGCCAATCTTTGATCGATCGTTGCTTGGACGTCTTGAATGTGCACGACGATGTCACGTTTGAACTGTCTGACCTCATCTCAGCCGCAGTGTCAAAAGCACCGTCCAAGGAAAGCTTACGCCAAGAGATTGGGTCAACCCTCTTGCTGTCATTGACCTCTTTGCAAATGGACGAAGATATGTCCGAGGACGAGGCACGCCAGCATAGCAAGAAAATCGCTTCATATGCGCATTTGTTTGCCCTTGTCCTCCAGGACAATCAATTCTACAAGGCCATCAAGGGCGACTTGTACGATAACTTTTCGTTGCTGGTTGGATTCATCAAGGTACAAGGCACGCAGAAAATCCAGGATTCCGCGATCGCAATGTCCCAAGTCCTACTCATCCTGGAGCGACTGCTTACGGACAACGCCACACCCCAGCAGATTGAATACAAGCTTCCAAGCCCGGACAGCGCAGTCGTCGAAAAGCCTCCAATTGCTGAGCTTGTCCCGTCGTCAACCAACGCAGAAGAGAAAGAAGAGCTTATGCATGCATTGCTGAACGTCCTCCCCCATGTAGCCAAAGATGAGTCCCTTGCTCTGTCGATCACCCGCATTCTCGTGATCTTAACACGCGATCGGCCCTTGGCTACTCTGCTTGGGCAGAAGGCCAACATCCGGCGACTATTTTCCATGATGAAGCAGCTTCATGGTGCTACCACTGACAAATTACAAAGCGCGTTTCTTCTCGTCCTTCGTCATGTCGTCGAAGACGACGATACGATCCGCAACATCATGCGTAGCGAGATACAAGCAATGTTCGAAAGCCGATCACAGCGGCCTCTCGACACAACCAGCTACACTCGCAGCCTGTATCATTTGGTCATTCGCTCCCCTACTTTATTCGTCGAAATTACCAACGAGAAAGTCATGCTTTCCAAGTACGAGCACAAGCACGGCCCGCAAAATCTTACGCTGAAGAAAAATCCCCCCGCGAACGATACTCCTCCCGCTGCGGAAGAGAGCGCTGCTCAAATAACAGAAGGAAAGGAAACCACGGATCCAACGGCAGCAGACAGCAAGGAAAAGGCGGAGGCTGAAAAGCCTAAGGGCGTGGAGCTTAAGATGCCTGAAGTGAAACATCCAGACGGCGTCATTCATTTCATACTTGGTGAGCTGCTTGCATACAAAGATGTCGACGATGTCGAATCTGTGGCTCCATCTATCGAGAAAGGTATTGACCCTATTTCGACCACCTCTCCCGACGTCGAGATGAGCAACACTGCCTCTGCTGTATCCACTTCACAACAAACAACCCACAGCGAAAAGAAGTCAGAGAAGCCCGAATTCAAAGCGGAAAACCACTCCATCTACATCTACCGATGCTTCTTACTCCAGTGCTTGACTGAATTGATGTCTTCTTACAATCGAGCCAAGGTGGAGTTCATAAATTTCAAGCGAAAGGCGGATCCCCAGGGGACGACGCCATCAAAGCCTCGCTCCTATGTCCTCAATTATCTGCTCAACTATCTCGTCCCTACTGGCACTTTGACTCATGCCAGTGATATTCCTTTCCAAAAGCGAAACAATGTGTCGAACTGGGCGATCGGCGCCGTGGTCGCACTCTGCTCAAAGACTAGCGAGCAACCGTATACTCGTCCAGCTCCTGGCCAAAAGGAATACGATGAAGAGCCTGAACTGATTTTTGTTCGCAAGTTCGTCTTGGAACACGCAATTCGAGCTTTCAGGGATGCACACTCGAACTCATCTGAGAACATGGAGCAGAAATACGCACGACTGTTGAATCTTGCGGATTTGTTCCATAAGATGCTCACCGGCAAGCCAAACAACGCTGGAGAGGCTGGTCAACCGAGGGCCAACTCTGGTTACCTGGAGATGCTGATGATCTCACAACGCATGCTCGCCAAGATCATGTATGAGAAGAATCTAATCTCTGCGTTGACGGGTTCTATTGCAGACATTGACTTGAACTTCCCGGGAGCTAAACGCGCTGTTAAGTATATCCTCAAGCCGCTCAAACTACTCACCCAGACCGCCAATGATATTAGTCTTCATTCTGACAATCCAATCATTCCTGGCTCTGGAGATGATGACGAGATTTCTTCAGAGTCATCGGTTTCAGAAATTGGAGACACTCGGGAGGAAACTCCAGACCTGTTCCGAAATTCTGCATTGGGAATTCTGGACCCAGGTCGAGAAGATGACACGGATTCAGATGAGGACGATGATGACGATGACGAAGAGATGTACGATGAAGAGGAGTACGAGGATCAGATGGATTACGAAGAAGGCCCGATACACGATCATGATGAAGTTGTCAGTGACGAAGAACAGGAAATCAATGAGATGGGTCCTGTAGAAGGTCTCTCAGGCGACGTCGGCATGGAGATCATCCCTATGGATGTTCATGATCTTGGAGACGGCGAAGACATGACGGACAGCGAAGATGACTCCGAAGACATGGATGACGACGACGATGATAACGACTTGGACATCGACGAAGAAGGTGAAGATATGGACGACTTTGACGACGCTGAGGACGGTGAGCAAGGAAGCATTGGTGCAGATGACGAAGATTGGGAATCCGACGGAGGCGATGATGAGGGTTTCCCTGGTCTTGGTGATCTAGATCCAGATCAGGATCCATCAAGCATGCCACAGCTGGATGATCTTGTCCGTCTCGGTGGACCAGAAGCTCTTCTCCAACACTTGGAGGACGGCGGCTTTGATGGTGCGCTTCCACATCAGCATGATTACGTTGAGGAGGAAATGCCAGAAGAAGGTAAGTTGTTTAGAACTGGATGGTATGAAAACATGCTGACTTGTCACAGATGAGGAAGAAGAAGAGGATTACGACGACGAGGACGTTGCCTTTGAACCTGAATTGGACGGTTTGTTAAATCTCCTTCGCACAGGACCCGATCCATTGCTGACTTTACGAGACGATGAAGAAATCGAAATGCGCGGCATGCCTTGGGGCTGGGCAGAGGAACCCCAGCCTAGACACTCGCATCACCATCACCACATGCACACCCATGGAGGCCGTCAGGGCAACCCATGGGGCGGGCTGTTCACACATCACATTGCAGAACGTCACATGTTCCCACCCTCCTATCGATCCCATCGACCTGCTGGTGGCCCGCGTGCCCCAGAAGACGGAACCAACCCTCTGCTTCAGCGACAAGGACAAAACGCACGGAATGCTGGTCGACGTTTTCAGGATCCCACACTGCCAGGCGGCTGGGGTCTTGACCCTGATTTCACTCGTCCAGGCCGTATAGCTGGTGGCTCAGGCGACGACGGACCCGTATCGTTCCTAAGCAACTTGATCAATATGATGACTGCTGGCGGTGGACCTGCTGTTCATCACAATGGAACAATCCATCTTCACATCGGACCTGGTATGGCCTTCCCTGGAGGTCCTAGTGCCCGAGAACTTGAGCAAGCTCTTCGAGCGAGTGGTCGTAGACCAGCAGAGGCAACCTCTCGAACGTCCCGCGACGATCCTTCACAAGCCGTTCATTTCGACCCAGCCCTTACCACGATCCGTTGGCAGGAAGAAGCACGCCTTCTCTTTGGTCATGCCGTCCAGGAGATGTCAGTTCGTGTCGTCAATGCAATTCTTCAATATCTTGTTCCACCAGCTATCGAGGCTCAGAAGCGTCGCGACAAAGAAGAGGCGGAGCGGCAACAAAAGCTCAAAGAAGAAAAGGAAGTAGCAGCCAAGGCCATGGCAGAGGCCGAAAAGAAGGAACGTGAGGAGAAGGAGGCCCGCGAGAAACAGGAGAAAGCAGAGCGCGAAGCAGCAGAGGCCGAAGCCGCTGCAGCACGTTCTCGAGAACATGCCGAGTCGGGTGGCGAGGCGAGCGCTCCTATTGAACCTGAGCAGATGGAAGGTGTTGAACAAGCTCAAGCTGCAGCGACTCCAGAGGACGAGGATGAGGAGCCTGAAGAACCTGTGCAGCGCGTCACAATCACCATCGAAGGCCGAGAAGTGGACATCACGCATCTTGGCATTGATCTTGAGTATCTCGAAGCCCTTCCCGACGAGCTCAGACGTGAGGTGCTTATGGAGCAGACTCTTCAGCAACGCTCTCAAGCCGTCTCTACTGGCCAAGAGTCCTCCGAGATTAGCCCAGAGTTCCTTGAAGCCCTTCCCCCCAACCTTCGAGAAGAGATCGTCCAACAGGAACAGATCGAGCGTCGTCGTCGTGAACGCGAAGAAGCTCGTAGACGGGCTGCCGCCTCTGGTGCTGCATCAGCTCCTCGTGAGCCTGAAGAGATGGATTCCGCCACATTCTTCGCGACTCTCGATCCCCAGCTACGCGCACAAGTACTCATGGAGGTTGACGAAGAGGCCCTCCGCGGTCTGCCCACAGATCTCCAGGCTGAAGCACGAGCATTGGCAAGCCAACATCGCCGACTTGATCACTCAAGTTATGTCGACTTGCCTCGTGTCCGTGGTCGTGGTCTCGATCGCGAAGTTCCAGGTGGTGCCATCCCTGACAAGCGCAAGCCTACTCAATACGTCCAGATTCTTGACAAGGCTGGTGTAGCTACACTCTTGCGTCTCATGTTCATTCCCCAGTCTGGTAGCGCCAAAGGATCACTACAGGGCATCCTTCGTGATGTATGCCAGAACAAGCAAAATCGTGCCGAAGTCGTCAGCATCCTTCTTTCCATTCTGCAAGACGGAAGCAACGATATCAATGCGGTGGAGCGAAGCTTTGCTCATCTGACTCTGCGTGCCAAGCAGCCAGCTGCACCCAAGACACCTCAACCAAAGCGAGCATCACCCGAGCTCACCGCAGGAGTTGGCGAGATGTCACCGCTCATGGTTGTGCAACAATGTTTGAGCACCTTGGAATACCTGACGCAATACAATTCACGCATTGCTGAGTTCTTCCTTACCGAACACGAGACGGCGACAGGTTTCAAGCCTCGCTCAGCTCGCAAGGGCAAGGGCAAGGAAACCAAAGCAAGTAAATATCCGATCAACGCTTTACTGAGTCTTTTGGATCGCAAACTTGTTATTGAGAGCGCTCCAGTCATGGAACAGCTGGCATCTCTACTCCAGCGCATCACTCATCCACTGATGATTCTCCTGCGCAAAGACAAGGAGGAAAAGGCAGCGGAGGAGAAGAAGTCGGACGAGGCTACTCCCACAGCTGAACAGGCTGTTACAGCAGCGGTCACAGAAACTACCGAGCCCGCAGCGACCTCTACGGATGTTGAAATGGTTTCCGCCCCAGAAGTTGCTCAAGTCCAACCACCGACAGCTACTGAATCCGCAGCTGGTGATGCGGCTGGAAACACTGAGCAGAGCAAACCTAGTGAAGCAGTAGTAGCTGAGGAGGAAGACAAAGCTAAGAAGCACCGCACTATGACGCCTCCTGAGGTGCCAGAGTCCAACCTACGGCTCATCATCAACATCATTGCCGCCAGAGAATGCCCTGGAAAGACTTTCAAGGATACCTTGTCTCTCATAACCAATTTATCCACTATCCCAGAGGCTAAGGAGATCTTTGGCAAAGAACTCATCCATCAAGCTCAAGGTCTTGGGCAAAACATTCTCAATGACCTCGAAGAGCTTTCCATCCAGATTTCAAAGGCCTCCAGTGGAACAGATGTGCAAGGCATGGCTCTTGCCAAATTCTCGCCAGCCAGCTCAGACCAAGCGAAGCTGCTTAGAGTCATTACTGCTTTGGACTTCCTATTTGACCCCAAGCGTTCAGACACTGTCGACAAACCAGCCTCTTCGAATCTTGAAGGCTTGGAATTGCAGCAAAAGGAAGACATTCTCACCACCCTTTACGAGAACACCACATTCGGTTCTCTTTGGAACAATCTCAGTGAATGTCTAACAGCTATCCGCAAGCGTGGCAATATGTTCAACGTCGCCAACATTCTTCTTCCCTTGATCGAAGTATTAATGGTCGTTTGCAAGAACACTACACTGAAGGACGCACCGGGCGCTCTTAGTTCCCAGAAGGAATTTGCGCTGTCTAGCCCGGAGCCAGAATCCCGAGAGGCACGCATGGAGAATCTTTTCTTCACTTTCACAGAAGATCATCGCAAAGTGTTGAACGATCTGGTTCGCCATAATCCAAAACTGATGTCTGGCTCATTCTCTCTTTTGGTCAAGAATTCGAAGGTACTCGAATTCGACAACAAGCGCAATTATTTCCAGCGAAAGTTGCACAGCCGAAGCAATGAGCTTAGACAGCCACACCCGTCTTTGCAGCTCCAAGTCCGCCGCGACCAGGTCTTCCTCGACTCGTTCAAATCTCTCTACTACAAGAAGCCCGATGAGTTCAAATATGGCAAGCTCAGCATCCGCTTCACTGGTGAGGAAGGTGTTGACGCTGGTGGTGTTACTCGCGAATGGTTCCAAGTCCTTACCAAACAGATGTTTGATCCTAACTACGCGCTTTTCAACCCAGTAGCATCTGACCGCACTACTTTCCATCCCAATGCTGAAAGTGGAATCAACGAGCAGCATCTCATGTTCTTTAAGTTCATCGGTCGCATCATCGGCAAGTCTTTGTACGAAGGACGAGTTCTTGATTGCCATTTTAGCCGTGCAGTCTACAAGCGCATCCTGGGCAAGTCAATTAGTATCAAAGATATGGAGTCTCTCGATCTTGAATACTACAAATCATTACAGTGGATTTTGGAGAACGATATCACCGATATCATCGAGGAATCTTTCTCTGTGGAGACCGAGGCATTTGGTGAACACAAGACCGTGGACCTGGTGGAGAATGGTCGCAATATTCTGGTGACAGAGGCGAACAAGAAAGATTATGTCCGCTGTGTGGTTGAGTACAAACTCATCGGCTCTGTCAAGGATCAGCTTGACAACTTCCTGCAAGGTAAGTCAGATCATCTTTCTACTCACAACATACACTGATCAAAATGCTAGGCTTCCATGATATCGTCCAGGCAGATCTCATCTCGATCTTCAACGAGCAGGAACTTGAGCTTCTCATCTCAGGTCTTCCAGATATCGACGTTGATGACTGGAAGAACAATGCCGAGTATCACAACTACCAAGCATCCTCTCCGCAGATCCAATGGTTCTGGCGCGCCGTTCGCTCCTTCGAAAAGGAGGAGCGTGCCAAGTTGCTTCAATTCGTCACCGGCACTAGCAAGGTCCCACTTAACGGCTTCAAAGAACTCGAAGGTATGAATGGTTTCAGCCGTTTCAATATCCATCGCGATTATGGTAGCAAGGACCGTCTACCAAGTTCGCACACTTGCTTCAATCAACTCGATCTTCCTGAGTACGAGAGCTACGAAGACCTTCGAAAGGCACTCTACACAGCCATGACTGCAGGAAGTGAATATTTTGGCTTTGCCTAGAGAACACAGGAGGTGAAATGGTGGTTTTTTTTTTTCTTTTCTTGACTGCTCTCTTGCGTGCATACACCGGCGTTGGCTTCTCTTTTGGGAGCATTTCTCGTGACGGCTGTACAATGATGGATTCATGGGATTCACGAGGGGAGCGTTTGGGCGTTCACTTTTTCCTTGCCCCTTCCACCAGTCGAGTCCCTTGCGAGCTACTTGATAGTCTTTTCACATTGTACGATTACACACAAGGAACAGATGGCTGGCTGGTGGTATAGCTTCTTAGTAGTTAGATATTCACACAGTGTAGTTGGTATTCGAGCGAGGTGTGGTCATGGCGGGGCTGGAGACGAAGTGCAGGTCGTCTCTTTGCATCTTCATGATTGCTTGCCGGCGCGTGGGCAAAAGGATTAGTCTTCCAGTGGAGGAGTAGTGATAGATTTCAATGACTTTGCCCTACACTTCCGATTTAAGTGCTTTGTACAAAGGATATCGGAAAGTACTCCATACAGCAACATCGCTTCGCGAGCTGAATCTCTCGCGCCAACGGTCAGGAATCTAAGTTCTTCTAAACTATTTAGGTACCTGATACTCTCTTCGATGGCTGTTTGATTGAATATGATATACTTAACGAGACCCTCTGTACGTATCTTAAACCGTGGATTACGTGGTATAAGTCGTGAGAGTTCCGCCATAGTATTCACCCTACTTATGGCTCTCTCTACACCATCAATGTTGTATTCCTACACTTCCGACTGCAGTGCTTTTTCATTTATTAGTCATGACCTTCCAAGCTTTACTTCCTAGATCGCCCCATAAAAGTCCCGGATTCTGATTGGCCATGACGGTTGCGGATATAGAAAGCAACCCAAAATCCGGCCTCCCTCAAGTCCGTTGCTAGACAACTATGTGAGAGCCGGGCAGCTTCACTTGAGTTCTCCCGTCTCCAGCTGCGGACATAGTGGAGTATTTCAGATTCGGTTTGGCCACTTATGTGATGAACCTAATATATAAGAAGGGTCTTTGCGTTCCTTCTGCTTAACATCATTCGACAAGCTCACTTTCAAGATATCATTTCATCTTGACAACTACTCACTATCAAATCTACATCACTGAATCTTCCTATACTCAATTCCCGCTCGACAATGTCTTCCATCCCAACTCCCAGGCTCGGTGGCAAAGCGATTGGAGCAACTGGCTATGGACTTATGGGCCTCACCTGGCGACCAAAGCCTCAACCTCTTGAAGACTCCATCGCCGTTATGAAGTCGGCTCTCAACAAGGGGGCTAACTTTTGGAATGGAGGCACCTTATACGGGACAAAAGAGTACAACAGCGAGCAGCTCCTGAACGCTTATTTCACCAAATATCCCGAAGATGCGGAAAAAGTGGTCATCAGCATTAAAGGTGGCTTTGATGCATCCAAACATGCCCCTGATGCTAGTCCTGCATTCTTGAGGAGGGAAGTAGAGGCGTTGGCTAAGAGTGCTGAGGGAAAGTGGAAGATTGATATCTTTGAGGCGGCGAGGGTTGATCCTAATATTCCTATTGAGGAGACTGTGAAGGAACTTGCGGAACTAGTTAAGGAGGGAAAGATGGGGGGAATTGGGTTGAGCGAATGCAGCGCCAATACTATACGACGAGCGGCAAAGGTTGCGAAGATTGAGAGTGTGGAGGTTGAGTTTAGTTTGTTCTCGACTGGTAAGCCCTTCCCAATGAACCTTTGACATCGAATTTACTAACATGGTATCAGACATCCTGGAGAATGGCATTGCCAAAGCTTGCGCTGAACTCGGAATCACGATTGTGGCATACAGCCCTCTCAGTCGAGGCCTACTCACCGGCAACGTCACCAAATTCGAAGATTTACCTGAAAACGACATGCGTCGTCACTTTCCACGCTTCCAACCTGGCAACTTCGAGCAGAACATGGATCTCGTTCGTGAAGTGCAAGCTCTGGCGAAGCAAAAGGGTTGTACATCGGGCCAGATTGCTATGGCCTGGATCAAAGCTCACAGCGGCCGTGATGGTCTTCCTATAATTGTCCCAATTCCAGGAACCACCACCGAGGGACGGCTTGCCGAGAATATGAAGGATGTTGACTTGTCCGAGGCCGATTTGAAAGAGCTGGATGAGGCTGTGAAGAGGTGTTCGGTTGCTGGAGCTAGGTATGGTGGACCTTTGGCTACTTTGATGGAAGGTTAGGCATCAGGTGCGAGAGTAGATGTATATAGATGAAATCACCTGGAATTTTCCTAGTAAACCTCGTCCTTTGATCCTTGGTTCGTAGACGGCGGAATCAGCCCTTTCTCAGCACCACTTCATGGCAGATATTTCATTGATTTATTTCAAGTCCATTCTCTTGTCATAATCTCATGCCACAAGAATTGTAAACTTACTTTTTAGATACAAGTCAGCCACGTGACGAGTTTTGGGAGTACTCGAAATCTGGCCGTTTACTAACAAAGATAAATTTTCCCCGTCCAATGCAATTCCACAATTTCAGCTTGGTAGATGCGTAATGGAGGCCTCCCCGCTGTCGCAGCAATCGCGACCTGAGTCTTTCCAACCCAAAGTTGTGGGACTTTACGAATCGCTTTTCAACAAGGTGCGTGTTTGCGCGAGCTGGGCATGATATACAACTTCGTAGCTAAATCACAAGCAGGAAGAAGAGGCAATCGAGAAGTCTGAAGGCTTCTGGCAGGAACTCTTCCTCCTCAAGCCCGAGTCAAAAGCGCTCAAAGACATCCTCACCGACCTGAGCACCGATGACCTGCTCCACTTACAAGCACATCCACAACAGCTTCTCATACGGGCTATACGGCGAGTGAAAGATGGCAAAGAGCCTTCAGATGAGAATGCTTTAGATGTAGGCTTTCCCTCTGTGCGCCGGCACGGCCTGATCGGCTTACGAATAAGACCTTGACCGTCTTTTTAGGTGCTGTCCTGAATAAACGTTACACAAACCCCAGCTCGGATATCATATCTGTTCTTACAGGACTACACGATGCGGACGCTGTTTTCTCAGATTTCGTTGGAGCATTGGAAGGCGCTATTCGCAATGGCAGAAATGGTATGACTGGAGAAGCATGTGCTCGAATGCCATACTGACGATGGTGTAGTTCGATTGCGATTGAAGGCTGTCAAAGTCGCGTTGGCTATGATCTCTGGCGCGTACTCTACAGGTCTTGTGTCCTACTTTACTCATCGAGACCTGTTCCCATCTTTGATGAAGGCCGTCCAAGATTCAGAGGAGAGCCTTCAAAACCTCGGTCCTTTCGTCCTCCTCGGCCTGCTCACGAACTACAACAAATTCGAGTTCCAGAATCCATACCGGTTGCGACTGGACGATTTTGTCAACGATGGCATAATCAGGAAGGTTGTGCAGTGCGTTGGTGCAACGTGTGCCATGGCGAGGGACAAATACGTTGCAATTCAGGAAGATATGCCCGAGGGCTGGAACTTCACGAATACGCTGGTATATATAGGTTTGGGGGCTTTGACTTCTTCCAAGCCAGCAATGCCAACCTTGACTCCGGAAGACGCGAAAGCTCGTTTCGTCACATTGTTGGTCACACCATAATAAAGGCAAGATTGCATTCACTGACGCAATCAGACCTGGCCCTGAGGCTTCGATACTTCTCTCGACCTACGACTTCGCCAATGCAAACAAGCTGTTCTGCTTCAACCTCGTTACCCTCCCATCAGAAAGCAAATCCGAGCCCTCGCCAATCAGTTCCTACCTCTCCTTCACGTCCTACCTCATACAACATGCCCATCGATCTACTCGAGCTTCACATTACACCTACATTTCGCTCTTCACCTTGCAAATTCTGCTCGAAGACCAGGTTCTGGCCAAAAGGATATGTGGTGAGGAGAGCAAGACACCAGTCCGACTGTGTCGTCAGAGACAGCCATTCTTGCCCTTGGTGAGGAGTGATCGAGTCCTTGCAGCTTCAATCTTGGATATAGCCATTGATGGAATCAATCACAATCTACGGAAGCGCCTGGACGTCGAGTTGTACAATTTGTTCTTGGGTATTCTTCTACGGGTCGTCTCTTTCCTGGGCCGGTCCAGAACACGTTTGGGTAAGGACTGTCAGACACAGTTGAATACATATCATCGTACTAACTAATACAGCATATCACTGGTCTGAACTTTGGCGGTCACTGCTATCGTTCGTACGATTTCTGACGACATATGCGACTGACGTAAAAGCCACGATGAACTCTTCGCTGCTAATAGATACGCTCGTCAACCTGATAGCGCTATCGTTATCTACTGGAGAATCATTTCTGCCAGACAGCTCTTCCTACGATGACCTGTTCTACAAGCTGGTGGAGACAGGCGATGTTCTAGTTAAATTTCGCGACTCCTACGATCTGTCCAAAGGACCGACAGCAGGCTCTATCGACACCCTAATCAGTGTGTCACGACACTATCATTCTCTGCTAGAAGAGAGCAAAGGCAAAGGGAGAAGTAAGAACCTCAGTCCACGGGAGGTGCACAAGGTCATACAGAGTGGTTATGACACCCTGTCAATTCAGGCGAAAGAAGGTTTGGATCAGTGGGAGAAGTTTCGGGAGGCGGACCACCGATCCATCTTGAAACGAATGGCGAAGATGGTGATTGATGATACTAAAGGCTTACTGGAAGAAATTTAAGTCTTCTTTTGTGTGCGCGATTTTGCGCTCCTAATCCAGCGTGTGAAATATGCTTTCTTTGTTGAGCATATTCATGGAGCTTTGAAATTGCATCATAATGTCTCGGTGGGTATGATTTTGTGCGCTGACGACAGCGTGGATACAACTTTAACTTACAGATGGTGCTAACAAGATGTGAGGTTACTTCTGGCCGGTGTTGATGGTTTGAGTTTTGACTGCCGCTCTTTCACACCTCCTCGCTCGCCAGGGCCCGCCGAAGATACTCATATTAAAGTTCATAATAGATCTCTAGAGAGAGGTATGCTCCATCAGACCTACATCTCCCGCTTTCTTTCTCACAGTCGCTCCTTTTGCGTAGTAATTCTTGCCATTCTTCCGTAGGCGTTGCCAATTTCCTCACGTTGTTCATGGTTACAAGCAACTACTGTCGGCACTGTCTCTATCGTGCGGTATCATGAGTGCCGCCGCCACGTATGGGGATGAACGGCATGATTCTCCAATAAACGACCTGATATTACAGACAACTCTCCCCTCCTCTTCATCGGAGTTTCTCAATGATGACAATGACGATGCCCAAAAGTCTCCTGAATCGACCAGGATATCTGACAGTTACGCAAGGGTGATATCGTGGCTTGAGTTGCCAGAAGAAGCGGACGACCTCGCCTCCAGAAAACGTCGCTCTGAGGCCAAAGATGAAGTGGATCTACCAATTCCTTCGCCTGGGGTTACATCTACGACGGCCGTAAAGCCAGCACCGGCTGTCGAACCTAAAAATGGTGCCGAGAAGCGTCTGTCCTCGATCGACTCCTCGCAGCGAACTCCAAAAACCAACAATTCCAGCAAAGAAAACCTCAGCTCTAATTCGACCCAAGCAACCAGCTTCAATGCCAAGGAGACCGTCATTTCGGAAGCAGAAATCCGACCGAGCTCTGCAAGCACCTTCAGCCATTTGAGGCCAAATCAATCCGCCAGCAATTATCCGGCGTCAGAGCTGGGAGCGTCATTCATTCAAGAGTTGCAATCACGCCGGATCAATCCCAAGAAAGCTCGACGGCGGAACGCAGGCCTGAATTTTCTGGAGCAAACTTCGTCACGAACGCCATTGCCTGTGGGACAACTGTCTTCTAACGCTGCGGGGAAGCGGCCTGTTGGGTATTATGGTATTGGGACTCATGGTGGTTTCCCATCGGTTGTCAGTTGTCTTGCGTCCTTTGAACCTCGTCCGAGCACAGCCGATCGTGAGGCAACTGTACCATCACGAACCGACTCCATCCGACAAACGGAGTCGTTGCTCACCAAAGGAACCTCAGGCTTTGTCGCTGTGACACCCTCGCCAGCTGGGCCAGAGCCCTCTGATTCAAATAAAAACACTTCAAATTCGGAATCGGAATCATTGCCAACTAGGGAGAACTCTGATGAGGCAGTGCCGTTGCCAACGACTCCAGTTTCGGAGGATAGAGATTCGGGCGCCAGCTCAGGCACGACGGTGCGATCTGCTACCTTGCCGTCCGCAACCTTGGAATGTACTCCACACATTCTTCAAGCCAACAATCGCAACAAAGCAAAACGGATCTCTCTTCCAATCGCTTTCTACGCAGATGTCCCTGCAGCATTCGGGTGCTATGGTGACGCTATCCAGATTTCCATGGCGGGGAATCCACTCGACCATGTTGTATCACTCTCCGATGCTTGTCCACTGTTGGTCGGCTCACTGGCCTTGAGATACAAGCTGTGCGGCAACATCAATATCGTTCCAGAGGATCCACGGGTACCCAATATCCTCAAGCGACATCGCCTCCCCATGGAAAGGGTATCACGCTCAGATCAGCAACTGCTCTGGCATCTGGCTGTTCACGATGACGCAAGACGTCTTGCGAATAATATCTCTCGCGCCCCATTTTCTCACGCTACCTATTGGAAGGGGCTGTATGATACACACAGCGAGGTTTATTTGACACTCGATAACCTACTCCAATGGCTCAAGTGTAAAGAACAAGCACACGAGCACTCGGAGAGACTTCGAAAGCGCAATTTCGAGAGATTGGCTACGTGCTCAACACACGGCCGCGAACGGATGATGAGCCGTCGAAACCAATACGACCAGGAATCTGCTGGGCTGAATACAACGGAATTGTTACCCAATAACCCTGCTGCGGTATGGCAGCACATCTATCGACTCCTTCGCTGTCGTGGCATTGGCGAAGAGGCACTCGATAGGGAAGAGTATGCCCGTATCATGACTCTGCCACGAAACTCTCGGGGAGCATACGTGGATACCCTGGTTCTGAAATGTCCCGCCAGGACAGTCGACAATGCTTCCCTACACAGCCGTGGCAAAACATCTTTCTTCATCGAGGAACGTCCTGTGTTACACACGACTGCACGTACAGCGTCCCACCTGGAAGAAAAGGACACCATCGCTGCACTTCCCCGCCTAACCCGCTTCAAACGTCCCACCAACCGCAAACGCTCCACTCGCTCATCAAATGGTGGTTCAAGATCAAAAGACTGGGACACTCCCCTCTCTAAAATGCCTCTGCGGTCAAAGGTGATGCCTGTTGAACCGTTGCTGAGCGATATCTCGTTGCCGAGGAATTATGTTCCTCCTAATCGTGGGAAGCAGAATAGGCATTTCGTTGTTGGGAAGGAGGGCGATGGAGATGGAGACGGAGACGGGGATGGAGATAAGAAGGGATTGGGGAGGAGGGTGTCGATGAGTCAGTTTTCGCAGAGTACGACGGAGAGTGAGCGGGGAAGGAGGACGAGATGGGGGAGGTTTAAGAAGCGGGTTAGGATGTGTTTGCCGCCTTGTTGTTGTGGTTAAGGGTTTTTAATATTGAAATTGTGGGTGAGAGGTATGTTGTCTTTCATTATACTGGAGATTGGTTTGCTGACCTGATGAGTTCGCAGATGAGAATCGGTTCTTGACTTGTTTACTTCCTCCATTTGCATTATACTTCATTACATATGGTTTTTGTGTAGCATTTCTTCCCCACCCCAGACTTTTGTCAAGGCCCGTTGCGCTTCTGAGCAATGACCCCTTTCTCATCGGATGAAGCTCCCGGCACAGATCCTGACCGCGTTCATAGCTAGACATCGGCTCGACCTGCTTCTAGGGGTGGATATTGCAGAAAGAATCTCGCGTACCCATTATGCCATTCATTATTGTAACAGTCACACCGAGCCAGTTTTGGGGTTCGATTCTGTAGTCATGTTTTTCATTTACTGCTGTATTTGCATTTAGGTCTGCACTTGCATATTTTTTCCACGGAACCTAACACCTTGCCAGGGGTTTGACGCGTTTTTGGAACATGTTTTCTGATCCTGTGGTCTGTTAGTGTAGGTAGTCCAATATTCTCTCACGCATATAAAAATATGCTTTTAATCGCCACCATTGATCAATCCTTCCTTGTTTGTAGAACCTCTTTTCAATTTCAGTCTTCCTTTCCTCGTCACTAAAGTCCTCTCTCCATTTTCACCCTTCATCATCCTCGACGCAAACTCAGTCACCGTCTCAATCCCCTATACTTCCTAGCGACCATTTTACCATTCCCCCAGAGTGTGGACACGAGACTAGGGGTGTCCACAAGGCGAGATCATGGACCCGCACAACGTTGAAATCCATAAAGTGCTCATAGACCCTCCCTCCACAACAAAAACGTTGAACCTAAACCTTAACCTGAACCATAAACCCATCCGTCAGGTGGAGAAGACACAAAGATCCCTTTTCCCATCACAACTTTAAGACACGTACAAGACATCAAACCCACAAAAGTCAAAACATCTTATCATATTCTCATTTCATCCACACAAAAGATTATCCATAATAATATCAATACAATCATCAAATCCCAGTACTCGCTCAATGCTCAACTCATCAATACCAACCGGATCAAAACAATTCTTTCCACAACAAACTACAAAAAAGTCTCTTTCGATCTCTAAAGATCAGAGTGGGTATAAAGTTTTCTTTCTCATCCGTGAATTGTCCCCCCAGCATCTACCATTCATTAATCCACAACTGAATTCTCTCGTGTCCCATCCAACAAAGCATAAGCAAAAGGCAAAAGGTGTATTTCCATTACCCAGTCACTCCACCAAAGAGCACCCACCCGCTGAACAATTGAAAATGAAAACAATAGAGTAATAGAGTTCATGTCTCGTATGAGGGGAAAAAGATGACGCCATCCGTGGTGATGCAAAAAGCCAATGTTTGTCATGACATGACGATGGAAATGTGCCGAGAGCGCCTCCGACACAATACGAGCTCATTTGGTGTTGAACAAGTCGTTCATGTTTTTCCACTTCTGCTTGAGAGTCTCGTACTCGGAATTGATCTGCAATCTTGTTAGTCTCCTCATCGTGCATCATAGATATAAAATCAAAATCTCACCTCTGCGTATCGCATCTTAGCTTCCACAAGCTCTTTGCCCATGTCCGAGACCTCTTCTTCCATGCGTCGATTTTCATCGTGAACCTCCTTATTCCTCAACACGACCTTGTCCATCTCGCCTTGCATCCTTGTCTCCACCTCTTCGGTTTGATGTTGAACCACAACTCGCAACTCCTCGACCTGTCCCTTGAGGCTTTCATTCTGATCTTGAAGTGCTTGATTCTCCATCTGCGCGCGGACGAGGTCGGAAATGACTTTCACGTGCTCCGTGTCGCGCTGTTCTGCAGATCCTTCGAGTGCACGCACTTTGTGGGAAAGTGAATTGTTTTGTGAGCGCAAGTTCTCCAGCTCGATCTCGCGTTCCTTCTCCACTCGTAGCTTTTCTTCCCACTCGCTCTTGTATAGTGCAAGCATTTCTGGCGTGATCTTTATCGAACATGCGTCGTTCACAAGACGATCGGCTTGATAGACTTCGGTATCGCCCCCAGAGCCGAAAAACCCAGCGTCCAGTATTGACTTTTGCGAAGGTTGTTTGTCGATGTAAACGTCAAAAAGGCGCTCTTTGAGGAAGGTGGTGAGCTGACCCATGTCTTGCATAGTCAGGAGAGTGGCTGCATTTTGTTGCATGAGAACAATGGCGAACTTGAGAATGGCACCGAGACCTTCGCTGAGGATAAGGTCGTAAATTCGGATGGCGAGTGGCAGAGGAAATCGGTAGGCAAATAGTGTCAAAAACCATTGTGTGGCATATAACGTTGGGCTGACACCTCGTCGGTGTAAGTGGCAGTACACTGCTGGCTCAAAATCTTCCAGCAGGCGCTCGAACTGGTACAGATGCAAATGGAGACCAGGCATGTTCTGTATAAACATTTCGCGCATTCCATACTTGGACATGAGTCGCACAAAAACGCAGAATGCCTCCTCATGGCTCATGTTGAGGAGTAGAGGCATGACTATGAAGTTCATCCCTTGCGCATAGCCAACAGCTTCGTCGTACAGGGCGTACGCCTTGCAGACTCCAAAAAGACCAGCTTGTATGCTTTGGTCATTGCCGTATTTCGAATAGCTTGTTCGTGAGCCTAGATCTCGCTTGATCATCTTTTCCAGCTTTTGTATTCTGGCCAGATCCTCCTTCGAATCTCTAGCCTTGGCTACCAGTAGACCATTTTGAAGCTTGGCGATATCGTGAGTACTGTCTCCATTAGGGATAGAATGTGGTGATGCTGCGCCGTTTGTGACCGGCGGTGTTGATTGTTCCGACCGTATCGATGAGGCAGAGGAGGCGATAGATTCTTTGTCTTTGCTGCTGGTGCTGGCAAGACTAGCATGCCCGTTAGCCGCGTGTTTTTCTTTATCAGTTCCTCGGGCCACAAGCTCTTGATAGATTATTTCCAGATCATCATTCTTGCTTTGTGACAGAACCTGCCAAACCACACCTCGGATCGCGTGCGGTATGCCGTTGGATATGGCGGCATTGAGTTCTTGCGCACTCGTCCGTGCGACTGCAGCTGGACCTTCATACACCACAGACTGCCACAAATCCCAATCCACAGGAGTTCCAGCATCTGGTCCCAAAGTCATGCCCGATGCAGTCCCAGGTGCCATGTTCGGGTCTATCGTCGGTCGTCTAGGGCCTAGACCAGGAGTTGAAGCCGATCGAGCTATTGGCGCAACCTGGGCTTCAGTCCGCTCCTCGTCCGGTGTGAGTAACGTCGGACTGGCAACTCCATGTGCAATGCTTGCTGAGCGGCCTACAAGACCGGCGATAGCTCCTCCTTCCGGGTCAATTCCAGGATGCGGAAGACCTGTTTCAGCAGCAAATCTCAATGCCTTGAATTTGCTCTTAAGGCTGTCTTGGCTCTCCCGTTTTGAAGCGGCGTCTCCTCCTTTGTCGTCCTTGTACCTGCCCACCATAAGATCTGCATGGCTGTTGACAGAAGATACTGTGTCTCGCCGGTCGTGTGATTGAATATTGGGAGAAGCCAGGGGAGGCGGAGATTGTGCCTTGACATCGTTGGTCGTGGTGCCTCGGGAGAGCCAGGAGAAAGGGCTGTTAAATTTCCGAGCCATTGAGGGGAATCCCGAAGGAGAAGGCACCTTGTCTGGTATTATGGATGTGGGAGGAATGGGTCTTGATGGTGAGGATGTTCTTGAATGTGATGCATCTTCTGTGAGAGTTGGATGAGGAACTGTATTGATTGAGGTCTGTGTTGTAGCGCGTGAGTGTGCCGAGACAGTTTTGGAATCTATTCAATTGTCAGTATTGCTGCACGATGCATGCCGAAATTGCAATTGAGGTGCATCTCTTACCCTCTTCCAAATTGACCTCGTCCATATCTCCAACGCTTATCTTATCCTCCTCCTTTTCAGCGGTCCCTTTGGGAGCGACGTCCCCTATCGCGGGAGGATGCTCTGCCTCCGTTGTCATGGCTGGGCTTTTTAGGCTGCCCGTGTCTTCTCTTGAGGCAAACGAAAGACTCCTCTCAGTCAGAGATCTGGTGGCTTCGGGTGATCGTTGGCGTGGGCGAGGTGTGATGGCGTCTTCAAACGTGTCCTATGCAGTAGAAGATCAATCAGTAGTGTCCATTGCGCAAACCAATGGCATATGTGTGTAGGTCCTATACATACGATATGCTCCGAGTCGGGCTTGCTATGCTCCTCCTTGGTAGGAGTCTTTGGTTCTTCCGACATGTTCGAATAGGTGGTCATGGGCGCGGGAAGCTGTTGCGGGGAGAGAGACTATCTTCTGAAGCTTTTGTATTAGGACTACCGGGAGAGGTGACAAAGAGTCATTGTTCGCTGGACAGAGGACAGAAGCGGAGGGGACTTTGTTCGAGTATTGTTGTTGTTGCTGTTGTTGCTGTTGTGCCAGTATAACTGGTTGCAAACGTTATAGAACTACTCGGGGTCCCTTGCACTTGCCGCACCCTATGCAAAGCTAATGCGCCACTGAAGAGGTGAAAAGGTGTATTAATAGCAGGGCATGTGACAATAGGCGTAGGTCTATCTCAGCCGAGTGCAGGCTGTGGTTGATGTGAGAAACAACTATCCCTTCTTCTCAACAATATTGTATCCAATATTATACACAAGGGGAGCTGATCTGGCGACTACTTTAGTATTTGTTCACTCTGAAACAGACGCGAAAAGCCACCCCTTTAACTTCATTTTGTGGGCTGCTCTAATGAGCCTCAGCCGCCGTCTTGCCCTCAACCAACAACATCATCCATCCCTTTTCAGGATGGTTTCCAGAGTCATACGGATGCAGCTCGGGATTGCAAGTCTGTTCCATATTCACTTTGACTTCGCATGCTATCAATCAATCGAATAGCCGCACACAGGTTACCATTGTGCAAGCGACAAAACGCAGCAGTGTCTGTGTCTGAGGTGATGATCCAAGTGAGTTGGAGAGTGGACATATGAACATCTACGCACTCGTTCAGACGATTCTATATCATCGTGGATTCATATTGATTCTGCAGTGTACTCAGCTCAGCAACATCGCGCAGGACCCATGTTGAGAGCAAGATCTGGTGATCGTAGCAAATTCAGCCTTGTGTCATGACACCTCCCAGATGGTGGAATCAACAATGAATTGGCCGAGGTTTCTAAGTGAGAAGAGCATTCTTTGTTGCTGATCCGGAATTGTTATCGCCCTCGGTCAAGTCCATACGATTCTTAAGACTCAGCGACTATGAAAGCAGTGGTCAGGATTTCAGCAAACCTTGAATTGAAGTACTTGATTGGCAAGTCGCTGCATATGCTCCGTCATTGACGATGGAATCTTTTGATTCATTCTTCAATCTCTACCAAACATCTTAAACGAGAAGATACAGTCAAAGAAGCATATTTTATGCTGTTATAGTCATCTATTCTATCGTAAATCATACCATATACGCGTCATTCCCATCTTCCTTCCATTCATGATGACCTGAACTCCTTCACCATTCTAACAATAACCAATCTCAGATGCCGTTGTCGTCGAAGCACTTAGGCCATAAACGCAGCAAAGCTAACAGCGCCCAACCCCACAGCCGCCACAACACCGCCTATGGAACCCCGTCCACCATAATCCCTCACCGCGCCTGCCGCACTCGAACTCATCGCCTTAGTTCCTGATGCAGTACTCGTTGCACTCCCCGTCCTCGTCGTCGTAGTTCCAGCAGTCCCAGTCCCAATCGTCGTCGTAGTGACAGCCACTCCGTTCACAGTTCCGCTTACTGTTGTGTGCGAGCCTGCGGCGCCGAAGCAGCCTGAGATGGGGCCGACTCGACCGCAACCACTAAATTGATGTTTTAGCAAGATTGTTGAGGTTTTGGGGATGGGATTTTGTGAGGAGGCAGCTGGTGACTTACCCATCCGTTCCTATACTTCCAGAAAGCCCAGGTAACTGTCCAGAAAATTGTCTTTCCTTTAACAGTTTTGCAAAGGCGAGGGCATCGGAAGCTGGGTTTGGTGCCGCTGTTGGTGCTGGACTTGCCGTCGCAGACACCAAGGCCGCTGCTGTGCTCAGCAGAGCCAGAATGGAGAAACGCATCTTGAGAAGTATATTTCGAGAATGAAGAAAAGCGACGGGGTGGGAAGGACTGCAACAATTGTTGAAAACGAGGAAAGGGAAATCAACGAATCCTAAATGCCAAATGCCCAAAATTCTAGAGCTTCATTTGTACAAAACACCCACCCGCCATAACCGTCTTCGCTATAGCAATCCTCAACCACATCATCTCGCAACGAACCGAGCGCCGCACGAGGAACAAACAGGGCATAATCCAACTCATCCGCAATCACAAGCCACTCCGCGCTCAAACCAAAGTACAAAGACATTAAAATGACCCAGCCAGCACCACTACAGAGTAGCGCCCAAGCAATGAACAAGAGACAGCCACATCCTCCCCGCTCAATTCCCAGTTCTTGGACCATTCAAGACAGGGGAGCGAGCAATAGATTCGCCATCGTGGCTTAGAAACCGTGAGTGCGAATAACACAAGCCAATTCTCCACGCCCAGATCTACGACTTCACTTCTTAGCCTACAATCTCTTATATTGCGTGTTCGTCACAATACCATCATTGCCCTTTTGCTACTTTCCTCTTGCCCTTCCGCCCTCTCTTCCTTGAAGCCGAATTGTTGAGAGGCGCATGTGCGCCACGGCAATACGAAGCCCAAAAGATTTGTTTGAAACAGAGATCAAGGAAGATTGGAGGCGGGGAATGCATGTCCACGTCGATCCGGTACTCTCGGGAGGAAGCGAGTTGGCGTTTCGAAACATTGTTTCAAGCCTGGGTTGTTTATATTGTGGCAATGTCTTGTGTGGCGATTGCAATGCCAACAAAGTTATCCGTCGAAGCGCAAACTCATGACGACGAGATCCAAGATCATGATTGGCTGAGAAGTCATGGCACTCCTACACAAAAGTAAGAACACAACACACCGGAGAAGTTTCAATCCCAAGAAAATGAAGCCCTTCCGTTCTACTAGTAATGATGTGGTGGATATCTTGACATAAGGAATCCCAAAAGCCCATCCTATACCATACCTATCCATGCGCCAGACCAAACCAAACCAGATAACCAATCCATAGTAATAACAGCGCCGGTTTTGTCCAGCAACCTCAAAAGAATATAATGGGTATCTCTGTTCGCTCCTTCCTTCCATCCTTCCATCATTTCTATCACCAATCGCAATCACCGTGACGCTCACAGCGTAACACTGCCCACCATTGTCCAAGCACAAAAGAAAAGCAGAAACGCCCATTGCAATCACTCATTTGCGTGCTTTGTCCTCAATCAATGCTCCCCCTCTTCATGAATAGTAGGATGATCCTCACTGATACTCCTCTTGATCGGACTCGTCCCTGGAGACATCTCTTCAATCTCCCCTCCTGCAGACAACGGCTCCGTCTCCCCACTATTACCATTACTATTACTCCCATTCATCCCATTAAGCTGCGCCTGCTTCGCAATCGTAGCCGCAAACTTCTCATCCAACATCTCAAGCAACCGCTCAGAATACTGACTGAGCATCTTCACCATGACCGTCTCGTCCGCCGCCCCTCTTGCCTTCATGGCCTTTTCCGAAACGGCTCTTAGCGTGAGACCTAGTTCTCGTTCCACGGCGGCGAGATTTTCGGCGCTGAGGTTGTCCGTGCTTGTCGTGAGTTTCTTTCTGTAGATGCGCAAGTTGCGGCACATTTGTTCTGTCGATGATGTTAAATTATTCATGCTCTCGACGGGAGCGCCTCCACTCTTCGTCCGCGATCGTACAGTTATTGCTGGGTTTGAAGATTTTCTGTATAATGTACGAGTTTTTGGACTCGTTGGCGGTGACGGTGATCTCCCTCTTGCTTTCCGTCGCCCTGTTGGGTCGTATGTTGTCATCGGAGACGGCTCCAATTTCGGAGTTTGTGCGAGTGAGAATCGGGATGTTCTTTTCTCGAGCTTTGGTCTGACCTTGCCTGTGGGTGTCGACAGGTCCTCATCCGGCGACCTTTGCTGAAAACGAGCCATTTCCGACTGCGAAAGTACGCGACGAAGTGGTGGCTTGTTCACAAGTAATTCTTTGGTGGGAGTGTTCATTCCCATCAGCTCCATGGATCTCGAAAGGTCGTGCTTGCTGTTCGATCGAGATCCAAAAGACCAAATGAAGACAGTCCCGTCAGCAGCTACGCTGACAAGGTAAGTACATCGTGGAGACGATGAATCATCTTCTGCGGAAGTGATGACTGTCAGATCCGTGACTCCTTCTGTATGGCCCCAGTCACGCCCAAGTAACGACCCATTTTCGTCGTAGAGACGGATGGACTTGTCGGTACTCGAGACTCCAGCGATCCTGTTCTGCCCGTTGTATGTAGGCACATGCGCCAGCGAGGATAGAACAACGGCGTCCCCACCCTCCGAATCAGACACCTTAAAGCTTTCGCTCAGCTGGCCGTTGCGAAGATTGTACTTGTGCACGTTCCGATCGATAGCGGACACAAATAGGATATCGTTCCTATCCGAGAGAAGCGTCATAGACACCGGTGTAGCTTTCAAGGTAATCGTGCGGAGGATCATAAAAGCAGTGGCCATCATGCCTTTCTCCGTTCGTGAGAGCGATTCGCGAACAACCACGGTCCTGTCGGTGGAACAGGAGATGAGCTGGCTGCCATTGGAGGTGAAGAGTAATCCGGTAACCGCGCCAACATGCTCATCGAGCGTTTGCATTAGATCCAAAGTCGCACCATTTTTGTGAAAGACTTGAACAGTCCGATCGCGCCCGCAAGAAGCAATGATGAATTGGCCGTTCTTCTCATACACGGCAACATCGGTGATTTCTCCAGCGTGTGCTCTAAGGCTCGATTGACAGTTGCCAGTTTTTTGATCGATGATTCTACAAATGATTAGCCAGCCGTGCGCCCAATTTTCCTGAAATTCTCTCACCTCAGAACGCCACATTTGTCTCCAGTCACCAGAGCGTTGCCGCTTGAGCATAGCCGCACAACTTTTAGCTCGTTTTGGGCTTCATCAAAGTTGTCGGGTTGCTCAAGTTCAACATCAATCGTACGCTTGCACGATCCATCTATGTCCCAAAACAGAATCGTACCATCCGCCGACCATGTGAAAAAGTTGGCCTCTGCCTTTTTGGATGCAGTGAAAGGACGCACGCCTAGCACAGGTCCACCATGGGCTGGCAGTTGAAGTGCGACCTCTGGTGATCCAGCGGCATCCGGCGTCGGTGGTTTAATCAATCGAATAAAACGATTTGTGTCGATTGCCGCAATGTGATTTCCTAGTGGCGCAAGGGCAACCATGAACGCAGCTTCGGCGCAAGATTCATCCACTGACGGTAATCTCTCCGACACCTCCAGCGACTTACTCTTTAGGAGTGTCTCGATCTTGAGGCTTTTCATGACTCCACCCTTTCCTGCTAATAACACCGTGCCTTTGAGCCCCAAGGAAATTGCCGTGACGCTGAAACCAGCATTTGCAAGCTTGTAAAATGTCTGACGACCTTCGCTATCGTCCAGGAGGCAGATATCTCCAGCCTCTGAGCAGACGATGGCTTTGGTTGAAGAAATGCTGACGATCGACGTGAAAGTAGCCTCGAGAAGTGGTCCAAGCAAACAATTCCTCCCGGACAGTATTTTGTGGCCATTTTTGGTGCCCTGGTGTGGAAAGAAGCTGGCCAGCAATTTGACCGGCGTGGATGGTGTCGAGCCTTCAACTCGCCAAATCTTGACATGCCTTGTACCAACTGTCACAACATTCGTACCGACCCATGCCATTTGAAATATGTTGCTGGTGCATTTATTACTCGCGTACAAGGTCGCCGAGCCATTGCGATTGTTAATATTCCATATGTAAAGAAATCCATCATTGGCGGTCCCGAGACTTGCGAGATGCTGAGAATCTGGACTGAAAGCGACGCATTTCACGCCAAAAGTATGGTCGGAGAGACTGGTCAGTGGAGTATAAGGGGAGGCTTCTTTGGAGGTCGAGAAAACTAGAACTCGGGGTCTGTATCCTGTCTTTATGATATTAGAGTCTGTTCATAAACAAACATCCATCAATCACGACTCACCTCACCAATTGCCAGGTATTTTCCATCTGGACTCAAGGAAGTGCAGGTACACGCCTTAACCCGTTCTCTCGCTGCCCAGGTCTTTCCGCCTAGAGAGTCACTCGATTCGCCGGGTCCTGGAGTACCAAAAGGGGTTGCTGTTACTCCAGGATCCCGAAGTGAAGGAGCGGTGGTGCGTCGGCGCAAATCTGAAGGTGTATTGGTGGGAGTGGAAGGTTCGTATATGGCTGGAGAGGGATTGAGGGGTATGGCGGTTGGTCGAGCTCTGTAAAATCGTTGTGTGAAGGATAATTGATCGTCGAATGTAGCAATCACTGCGGCGGCACCGGCAGTGAAGGCCAAAGAATTGGTGGAGGAGAGGGCATCAATCGAATTTGCCGAGCTAGCTGTAGTGCCAATAACGTGTCTGAGGGATAATCCAGTGTCGTTTCTTCCAGACCTGCTCGATTTTGCATTTGGCGTCTTCAGAAAAGGAGAACCAGACGGCGTAACTCTCAGATTCCAGGGTGTGGTGCTCGTACTCATCCTGGAGTTGGACGGGGTACTAATAAGTGCCATTGCGGCAGATTCTCATCCCATATGAAGATGCGCGTGGGAGATAGATTGGCGGACATGTAAGGGATGGGTATCTTCAATTCCTCATGGCAGGTTGCATGCGGCTAGGTGCAGAATTCGTCACGTCTTCAGAGAGGAGGCAGGAACGGTGTGTTATCTAGTGACACCTAGTATCACGCTGATATCAATGGTAACGACTGACGATGAAGTGCAGAGCCTTCAAGAAAATGAGGAGTAGGAGTGATGCAGGAGTACCGAATTGTGGGTGAACCAATTGGGCACTTGTTTGGTTCGACAGTCGCGGACCTTGATGCACGAACGCAGGACCTCGATGCGATCCAAGCTGATCTGCGCCGTTCCCCTGGGACGACGCGTAGTCTGGGGCCAATGGAAATGCACCAAAATGCATTAAACATTGATAAACTCCCGGTATGTTCAGAATCGATGCAGCTTGACATTCTAGTACTGCAAACATACGTGAACGATTCACAATTGGTTTCAGAATGTTTTGGAACACGTTACGATGTAATGATGATGAGTGTGTTGGGATCGCAATCATCGAGGCAAAGCTGGGCGAGGTCTGTCCTTCGTCTTCGAGGATAATTGACGAGAGAACTGCTTTCAGATGAGCGTGGTCTCAATCCTATAACATAGTCTCGCATCTTCTGGCGCTTTCGAAAACATTGTTACCAGGAATTTATCGCCCTCAGTGTGAACTTGAGGATATTGTATCCCAATCAGTTGGTTGTGCGAGAGAATAGAACCACGGCAAAGCCACAGCGATCAATATGGGCCACCCAATATCAATAGTCTCCTTCATATTGCTCAGTGCACGGAGTCTCTCAATCAACGTCACTTCAACGACATAGCAATCGACAGACGAAAAGGTTTGTACTGGATATAATTCCCGATATTCTCAAACAGCTACATCCTAGCATGTCGTACCCCTAGTATACAATCCCAGAAAGTACAAATGAAAACAGTGACATGCCGATGAAGCAATCAATTCTCATTCCACACCTGGGAATCCAAAACTCTCAGACAACCAATGTGCCTGTCCTCCTGAAGCGAATAAACACTACGCTCAAACAACATGTACTTGGGAGATCCATCGCACAAGCGCCAGCACGAGTGCTTGCCCTCCCAATAAGCGATCGTAAGAATCGTAATAGACGTGACCGTGACAATATTACAATCCGCTGAAACAAAACAAGGCCCCGAAGAACGTCGTTGCTGGGTAAGAGAGAAGAAAGAACGTGTTGTTCTCGGGGTATATCAAGGAAATTTGAAAAGGTAGAAAACTCCCGCTGTAAGACCAACTTTGGGAAATATCAACAAAAGCAGATGTAGGAGACTGGTTCAATGAACTGCTCGTACAAGCCAACTTGGTGGCCGGGAGATGTCCATGCCTTCGCCAAGCGGCGTGTGTGGTCGGCGACGGGAGAAGGGGGTGAAGTTCGACGCCGAAGAAGCGGGTCGACTTCTCGATCGTGATGGAATTCCTGATGGTGTAGGTGGAGTTTGTAGAACCTCAAAATCAAATGGTGAGGCCGCAGAGTACTGCGACGAAGCGATGGCGGACACGCTGTCAAAGCCGGCGAAGTAGGAGAAAGACTCCGAATTCGGGTCATTCACCATTTGCGAGTTGTTGGAAGTGTACGAGTGACGCAAGTGTGCGACGGAAATTTGACTCGAGGGCCGTGCTGATGAGATGCTAGTCCATTCGGTGGCTTGCCGCACACGAGGTGTAGCTTCATTGAAAAATGAATCGGGTGAGATCATGCCACTCTCCTCTTCAGGCGTGCGAGGTTCCATCGAGGATGCAAAAGAGAGATGCCGCGATTCTGTATCATCCTCCTCTTCGGTATCGCCAGTTGTAGAGCTCCAGTTGGAAAAGTGGCTGCGCAGAGCTGGTCGCTGAAACCTGAGCTCCATGACGTCTGACTCGAGCTCAGGTGTAGGAGGGACGGTTGAGTCCAACAGTTGACCAGATAGGTATAGAGTTTGAGGTGCGACAGTATTGAGTCGAGACTGGGTGAAGAGCAGCAGACCATCAGCATAAGCTTTCAGGTTTTCATTTGCTACTTGTCGACGAGGAGAGGTAGGATCCTGTGAGGATGTATTACTGCAAGCAGAAGGTGATCTGATTGAGATCATGAAAGCTGGAGAAAGTAGTTGGCGTGGTGGAATGGGTGCTGGCTCGACTTCATAGCTTGGTGTCTCTTCGTCTTCCTCCTCTTGCTTCATGACTTCCATTTTCTCCTCCTCTTCCTTGGTTTCCGGAGCTTGATCCACCGATACCCTTGTCACTGCATTTCTCAATGGCGACTTTCCAATTCCGAATCGTGAAGGTGTGGAGAAGTTGAATGTCCGCTTTGGGACTGCTGATTGATCTTGAGTGTTGTTGATGATTGGGCCAGGGCTGTCCACCGATACAGGCCTTCTCCGTCTTGCTGTAGCTCTCTCTGCTGCAGAGAAAAGTACACATGCCTCTTCATCGGACACATTTGCAAGGCTGAATAGTGCTGGTGTCGAATTGCTCCGTTGACGAGAAAAAGTTGGTCGATGATCGAAGGACTGAACGTCGAAATTCATGTCCATCTTGTTATATCTGCTCAGAAGATTCTATTCGAGTGAACCACCATAGGTTGAAAAAATCCTGCTTCTGGTGGTGTTATGTGAAGTCAGGATGGACTTTTTTGAAATCCAAGATAAGCGAGAGTTGACGATGTAATTTAATTCTTGTCCAGGAAAGTCAGAAGAGAAGTCGTCTTTCAGTGACAAGGAATGTGTTTGGAGAGGAATATAGAGTTTAGGGTTTGATTGTCCTCGATGAAGGCGGCTTGGTTACTTCAGAATAGAGTATGACCAAGACAACGACGAGTGAGAGGGGTGCAGCTTCCTTCGATTACGTAGCCGGCGCGGTATATCAAACGAGGGACTGGAACTCAATAGGTAGACGAGTGAAAATCCAAAGTACAGAAACTGCGTGCCTGGCGATCGTAATTCCCGCGGACGAGGGGTGGGCGGAATCGAATATATGCACACTCCAAAAGTAGGAAGACGTACGCTAGTAAACACACTTTCTTCAGTCATCAGTCTGACAGTTAGTTCTTAGCCCTGTGGCGAGGTGTCACCAGATTCCTTCTCACCTGGCCCCCCTTTTTTCTGGCATTTTATGCAGGTACCACATCAAATGGGCGAGCATGTCGCTAGGCGTAGCATCGCGATTCCCGGCTGAGACGAAGCAACTTCAGACGGTCATAATCATCCGATTCCTGCTGCTTGGGGAAGCGCCACACCATGTAGACGTCATTGTGTGCACAGCAGTATTCAACAAGGTGTTGTGAAGCCTGCTGCCGTTCGCCGTTGCGAAGACTGCGACCGTGGGTCAACTGTGGAAACTCTGGCTCCACGTTTCGCGGCAGAGACGCGAATCTGTCAAGGTCGACACGCTCCAATCAGAGCTAGTCAAGACCGTCTTCTAGGTTATCGCCAAAATCAGACTGTTCCCTGTACACTTCTTGAGCCGACCAGTTGGATCACCACGCCTGGTTTCCTCGCACTGTTTCACCTACTGGGATACGATTTGATCGGCGAACGATAGTCATCGTGTATGGAACACGCGGCAGATCAATTCTTGCAGTGCAAGCTTCCCTGTGCCTGGCACACACACCTGCACAACTTTTTCGGAAGCCCCGGACTCCCAGGTTGGCATGATTTAAGCCAGAAAAAAACTTTAAAGCCACACTTGTGCTGGAACACCTTGTGGCCGAGAAGGCTAGTCCGAGGACAAGGCTGGCTAATCGTGTCAGACGATCCATCCTCTCGCGTGGCATTTCTTTGCAGGCGTCAGGTTGAGCCGAGTGATATGTGAACTCCCTCCTTGATGCATATATTTGCACCATCTGCTATTGTACTCGAGTCACACTCAGGTACCAACCCGGAGTGGACTCCAGGCGCAAAGACATGTGCAACATCAACCACAATTTGCAGTAGGGCCCAAGGAGTTGGCAGGAGTATGGCATTGACACTCGGCATTCCTATTTTTCTGCTGCCTTCCAAGGCATTGGACGAGGCCGATACGAGGATCAGATGATTGGAAAGCCTCCAAATCTTAAAAGGGGTAGATATCGATTGCGCTTTCGCACTACGTACAAATGTGAACTACTTTTGCTTCTCACACACACCGACTTCTCCAGATACACCAACAGGGTGACATCTCGTCAGCAGACATTCACCATGCTCTAATTAAGATTCTGTGAAATCCAGGTACACCGTCTTCGGACGCATCCCCGCTTTGTTCCATCTCTACCTATTTGCAATCGCGACAATCAAAAGAAACCTGTCAATCCAGATCTACCTCGCTCGCTACACCACAACACCTGAGATTGTTTCTTTGCGGAAAAGTCGGACTTTCGATGCTCACCAGATCTCACTCCGAGGTGGTCTTGTTTCCAAGCATCGCCCCTCATGAAGAAACCGTTCGTGTTTCTACCTCTTTAAACCCCAAGAATTCGTAAGACACCAAGGTTCCGGTTATCCGCTCCACTCCGCTAAATCCCCTATTCCTATCCACACCTTTACATTCTCATCTCATAGGTGCCCGCCATGCCCACCTCCGAGCGCAAATGTTTTTTCTGACGAATAAGCTAACGCAGCCACACTTTCTCCACACATTCACACTCTTGATGGGGATCTCATGATGCTGCTCAAAAGAGCAAAAATAATGCACATACTCTGACACAAATAGCTTTCTCTTGTGGATCTCCTGAATAGCATCCGCAATTGTAGACCTCCACAATTACGCCAATATTGTTATATCCAGTAGAGGCCATTCAGACAGTCACCGTCCTATTCTTGGCAGTCGGGATGTTTGTGCTTTGAGCAGGACGGCAACATCGAATTTCATCATGCCTTTCTCATCATTTACTCCATCATAATTGCATCTTGCATGCCTTTGCCGTACTGCGCAATACCATGATGATCCTATCCACCGAGGTCGGCAGAGTCAGTGGCGTGCGCGAATGCTTTGCGTGGTAATGCAAACGAGGTAGGATAAATCATCATCCATCGCTTGTATTCCTGATTCACATCATATTTCGATGATGATAGACAACTTGTTCCAAACATGTTTCTCACGTTTTCATCTTCTCACTTCAATCATTTCTTCCTATCATAATCATCAAAGTCGTCTATTCATACTATGCTTACCTGGCAGTCACAGTAGACAACACGAGCTCCCACGATAGATCTTCCTCTTCAAACACGAAAGAAGCTTCGGACGCCTGCAGTCGATCACACATCGAACGATCTCCACATGGAGAGCCCAACAAAACACGCATCTTTCAACCCCATCATCAGCCTTATGACGACGACATTTCTCCCAAAAACATAACCGGCTTATCTCCCGCATGTTTCCTCGACCTTCAAAAATTCGCCGCATGTGGTGTTTCATACTCGCTGCACCTCTCCTCCAGATAACTCGATAATCCGAACCCTTGTCCCGTGTCGAAACGTGAACATCAACACCATCGCTTGGAAGACCGAGGTATCAAACGACGACAATCATACTCATAAACTTACGAGCGAGTCATCCCCATGCGGTGACTCTATGCGCAATACATGCGCGGGAGAAACGGGATCTACAACTCTCATAAAGCTTGTTTACAACCCTTGATCGTGTCGAGGTGGTCGTTTCAGTTTCATGACACTGCGACTGCGATGGCGATAGATTTCTATGGAAGCACGATGGATCCATGATCAGAAGGTGGCGATGGTAGTTTCCATATTGTTGTGAAAGCCTTTTACTATAGGGAGGCTCGTCTCGGGGATGGGTGTTTCATGTTCATGCAACTGCGACTGCGACTGCAACGTTGAGTATGATGTGAGCAAGAATGCGTGCATACGCGATGGAATGACGAAATCGTGCTTATAGAGTGCCAGGCAGCTGGCGCGCATGAACTTGCATTCTGTTGGGATGTTTCTGGAAGGTGGACGTAATCGTGAGGTTGAGGTGAATCTTATATCTCGTGTTGGTATAGATTAATACACATTTTAAGGTCTGTCATTTAGAAAAGTAACTCTTATTCCCAGCTTGTAGCCTAATAAGCTTCACACCATGATAGGAAAATATAAATCGTTCAAATCGTGGTGTGGCTATCATTCATCGACTTGGTCGACAGGACATAAATCTAGATCATCACTAATCATTTGGTGGCTTATCACTTCTTGGCAACCGGGATCGAAGAACGAAGCTGTTCGACTTTCCTTCATCTCCCACAACTGCCTTTACCAATGTTATGTACATATCCCAACATGCGAAGCAAGATATCGATGCCCCACTATTATGCAATACATGTCGCCCGCTCATATTGTCTATGGTCAATGGAATTCTCCCCACATTAAAGAGGGTGCCTTCGGGTCATCCCTTGGAGCTCATAGAACTAGAACGTTGTACTGGCTGTTCTCTCTGCGGTCTGCTTTTCGAGCTTCTTAGGCAACAATTTGATTATAAACTTGAGGCGCCTTTTTCCGAGACATCGGCTTTCAAGAGTTTCGGATGACTACATCTAGATTGATGCTGCACCATTCAAAGGATAAAAGTGGCCGCTTTTTCATGTCTACCTTGCAGGAGCTAGGATATGTTCGATGTATCAGCGAGCTCGCACTTCAGAAGATTTTGAGCGAAGCCATCCAAGATCAACACGACTGTTTCTCGCTAAATACCATCAAGGGTAGGATGCGCTCCTGCGAGCACCAGCATAACAACCGATGTGCAACACCCGTACACGTGGCCACTCGCAGATACAATCGTGAATGGCAGCTCATGCTGGTGGACACGCAACAAGAGCGCCTCGTCCTTGACCAGCCCTCTCAAACCCAGCGGTACATCGCTTTGAGCTATGTATTGAGTGGTATAACTGCGTTACAGATTGTAAGCAAGATCATTGAACAACTTCAGATAGCTGGGTCTCTAAGTGACGAAAAGGTCAGGTTGCCTCAGACGGTGAGGGATGCAATGGCACTTGTCTCATCGATAGGGGAACGTGCGTAGAATCTCTGTGTATCATTCAAGATGATGTGGAAAACAAGGCAAAGTACATCACGGTACGAGAAACGAAGGTGGACTTTACAGGAAAGGATACTTTCAAAACGATGCGTCTATTTCTCCAAAGTTCAGGTCTACTTCCAGTTCAGAAATGCTGTGTGGCACGAGCCCTCGCTTATACAAGAGACATTGGGTTTTGAGTCCGACCAAGAACCGACAAACTTGCTGAACCCAATTCCCTTGTCACCAAATGGCTCAATCAGTAACGCAGAGGACGCATATCTCCGACTCGTCGAAAATTACACCAGACGCCGTCTGACATATCCATCAGATAAGCTCATCGCCTTCAAAGGGCTTGTCAATCTGCTCGATAAACAAGATGGTTATGGACAAACTTCGTGGGTCAGTTATGGCATTTCCACTGGATTTTGGAACACTTTGCTTTGAGCTCCTTATATGCAGCTCAAGAAAGCCGAGTCGCCCTATGCTCCGAGGTTGATCATGGCTTGCGTGGGAAGGTGCAGTCAAATATCCAGTCACTTGACGAATATTTGAAGGCCACGAAAGCCAAGCCCACACAGAAACCTTCTCTATTCTCTTCGACTCCTTTATGCGCGCAGAGCATCTGCAGTTTGGTAGCCAGATTTTCGACTCGGGCAAGAAGGCGGTCGCAAGAACTTTCCTTGGTAGTGGGAAAGCCGATGGGCAGATTTGCGGTGTGCTGTTCGCCTTTCGGAATATACCCTCAAGATTGTGGAAAGACATACGCCTTGTCGCTCATTCTTGTGTCGAAAGCCTGACTGAACTAGGATTGGGCGATGGTGTGCCGCCTCTCCAAATTTCACGTGGGATTGTATGTTCATGGGATGGAAAGGAGCCAGATGAATGGCAAAACTGTGCTCGTGAATGTTCTGGTTTTAAGTCCACCCAAAGATGCAAAGAAAATGTAGTCGCGGATGGGCTTGGCTCAGATCGCCAAGAAGACATGGGACCAATTAGCTTCAGAGAAAAATTTGCTTCATGTTAGATAACTGGAGATCAACGTTGCTAAAATCTTCCAGTCATAGGCGCTGTACGTATTTGACATTAATGATGAAGGTATTAATAGTTTTACAAGTTATGGGCCAGCTCGCGAGACAAGGCTACAGGCAAGGCTGAGTAAGTTGCAACAATCAGGTAACTTACTTGTCTCATACATATTTTGAAACTATGACCTTGACGGTATGGATATAGCTCAGAGACAAAATGCAGACCATTCCCATAAATACCCATCACCAAGACGAATAATTAGAGCTCCACCATAAATCCAGATCCATACATCTAAAATCTTCATTCGCTTAAACCAACAACCAAAAATGCCAATGACAATCCATTTCAAGAATTGCTCCCACACAAATTCCATCGTCGGTTTTGTAACATACTACAGTTCCCAACAAGAAACCCGCGCCCATTCCAAAATCACAATCGTAGGCTACAAAGGCGCTGCATGGCACAGCTCTGACGCCGACAAAGACGAACACCTAACCCTCCGCATCACAAACAACGATGGTCTAGAACATGTAACCACTATCCATATTTCGCGAGACAAGTACGACGCGCTGAGACGCTCTAAGGAGTGGAGGGAATACCATCAGCTCGAGAGGATTGTTGCAAATATACAACTTGATAATGAAGCAGAGATTAAGAGACGTAGGACCCTCAAGAAAATGTTGAAAAAGATGTGTGAGAAGTTTGAAAAACAACTTGAAGGCTTGGAGGATGAGGAAAAGAAGAAGAGTATGCTGCGGGATGTCTATAACCAGGAGGTGGAGGCATTGAAAAGGCTGCATGCAGTCTTAGGGGAGGACGAAATTGATGAGGAGGCATTTATAAGATTACATGAACGGGGAGCGGAGCTTCAAGAAGAAGAACAAGAGGAGGATGAGACAGAGGAAAGTGAAGATGAAGAAGACGACGATAAGAATCAGGAGAATGAGGAACGTATAGGGAGCGTGGAGGGCAAGAAATCTCGTTCAAGATTCTGGTGATCAAAATCTATAGCTGATGATACGATCGTCCTTGAATGCCATGCAATTTTCTACTCTTGATGTTCAATAAGTGAAATTATCATAGGGAAACAGGGAGCTATATCTGGAACAATAACCACACTGTACGAGCTGGATATCTGAGACAGATAGGCCTAGGTCTCTACCAATTAATGACAATACCTTTCTTCGACGATCAAATGTGCCCCAAAAATCGTCAAGATTGAAGCCCAGAAGCAACAGTGCGTGCATGTAAGATATACAGAAGGGCTCAAGGAAGTGACTTCTCTATTATCAATACCAATCGAAGTGAATAGAAGCTTTCAAAAAAAAAACCCGAACATCGAATGAGCACTCGCCCCACTTTTCCCAGCCTTGCCTCGCCCAATCTCGTCCCGCCACCAAGAAAAGATTCCTCTCGACCGCCAACAAAAATAAGACAGTGACATTAACTCACCCTTTTTGTACTACTTCAGCTCCGTCACAAAAGCCGTATCGTACGGTCTTGGGGTCTACCGTCTCGATCTTTATGTATGACCTAACAATATGCACACTCCCGTCTTGTTGGCGTCTCCTGTCGTGCGTACCCTTTTTTGACAATGTTATTCAACCATGATGTTCACAGCGTCTTCTGTCGTGCGTGCTTTTGCAAGTGTTTGCAGGTGCATCGCATGGCCTGTCATTTTGGAAGTATGGTAAAAAAAAACTGGTCCGATGGCGAGGCTAATGCTGCACTCCTGCTATTAATACCCCAGGTATTTTTCTCATTATCCCGTTGTCATCAATTTTGATGTAGACATTCCACCCGCTTTTATCTTAGATGTTTCTCTCTCTCTCTCTCTCTGTCTCTCTCTCTCGTCGTATTTGATTATCAAGTAGCCTTTCCACCTCTCGGCCTTCCTTGCCCTACTTTATGTAGGGGCGACGACTACTGCAGCATTGGTCACTCGTCATCGTTCTACTTCGAGTTCTACTCTCTCCATCTCTACCAGCATCCATTCTTCTATCAGTACCCATTCTCCTTCCAGTATCGCTACTAGCTCTCACTCTTCTTCCGTCCCTAGCAGCAGCCATACGTCTGCTACAACTTCCGTCTCTATCAGCACCTAAAAGACCAATATAACCTCCATCGCTTCCTCCAGTAGTTCTATCACGACTTCTAGTACTACTACGGCTACTGCACCTACAATCCCGAACAACTCAGGCTGCAATCTGCCCCAACTCACCATCACCAAATTCTTCTGGTACAACGGGACCCACGACCTTGATTGCGGTGGGAATGTTATGCCCCCTTCTCAACAACCCACCATCAATCAGAACTAATAATTTACCAGGTCCCGATATTGGTGACGGCACAGTCTGCCTCCCTGGAACCACAGATTGCGGAATCTACGCCTGTGACACCGGAATACCGAATCTGTTCCTCCCAGGCGGACCTCCAGGCTACGGGCCCCCAGATCAAGTCACAATGACCATTTCAAACTACGGCTCGTGCAATGAAATGCAGGGAATTTCCGTCCCAGCCAGTCGTATAGGATATGGATCCTATATCGATTGTGGGGGAGCTGCGTTTAAACCAACGTTTAGCGGTATTTCAAATATAGCCAATGGCACGGCTATTATCACGGTTTGGACCTTTCAACAAGCCTGTGTTATTAATGGTGTCACTGTTGCAAAGCAAGCCGTTGCACAGTTCGCCTTCAATTGTGTGCACGATTCCGGGGGCAATGCTACTTGTGTCAGTAACCAGCCTTCCATCAACATGGTATGGGAATTGGTGTAAGAATCTTGCGAAAGTTGATACAAGAGGCGGGTGAATTGGGGGGAGATACGGTGTCGACTAGGGAAAGGAAAGGATATGATGGGTGCCACAGAGGCTACATTAGGTTAAGTAGTAATGAATCTAATTCCGAAATGAATCCCAGTCAGCGACATATCTTCATACTACATATCAAAGCCTATTATGGCTGTATATACCTGGACTTGATTCTGTTCGAATACGTATCTTAAGATGACCACGCCCTGGAATCCGAACTGGTTGAGACCAATAGGTGGTTGCTAATCAATCACAATAGTTGATTATGTTCATCAAATATGCTCCAACTAGAGCCCTGAGACAATAGTATACACTCTCTATGACCGATACTATTCAAAGAAGATGAATTGCTCACCGCTAGCGAAGATCTCATCCCAAGCACAGTACAAACAATCACACTCCCCACTTGTCCCAGCCTCGTCCCTACACTAGCACCAAAAGGCTCCACACCAACAAAATCTCTTCTCCGCATCACCAAAAAAGATAAAAACATACAGCAGCGGGGATTCGCTAGTGGTCACCCACCTAACTACTAATCCGCCGGTATCAGGCTTATCTGTGAGTGAGCGAACGGGGACTCGAGTTCTCCTGATCCTATGGCCGTATGTACATGAATCCGATTCTGTTTGATTATATACTCAATTTATGGCGGCATGTGGCAGAGGTATTGAGGACTTATACTACTCTCTCAGAGGAGATGTAAGAAGAGAAAGATGGAGGGAAATAAAGAGAGTAGTAGGATAGGAGCTTAAAGACTCAAAGGATAGGAAGAAGACGTAGAAGAAGAGAACACGGATAGACGTGTCAAATTTAGACTATATATCTAACAAGGAAAATACATAGCTGATACTGTTACTATACTTAGATACCTTGTGGAGCTAGGAGCGCGTTCCGTTTATATCTAGACTTTACTCAATTCTCATAAGAGCTTGCTATACTACTACTATACGGTAGTATGATTACTTCCAACTCAAATCTACGTGGATACGATATCAACAAAAATCAGTATAAATTTGAACAACATTCAACGGGGGTATTATAAAATCCATCCATCCAAGCAAAACCCATCCGACGGCCACCTCATGATACCAGAGCAGCACAAAGGTACTCAACAAACGCCCCACCCATGCTTTTGCGCATGAGCTATTCATATGAGAAACAGAGAAGACAGGCCAAATAACGCCTATTCAAACAATCGGCACACCAAGCCAGGCAGCCATAAATAAAACCCATCATAATACATTGAGACTTGTGCCCGTCGTCTCATTCCATCCCATTCCCCAAAAATAGCGATCGCAATCAAAAGTCCAGTTTCCAAAAAGGATGTAACAAAAACTCAAAACGCCAGCTCTAACAATATGTGAAAGCGCGATCCGGGGTCGGTAAGGTTCCATCGATCCCGTTCACTCCTCAAAACATGGGTATATCCTCCTGTTCCCACCCAGGGACCTGGTTTCCTCTCAGATTACTCCCTTTTCCAAACATCCCTTCCCAATCATTAACATCAGTGTCTTCGTCGAGCCTCAAGATCAAACCCTCGTCAATCCCTACGGCGCCCATGTTCTCAGCAAGATCGCCGTCCATGACACTCTGCCAGTGGTCCTGGATTTCGTGCCACGCAACAAAGTCGTCGCTGCTATTCTTTCCGGTGTTGCCCATCGCTGCCTCGGCAACTCCTCCGAGTAGAATGTTGAGATTGTCGTTCTCGGAGATGTCTGTCGAAACGGTGTCTTTGCTGATATTGGTATCCGGGGTTGTGGCTGGCGTGTCCGGAGTGTCAAAAGTGCGATCGAATCCCCAATCGCCGGTGAGCGTGTCGAATGGTCCGAAGAGATCCTGTAGCTCCTTGGGTCGAATAGTTGCATCAGCCCATGGATCAACAAGGTCGCCCATTGCCATGATATCAGGAGCAGAAGCAGCAGGCATTTCCGGAGCCTTTTCATCCTTCTTCTCCACCGTAGCAGCACTGGTAGGAGCGGCGTGTTGCTTTTGCAATGGGTTCTTGAGGCGATCAAGCGCTGGTGAACCCTTCGTAAGCGTTGGCGCACGAGACATAGGTGTGGAAGCCAAAGGGGTCGTGACTTCTTTCTTCATCGGAGCTGCCAAAGATTTTCCTTGAGTCTGTTGGTGCTTCGCTTGAGCGGCTTCTGCTGCTGTTTGTCGTGCACTACCATCCGCGTTGAAACCAAGTGCAACGGCGAAAACCTCGTTGGCGTACTTGAGAGAGTCAGCTGGTGGTTGATGAACCTTGCTATGCTCCTTGAGTTGCTCCTCTGTCTCAAAACCCTTCTCGTGATTCTGGCAATATCGGTCTGGACACCTGAACTGCGGTGGCTTTTGCATTTCCGGCTTAGCAATCTCAGCCATAGCCTGCCTCCGGAGGTCTGGCGAAGCCCCCTTGTTGCCAAGCTGTGGTGAGGCAGAAGCGCCTGGAGTGACCCCGTTAGGTGTAGAGACTGGACTCGTCTTGATCTTCTTCCGTGGCTGTATCTTGAGCTTGTCTGGAGTAAGCTGGGCCGCACCATCACCATATCGTGGGACACCTTGGGGAGACGGGGCAGTATTGTTGAAGGGAAATTGTACTGGTCCTTGTCCTGGCCCTGCAATTGGTGCTGGTGGGACTTGATTCGCCTTGTTACTGGCCCGTCGTTGTTGTTGGGCGTTTTGCTGCTGCTGTTGCTGTAATGCGGCTTGCTGCTGCTTAAGATTATTCGCGTTCAACTGGGTAGGTTGGAAACCTTTCTGTCCGTTGATAGGAGGTGAACTAGCTTGACCATTCTGTCCAGCTTGCTGTTGCGCACCATTCTGCCCTTGCTGGCCTATGGCGTTTTGCCTGACCTTCTGCATCACGCTTGCAACTACCGTCCGGAAAGACACCAAAAATTGCTCCAACGTTTCCAAATTCAAGCTAGGCTGGTCGACCAAGGCAAGATTCGGATCCTTGAAGTTGAAGTTGTAGGATAGCAAGATGCGCTGCTTCATGTACCGCTTGGTATGCTCCTCATCATTCGTCATGACGAAAAACATCTTGATGCACTGATCGATGCGCGCGATGAATTGCTTGAACTCCTGGATCTTGCTAATCATCATCTGCCGAGTTTCTTGGGTCACCTGCACTGCTTGAGGACGAGGCGTGCTTGCCTGTACTTCAGCCATCATTTCTGCCATCCGCTTCTCTTGGTGCTGTTTTTGTGGGGGCTGACCAGCTTGAGCTGCTTGAGGTCGGTTTTGCATGGCCTGGCTGTTTTGAGGGCGCTGTTGCTGTTGCGATCTCGACTGTTGCATCGCAGCAGCTTGTGGAGTATCTGTGATGTCAATGATCTCATCCTGGGGAGCTGGACGCTTCAATTTATTGGCTTGAGGCTGAGGCGTCGCGGATCCAGCTGGAATCTGGCCCGGTCGTTGATTTTGCCTGTTTTGTTGGAGCTGTGCATTCATCTGAGGAGTTTGGTTTTGTTGCTGGTTTGGCTGAGGTTGTCGCTGCGGAACCTGTGGCATCTGAGGCATTTGGTTCTGTTGACCTCCTAGCTGCCCTTGAATTCCTTGTTGACCACCTCGCTGCAGCGCTTGTTGTTGTGCTGCCACCCTGGCTTGACTTTGCCTCTGGAACACACTGATTCTCTGCTGCATGACCCGCTGCCTCAACTCCTCATCTGTGACACTGGGGGCTACATTTGCTTTGATGCGAAGATTTTGTAGTTCTTCGGCGCTGGGTTGAGGGAAGGTCGGCCGTTGCATGCCGGCCATACCAGGCATCATCCCGTTCATACCCATCCGAGCTGCTTGCTGTTGTTGAGGAGTCATTCCGTTGGGAAGCATAGGAGCGGTTGGCGCTGGTTGCGCGGGAGACATTCCAAACGGAGGTTGTTGCCCTGCTATTTGGGCACCGGCGTTCTGTTGTTGCTGCTGCTGCTGCAAAGCTTGCCGTCTCATAGCATTCTGTCGCTCATTTTGGAATTGACTCACTTGCAGCTGCATCAGTTGCTTTACATTAATATTGGGCGCCGCGGAAGGATTTGTATTTATCCACTGCTTCAGCGCCATCCAAGTACTGATGTGATCAGGTGCGTTGATATTGTTTGCTCGGAGAACCGACCTTGGGAAAGGCTGCTGGTCCATCCGGGCCATGATATCAGCGGTCATCCCAGGAAATTGACCATTGGGTTGCTGTTGCATTTGATTTTGTGCTTGTGCAGCTGCAGCTCGTTGTTGTTGAAATTGCAGTGGAGTCATTTGCCCAGGCTGACCAGGCATTCCGGGTTGTCCCAAACCTGGTTGTCTTCCAGGCAAGCCATTGCCCATAGGGACCTGAAGTTTGTGCGTCCGTATGCGCTCAATGGCTTGCTTATAATGTTCGTCATCCATAGTTTGTAGCTGAAGTTTGATATTCTCCGGCATAGTGGCAGGAAGATCTGGCGGTAATATTCTTCGAATCGGTTGATTTTGGCCAACAAGAGGATTTGTACCACCAAGTGCATTCGCGCGATTTTGAGCACTTTGCATAGCTTGGAACATTTCACCTGGTCCATTCTGCTGCGACATCTGTGGAGTAGGTTGCGGCCGTTGCTGAGGGGTGCCTGCTGCTTGTTGACCTGGTGTGATGACAGGCTGTGTGAGAAGTGGCATAGGGCTCTGCTGTGGTTGAGCACCCATCGGCCTTTGCCCATTCATCTGCTGATTTTGCTGCACGCCTTGCTGGCCTTGGTTTGCTTGTTGCTGAGCTTGTTGACGCGCTCTTAATTGAGCTTGAGCCTGCGCTTGCGCGATCCGTGCCTGCATCTGCGCACTTGCTTGCGGATTGAGTTGAAAGTTGGAATTGGCCTGTCGCTGCTGTAGCATTTGTTGCTGATTCTGAAAGTTGAGACCTTGTGCTCCTCCTAGCTGTGCATTCTGCGCAAGGCCCATCGGTAGACCTCCAAACTGGTTCATATTATTGCTTGCTGGAACGACAGGCTCTCCATTTGTGGCTCGGTTCATTGCATCTTGCTGCTGCTGGAGTAGATTCGAATCCTGGCCCTGCATCGTGGCTCCTGGTTGACCGTTGCCCATTTGCTGTGGTCTCTGCTGAGGCGTTTGTTGTCCCATCATGCCGTTGGCCATTCCATTTTGTCCGTTCTGGCTTTGCATATTTGCCTGTTTTTGTCGCGAATAACCCTGGTGAGCGGTCTGTCTGAAATGGGCAGCGACAGGATCTCCAAATTTAGCACGGACCGCAGCTTGTTTCTGAGGGTCCAAAGAGTTGAACTGTGTAAGGATCTTGTTCTTTATCTCCTGAGGTGCAGCTGCCATCTGCCTCTGTGCTAGCATGTTGATGTTTGCCATATCCTGCTGAGTCAACTGAACATTCCCTTGCTGCGGCCTCTGTTGTTGTTGCTGCTGCTGTTGATTTTGCTGCGCATTTGCCTGTTGCTGTTGCTGGAGCATCTGAGCTTGTGCATTCACATTTCCCATCATAGCCATGGCGGGATTTTGTCCGTTCATGGGTATGGGCGAGGCCTGCATAGGATGCGCGAGTTGTGGGTTGAAAGCTTGGGAAAATTGGTTGCCCTGGTTCGACATGCTTTGCTGCATGGATGCGCCTCCATTCATGCCTGGCTGCAGCCCATTTTGGTTGTTCATCTGCATCATGTTCATGGCATTTTGGGCCTGAGCCTCGCGAGTCGTCCTGAATAATTGCAGCTGTTTTCTTATTTCATTGCTGTATTGGCTCTGGGTGTTGAAGTCAGTACCCGGGTTATTTGAGACTGGATCGGGATTATGCCTACCTTATCAGCCGACTGTGAAAGTCTTTCCGACTCAAAGGTCATGGAGCGTTTGACGGCTTCTTGTTGCGAGAGGGAGGGTTGTGCGAGTTGGAGGGAGGTAACCCTTGTTTGATCGCTGTTAGTGACTAACCCCAAAGCGAAACAAGGCGGAATGAGAGAACACTCACAGCTCGCTCACCAATCCAACACGCTCAATTGGTTGTACGGTTGCCTGCCATCCTGCGTGTTGCTGGTTGTTCTGGAAATAGTTGAGCAGTTTAGTGCGCAGATTCTGCTGAGGAGGGACGCCCTGCTGCTGCATGGGCTGACCCATCATCATAGCCTGCTGTTGCTGAAAGTTGTTCATCCTGGCGAGATCTCAAATGTATATGGTACGGCGAGGCTCGGCTCGGTTCAGGGACCGTTTGACAAGTTAGAAAGCGCGGGACCCATACAGTCGTAAGTGGATCGACTGGCCTGCGAGGCGTAGACAGGGTGCGGAGTCTGGTGGTGAGATTTGCCTAAGAATAAGTCCAGCCTACGAGGAGGTGATACCAAAATGGTTGACAGGGTCGAGTCCTGCTGTCGTGGGAGAGAGGTGCTGCACGATGGAATTTAGTGGGTGGTCGAGGCGCGACCCAGCAAAGACATACAACAAAAAGTGCGCAAGTCGAAGGAATGTAGGCGCGAGAAGAGAGCAGAGCGGGTTTCTGCACTGAATAGAGCGGCCTCGCGCGGCCAACGGCAGCTTGTTGCTTGCCTCGTCTCTTCACCGCCCAAGCGACATTCACCAAGAACAGCCGGATAGGTGCACTTTCCTGGATGCTGGTAAAGAATTGCAGGAGGGTGTGGATATCGAGGTTCGGTCGGATTGTTGGTGGACGTGATGTCGTGAGAGAATCGAAAGTGAATCGTCACAACGGGAGAGCGGGCGTCAAGGCAATGCGGAGGAGGAGAAAGTGAGGCGCTCGTAGATTTCGTCGGGCGTTAACAGCTGGATCAGACGGAGCAGCGAGGATGTCCAGAAGTTGTGAGGCCACCGTGGGCTGTGTGGTAGGTGGGTGGGAAGGTGGGAGGGAATTGTTGTGAGATGTCTAGGTCTCAAGTGATGGTAGGCAGAGTATCCATCATTGGGGGTCAGGTTGGTAGCGTATGCAGATGATGCGCAGGGCTGGAGAAACGCTGTATATTGGATAACACCACGGGCCCAAAGAGGGAGATTATATTACCAGTGGTGAGACTAGCAGACAAGTACTATCATCATACAATATCTATCCCTTTTCTCTCTTTCTCTTGTTCTCATCACCATGATTATTATTCCATGGCTTCCTCGTCCATCTCATCTCTGCATCTCTGAACAAAGGGCTGCTAGTGCAGACGATCAAGTCAAAGTCCCCCGTCGAACCCTGTGGCTCCAGAGATCTCTTGAAACGCCATTGCCATCGTCTCATACACTTCGACGCGTGAACCTGCTCAGCGAACAACTGCCATTTGCCTGTCATTTACCCATCTGTCTCCTGTCATTCAAAGCTCTGTGATTCTTGCTTGCCATAATATACTTCTGCGCCGTTTTGTGAAGATGTCCCCCATTCCCAAGCTCCCCGTTAGGACGAGACAAGCGCATCGGGTGAGGCGCATGCCAGCGCTGGCGGCCACGTCTTTCGCCCGCTGACCCCAAGGATCATTCCAGACCCCATGTCCACGCCGTCCCAATTGAGAGTAAATACCATTCTCACTGACCGACAAGGCAATCGTGAGATTTCTTCACTTCAAAAGATCTGCCAACACGCTGCAAGCCAGAGACAACCTGCGAGGAGAATAAATGAAGCAGCCGCTTCAACCTCCCTCTCCTGCCAGCCAAATGACAGGATCTCCGCAGCAGCTTGCACCTCTCCCGCGCACCGACCCAAAAAAGAGCCTCATTAGGACCTTGAACCTTGTCAACAGTCAGGGACGCTGGAGACCTTCACTTACTCAAAACACTGACCTTACAATGCCACGCAACGAACCATCCACTATATCCCTACGCCAGAACTCGACAGCAGAGACCAGTGGGTAAACTCTTTGACCGACTATTGTTTGCTCGCCTGGCTATTCTTATGCCCGCCTTGTTGGCCAGTTGTCTGCCTTTCGCCCCCATTTGCCAGGCTGGAGCATCCTTCGAACTTCTGCGACATGGGTGTGGGGCCAATCGTGTCGCACAACTCAAGCCAATGGATGCTGAGGAGAGACGTAAAGCGCGCGAGACGCTATTTTCTACGCCACTTAGGATATTTATATTTGCGCCCGTACAAACTCGGACGCGCTGTTTGATATAGGGACTGATGAGTGCGCAAGTGAGAATGTCATGTTGGATTCTGCAGAGAGCACGATGAATTCTTGGTTGTGCTAGGAGTATTATCAACATCGCCAGGATGTTTTGTCGTTTCCAAAGGAGCTCAGATGAAAGCCCTCGATTCAATCGCCCGATGGCTTGAGATTCCACGACAGAAAATTCCACATCGTCGCGGCTCTTCTCGAACCAACAGAAACAAACACAGCATCGAGTGACTATTCTCAGGATAAACAGCAGCAAAAGGAGTGCATTCAGTACGAAAATGTAATTCAATTCAATTCGCCACCCACCACCACCGAAATGCGCAATGCGATGCGGTGCGGGTTATGTGTGCGACCCTCCCATCTATCTGGTTGGTCCCCCAGCAAGATCTGCTGCCCTTCCCCTCTGCAAACACCCAGTCCTTACATCAACGCCTTTCTCTTCAAGCCTAACAAAATACAGGAACGCATTCAAGAACACCGAATCAACATTAACCATACTCTTCAGTATTATCTGAGGTGAGCGCATCGCATCGGCATCTCCGTATCATCTACGATGATGAGGCATGAATACGAGACGAGTCAGAACAAATGCAAGTAATATCTCCTCCCGCATGCCCTGCACATCTCTGTCCCACCTGGGTTCATGACTATTGACCAGGGCAGTCCAGATATGGTTTGCAACTACGTTAGCGTCATTACCGCATTTGGAAGTGTAATTTCATGCTCCCCTCTCACCAACTTGTCACCAATTCCCGTTGCACCTTAATACGTCTGTCTTTGAATATGCTTGAGACCTCAACACAATCCTCTTTTCCAACTTTTATTCTGCAGCGTGGATTTTTGCAGGATTGGTTTTCCCCCTTTCCGCATTCCCGGTCAATTTTTAATCTCCTTGGAATGCGGGCGGAATGAAGAATTGCGGAAAGCTGGGCATGGATCCGGATTGGGATGAGCTTTGACAATGGACACCGTATCGAGGTCGCGTTCCCTGGTAGGTAAAATTGGCGGTAATTTATATAGAAAGTAGTAGTGTTGTGACTTGACTTGTCTGGAGAAGTTTGGTGCTGGATTTTCAGATGTTATTGATATCAGGCAATTCGGGAACATCATCGTCTCGATCGATTCCTGGTTCTTGTCATCGTACTACAGTCAAGACCATATGAAATACTATACAGAGAAAATTGCAGTCCTAGATACATGACGTAAAAGCACTATGAAGTCTGATCTCGATGATCGCAGATCTATCTTCGTTCTTTTTCAACCTGTAATGGAAGATATCAATCACCATTACCACAACTCATAATCTTATCGCATAAACATACGCACTAGGAACGAGCGATCAATTCTTCGCTCGCCGAAAACAACAAATTATCAACTCCCAGTATCAGAAGACAAGTCAAAAGACAAGAAAGTGGGGGATCGACCGAAAGGAATATATTCCTACAGAGGTGGAGGCCATACGCATCGTCGATCTTCTTCACATCATTCGCATCATCTTCGTATCTAAACAACACATCCTGGGTAGGTACTAGAGATCACACTAACACAATGGGGATCCATCAATTTATTATCTCCTAGCTGACGCGGATTATACTATATCATTGTCAACTTTACGATTGCGAGCAACAAATTCCTGAAAATCTCGTTTTCCAAAATCGCCAGAGATTCACTGACATCTTTCAAGAGTCAACATCTCTCATTTGGAAATCACAGCTTCGCGATTTGGCTGGCACAAATAATGAGCCGACTATGCAGGAAAGAAAATTACACGACACGAGGTTAGAATCGGGACATGTATCATGTGTACAGTTTAAGTCTTTGATATTGATTTACTTTATATTCCTGCAGGTACGCGTTCCTTCACATGGCACATCTCCCATGCTTTCTATTTTCTTATCGTACATTTTGTCGTATCGCGCACATGTTGCCGCTCTTCTGTTGTCGTCATCCCCATGCCAATTCTGTGATTGCCGTGTTGGGTGTGCACACCTCGAGGCGCGAGGTGGGATTGGTGCGTCGATGTGGGAGACAGTCCAATAGCTTTGTATGGTTATCGAGGATCTCGTATTTCGTGACTTCGTCATTTGCTAATCTTTCATAGCTCGATCTTGCGGCTTTGATTTGATTTTGTTTCTTCAGGCACTCGTATCCATAGGCGCTGGATGTGCGTCCACAGGCGCATCCGTAGGTAGGACAGGATAGTTAGCAATCCCCGAATCTCTCCTATCCCAATTCTTGTTCAAGAGTTGCGGATCTATCGGGAAATCCTGGTGCTCGAAGTCCTGATCCGACGGCGCATCAGGATCTTGACTGAAATCGACGGGAGTGTGTTCATCATCTTTTGTGAGGTCGATGGGATTATGAACATCTTGTGTTAGGTCAATGAGGACGGGGTGTGGACCACCGCAGGCTTCGCATTTGTCTTTTGATTCGTGGACGCCGATGATGATTTTGTCGTGCATGGAGGGTTTGTATTGTTTGCCCAGATCGCAGGGGGTGGTGAGGGTTTCGATGTTGTGCTTGCAGGCGTATGTTGTTTGAGAGTAGATGCACATTTTGAGTTTGTGTGGTACGTGTATTGATAGCAGTTGTTGGTTGTTTGATATGTCTTTGGTTGATTTACTTTGAAATAGAATACAAGAGAGGATGCGAAGGAAGAGAGATACTTATACCTTCTAGTGTCTGATGCTCGAATGAGCTCGAACCATTACAAACGTCACTAGAGGCTTTTACGAGAGCCATCTACAAAACACGAGATCTTGGTGGATGATTGTGGTGTGTTCTAGTTGATCGTTGTTGTATCGAATCAGCTCGTCGATGCTAGAATGCTCTACGATGACGTTGCCGATCCCTCACGAGACTTCGACATTTGGAACCATCAACCACGAAATAGAGTCGCGACACTATGCGACCGCTGGTAGATGCTGAGTAAGTAATACTATAATACTATATCCAGTGATATCTAATATTCGCATAGGAAATATTGGGCCAAGCTCAGCGACTATCGTGACTTTCCTGCCTTGAAGACTGCCATCCTCGAGGCTCAAGAAGAACCAGCGGTACTCACAGGTCTGCGCTCAGTGTGCTGGAAGGTGAATTCAGTATGATATACTATTAAAACAAAGCTTATGACTATTACATAGATCTTCCTCGAATTTCGCAACCTCGATCTCGCATCATGGCCAACCTCCCTCACAACCTCGCGATCGGCCTACGACTCCCTCCGTTCCCACTACCTACGCGCCATAGAACATCCCGATGAGGTATCCGCAGATGCAGACCCTCTGAGCGAGAATGTAGAAGTATGCACACCTCTACTATATCGTCACTACACTGGCATTGTCGGACCCCTGACTAAGTCTTAAAAGTCTCCATGGACCGCTCTACGTAAAGACGAAGCTTTGCGGCAAGAAATATTTCAAGACGTTGAGAGATGCATGCCTGAAAATATATATTTTAGGCAGCCGGCTACTCAGACGATGATGCTGGATACTCTGTTCGTATACTGCAAACTGAATCCAGATGTTGGGTATCGGCAAGGTAAGACGGACAAGGCTTGAACAATGAATTATAATGACAATAATAAGGTATGCACGAGTTACTCGCGCCTATACTGTGGGCGGTTGAACGAGACAGCCTGGAAATTGCAGGTCCTGAAGGGCAAAACGCGGTGATCCAGAGCGTGCTGGATTCGCGATTTATTGAGCATGACACATTTACGCTCTTTGGAAGGATTATGCAAACTGCGAAAAGTTTCTACGATCCTTCTGTGGACCGAGTTGTACAACGGGGTCCAAAGGGCTCGAAAAGTAGGACAGCTGAGAACGAGTCGCCGATCCTCGTGCGGTGTCGTCGAATATTCAGTGACCTTCTACCTCGCGTGGACCCCGGACTCGCAGCTCATCTGACAGAATTGGACATTACACCACAGATATTCCTATTGTACGTGGCTTTGATTGATTTGAGAGCGTTCACTAATAATCCAAAGACGTTGGATACGACTCTTATTCGGGCGAGAGTTTTCCTTTGATGAACTACTGCCAGTTTGGGACATTTTGTTTGCGGAAGATCCCACTCTAGAATTAGTGGATTACATATGCGTTGCGATGATTTTACGAATACGGTGGCAGCGTGAGTCCAAAATTCGAAGATATTAGGCTTACGGCTGACCTTCAGCAGTCGTCCAGGGAGATGTCAATGAAGCGTTGATGCTTCTGATGCGTTATCCTTCTCCATCACAGCCGAATGGCCCTCGAACACTTGTGCTTGATGCTATATTCCTCAAGTCGCACTGCAACGATGAAGGGGGCATGGGGCTGATTGTAAAGTACTCTAATCGAGCACCACCTCAATTCAAACGTGTCGCACCCCGCCCGGAGACACCAGACAGTAATGTTGGCACGCCAAATTCGATCCGAGCTCGCTCTCCGTTCGGATCACCTGCGCCAAGAGCACTAGATGCTCTACTTGGAGACGCGGCACGCGGTGTGCTTACTCGTGGCGAGAAATGGGGCTTCAACATCGTACGAGATGCTGTCGGCGAGGTTCGCAAAAATGTTCAGAACCTGCAGGCTGCCAGTGGGCAGCCATCACCTCGACTCGGGCCGTCCCATCGTACCACAAAGTCCGAGGTCTCAAATAACATCGCGGCTAGCGTTTTGCGGAAGATGACGGCTCTTGAAGACCGAAACAGGCGACTAGCAACAATGCTGGAGACCGCGGTCGCGGACCTCTGGAAAATTGAGAAAGAGATTGCAGAGAAGAAGGAAGTCGAAGGTCAGTCGGATGCTCTTAGTGTAGCCGTGGCCAAAGTACAATTTGTTCAAGTCTTTCTTCAAGATTCGACTCTGCCACTGCCACCTGATGATCCTGTTGAGGAGGCGGAGATTCCCAAAGTAGAGGAGCCGAAGGCAGAAGAGCCTGCAATAACGGCGTCTGTAACCACAGCGCCGGATGAGGCTCCAGTACCTACTCCAACGCTTCCGTCCAGGGAGACGAACGATGTACCACAAGTATCGGTCTCTCCTCCTCGGCGGCCTGCTATCCCTATGGCCTCTTCGCCGCCGATGTCAATGACTGCACGTACTCCGACTCAAACACCTCCCGCCAGCCTCCCAACCACTTCGCTCTCTGCAGAACACGCCTCTGGCACCCCAATACCATCCGGCCTTGCACCAAAACAGAGTCGGCCTCGGATAGAGCAGTCCTCATTCTCATGGATGCTAGGTCAAGCACATGAACATCGCAAATCGTTCATCGATCCTCAACCCCTTTCACCTGCTGAGAAAAGATTTCACGCGGCTCATGGAAGTGAAGACAAGGGCTTCCTGTTTGGAGAAGAGAATGACGTGCCAGGTGAGCCGAAGAAACCGGATAAGACGAAGGGCAAAGAAAAGAGGAAGAACAGTGCAGTCACTCGTGCGCGAGAAGATATCGGATTAGGTGACATGGGTTCTTCTACTTGAGAGGTATCAATTATACCATAGATAGCTTTGTATACTTAGGGACGTTGAAGATATTCTCCCTTGAAGAGCGTACACCATGCTACCATTTTAACACCCGCCTGACATAGCCTTCTCAAATCTACTAATATAGATTCACATTTTTCTTTCAGGCCAGAGTCATCCAATACAAAGCGTGGTGAATCCCCATACATAGTCCTCTCTTCCACTTTCACAATAACGCTGAAATTGGGATCTGGTTTTGGTGGCGTGGTGAATTTTGTATGTTGTGCGTTTTGATTTCAGAGTTCGAAGGATTTGAATGTGTGAGATGAGAATTTGTGATGGTTGTGGAGTTCGAATCAGCGATCTGGACAGCTACTATTTATTAGGGAGTCTGAGTACAGATTCTTAGTCGTGTTCAACAATTCTTGACCGTATTTCCGAACAGTATGTAAAACTATTGTTCTCACTATCATCGCTCACTCAGCCTTGTCTTTAGCCTTGTATCGGGAGTGTGAGGCGTATGTTCATCATTATTAGCGGACCACGCATGAGACTATTTTCAGCCGTGTCTACGAGTGGCGTAATCTATAGCCTTTACGATTTTCTCTTCCTTTGTCAACCTGAACTCAGCGACGTGGGTTTGAAACTACCAAGACTGCTTTCCAAGGTTATGAACCAATTAGAGGGTTGGTATTCGTGTAATTTGCACGTGATTCTCAGACAAGTATCCATAGCTGGGTTATCAGTTCGATCCGTCTTCCAGGCACAAACAACTACAATCCGAACACAACGTTCTTAGATCCAGATCGTTAGCGATAAATTACTAGCTTTTTTATTTTTAAAGTCTCCAGAAGTTTTGAGACTACGGGATCAAGTTGAGAGAGCGCTGTTCAAATAGGCTCCACTGATCCTCCTTCAGACATTCTCGTGCATGCCTTGCCTCCACATTCCACCTTCCAGATCGTACGAGTGAACAACAACAACAACAACCATCAGTCGAATGTTCCACTACCTCTTTTTCATACTGCCTGTTATACTTCTCATCCGCCATCGATTTGGAATACGTACGCCACGCAGAAACGCCACAATGTCCACCTCACGAAGCCGAATATCGTCCTTGGACTCCGATTTCGAATACCACTACACATTTACCGAGGCGTCGCCTGGATTTACGCGCCACGAAGTCTTCGAAACCTCGTTTGTACTCCGTCAGAAGCTACCTCTTGAACTCGTCACGCCGATCCTCAATTACGCCGAATGCTGGATGCGCAGTACGTACGCTTGCAAGGACGAAGTCGATGTTTACCAGGGCAATTTCAATGGAGGTAATTGTCGGTATTTGTGTACTGAGCCGATTGGGAATGATAGATTGAGTGGGATCAAGCCAGTCAAGAAAGTGGTGTTTGTGTTGGAGTCGAGGGATCAGGGGTGGAGTAACTATCCTGATGATCACGGGACCTACGACGGCAGTTGGACGTGGTTTGAAGCTCGCGCTGTCAACGCCGATGTTGTTGATGGAGCCGAATGTAACAACTCGGAGAATCGCGAGAGAATGCCAGGTCATGACGATAGCAGAGCACTGGAAGATCTTCCTTGGTTGGCGGGCGGAGGGAAGGAGATCACGAGGAATGTTCATGCTGGAGAGGATTGGCATACGCATATTATTACTTGGGCTGCTGATGATGAGGATGCTGATGGCGAGTGGGTTCGGGAATTGACGAGGGGGCAGGTTATCATTCTGTCTGCGCATGCTAGGTTTGTCTCTTCTTTTGCCATACGAACACTTGGAACAGATATTAATGAATCGACAGATTTCCTGGATGGGCTAATCGAGTCAGAAGTGCTAAAATTGCTGTCTATACGGCTGCAGTGCGTTGATATGGTGCGGGAATCACTATTGAGGGTAGGATGGTGTATTATTGGGAAATGGAACTTGTATCACTGATGATCAGAATTGATTAGATTATCATGTTTTGAATGGGCTTTCCAAAGCTATCATTTCATTTGCGAGTCTTTAAGTCGAGATCGAGCCTTTGAAATTCCTGCAGTATTGATTTTCAGATTGCCACAAATTTTGAGCTAACTATCTCAGCTTAGAGACTCGAAGACCCAACTAGTGGGCTCTCACTTCGGCGCCATCGTTCGTGAGATAGAGAGATTGAAACTAGACACTCACTGACAAACCTGTTCTTACACCCCATTATCCCAATACGACCTTTTTCCACTCTCGATTCGTCAATCTGGCCCAGGTGCCCTCTTCCACACGCGCAATACCAATTCTAAGCCACATCCTCATCCCACTCAATCACAAGCGCCGAGAGCCGATTTCCACTTCTCCCTTTTCCAACAACAATTAACTCCCTCATAAAAGCGTCATTGACTCTTCCAAATCCCTCTTCATTGTGTGCTTCGATATGCGAAAAGATATTTTGGGGAACGATCTCGGATATTTCTGTTCAGAGTTTGCGATTCGAGGACACAGATGAGTCGATATACACGTTGCCGCCAGCTTCAAAGCAATCGGCTTTCTCAGTAGGAACGAGAGGAGAGTAGAGAGGTCCACGTGGAAGGTGGATCTGACGCCTTACCCAGACTTTGGCTGAACTGGTCCAGAAATGGAGATGGCCTTGGTCGAAATCTTCTTCGAAATCTTGGCGAGGGGACCCCGCGATCAGTTGGGGAGACCCTATCCACTGTCTAAATTGACGAACGCTTCGATCGGTAGAGGAGGGGAGCTCTTTGCCACGCCGTTTGTCGTGCCGGATCCGTTGTAGCGCTCCATCGTCACCCTGGCGATAGAACATGACGTCTGATTCTTCTTCGGTGCTGCCTTCCCAGTTTATCCAGTTGGTGTTGATTGAACCATTCATCCGCACTGTCCAGCTCCAGCTCGGACATGGCACTGCAACGATGGATGAATCTTTCCTGAAAACTGGACAATGGAAACGATTCTTTTTCTGATCATGGACCAGATTCCAAGATAGGGCATACCCGAACTGAGACTCCGGTAGTCCCCAGTGAAATGCGTCGTCGCCAACCGCAGAAAGTGCCTGAGAGATACCAGTGAACGCATTGACGGTATCCCATTTGAAGCTGAGTTGTCGCTGCATGTAGGTAATAACGAGCATTTCGTAGAAGTGGTAGTAATCCTGCATAGCAACAGAGAAGTCGATGTCAGAAGGTCCCGCAACAGCGTAATGACGATTCAGATCTGTCTTCGAGATATTTTCAATGACGGTTTCCTCGAGCCAAGTCGCGCCCCAGCATCGCCAATAGATTTGCTCTCCTGTGAATATCAACATCCGTTTCGCGAGGACCTTTTCTTGCATTGTCCAAGCTCGCGTAACCCATTGGGAGGATTCAACTCCTTTGTAGTAAGAACCATCGATTACTGTCACCAGTGATTTGTCGCCTATGTGCAGCACATTTTGCTTGGTTTGACGTGTTCCAGAACGTATTCCGAATAAACCAGCGTTCGAATCGTCGGCGGCAGCAGCAATGATAACAAAGCTGGCCAATGAGTACACCAATCCCATTTGTGCCAGTTGTATTTTCTGAGATGAAAGGTCATCTTCAATGATGCAGAGCGCATCAACCCAGAGAAATCTTTCACCAACGCCCTTCAAAAGAAATATAGCATCTCTGATTGTAGCTGGAATACTGGCGTCAAGCTCAAGAAAGGCTCCATCCTGTCGCAATTGTGAGGAATTGTGGACCATATGCTTCAACGTCGCTGCTTTACCCCAGCAATAGCTAAGCGCAACGTATGAACTGCCTTCAGGCGCATCGACGATACACATCCGATGTACGTCAATAAGAAGTAAGGATGTCAAGACTTGAGGTGCGCATGCTGGCCATATCGACTTCGCATATTTATCCCCGTGGCATTCTTTGCAATTGTTGATCCAATAAGATATTAGGCTCAAGTCTGCTCGGGAGCTCATCAATCGTCCGCTAAATCTGCTTTTCTTCCCCAAAATAAGCCCTTTGCTTGAGGTTGCAGCGAAGTCACTCGTCCTCGGAATAGGGAGGCTGCATTCTTGCAGCTCGAGGATTGTCTTCCGTCGGTTTACTGATGGCTGTTCTTGTGGCAGGAATGGTCCCCAGGCTGTATCGCCAGCCTCCGGAACCAGGACAATGTCGATGTGACTTATCACTCTTTTGCGGCGAGTTGCTGTAGTGATATAGCCATATGGAGCGAAAATGACTTCGTAGGTATCATGGGGGTCATGATTAAGTCCTGAAAGATGGCGGCTGATTTCTTTACAAAGTATGCAATCCCTTTCCCGCTGGCTAATATTGTTGATTAGCCGTAGATTGAGGCGTCGTTCCCTGGTTGCGTTAGGATATGCTCGACAACGAGACTGTCATGTCTGTCTACCTTCTCTCGTCTTTGGAGTCGTCTTCATCTGTCTTATCTAAACTTTTGTCACTATCACTAGCTTCTTGGTACTCATTCTCAGCCTCTTCCCCCAACCCGCCGAATGGTGCCTCTGCCGGGTGGTCTCGAAACGCGAAGTCCTCGATTTTGAGCTGGACGCAAAGCGCACATAACGACACTATAGGTTGATTGACAAGGAGGAGAGGCTTTAGGCAGCGCGATTAGCACTAGAAACAGAGAGAGGGGGTTCAAGCATCGGAACCACTCGATCGATCGATCGTATGCACGAGTTGGCTCACTCAACGAAGTCGACAGCCCATATATGACTAGAACCATCAATACCCAAAGATTCTCCCAACAGTTGCTACAAAAAGAAAGCGTATGATAGAATTTTTGATGTGGTAACGAAGAAGGATGATGTATTGTTGACTATTCGAACAAAGGTCGAGGTTCGCCCAACATCAGCCCTCATGTGATCTGAACAGCACTTTATACATACTTATTAAAAGATTTTCTTTCCATTCAAAGACCGGCAGGAAAGTGAATGTCGTTTTCATAGCGTACACTACCAAGTCACGTGGAGTGGATGAGGTGATCAGACTCGCAAGCTCAAAGGATCTAAAACGTTCCATTCAGCAACAACTCTCTCACCACTTCCAACGAACATCATTCCAAATTGATCGTTATGTAGCCCAACGTCTGACCTCCACTTCTTCTTCCTATCATGACTCGTACGCGTATCGTACTTACGATAGACAAAGTTGTCAGCAGGAGAAAGCATGGCTGCGAGGTCGAATTATTGAGGAGACTCCAATATACTCATTCTTCAATCTTAGCTAACGCTGATTTTGAGTAGACTCGGAACTTCATTTTAACCGCCTTCTCCCCTGCTAACGGGCGAGATTCTAAGGCTTGCTGTACTCACCAACTTGATATTTGGGCTCAATCTCGAGGAAACGGGGTCATCTTTGCTCTTTATGGCGCGAGACGTTTCTGGGAGCCTGTCTATGGTAATTGCTGTGAACACGATCATCTAAATGGTAGCGAATCGATGGGGTTTGACCAAGCTGTTATAATATGGGATAAATACTGTCACTGAACCTGGTCGAGATCATAGCTCAAGCTGTGAATACTTTCCCCATCTCGGTCAAGGAGAGTATGCTTGCTCTGGTAGCAATTTTGCAGTAAAAATTTCCACGAAGCACGCCATAAATGATTCAAAGTGCGTGGGAGAATATAATTGCTGCCACGATATGAGAAGGGTTCAACAAATGAGGTTTGACGAGGCACCTGCCCGAGCAAGTGGAATGGGCACGCTAGATCAAGTACATACGCTTCTGGAGAAATGTCGTGGAAGGTGTTGTGTGCACCTTCCGAGTTCTTAGGTATCTGAACTTCTGCCCAATCAATACCTCTTGGCTTCGGGGGAGCCCATGGTAAGCTGTGGACCCTACCGTGGTACACAACGACGCCCTTTTCGTTGTCCTTTGATCACTGTTCGCGTACTTATTCTCTAAAAACTCGTCAGGAAAACCAACATCTCAACGCTGCTGGCCACGACTTAGCCCCTAACAATGGTATCTTCTTCCATTCGCCAGCGATACAACAGTTTAAAGGATTCGCTTCCGCAGAAGAAGAACATCGCTACAACTCACCTTGCCAGAGGGAGTTCTGAAGAGGTCGCCAATAGCCAAGTCCAGAATGAGTCTCCAACATCTTCAATCACCAAGGAGAAAGATGGGGATAAAACGAGTACGACGTTGAATCCTGAAAGCGACAGCAACGGCTTTGCCGACGACGATCCTGCAGTGAGAGATATTCCATGGACCGTCAGGAGAATCGTGAGCCTAAACGATGATCCAACACTACCGACTTTAACATTTCGATACTTTGCCTTGTCGTTCCTCTTCGTCATTCCTGGTGCCTTCCTTTCTCAAATGTCCCGTTTCAGGACAACATCCGCACCATATTCCAACCTCTTCGTCCAGATCGCGTCTAACTACGCTGGTCTGGGTTTAGCCAAGATCCTGCCGGCTGTTTTTGTGAGAATACCATTCACTAAACGTGGTTTCAGTCTGAACCCAGGACCTTGGTGTGTCAAGGAGCATGTACTTGTTACAATTACAGCAGCATCGGGAGCAACATCCAATATCGCATAGTAAGTAATATTGCGTTGGGTGAGTTTTATACAGTACTAACAAACATATTAGTGCACCAGTATCGCTAGCAGAGCTTTATTTTAAAACCAAGCTACACCCAACGATCGCCATTAGTTTCATGTGGGCTGTTGTTTGGATTGGCTTTGCTTATGCGGCTATTGGTCGACAATTCTTGCTATATGACCCAGAATTTCCATGGTACGAACTCTCATCACTTACCCGAGATCATAACATTTGATACTGACATTTTGAATAGGTTCTCAGCGTATGTTAGTGTTGTATTCGTAGCGTGTGCAAGCTAATATATCCCCAGACTGTCGCAGACCGCCCTGTTCGAAACCCAGAAGAAGCAAAATTTGAATTCTACATCGTCCTCCCGGAAGCAGATGAGTGTCTTCTTCTCGGTGCTCACCTTCATCACCCTGTGGCAATTCCTTCCAGAATTTGCGTTCCCGTTCTTGCAGTCTATGGCGTTTCTATGCTGGGTTGCACCAGATAATTCTGTTGTCAATTTCGTTGGAAGCGGTGCAGGCGGAATGGGCTTTATGAATCTTTCTTTTGACTGGTCCGCGATCAGCAATACTTACAACCTCTTTCTTACTCCTTGGTGGACACAGGTCATTGTCTTTATTGCCTTTATAATTAACTGTTGGATTCTTATACCTGCCGCCAAATGGGGAAATCTAGGATCGTATAAGCATGGATTGATGGTCAACCGTCTCCTCACCAGTAAGCCCGCCTGTAACAAAACTCACCTGTCCTACACTAATCAGTCTCATCACAGGGAATGGCACGGAATACCCCGTCACCAAGCTACTGGGGTCCGACATGTCATTCAACCAGACCGTCTACGAAGAGAATGGATCTATTTACGCCGGTACCCAATTTCTGTGGGGAATGTTCTTTGACTATGCAGCCTATACGTCTGCAATAAGTTGGTCACTCTTCTTCGGGTTCAGCAAAATAAAATCCACGTTTGCCAAAATGAAGGCGAGCTGGGCTGCCAAAGGATCGAAGTCTATCAACTTCCAGTATACTGATCAACTCAATGTTCTGCAGCGTGCCTATCCTGAGGTACCGTGGTGGTGGTGAGTTGCTCCAAAACTCGGGAGCGATAATCCGTTAATCTGTCAAACAGGTATGCCACATTGTTCGCTGTGGCATTTACAACTATCATGGGATCCGTCATTACGGGCCACCTCTTCATCCCCACACTTGCAGTATTTGTTGCCCTGATTACAGGAGCAGTTATGGTCATAGTCAGTACTTATATCCATCTGAGATGCCAAATAGACTGATAGAAACTTTTAGCCTTTAGGGTGGCTATACGCCCAATCCAACTTCCAACTAGTAAGTCCTTTCAGTGATCGAGAAATTTGCAAAAGCCAATTATCACTCAACAGGCAATTGGAACTGTGAACGAGCTCCTATACGGCCTCATCGTCAACGCCGTGAAAGGACACAAAAACCCAACTGGAGCCACGGTATACAGCTCCATTGCCGGCGACGCATGGTATCGTGCCCAAATCATGCTTCAAGATCAGAAAATGGGTCACTATATGCACATCCCACAGCGTGCAGTCTTCTTCTCTCAACTCTTTGGTTCTTTTATTGGTGTCCCAATAAACTACGCTGTAGTACGCTGGGTCATAAATACGAAGAGAGATTTCCTAAACGGAACCTTGGAAGATCCAAACCACCAATGGACTGGACAAACTCTGACGCAAATGCTGACAACTAGTGTACAATACGTACTGATAGTAAGCTCATTTCTCACCTAAATTTTCAATCTCCTTACTGATTACGGACTTGTGTAGGGACCAAGACGCCTCTTCGCCCTCGCACCATTCACGCCGCTTCCCTATGGCTTCCTCGTCGGAATCCTAGCCCCCCTTTTGATTTACTGCCTCCACTGCCACTTCCCAAAAGCCAAATTACACCTCTTCAACAGCACAATCCTTTTCTCCTGCCTCTCCCATTTCTACGGCAACCTCAGCACCGGCCCCTTGAGTGCTTTCCTTGGCGGCTTCGTAGTAATGTATTGGTTTCATCGATACAAATATGCTTTATGGAGTAGGTATAATTACATCCTTGCTGCGGCGTTTGATGCAGGGTTTAATTTCAATATGTTACTTATTTTTCTGGCGTTTGGGGCGGGAGCGGTTGTCAAGATGCCAGAGTGGTGGGGAAATGATGGGAGGAGTGTTGAGAGGTGTTTCGCTTTGGAGAGGGAGCAGATTTGATTTGTGTGTTTCAAAGGCGGCTTTGAGGATGATTGTGGAGATAAAGAGACTGGATAGAGCCCATTTCCTGGAAGCTATGATTAAAAACAATGGTGATCTAATCTGGGCAACTAATCACCTTGACCTTTTGCATTGGTCACCGCTACATGCGCACTGTACGAAAAAGAAGAAACCGCTGGATAAAGGAGACTCGCTAACAACAATTACCAGAACTCCCTTTTATATTTTCAAAATGTCTTCAGACTACGAGGTTGTCTCATCAGCCGCAATGGATTCATTGAGCCTTGGAGATAACCACCAAAATCTTCCAGCCACATCAGTCAGTATGCCAGTCTAAAAATAATCAGCAACTGCACTTCTCGACCTCCCACTAGATATGTGTCCGATCGTTCTCGGAATCAAGTTGCTATATTTAACTTGACAACGCAGAAAAGAGTTGTGCAGGCTGTAAACTAAGCTATTCATGTACAAGACAAGGCTGAGAACTTTCTGATAAGTCTAGCTGCTGTACTGTATTTTGAAGCGTTTTCGCTCCCGAGCTCGCTCTGAAAACTAGTGGTTAAATACTTGTGTGATGCGGTAACGTAGTTGATCATTTTTAGTATACTCAGATATCCTTGTAAACCAAAAGTCAGCTACTTTTTCTTTCATTGCTAGATCTTCCCCTACAATGATTACGATACTCATCCACAGCAGCAATGATCGGCCCGTTATCAGCTGACATGGCTGCCACATGCTATCTTCCCCTTCGAAGTCGAAACATCCTCCTTCTACTCATCAAACCTTTTTACATCCCTTCCATTTAAGCTCAGCGACTAGCTATCATCGTGCTTGTTTTTGGAGTTTTTATCGTTGACAATGCTATTGCACTGGACGAGCCTTTTGCATCTTTTGGCCTCTTAGGAGTAGCAATGTGTCATCTCATCATCTTACCCCTAGTTTCATTCATTGATAGCTTTCGTGGACGCCATGCTTTCACACGATTGTCCATCACATGACCAACTAGCTAACGAATTCGCGACATTGGAAATCGAGTTGCCAGAGACCGAAACAGGACCGACCAAACAAACAAAAGGAAAACAAGCCGTCTAGGAAAGGGAAACTGGCTAAGGAAGATCAGTGCAAAAGCGAAGAATGCCGAGCAAATGGAGCCATCGTACGGAAGATTGTCGAACTCGGCACGAGACGGCGAGGAGAGTGTCGAGAGGACGAACAAAAAGAATAATACATGAATGGATTGATGGGTTTGTAACTAGTCTCACCAGTCTCGAAATCAAGCAGCTGTGCTCAAGGGAAGAGAGATCTAGAAGAACTATAAAATATGTCACTAATAGACAAGGCTGAGAACAACCCCATGAATTTCAGTCCTTCGCACATCACCTGGTTGAAATCTGCTTGAAAAAACAGCTCTCTAGACCATTATTTATACACACTGGTGCTGCCAACAAAGACAACTTGAACCGAAGCACATGCTGCAGTCGCAGCAAAAATCTCCACAGGCCGCGCATTGGTAGTAATAGCTAAGGTCGAAGCAAACAACAACGAGGGTTCAATAATGACTATAATTCGTATCAAAAGCTTGTAGATAAAGAAGAGGGCGATAATCGCTATTGAGGGGTAGAGCGTGGAGATGATGACGGTAATGACTTTGCCTGCCTGGAAGAAATATTTGTCTGGGTACTGTATCAGACCCATACTGTCTTCTCCCAATTTAGGCTTCTGAATGGCAAAAACTATCAGCTTTTGGCTACTAATAGTTGTTCTAGAAGCTCGAGATCTTACCTTGAATTTGTGTGGAAACAATCTGTGCAAACGAGGAACGATTTTGACAGCTAGCACGCGAGATATAGCATCCCAGTTTCTTCTCAGGACCTAGCGCAACAGGAACTGGGACTTGCTCTTCTTTCCATGGACGTTTTTCATATCCCTCGAGGAAGAGATCACCGCCTCGCTTTCTTGCGAGCCATTTTTGGAGGGGTTTGAGATCATGTTTACTGGGTCCGAGTAATTTATTGATTTCAGCTTGTTGGAGAATGGCTGTATCTGGAGGATGGCTAAGCAATCTGGACGAAATTTCGTATCATCTTACTTACTATACTGTCAAGCTTCTCTCGTATGGTTACGACAGTTCGCCATTGTACCCCATTTGATTGCATTATTTTTGCAGCACTACGTTCGTGTCTGTGTAAAGGAGAGTTCGCATCGGGTGCATTGTGATCTTCCATGGTAAATTCGATGAGGTCTTGTTCGAGGTGAACGAGCTCGGCTTGGAGGTAAAGCAAAGAGCGAGCATCTAATTCTGTAAATCTACGAAATATCAGGAATCCTCTCTCAGTGCTCATAGCCTTTGCCAATCTGGGGTAGCGCCCAGCTTCACTCATATTTTAAGTTTCGAGTGTCGTATCGAAGTGAGGAAACAGTCGGGCTGTGGTGTGCATAAGGAAAGTTTGGTGTCGCTTCGGCAACTTTATCTTCAGTACGAGAACCAAGCTTTTTCGCCTTGCCTCACGGATAATGGGAACAAGTCCTGAGTTCTTGCTCTTATTGCTCTCCGTTTCGCATTCTCTTCGACTACCCGTCACCTCCGAGCGCCATTTGCACCATACACGTGTTGCAACAGTTCTGTTAAAATGTCCTCTTCGCCATGGACGTGGGACACTAATCGGCAGGCTTACTTCATTTGGTCTACTGAAGAGAGCGCATATGTGTATGCAGACGGATGGTTCGCGTGTCTACGCTGTAGGTTTCGTTTTTGCCACGATCAAGATCTAATATCGATCTACGTTGCGCTGACCCAAAGCATTGTAGACACAAGCGCAAACTTCTACCAACGAGGCTTCCAGCGCCGCTACTCCCACTCAGTACGAAGCTTCTCGGGACTATGCTTTGCCGATTCAACAATTGCTCAGCTCTCCATGAGCTCTTAATCTGAGCCACATACCAGCGAACCACTGTATGCATTCATCGCAGCCGAGGATCTGGATGCTACTGCAGGAGCAGAAAGACCAGATACGGCTTCACGATCACTCGCTAGTGGTCGTGTCGTCATACCTCCACGAGCATTTGAGACAAGAGTATTCCTCAATTCCAAAGTCGATATCACAATACAACGAGCAGTGTATCGATTCCGAGCTTTAGGCGACACGGGAGCAAGTCGTAACATAATAGGGAGAGATACACTCGAAAAGTTGAAGAGGGGACCTAAGGGGTATTAAGAACGTATCCATGAGGAAAGATAATACGGGCGGGCATTCTCAGGACTCGGCGGGAAAAAGGTCATGCCAACTGCATCCACTGCCATAACCTTCAGTCTTCAGGACACAAAAATGCGCGACGGCAGAAAATAAAATCTTTACAGAGGTGTTCTACATTGTTGAGTCGTGCGGTAGCGGCTTCCATTTTGTTCTCTGCAGCGAGTTTCTATTTGTAAACGGTATTTCTCCGAGGCCTTGGACAAGAACAGCGAGGATTGGGGGCCCACCCCAGCTATGTGGACGAAGAAACGGAAGAGGGTAAGCCACACCTGTCAGGAGCCCATCGTTATCGCTATTGCTAACGCCTGTCAGAGGAAGACGAGAGGCTTAAGAGAGAAGCAGGCCAAATAGCTCTTCAGGCGCAGCAAGAGCATCAGCAAAGAGCAGAGCGACAAGCTGCCAGAATAGCCCGTCAGGCGCCGTGAGTGGAAGTGTAAATAATTACCTCAATGGCTGGCTTCACCAACAAAGCCAAGTCATTGTCAATGGTCCGCAGAAGAATGTCCTACGCACTAGTGCATGGTCAGAATGATCATAATTTCCGTTGTTTTTGCCTTTCGTCAGTCCAATATGTGCCTTGATGAAATCCACAAATTAAAAACCTACCACACTTTGCAACAACGTGAGGGGCCGGTCCTGACATAGCCACTGCCACCAAGAATCACACATGACTGAAATGCTTAAGCTGATTCGATGACGAGGTTCTGTTGAACGATGACTCTGTTGAGATCAGCATGTTGCTGTTTACGATCTTGTTGAGCTGATCGTGCAATTAACATGTGATAATCGTCGTGCAGAATCGTGGACGGAACCTGAAATCGAAACCGGAGAACCGAGAATTGGAAGCCTCAAAGGAAAGGGAGAAGAAAATGAAGAGGGAATATCTGCGAGGGTAAAAAGGGAAGAAGGGAAAAAAAGGAAAATCAACAACACGACAGTTTCGGAGCAAACTGTAGATATGTTCCCACTCGGAACTCCAGATTTTATTTCTTTTGTACATTTTCGACTCATCCTATCCACCCTCATCCCTCCTCGGTCTTCGAAGACAAGAGACGCACAAAATCCGGGGGTCTCCAAAGTCTATGGTGCATTCGCAATTGGGAATCAAAGAAGAAGAAATCATAGTGTATCTCACACATGCAGCAGAAAAGCAGTTCGCACCTCCCATATATAAAGAGAGATCATCTCAAAGGCAAAGGCTCCTCTCCAAACAGCTCGATCCTCGTCACATGCGCTCTGATCATATCCCAAATCGAGTTTTTGAGGTTGTACTTGACACCATACTCCTTAGCCGTGTCCTTGACAATGTCCGCAATCTCGGGATAGAATGCCTGGCTGACGTAGGGGAAGAGGTGGTGTACGGCTTGGTAGTTTAGGGAGCCGCAGAGGAATGTAGTCATCCAATCTCCGTGTGCGAAGTCGAGCGAGGCTTCGATTTGAAGGGCTGCCCAGTCTTCGTTGATATTGCCTTCGGCGTCGGGGACGGGCCAGGCAACGTCGTCGTTTACGTGGGAGGCTTGGAAGATGAGGGTGAGGTAGACGGACCAGACGAGGTCTGTGACGGTGTGGAGGGCGAGCATGCGGAAAAATCCGATGTTGAAGGAGGTGATTGGGAGGATGTAGTGTTGGGCAGCGTAAATGGTCTATACAGCGTTAGCTTGCAGGCACTTCGCAAATAAGAAAGCATGCTTACAGTGACGATCAAGAACCACATGTACTCGGATGCTTGTGGTGGGTTGATACGGATGTGTTTGTACTGGAAGTCATAGAAGACGTTCTTCCATTCGGTCAACTTTCGGGAGAGTACCAATTGACTGTAGAGAGGCAGCCAGTAGTACTTCTGCCAGCTGTAGTGGTTCCACCATGGCTGATCGCCGTGGACACGAATTGACCCTGGGTCATCAGAGACAATGTCTGGGTCGGCACCGGCGACGTTGGTGTATGGGTGATGTCCGAGACCGTGCTGATAGATCCAGAGAAGTGTGCTCAATCCGGTGAAGGACTCGTATACTCTTCGGAGAGCAGTCCAGACTAGGGGTGATTTGGAGAAGGAAGCGTGGCAGCCGTCGTGGCACAGATAGAAACCCATCATGGCGCATGTCCAGCCATGGAGGGCAGCACCGATCCAGGGAACGAGAGCAAAGGTCCACGAGGTTGGTTTCCACATCATGGTGAAATATGTGGCCACGAAGAAGACACTGAGGAAGGCATACGTCCACAACATCACTGGTGCGTCTCTTGGGTCTTTGCCTAATTTCTTGAAGTATGCCTCCACCCTGTTCTGCACCACTCTATAGAACTCGCTCTGCTCAGAATACTGAGGCATATTCGTCTCCTTCAGATCTCCAATGTAGTACTTGCTGCAAGATTGTTAGTCGCGTTCGTGGTCACGGGAAATTTTGATGTCCCAACAAAAATTTGCATACGTACTTAAGAACTTTGGTGTTTTTCTCCGAGTGCAGAGACTCGTACAGCGATGTGGCATCTCGACCAACGGAGAGGAGAAGAAAGTCGCGTCCTCCTGGGTGCTTGTCGACAAACTTTGTCAAGTCGTAAACTTTTCCGCGAACAGCGACCCATGGCTTCTCAACGCTGTTGGCAGCCTCGAGCTCTTCGATGGAAATCTGCCTCAATGGCCGGCCATTGCGAGCGGAACCGCGAAGCTTGACGGCCTGCTTCTGTGCGATGCGTGAGGACGAGACAATTTCCTCCTTGGGGATAATCTCGACGAGGGCGGATGCTCGATGCATGATGATGGTTGGATGACTTCAACTTTTTTTTTGAAGCTCACGCCGAACTCGGAACTGGTGCAGGTACAGGACTCTGCTGCTGCTATCGAATAGCAATAAAAGAAAAGAATGGCAGCTCTGGGGGTCGAGGTCCAGAGGTTATCAAATATGAGTTGTGGAAAGCAAGGGCCTACTTAAATGAAATGTTTCCCCAGAGTTTTAATCTACAACAAGCCGGCCGCGGTTTATTACCCATCGCTCTGCCACCCTTTATCATAAAGGAGCCCGCACGTGTAGAATCGGGGGTCTTTACGGCACTCAGGTCGAACCTCCTGAGGCAAAGCGTTTTGAGCGAATCAAATCGATCCAAATCCTCAACGGTGGTGGATGTACCTCTCAACGTGTCTCGCTTAAAGTTGGGAATGCGAAAAAAACCAATTTATGCCCGTCTGCGTCTGTTTCTGGAGCAAAAGAACCGCCTTCAGGGCCCTGGCTATGTTCCGGTGCCTTGTATCAAGTTCCAATCGCTGCTTTACAACTGTCACGGCGAAGGAATTCCGGAATTACCTGCGATTATATTGAAAAGGTCTCCTCACAAACGACCCTTTCCCGCGTGAGAATCGAAGGGACAGATTTGCTTGCAGCTTGGGACAGGGGTTTTGCTTCTAGGGTCTCATCAGCCGCGTCCCTTGGTCCCTTGGAGGCTGATTCCTGCAGCGGGTCGACTAGGGCATTTTTCGAATTTTGACAGATGCACCCAGGCAGGCCAAGGGGGCTGGCCAGATGAGATTCCGAATTTTATAGATGCGCACAGCAGCGCATACCCAGCTCTTGCAATTCCCTTTGCCGTCGGAATGTGATCAGGTCGTCAAATACACCTTATCGATGGACCATTCAGTGGATGCGTACCATCATGATTTCCATGCCGAGTCTTGAATTGGTGCGATCGAACACGCACGACATTGAGTCGGCATGTTCCTTCTGCACGTCGTTCTAGAGTGTCTTAGATCATCGCGATCCGCTGTACTAATCACATGGTCCCGTACTCAACGTGAGGTCCGCCGTGATTTCCCGCATCTGTCGTAGCCGTCAACTGCTTGAAATGCGTGAGCATGGCAAGTTTCACAGCCCATACCGACCCACCTTCGCCTGAAATATACTTCCAGCGATAGACAATCCATATCTCGAAAATTGCACTTGTCAGGAGTTGGGTAGCGGCCGCAATAATTTGTGGAGCATGACTTCTGTTACTCTCATGGTTTGATGAAGTCCGCGAGAAAATTACTAAGATTAGGGCTTTTCGCCGGAGGGAATGGGTGTATATACTGTATGCATGTTATATGCAGGCACCGAGACAGGTGATTCGCTCATTCTGTGCTTTTCGCCGTGGTAGAATTTACGAGGTAGGCTTCTTGAAAGCCGTCTTTTTGAACTCGTAAGAGTTTCTACGGGTTTTTGGATATAAAAATAAAATTACTAGGCATTCATAGCCCAAGACACGATCTCGAGAATATTCTGATGATTCTATGTTTGTTCCGGGCATGGAATAGCCAGGGCGCTTTGTGGAGGATCTACTGCAAGGATCTTCTCACATGGACAGCATGGAGAAGCACTCATTTACAGGTAACTCTAAAGCTTGACTGGCGATTACGCGACTGGCCAAGAGCGCTTCTCATCAATGTTTATGATTCATTTCCCGGAGATGCACCACGGACGTATTCAAGAGAATGCGAGCAAAACGAGCTTCAGAGAAATGGAGGTCTGGCCAAGCGTTCGCAGTAAAAAAATGCCTGCAAATCACAGCGATCGCGGAGGCAAATGATCTGTGGCAACGTGGCTATGAAACGATCGGGATAGTTGTTCTAGAAACATGTATGTAATGTTCGCCGCCCCCCATCTCCAAGGGGCTTTTGGGATATGATTGCTGGTGATTTCGTCCATTCTACAAAGTCGCGATAAGTTTGTGATCAATCGCGCAAGCTCCAGCGTGAAGTGGCATGGAATCCCGTAGATAGTGTATGAAATAATAAGCCATTGCATCAATGAGTGGTGCCTCTTAATGCATTTCTATTAGCATAAGAGCTTTGAGCCAGTTAGGCAGGCTGTTCAATAATGGAAGCAACGTTCACTTGCGCGTCTCTGGTTGCTACTCCTCACATGAGAATCAGATGTTTACAGAGCCATGACAGCGGATCAACAGTCAAGTTCTGACCCCAAGAGGTGAATAGCTGGCTATCATCCGGAGAAACTCACATGTTTTACGATGGTTATTTCCCCATGCCAAGAGTACTTCACCACGAACGTGATCAAAGGGTTTGAAGATTGAGAGCCGAATCCCAAGAGCACGTCTCCGCATCAGTTGTGGCAATCCATGACTTTTGATACGAAGGAGTGTCAATTTCGAATTGTTTGATCCTCCGGGTCATCTTCGCCAGCTGCTAGGATTCAATGAGAGGGCCTTCTAACTACCGAAAAGTTAACCGAAATTTGTCTCAACATTGGTATTTTAATTGAGTTTACGGAGGAGCGAAAAGAAACATAAAATGAGGAACCATAGGGACCATTTGAGAATGTCACGTTTAGGGCATTGCACAGGATCTCGCTGTAGCCAGAATGATGATAGGTTGTGTCGTACGAAACCATAAATCGAGTTGTCAAAATCCCATAGCACCGGTCACGAATATCAATGAAGCTTTTCGTGAGATTTGAGAACTCTACATAAGCGAGATATTACCGTGGTTGACGTCCTGCGCTATCTTGTATCTGATTTCTTCTCGCCCTGCCAAGAATGAAGAAACTGAACTTGGGACATCAACACATTACACTTCTAGAACACCGGGTGCCCCGAGAATCTGATAAACCTGGGGATAGGATCTTGGTCCGTTTCAAGATGAGAAATTACGAATGGCCCGGGACCTACCTTCCATGCATAGATTGCCCGCGGGATGCTGAGGAGCACATACCAGTACATAGTAGGGCTTTTATGGCGCACGCGAGCACGCGACCTTTGGAAATTCCGAGAAATTTTAGACCAGGACCTCGCGACTTCAGCATAAGAGGCCTTTGAGAGGTGGAAACTGGGAGATGACTTGGTGGCCTGTTGAAAAAAAATTCGACAAGCAGAGTGAGAACAACCAAGATCAAAAGAAATTAGAATGTTGTTAGGCAAGGGAAAGCGTTGTTCGGACATGTGGAGAACTTCGAAAAATAGAGATGCACCCAAGCAGGACGTTATTCCCTTACTTTGTTGATGCCGGGCTTATCGATGACCCGTACAAGTTATTCCGTCTCAAAACGGTTATAAGGGTAGAGGCGGTCAATATGCAGTGTCTTCACCGCTATTTAAGTCGCGCTTCTGAGCATGTCACTTGGCAAGTCAGTGAAGCAAAAATGCGGACCTGAGGGTATTCTTGTTGAGGTTGAACAAACAAGGGAGTAATTCAGGAGATGCACGCTGTTCTGGCCGCACGTGTGAGTGACGTTGAGGCTCATACTTAGTCCATGCACCAAACGACGATCGTCTCGCCCATCGGACCAACCATCGAATTGTCCCTGCAGACAGAGCCTCCAATGACGGTGGATATCGTCATGACTTCAGTAGCTATGTTTTTGTGCTCATGTCGCGTTCGGCGAGAGGATAATCCTTCTATACGCACTGTACACCCGAATGCGAAGATTATACCATTGTGTCGCTCCAGCGGTAACACGGTTAACCTTCGGGAACGTCCTTACAAATTCAATTGCCACTTCTGGTTACAGACTTGTGATGGCTCCTAAAAGAAAGAGATCTAGCCTTGCTACTGCGAAGGCAGAGATACCCCTTCTACCTCTATCATCTACACTACTACCGAAACGACGAGCACCTTCGCGGACCGCCTCTCAGTCCGTGACGAATCCAGACGAGAATTCTCAAGTTCTTGATGGCCCCAATGCTACTAGAGCTTCTCCAGATAGTGACATGAATGAGGATTTGCCCCTGAATCTTCCAGCTGAGCCAGCTAAGAAGAAACGCGCATCAGCAGCAAAAAGGACAGCTGATTCCTTGACGTCTAAAGTGGCACCCAAAAGTGCTGGTGTGAAAGATGAGCCTGGCGCAGAAGCATTGGGTGATCCAGAGGCTAATGGCGACGAGGCTGCAGATGAGGAGGAACTAACAGAAGCTCTTTCGCGGCCGCCTCCAATAAATAGCAACTATCTGCCTCTTCCATGGAAAGGTCGATTAGGCTATGTAAGATTTGTGATATAAGAAAGAGAGGATTTGAGCTAATGAATATGGCTAGGCATGTTTGAATACCTACCTCCGCTATTCCATTCCTCCAGTATTCAGCTCTCGAACATGTCGCATAGCCTCCATTCTCGAACATCGCCACCCACTTAAGGATCCTTCGCAGCCCGAACACGCCACCAAGAATCGACCAGACAAGGAGCAACCGGCAGACATAGCTCGAGGTCAGAAGTGGGTCGAGGCCCTGGGGCTGGCAAATGCTCGGGATATCATCACAATGCTGAGGTGGAATGACAAATATGGGATCAAGTTCATGCGACTTAGCAGTGAGATGTTTCCCTTCGCTAGTCACGAGGATTATGGATACAAACTGGCACCCTTTGCCACGGAGACTCTGGCAGAGGTTGGCAAAGTAGTGGCAGAGTTGGGCCATAGAGTAACTACGCATCCGGGTCAGGTACGTACTTGTACTTGCGCGGTCTGAATACATAGATTGATGATTGCCATAGTTCACCCAGCTAGGTTCGCCGCGCAAATCAGTCGTAGATAGTGCGATTCGAGATCTGGCGTACCACGACGAGATGTTGTCACTGCTCAAACTACCACCTCAACAAGACCGCGATGCGGTTATGATTCTTCACATGGGTGGCATGTTTGGATCAAAGCCGGAGACACTCGATCGCTTTCGGGAAAACTACGCGAAGCTTAGTCCATCTATCAAAACCCGTCTTGTTCTAGAGAACGACGATATGAGCTGGAATGTGCATGATCTCTTACCTATTTGTCAGGAATTGAACATCCCTATGGTGCTTGACTTCCATCACCACAACATAATTTTTGATGCCGAAAAGATACGAGAAGGGACAAAGGATATCATGGAGCTGTTTCCAGTGATACGAGAGACATGGACGAAGAAAGGGATCACGCAGAAAATGCACTATTCTGAGCAGACGCCTTCTGCCATCACACGAACCCAGAGACGAAAGCACAGCCCGCGGGTTGCAACATTGCCACCATGTGCTGACGATATGGATCTTATGATTGAGGCGAAGGATAAGGAGCAAGCTGTCTTTGAGCTTATGAGAACTTTCAAATTGCCCGGTTTCGATAGGATTAGTGACATGATCCCGCATGTGAGGAAGGATGACAATAAACTGATCATTCGGCTAAAACCCAAAACTCCCAAGAAAAAGAAGACGAAGGTGAAAGATGAAGAGCTGGATGAATTAATGGAAGATGTTGCACAAGAAGTGGAAGAGAAAGAGCAAGAAGTTATACCGGATGAAAAAGTGGGAATGGGCGGACCAGAAGGAAGAGTCTACTGGCCTCCTGGAATGGAAGAGTGGCTGAGGCCGAAGAAGAGAGAAGTTAAGCCTAAGGATGATGCAAAGAAGACACCAAAAAAGAAGGTCAAGGCTGAGGAAAATGGAGTCGATGAGAGTGCTACTAAGGTCGGAGAAAAGAAGCTGGTAGCTAAGAAAGTAGCGAGCAAGCAACAAGCGACATCGGAGGGAGGTAGTTTTGACATATTTGATTTGGACGAGCATGAAGAGACGGAGGTTGTAACTACGCGCAAGGTGGCGTCTGCTCGGAAAAGCAAGAGAGGTGGTAAAGTGAGCTATGCTGAGCTTGAGCACTCCGAGGCTGAGTAGATTCTGTACAGTCAAAGCAGAAAAGGCATGGTGGTCACTTATTCCTCATTTTTCAAAAATGTATTCCAGCCCAGACGCATTCTCGCTCGGGTATAGTGCCAGACCTCGCGCAGCCCTTCTCCCATCGATCAGTTCTCCAAGGTCATATTGTCAGCCATCCAGCGAAGTCGTTCCGCACCCGTTTCACCAAAGGGGTGGATATAATGGTAGTATAGGCTGTTTTCTTTCAACCATGAGAGAGGAGCTGAACCTATATATTCCACGATCCAGACGTTTTAGGAAACTGAAGGGCTGCTGCCAAATTTTTGGCTGCCCATGTCGCTGGCCACAATATCTCCGGGGCACCCCAGATTAGGTTTGTGTTATCGCTCATAAGCTAAACGATCCCCTCGTTGGAATGCCATATTACCAGAGCGTCCAATTTCGGTATCTTGTAGTTGGCCAGAGCCAAAAGTAGCGCTCTCCAGCCACTAAGGCGGAGGTATATCCAATCAAGATGCAGAGCTTCCAAAGTGCTCGAGCGCCTCCCAACAATCGTTTCGAGGTTTTTGAGGTCCGCAGATTCACCTTCCAAGATCAAGGTCTTCAGTCTCGGGAGATAGACGCCTTGGGCAAGTTCCTGGATAGCATTATGCAAGACTCCCAACAGCTTGACACCTTCCAATCTCAACGTCATGAGTGTTTGTGATATAGGTACGAGGAGACGAGATATTGACTTCTGTTCTTCCAAAGACGACCCATCCATTAACCATGCAGGGGGAAATTCCATGGTCAGCCCGACGCACTGCGCCAGAAATTGCCAGGCGGGAGTGGTTCTGGACGAAGCCTTATGTCTGTTCATGATGCGCGAAAGCTGTTACAAGCTAACTCGACCATTTCGCGCTTCCTTCCACCTGCTGGGTTGACTAAAGCCATACATCAAGGGGGTGTCGCTTTCGCGCATAGCAGCAAAGCACATTTCAAGGGTGAATGCCAATCGATCCTCACTACTCACCAGTCAGCCTATTCGAGCTCTTACTTTTCCCGACGAAGAAGTAACAGGTCTGAGGTCGCTACTAACCATTGTGTTGGACTTGGCTCATAAAACATTACCCACTTCTTGTTCACACTGCTCTAATGTATTATGTGGACTGTTCCTCACCATCCCGCACTTCTCAAGTCATCCACAAGATCAAATTCATGGAACGGTCTAATACCTCCAGCCAACTCCTTGAAGATGATGGTCAGCATATGAAGATAGAGCCCCCGAGCCAGCATCTTCTTGTGGCTGCGCCATATTTAAAAGCTTTGAGAGCGCCAGCTTTTAATATCCGGGTCTTCTGGACTGACTTGGTGTTGAGAACATATGCTGTCGCCCATTCTTTTACCTCCTTGACAGACCATACAGCCTGAGTGAAAGAGATGTACCCCACCCTGCTTCCATAGTACCAAAGATATCATAGTGCTCGGAGATATCGATTAACCTTTGAAGGCTTTCGAAAGTAAACTCGGCAATCAAAGATTTGAAGTATTTTCGAAGAAACCACTTGATTGTGATGTTATGGATATTTCCATTTGTAAGACGAGAGTTTCGAAAGTCTTCGAGGGAGAGGAAGGAGGCAATGCAATTGATGATCTCTAGCTGGCAGTTGTGGTATGGTAGGGTCTAAGGTGTGATACTGGCTAGTATGCTATATCGGCGGGACTTGGTGAGGTTAGTGGCATACTTTCTGTGGCTCTTTGTGACCTGGCTGATGATGCCGGTCAGCGAGGTTATGGAGCAGTTTTTGGAAGCGGTGACGACTTTGAGGACCCATTGTGATTCTTAGACCCTAGTTCTGGTACGCAAGAGAAAACGGAAGGAGAAGTGGTGGGACTACTTCTCAAGAATTTGAGCAAAGACATTGATGTTGTTACAGTAGTGAACACGTGAGTGATGAGGCTGTATAACAAGATAACACTATGAGTGGCGAGTATCCAACAATGTCGAAGCCGCGTTATCCAACTAGCATAGGACCAGGTGGTAAACTAGCTAGCAATTACAGGTAGAATGATGGTCAGTCATTGTATAGATAGCACAAGCCTTCTGACGCTTGAATTCAGCACTGAAAATGTCGGTCTTGGAAATTCGACAATATTACTTTGCCTTGCATCTACCACTCTTAGTCTGACGACTATCGTACAAAAACCCTCCACAGTACTATCCGGCAATGCCTTTGAATCGGAATGAAACAGTTCTTCCCAAGCTTGATGTGTATTTTCCGCGCCCATACGGCCTCTTGGTTTCTTTAACGAGAAATCAACGGGCCGTTCTCATGTCTTACGCATTTGGAGAGTGAAGAAATTCAGGTCTCTTCTGAAATTTCGGTAGCTAACCAAACAAGTCGCTGAGCTCCGTGCTTTTCAAAGGGTTCAATATGCGCGCAAATGTGATTCAACCACAAAGTCTCTCCCATCTGGCGGTTTTGGTCAATACAGGGCTTGTGAATCATGCCCGACTTAATAAAGCCATTGTGTGCAACTCGCACTATATCGGTCTCGAACGGACACCATATCTGAAATATATGTATCCTGGTCATCTCGATGGATGATCAAGACAAAGAGAAGTTCTTCCACCCTCCAGTATCGAGAGGCACGAGGTCGAGATAGATTTTTCGCAATGTCTGCTATGCCGGTGGATGGATGCCTCGAGATCAAGTGACCTAATGCTGCCATTGATGAAGCACAACTCTTTCAAGTGGGGGAAATGGACACCTTTTGCAAGTTGGTGAATGATCGGAGGCAGGGCCAGATCGTCCCTTGCTTCGCTTCCACGAAGTTTGAGGTTGGTCAAGGAATGTGTCAGAGGATCGATGAAGCGAAGAAACGAACCCTGCTCTTCCAAGGTAGGGCGCTCTTCATACTCGTTGCGAGCAGAATGTCAAATCCAGACTGACACATGACTCTAGGAACGCCCATGATTGTGCCGGCACAGGTGGCAGTGCTTTGTGTCGGTCCATGATCTTAGCCAGCTGTCGTATGCTGACAAGACATCCTGCTTTGATAACATTGCAACCAGTGGTCGTAAATGATATGCTACGGAGGCATGTTCTTTTTGGTGACCCGGTAGCTCGTAGGGCATCAAATATAGTTTCCAGAGAGAATGCGAATCTCTTTGCCCTGCTTAGTTTTAAGTTAGCTGCTGGGGATACAGAGTATTGAGGCACCCAGAGCGACAACGGGGAAGAAAAACGTAGCTCGGAATTCCATTACCTTTCTTCAGGGGAGGGAATGTAAGATGTTCTTGCCAGTTGGTCGCCTCCTTCATCGCCATGAGAGAGAGCATGTATTTGTACACGGCTATACCACTTCTCATCATCGAGACCTCTGCAGCCAAGATGATCAACAATATCAACGTCACGAAAGTTCTCCAATCCACGGAATGCGGTGACCATCTCTGTCAAATAATATCCACCTGTCTTCATATCTTGATAGCTTCGCCAAAGGAATGACGCGGCGCGAGCACCCTCCTTCATCGTGCGTCGTTCCTTGCAGTGTTCTGCTTTTGATAGCGCGCTGATCCAAGTTGCTTCCTCATTCTTGCTCCATGCGGCCTGCATAAACCCACTGCTACGACGCGATTACCGAAATGCACTTCGCCAGATACGTCGCAGTGGTTGGTGATATCAATCAGTTTCTGAAGACCATCAGACGTGAAGTCAACAGTCAAGCTTCCAAAACGTTTCCTGGAAAATAGGTGGACAGTTGTGTAGTTGATGGTTCTATCCGTTGCTCGTATATTGCAGAAGTCCGATAAAGGTAGATGGTCATCCACCTTTTCGATGATTTCAGGAGGATAGTGACTAGGGGAACGGCCATTGGCGACTGTTTGCGTGGCTTCGCATAACAGAGCAGCCTCTCACTATGCTTGAGATTCCGAATCTTCATGGCTGTGGATGCTCTCGATGTGAATTGTTGTTGTTGTCTTAAGGAGGGGCGATAGTAGAAAAAAATGGAAGAAACTGAGGTTCGAGGCGCATGATGTGAGCTCTAACATTGGGAGTAATAAGTATCTGTGGCGTAATTGATCAACTTTGTAAACACACACGTCGCCTTGTGAGTAGGAGGAAAGAGTGTTCGAGATGTTTCAAGGATGAACCATCGATTGTCATAGCAGATGACAGAGCATATTCTCGTTTCATAATAGGTGACAAAATCTCGAACACACACAGAAACCCTCGAGAAATTGGTTACCTTTTCCTCGCTGAAGTCTCCTCTCACCCCGTTCCGTCGACTACTGCACAGTGATAGCCGGTGAAAACAAAGGAGAAACAAGCAGTAATGAAAGTAAGTACCTTGCGCGATAAAAGGGAGCAAGATACACCACCAGTAAAAGTTTACGACGCTGGAAGTCACTCAGACTCTCAGCCACTCAAGTCTGCCTCCTCCTCTTTGGCGACCGAAACTTTCTCGTTCTTTTCGATGCCACGGGTCGTATTATCTGTAGGACTGGCCAGGTCAGTCAAGCCGACTTCTCTGTTCACTTCGTCCATGATCTCCCTATCTCTTTGCGCAAAGCCAACGCTTCCGAAGAGGACATCCATCTCTTCCAAGCTCAATCCCTTGGTCTCAGGCACGAATTTCCAAACGAAGAGAGCTCCGCCCAGGGTGATGAGTCCGAAGAAAATGTATGTGCCATATCGCATATGCGTCAACATATCTGGCGTGACTTGGCCAACGATGAAGTTGTTCATCCAATTGCTCGAGGCACCCAATGCAATACCGTATGGTCTGTTGGAAAGCGGCCAGATCTCTGCGATCACAATCCACGCACAGGGACCCCATGAGTACCCGAAATGAACTACAAAGAGCCAAATCATTACTACGGCGGCCCAACCAGCACCACTGTGTGACGGCCAAGAATCTTCAAAAGCGCCAGATATTCCGGCAACAATGAGGTGGCAACTAGCCATGCCGATAGCGCCAGCGATCAAGACCGGCTTGCGACCAAGCTTGTCGACGTACATGACCGCGGGGATGGTGGCAAGAAACATAACTATTCCAACTACACCAGTAGCGAGAAGCGAAACGGTATTGGAAGAAAGACCCAAGCCACCAAAGATCTTGGGAGCATAGTATAGGATTGCATTGATGCCGGTCCATTGCTGAAAGAACATCGTGACGGTGGCGATGATCACACGCCTGAACATAGGCATGGTCTTGAACAGGGAGGCGATAGCGACGAATTGTCTACACGGGTTAGCAAAAAATTCTCTAGGGAAGTAGCAGAGGTGCTCCGTTGATTCAATTCCCTTTCAGACAGCATGATCGAATGTACGGGCTTTTTGAGCGCTCTCTTTCAGTCTCGCAGTGCAGTCTCAGAAAATCCCGGCGATCTTAAAGAAAAAAGATTGCCAGGAAGTTATAGCTCTCGATCCGATCTTGAATGAGTCGGGTTCAATTCGTAGCCGTTTGGAGAAGAGAATTCAAGGCCGGCTGTGGAAGTATACTAACAATTTGATAGTGTTCAGAGCAGTCTGCTCCTGTAGGTGTGGAAACCTTTCCGCTAAGACCCTTTTCTCGAATAACGATTGGGCACGAATCTCTGCGAACTCGAGTTCAATGAGCTCGTCATCTTGTGAAAGGCCTCGCAAGCTGGCCAACACCTTTCGCGCTTCAGATTCGCGACCATGATGTGCCAACCATCTTGGGCTGAACGGCATGAAGATCATGCCAATTCCCAACAGAACAGCAGGTACAAGTTGAAGACAGAGAGGGAGGAGCCAGGAAGTATCCTTTTGCGATGCGCCGGTGCCACCAATGAAGTTCTATATGGTACCTGTTAATAAGTTGTGAAATTGAGGAAGAATTTACTTACGGTTCCATAGTCAATCCAGAAAGAGATCATGATTCCCAAGGTGATCGACAGCTGTTGAAGTCCAACGAGCGCTCCTCTAACTTCAGGAGGGGCAATTTCCGCATTGTACATTGGTACAATCATGGATAGGGAGCCGACCCCCATACCTGTACCGTACAAGATCAGCAGTAGTCTTCTACAAAGAACACGACTCCGGGACCGATAACTTACCAGTAATGAAACGGCCTCCCAGGATCGAAGAAGCACCAGAGCCAGTTACAGCGGTGGTTTGGACAACGACCCCGACGATGAAGATTGCGACATTGATGAGGATAGCATACTTCCTCGACAAAATCTCTGCAAGAAACCCGCTGTAAAGAGTGCCTACCCAAGCTCCCAGTTCCAGAATCGAGGTGAGCCAACCGAGCTTGCTAGAGTCGGAAGTGTAAACACCCATGTCTGTATGTGATCAGCCATTGATATGTCGATTATTCTAGGCAACTTGTTTACTCACGATTCTTGAACGATGGCATGGTCAGTACACCACTAAAGACTCCCTGATTGTATCCATAGAGCAATCCGCCGAGGCAGGCGAAACAAGCTATGCCGAAAACCTTGATATTCTTGACCAGAGCTGCCGGTCCCGAACCGCCAGCAAGATTCTTTCGTCGCTCGAGAGCTGCAGATTGTGCACCCGCTGCAGAGCTGAGGGGCGCCATGTTGTTGGCGTACGATTTGAGTGACAATTTGTGAAAATGGAAAGCTTGCACACGATTTGAACAGTACACTTGTCGAATCAACCTTTTGACTATATACCAGGAGGAGGTAAAAGGCGTGGTATCGCGACAAGGCAGAGCTTAGGCAAGCTAAAACCAAAAGGCAGGCTGTCCGGCAGAAGGGATGCAACGCAGGCCTGTCCCTCCGTTTTGTTGCTCTATGCCCCTTGAATAAGGCCTATAGCGTGAAATAACCATGTTATGCGCTGCTACAAGGGCTTAGTGAATGCAACGCTGCCGAGTACCGGGTGTTGAAGTGATCGGCATTACAATGTCCGTTCTAAAATACAGTTTGATATACTTCATTCGGCAAAAGGTTTTTGCAAGGGTCAATCTGATTTCTAGATTACTTTGATCCATGACAACTCCTCCATTAGTAGTTTGGTAGCTTTGTAAGCAACCAGGTCCAGGATACTCGTATGGAAGACCATCTTTTGCTTTCATCTTTCAACTCTGAGAGACACAAGAAATCGCAATACTTGTTAGCTTATGACAGTCAGCCAAGATACTGAAGCTCTTCGCCTCACATCCTCTCTTCTGTGGAAGACAAAGAGTTTCTATACTGGTTCGGACAGTCCATACGAGCGCGCACAGGTTGTCGACAGCGGAATCTGGGGAAGTGCCGTTGAGAAGTGGAGAAATTGTGGGAACGTGGGGCCCCAAGGTAAAGGACGCACTCAGCACATAAGATGGAAAAGATTTTCGATGCGGATCTGGTGCTGCCGCGTTGCGAGTCGGGGATGGATTGGAGGAAGAATGAAAAGAGGAGGTTGGAAAAAGAGGTCGGTCGTTGCTAACCCGTCCCGAAAGGACGTGCAGACGGGATCTGATCAAGATCGTAGACTGGCACAATCACTTGGCTCTTTTACCACAACCAACTCTTTATGCATCTGCTTGCTAGAGCATCCATGGTGTTTGTAGATCATTTGTTTGGCTCTATTTAGCCTTGAAAGAGGCTGTTGTTTTGGGCCATGCCGAACGACAACTGCCGAACTATGCAGTAACTAAACGACATCAATGCCGACACTACCTGTAAAGTCGAACATGCCACAATGAAGCATGTAACGTTCTCCTCTCCTTCTACAGGAATGCCATTGCATGTTACCTCAAAGTAGCCGCTTTTCCGGCCCAAACTATGGACTCTGGGCAAGGGACTGACTTTGCTACTGCTCAGTCGGCGTCATAGAATCCAAGCTTCTTTTGAGCTTGGATGTTGCCCATATATTCACTTAAATGTAAAGTATACCTATCCCAAACTTGAAATCCCCGGGAGACTCTCAACAGCTCTTCTCGAAAATCTCAGCACTTCATCATGGCTGCTCTTGTTTTCTGGGTGGGTTTATTCATTGCCCCTGTTTTGGCTGCATTCCCAGATTGTGTCAATGGACCGTTGCGTAACGAAACTGTGTGTGATGAGACTCTTGGTAAGAAAGGTGTACTTCAGCAATTGTTACCAATTCCCTAATTGTTTGCAGATCCATTGACCAGGGCCACATCCTTGATCAAGCTTTTTACATTAGCAGAGAAACTGAACAACACTGGAAGCGAATCTCCCGGCGTTCCCAGACTGGGACTTCCAGCCTATACATGGTGGCAGGAAGCTCTTCATGGGGTAGCCTCTTCACCAGGCGTTAATTTTAGTACGTCCGGAAATTATAGGTGTGTTCAACAACATCATGATTTATAATTGTCACCTATTGATATGCGAAAAGCTGTGCCACGAGCTTTCCGCAACCAATTCTCATGGGGGCGGCCTTTGACGATGAACTCGTCAATGCGGTCGCAACAGTCATCAGCACGGAAGCTCGCGCATTTAGCAATGATGATAGGGCTGGGCTTGATTTCTGGACGCCAAATATCAACCCTTACAAAGACCCTAGGTGGGGACGAGGACAGGAAACGCCGGGAGAAGATCCTTTTCATCTTAGCTCATATGTGCGTGCCCTTATTGATGGCCTCCAAGGCGGTTACGATCCCAAGTACAAGAGAATTGTGGCCACCTGCAAGCATTTCGTCGGCTACGACTTGGAGAACTCGAATGGATACCACCGTTACCAATTTGATGCCCAAATCTCATCCCAGGATATGGTTGAATACTATATGCCTCCATTCCAGAGTTGTGCCAGAGATTCCAATGTTGGGGCTTTCATGTGCTCCTATAATGCTGTCAACGGCGTCCCAACATGCGCGGATCCGTATCTGCTGCAGACAATCCTGAGAGAACACTGGAATTGGACTAGTCAGGAGCAGTGGGTGACAAGCGACTGCGATGCGATTCAAAACATCTATCTGCCTCACGAGTATTCTGCAACACGTGAGCAAGCAGCAGCTGATGCTCTTAATGCTGGCACCGATGTCAACTGCGGTACATACTCACCGAATCACTTGCCGGCGGCTTTACAACAAGGACTCTTCAACGAGTCTACTCTTGACATGGCGCTGATCAGACAGTATTCGTCCTTGATCCGCCTCGGTTACTTTGACCCACCCGCGGAACAGCCTTACCGCCAGTTGACATTCAGCGATGTCAATACGCCATCTTCTCAGGCTCTTGCCTACCGTGCCGCAGTGGAAGGGATAACATTGCTGAAGAACGATGGGCTTCTGCCTTTGCAACTGAGTTCTTCTTCATCCATTGCCCTGATTGGAGATTGGGCAAACGCTTCGACACAAATGCAAGGAAACTATGCTGGAGTTGCACCTTACTTACATACTCCGTTGCATGCCGCAAAGCAGCTTGGTATCACAGTCAACTATGCCCAGGGCCCTGGTGGTCAAGGAGATCCAACAACAGATCACTGGCTTCCGGTGTGGGACGCTGCCAGTAAATCTGATACCATCATCTATATCGGTGGTATTGACAATTCGGTTGAGCTGGAGGACAGAGACCGTGTTGATATTGCCTGGACAGGCGCACAGCTCGACATGATCGGCCAATTGGCCCAATACGGGAAGTCGATGCTTGTCGTCCAGATGGGAGGCGGACAGATTGATTCTTCTCCCATCAAGAACAATGCGAACATCAGCGCATTGCTGTGGGGAGGTTATCCAGGTCAAGATGGTGGCACCGCGATCCTCGACATTATCACTGGCAAATCGGCACCTGCTGGGCGACTCCCAATCACGCAATACCCTTCCAAATACATCCACCAGGTTCCCATGACCGACATGTCGCTCCGACCAGGAATAAATAATCCTGGGCGGACATACAAATGGTATACGGGTTCTCCAATTTACGAGTTTGGCTATGGATTGCACTACACGAATTTCACAGCAACGATCTCTCCAAGCGTTTTGTCGGGAGCATACGACACTGCATCTCTCATGAGTGCTTGCACAACGACAATGTCAAATGGAACCGTGAAATACCCTGATCTCTGTCCCTTCGCCTCCATTCCAGTGACTATCTCAAATACGGGCAGCACGTCATCCGACTATAGCGCTCTCGCATTCTTGGCCGGCTCTTTCGGCCCGTCGCCATATCCCAAAAAGGCATTGGTTGCTTACAAACGCCTTCACAATGTCACAGCTGGATCCTCGCAAATCGCAACCCTCGATTTGACCTTGAGCAGTTTATCTCGAGTGGACGAGAGCGGGAACAGGATACTTTATCCCGGTAAATACGCCTTGATGATCGATACCGAACCACTTGCCATCGTCAATTTCACGATTACTGGACAGCAAGCCATGCTTGACAAGTGGCCACAACCACCAGCTGGGAGGAGACAGAATATGCCTGATGGCTACTTTGTCGGTGGATTTGATGGCAGCGAGACAGTTATGTAGTCGCAGCTAGTTCACCAATTTATGCCCGCCCTCAAGAAGCCTAAATTCATACAATACGCCTAACTTATTCTCGATGTCGATACATTTCTAGTGAACTGGAAATGAATTTCGCAAGAAATTTACTAACTTTGTTTAAGTTAAGATATTTATAATGTGAAAGCTGTCTTCGTGGTTTTCTTAGGACGGGGATGCGGGAATGAATCAACGACGGCTGTGGTCGTAGCGCATCGGCATCTAGATTTTCTTCAATCTCTACGTATCGTGAGTTAGTTTTAGCCTGTATCTGAAATTGTTCTCATGACGATCGCATCCGGCCTAGCACACTTCATAAATCATGATCAAGGCGGAGAGCAGAAATATAGAGATCAGTTCATTTTTTGACGACAATAAACGATTGGTTTTGATTTATACAGGGAAGCGATTTTCCCTTAGGCATATGACTCAAGTTCAGATGGCAAAGTGTACCCTTCGATGGTACAAGATTAATCTTTCGGCCTAAGAGCAGGTTAGTCAATACCATTGCTACGTGCTCACACATACATCAATGAGCTCGCGAGGAGCATAAAAGCGATAATGGTCGTCGATAACCTACAGTTTCTCCTTTCAAACTCGCAAACGTGCATTAATACGATGACATACAACAGCAGAGGAACGATCTTACCTCGACGTGCAGGTCGTCTGCAAGGATCCCTGGGAAGAGTTCTCTCAAGGAATCTACCACAATGATCTTATGAAGTCTATAGGCTGGGACATATCCCCAAGCCCAGTCCGGTCGTCCAAGTGCTTGATTATCCTTTTCATTCATCAAGACTTGGATAGAGCTTTGTGACTCCAACCACACTACTTGTGCCCATACTGCAGAGACCCGCGTGCCCAAGCGTGTCCTCGATCTCAGCATGCAGGATGGAAGCGATGATGTTGTCTTATGCGAAAGTAATGGAATTCAAGGGAAATATATAGCCCTCAGCTACTGCTGGGGGACCGCTTCGCCTTTGAAAACATTGCGATCGAACATCGATAATCATAAGACGCGGATAACATGGACCACGCTACCGCTGTTGTTCAAAGACGCTATTGCAGTCGCTCGAAGTCTGGGTGTCAAGTACCTGTGGATCGATTCGCAGTGCATTACTCAACAGGATAATGCCGACTGAAAAATGGAGTCTGCAATGATGGCATCTTATTATGGCAACGCCTGGCTCACTATTACCGCATCCTCCGCCCCCGATAGCAGTCATGGCTAGGTAGAATTTACCCGTTGAAAATTGCTTCTCGCGTTGTTCCTGGGAGGCTGAGTTGTCAGGCACGCGATGATGGTAATGTAATGCTTTGTTGGAAGATTTTAGATGTTTGTGAAGACGCGGACATGGTTCTTGACGTGGATATGAAACCCAGTGGTGGAAACTTTCCCTATCAGGTCCCTGTTATTTGTCTAGAGCTTGGTACGTCTGAACGCTTCGCAAAAAGGCGAAGCTGGGGATTAGTCTTGGAGGCGATCAAAAGTACCACATCAACTTTTCAAAGGGTTGGCTTTTTATCTCCCAGCGATCTCCCAGCGTCGATTGGTATCATGGCGCTTCCGCGGCTTCAGTCACTTTGATTTATTGTTGCCTTCAATCCCAACCAAAGAAATAGAAGTAACAAGCAGTATCTCAACTGAATAGAACAACCAAAAGATGTTAACTCATCTTAGGAAATGCGTAGCTTGCCTTCCCAACAGCGATCGAATGACCTGCCCTTGACTGGCCAGCGTTCAACTCTCGGAATTCGGTTTGTGATTGTTTTGTCAAGAGATTTCAGGAGGAAAATGCATGGAGGGGCGGAACGCGTCCCGGAGTTTGAAGTCGGACCGAGTTTTAAGTCTGTGGCTTTAACATCCTCTCGCATTCGCGTCTACTCCTTCATAGTCAGCTCCTAGACAAAAGTCCATTTCATAATTTCTATTCCTTCTCAAATACCCTCCTGAAGAATCGAAAGAGCATGCCAACTACGACCTGCTCAAGGTGTACTATTCCATGTTATTCGAGAGCACCCAGATTAGTAGTATGCCATGCTCAATCCGGCAAAGAGGGCGAAAAAATTCTGGCAATTGTGCGAATCAGACTGCCAGTTATTCGCAATCGTTTATTCATCTTAGCAACTTGAAGGGCTCTATTCCCCATCGATTGAGCTGAAAAGAGATCATTAGAAGCCATCTGGATAGTGTGAGCATGCCATCCAAAATGGATGTCGGCACACCATTCTCAACCTCCTGATAAGCCTTGATGACTCGAATTCATCTTGCTGACAGCCTCCTTAGCCTGCCGTTCATCCATCCTTTGTATCCTCACCACTGCGTTTGAGATGTTCGCGAGAGGCTTGCAACGAAAATAAAAAAAGGCATTCACCGACGTTCCGTTCTCGTTTGCATAGCTGCAAATCAGCATCCATGGCTATTGGTAATCGTTGATTGTCCTTGCTGAGATCTCCTTTGTTCCAAACCTCTTTGCGAATCCATCAAATAAGACTCCCACCTCCGCAAGATCAAAAGCTGGTCATGAGCAATATGAACGATCTTTGGATCCCCAGATCTCGTTTCTGCGATGCCACGGCTATTTGGAAATGCAATGCAAAATCATTGGTCACACCTTTAGAACGCAGTGCCGCCACGTTAAAAATGTAATGTGATCATGATCATGGTGGTTTGAGATATATTGCGGCGGGCCATCCACAAAGACTTTATCCTTGCAGAAGATCTTTTTCTAAGAGTTGGATTCATATGCAGCAAGCGATGACTTGCACGCGATACGCCACAATATAGACACAGATATTCATGTTCACGCGATTTTGCATATTGGACATGATGCTTGAGAAAGAGGAAAGACTCGGTGTGCTTCATCAATCACAATGGCAAACCGGGCTGTAAAAACACCATCTCATAGGATCATCACATGGCATGGACCACCCGCAAACAGACCTCAATATGGATTACGAAATTATGCACATTGTTTGAATAGAGCTTGCGGTGTAATACCAGTGATGTGCAGGCACCGGAGTGGTCATAACGGCATTGCTGTCTACATAACTTCCTATTCCCAGGTTTTTGCCCTTCAACCACAATTTTGTACCATGCAGCGGTGTATATCACTTACCTTATACGGCCGATTCAACTATATGCCAAATTAAATCTGCGGCTATAGACTGTCAGGAGCACAGCACCCTCCAGTTATGCTATCTATGACATCCGCAGCGCGATCTGCTAGATGCGATGCTTGGCTATTGAGCGGGGAAACCTTGTTAATGTAGCAGTAGCGCTATTCAACATCTACAAAGGTAAGGTCATCATTTCTCACATTTAACTCATTCTTGTGCACCCCCAGTGTCTCTGCCCTTCCTCCTGTCTCTTTCTTGACTATGGCTGCTCCGTCGGGAAAGACTCCTGGTGCTGAAGAGATGGAATTGCATGAGAAAACAATGGTGGAAAATATCGATGATGGCAGGAGCGGTGATCTTGCTATCTGGCCAAAGCAAGACACTTCGATGAATAAAGCGAAATGGCTGGCCTGTTTGGCTCTATGTCTAGCATACACCACAGCTTATCAACAAAATTCTTGCACCTCAGCTATTCTGAAACATATCGACGAAAAATTAGGTACGAATCACGTATGGACATGATGCTAGGGACCGCTGACAATTCCTAGGTCCAACAACATACTACAACTGGATGTTGACAGCGTACACGATATCCGTGAGTGTGGCATTGCCCATCTCTGGAGGGTTATCAGACATTTTCGGACGGCGTCGTTTCGTCATATGTGGATGTTTTATATCCCTCATAGGAACGGCTATTGCGCTAGGGAGCCAGAACGTTCCGATGATGATTGCTGCTATGGCTCTTAAAGGGATTGGCAGTGGAAGTCAACAACTTGCTTTAGCTGCCATCGCAGAGATCGTACCGAACAAACACCGAGGAACTGCACAAGCCGCTCTTGATATTGTGACTCTTCCATGGGCAGTCTTCGGATCCTTGACTGGCAATGCCATGGTCAAATACCATAGCCTAGGGGTAGGGGGAATTCACTTGAACTTTGCGGATGTCCGGAGCTGACGAACTTCGCGCAGTTCAGAATAAACTTCATCGTAGGCGCAATCTTGAATGTGCTCAGCATCACAACAATTTACTTGTGGTATCACCCACCAGCGGGATCTCGCATAATCGGAAAGACTCAATGGGAGAGAGTCAGGAACCTCGACTGGATTGGGATCATCCTAATGGCTGTCGGCGTTGTACTGTTCCTCATGGGCGTCGCATTTGGCGGGGAAGAGTTCCCTTGGAGCTCTGCTGGGACTATCGCTCCTATCATGATTGGTGTTCTCTCTCTTTTCGCCCTGGGCATATGGGAGTGGAAGATTGCGAAGGAACCATTCTTTGCGCATGAACTGTTCATTGGCCAAGGCAGAACATTCCCACTCTTCCTCGTCATCACCTTTGTTGGCGGTATGAGCTTGTATGCTGCTGCTGCCTTTTGGACTCAAGTAAGGTAACCATTGACTGACTGAAAATATTTGCTAACACACAACTCAGCAAGTGCAGGGTATGTGGTATAGAGACCCCATCACCATCGGTTTGAGCTCAATACCAGGCGGTATTGGAGGCGCAAGTAAGTACGATGGTCTGTGCTGGGAGATCTTTCAAGCTGACGAAGATAGCCGGCGGTTTTCTGGGTGGGATCCTGATGGGAAAGGCAAGGTTCTTTTCCTCTCGTCTGATGCTGATGTATGGTGTTTCCATAAAAATGATCGCCGACGGTGTTTTCACTACCTTCACTCCAGCGAATTTCCGACTAGCAATGGGTTAGTACGTACCGATTTTTGTCCAATGGTCATGCTGACGGGTTTTAGGCATAGGATTCGTCGCCATGTTCGGCGTCGGATTCATGCTCGTTGGACTGATTGTGTGTACCCAACTATCATGTCGCGATGAGAATATTGGCCTGGCCACCCTCGTTCTTGGTTCTGTCCGAGCAATGGGAGGCTCAGTTGCGGTCACCATCTTTACTTCCACGATTCAAAACACCATCAAGAAAGATTCAGGACCTCGCGTCGCGAAGGTCGTTATGCGGCCTCCCTACAATGTCGCTCAAAAACAGCTGCCGAAATTAATCTCGCTCGTTATAGGAGGAAAAGACCAATTGGCCGCTAAGCTTCCTGGGGTTTCACCAGAAGCAGTGAAAGCGACGCGACAAGCTTTAAAGTATACTTGGGCGCTGGCGTTCCAGTAAGTTATCTTCCCGACTCTTCCTTCTAACACTGCTGATCAATTTCCTCCCGCACAGACGGATATACTACATTGCCATCGCCTTTTCTGTGATTGCTTTTATAGCCGCAATTTTTGTTCGAGATGTGACGCACAACATGACGGACCATGTAGCTGTCACCTTGCAGAATGACAATACCGAGGAGGTGAAAGCCCTGGATGTGGAACGCCGCTCATGAGAAATTAAGAGGGGAAACCCTGGGGAGATGATTATCACTCTGTCGAACCCGATCGACTTCTGAGGTGCGAGCCTTGATGGCTCTTGCATTCGCAATGGTATTCGAGGTTTCTGGGAGCTGTCAATAACAGCAAATGTAATGATTACAGAAAAGAATAATTGAAAAGGGCGAAAGCGTTCACCAACGTTGAATTCGTATATTGCTTTGAAAATCTTGGCACGGAAACAAGGTCGACATGGATGAGAGGTCATGGATAGTGCTGCTTCGCCAGTGCACTCATTGCCACAAAAAGTGATCATCCTGGCTGAGATCTTGCAACAGCGATTCTTTGAAGGTCGCACCATCGCGACCTTGAATTTAACGATGAAGATGATCGTACAAAAAGGGTAGCTAGATTCTTATATAGCCCAGGAAAAAGAAAATCAAGGCCAAGCAGATCAAGCCAACACAACACGTAAGCTCAAAATGAGCTAGCCTTGACCCCTGAACCACACCTCCACATCTCGCTCCTGACATTACTCCACGACACCCGCAATTTCCAACGCCCATCAACACTCATTCCAATTGACTCTCATTATCATTTCCGTTCTTTTTCCACTTCCATTCCATCAAATCGGGTCCAATTGACGTCGGGAATCTCAGATCTACATCCTAGGACCGGATCCTGCCGCTTCCTTCCGAGTCCGTTCTTCCCTTCAGCCTAAAACTCGCCGCACCGGTCCGGAATGCTCATGTACTCACCCTTCCGCCGCTCAACCAGGGCCCGTCTACGTCTTCTTCCATTTTTGTTTATGCTATGCGCTTTCCTAGAAGTCTGTTGGGTCCGACATAACATCCAATCCGTCGAAGCTGAAAAGTCACGGGACTGGAGAATAAGAAAAAGAGCAACGGAACAGCGGAAGAAAATTTACATCGCGAGTCCGTTATGGAATGCGGATCGGATGATGAGGGGGCCGTGGGGAAATTGGAGCGCATCGTTGTTGGAGTTGGTAAAAGATTTTGGGCCCGAAAATGTGTTTGTCACGATTCTCGAAGGTGGGAGTTATGATTATACTAAAGATGCGCTGGTGCAATTGGATGCAGAGTTGGAGAAGTTGGGCGTGAGGAGGAATATCACCATGGAGGATGAGACGCATGAAGATTTGATGGCTCAACCACCTGGAGAGGAGGGTTGGGTCCACACCAGGAAAGGAACCACCGAGATCCGTCGAATACCATTTCTTGCCAAACTTAGAAACAGGACTCTTCAGCCTTTGAGGGATTTGTGGGCAGCAGGAGAGCGATTCGATTACGTCCTCTTCCTGGGCGATGTCGTATTCAATTCCGAAGAGATATCGACACTAATCAATACGAATGACGGCGACTACGCAGCAGCATGCTCATTGGACTTCGCCCACCCACCCCTCTACTACGACACCTTCGTTCTCAGAGATCAATTCAGCGATCCAACAATCCAAACAACCTGGCCATATTTCCGCTCCCGAGAGTCCCGTCACGCCATGAAACGCCATAGACCAGTTCCCGTCGCCAGCTGCTGGAACGGCATCGTCTCCATGCCAGCCGAAATCTTCGTTTCCGAAACAAACCCTCTTAGTTTCCGCGCCCTCCCAGATGCAATAGCAGCTCATCACTTCGAAGCCTCGGAATGCTGTCTTATTCACGCTGATAATCCACTTTTTGCTACAAAGCCAATTTTGCTCAACCCCGCGGTCAGAGTGGGATATAATCATACAGCGTATGATGCTGTTCATGAACAGGACCCCTGGCTTTCCTACTACGATATCTTTGAGGGGTTGTGGGAGAATAGAGTCAGGCGATGGGTTAGTATGTGGTTCCACAGCGACCGTGGTCGACAGCGACATTTGTTGAGATCTCTCAAGGCGACTGAGAAGGAAATTGGTGTTTCAGAGGTCGCTCCTTGGTGTGTGGTCGACGAGATGCAAGTCCTGGCCGCAGATGGATGGAGACATGTGTAGCAAAATTTTGGCATCTTGTACTGCACCTGGCGTTTTGAGGAAAACATGCATTTGGGAGGCATTCATATATTTGGAAATAGCATACAAATGGAGTGCGGACAAGTCCTGATTATGCTAGCTTATGCTTTTCGGACCTCAAGGCGCTGCGAATCGAATCCCGAATATTTCGCCACTCGCCAGACCACAACAGTGCCACCGCAATGACTAGGACTGTGAGAGGTACTCCAGCGGCCCAGAAGATCCATTGTGAGTAGTCCTGGTTGCGAATGTCTAAGTCTAGTCAGTGAAAGTTGAAACACAGAGGACTGAATGGAGATAGAAGTACCGATAGTATTCATGCCCAGGAAGGAACAGACGAAGCTGAGCGGCAAAAAGACAATGGTCACGATAGTGAAAGCATAAATGGCAGAATCATGCCGATCTTTGGTTGTCTCGATCTCGTTACGGCTCTGAACGCATTAGCGAATCCGTATTTCGCTCGTTATTGTGTTGAAACTTACGAAGCTTTCCAAAACAAGAGCCTCCTTCGCAAGGCCAGTGAAGTCACCGATTCTCTGCAAGATGAAAGACTTCTGCTCCCAGAGCAAATCGAAGGCGCGGCCGAATTCTATCTTTCCGCGCTCCATCGAGGCAGCAGGCGAAATGAAGCTTCGATCGCTCGTGCTCGTGATATCTGTGAGGTCCGCAATGACTTGACCTTGTCCTTCTAGAACACGAATGATCGCTTCAATTTCTTCATTGAAATAACTGATCGTTCTTTGATGAACGCGTTGCAATGGGTCATCTTCAATCTTGGCTTTCTGCAAGCTATTAAGTTTTTCTGCAGGCAGTGGGACACAAACGGAAGATCACTTACCAGTTCATCCATATAGGAGTCATACGTGCGAAGTACATCTAAACTATCGCCAACCACGTCCTCGATCAACCGATTGATGATGAGAGCCATCATGCCGCGCGGTTGCATAGCTGTCTTTTCATGGAGTGGATTGGGAGCGAGCGATGCCATTATCTCTGCGTTTCCTTGATAGATCAACGAGTTGCATTTTTGCAACGATGCCAATGCCAATCTCGTGCTCGAGCGGACAGAACGCCCATACTGGGTAATGTAAAGTAAACAGTGAAGCCAGGCGTTAGTAAACGCTGGGGGTATCTTGAAGTATCGACCCCCTTCCTTGCGATGTGTAGCAAAGTTGGAAGACAATATTCGAACCCTCTGTGCCATGGAGATGAACAGCTCGACGTCTGCGGTTTTGAAGGGTTTAGTAAGCCCAGCACGCATAGCAGGTGAAGGACCAGGCGGAGGAGGTGGTGGAGCTCGATGGCGACGAGAGGGTGAAGGTTGTCTCATGGGTACATATTCATCATCTCTCCTATATGCTTGACGACTGCGGCGTCTGTCAGACGGTTCTCGCTCTTCATGTTCGGAGTCATTCTCATTGTACGGGCTGGTGGGTGGACGTTTGTAGTCTTCATCGCCATCTGGGGCAGAAAGATCTGTGAAGTTTCGTTCCCGGTGTTTTACTCTTCGAGGCGGCTCCCAGTCTGGTGTGCTCTCCTCCGGCTCTTCTGGTGACCTCGAGACCGAGGGTACAAATTCGTCCTTCTGAGCATTAGCAGGTTGATGACAATGGACCAACAGACGAGTGTGCTTACTGGAAGCGACAGAATATCGTAGATACCTCCCCAGTATTTCCGCACAACAGCATCGTCTGTCTGTTCAGGGAAGAAGAAATCCAGCATGACTTTTGCTGCCCACGCGAATTCAACCTTGGAAGAGCGGTTGGGCGTCTTATCAACATCATTTGGCTCAGACTTCTGTGTAAGTGTTGCGTGAATATTAGAGACGTCTGCAATAGTCCTTTCTGTCGTATCGCGAAAAGCTCTTGCTTCGTGTGAATTTAGTTTCGTGTTTAGAAATGCACCAACTTCAGACCTTGCTTTCTTGTAACGATTGACGTCCAAAATGTATGAAGTGAACGCGTTAGACAAATTGTCCCGAGATTTCTCTGAACTGCTGCTAGCTTTAGGGACGGTTTGACCGCCTTGGACGGCAGATATCCACGTAAAGATGTGAAAGCTTTCGAGGTCAGGTGTCTGATTGGCAGCCTCTGGCTTCAGGGTATAAAGATCAGTCAAATACGCCGCAGGAATCGGCTCAGATCTGAGTTGGCGAGTCAGTGGTGGCTGATAGGGTGCCCGAGGTATAACATCCTCGTAAGCATTTGTTGTGTCAGGCCGTATTCTTGCAAGGCCTCCAAAGTCTCCTCGTCGAGGGCGTCTGGGTCGTGTTAGAGTCCAAATAGCGTAATGTATTTTCATTCATCATACCTTGCCTCTAGGTATAGTGGGAAGTTTGATGTCAAAGCATTTTTATATACTGATGGCCATGTTTCACTCTTAGCCTCACGACCCTGCCATTTAACGAAATAGGTCTCTTCGAAGTTATCAGTTTCGGCGGCAAAGTGAGAAATGAATTCCTGAGCAGATTAGATGTGAGAAAGAGTAGAAATGTTCACTTTGCCTTACCACCCAAGTCTTACACTCATCTAGTGGCAGAACCACAACTTCATTTGTGGAGCGGATAGTGATATATTGACGTCCTTGTACTGTTGGTGGCGACATACGGTCAGGTCTAGGCTGAACGTTGATTTTACAACCTTCCCCAACAAGATCTTCCAGAGATAAAGTTGAGCATGTGAACAGATAATCTGCGAGAAGTTTTAGAGTCTTCGCGTTTGCTGGAAAGAATCATACTCACCATCACCAATGGCAAGGCACCAAGCTTGGCTCACGTGTAGACAAACGTCGCGGTCACCAGCAAAAAGCCTTCGTGACGCTTGTGACAATTCCCTGGCCTTCTTAATTGCCGAACTCTGAGATTGTAATAGTGCTCGCGTGGGAAAAAGACCTGACCTCACCGGCAAACTGTTCTCTGCAAATTCGCGCAGCACAAAAAAGGGGAGTGAGAAGAATAGGACAGATGTACGAGGAATTGCAAGTCGATCAGCACGAATCGGGCGGTTATTTTCTAGCTTCAAGTTGCCAAAGAAGGCGTTTGGCATCATTTGTCGACCTTTTACAGTCTGTCCAGATGTAACGGGTTTGACGAAGCGTGCACGGATAGTCTCCTGAGACTTCAAGACAGCATTACTTTCGGCTCCTTGGAGACCTGCCGTGCGAACAGCGTTTTCCTAAAGAACATCAGTATCTTGTTTGACTTCTTGGACACATTTTAAACATACGAAGAAACTGTCAAAGTTCATATTGTTCTGCTCCATATGTCTGCCTATCTGTAAGCAAGCTGCCTGCCACAATGATCGATACCGCTTACGACCACCGGAAATGGCAAGCTTGTTTCCTGTTAGAAGGACCCTTGAATCCATACAGCTCACCACCATTCGACAAATTGCTTCCATGGCCTGATGCCCAGGAAGTGAGAACGTTCAAGATGGTAGCTCGGCCTTCGGTGCCTTCTTTTTCTGGACTTCCGAGCTCGGTGGAAAGAGAGCTCTCGGGGTCAATATTACTTGGTGCCCACGTATCTTCGCGTTGGAATGTCAACTCAAGGTCAAAGCCGTCGTCCAGGAGGGTGACCTCATCTTCAGGGAGTTTGTATACTTCAGGGATAGGGTTGAGCAAGTCGCTAGATCTTCGGTTTTGTTGTGTATTGTTGTATATATTCGAGTTTGGTACTGCGATCCTTGATCTGGGTTGTGGGGCTAATTCGTAATAGTCTCTTTCATGTCGCTCACCCCCTGAACGGATTTGTACAAAGCCCGAGGGACTCTCGTCAAACTGAAAAGCTGCAGATACATTGGGCGGCCGTTGTAATCGAGCTCGAAGATGAGCATCGCCCTCCAGGTGTCGATACGAAGGTCGAATGGGGTTGCCTCCTTCTCTGCTTTCTGCCGAATTTGTGCTTCCGTCCCGAGAGCCACGTCGACGTCCATAAGGATTTTCAGTTGAATAGTATCGAGCATCAGCTCGACCTCTGGAGCGGTCGAATGTGTCACCATAATCCAATCGACGCGCCATATTGCTTCGGCAATAATCAGGTTCTCAACACAGTAACGCCAATCTACCGATGGATCTGTTGATCGATCACTTGTTGTGTACCTATGTCGAAAAAATTGACGGGTTCGACTGATCACTCTCGAGGTGAGGAAAGAAATACATGGGCTGGTGATACGAGTCTTCTCCGCGCTAACGAGTGAGTTTACAGGGTATCTTTCAGCCGCCCAATGTCAGCAAGAAAGCTGCTTGTTGATACAAGAGCTCGCTAGAGCCCTCAATCACTACAGAATTGATGTATAGTTAACATATGATTCGTTTGACCGGGCGGCAAGAATCATCTCCGTCCATCCTAAGACTAGGTTCCGTGAAAGACGTGTTTCCTTATTCGGAACCGGCCCCGCTTATTTCCTTTTCCACAACTCGTTCACTTCATCATCAACTTTCGTTCTTGTTCTCCTTTTCTCAATTTCATCATGTCCTCACCTACCAGGTGGTTGAACCACAGAAAAATGAATGTCAACCTCAAATATCACCAGCCAGGGTCAGCCCGGCGGCCATCATCACCTTTTCCGGATCGCCAATTTTCAGGGGCTGATCTGTACAGCACTAGCCAGCGTAGTCCTTCAGCAAGCGTAGCCTCATAATGGAATAACTTTATGCTTGATACAATACTCGACATGGAGCGCAAACCCTTTCCCCCATCTTCACCTCCATGTAGGTATTGCAGATGATGGAATGCCAGGTATGGAGAGCTGCAACCACCATCCCTTTATAATCGATCTTCCAAACCTGATCCGATCGCTCTTCAACGAATTGAATTGTGCCAAGTTTGGGATACCAAGATATATTTCCTGTCGAGGATGAGATAGGCCGTCACGTAAGCAACTCCACGCCGCCCAGGGTGAGAGCTTACACTTACCAGGACCCTAGTGTCAAACGCTAAATTTAGTGACAATCCCGCATAAATCGGATCATCGCGTGAAACTATGTATAAAGTATGATGGCTAGCCCCTTCTGAGTTGAATTGTTGCATACTAGTATCTTTCCCAGTTCGTTCCACTGTCATATACATGGAGGCCACCCAACAATCGCAACCATTAGTGCTTGATGAGCCGATAATAGCTGGTCCATACAGCTTATTCGATGGCTCTATCATCTTTGAATTTCTAGAACCGGATGAGTCGAGGAACGCTTCGTAAGTTTTATGCCGTTCTCTCACTACGGATCTCAACAAAGTTTTCTCATCAATAGGGGTCAAACAGAGTATTAATCCGTACCACCTTCATTGATGGCCACCCTCTCAACAAAACTGGAAAGAGACATCCGTTCGTAAGTAGCCAGTCACGGTACACTCTGAGTTTAAATCAAAGATTACACACTTACGACGCACAAGTGTCCACCCCTCCACCTCCACTTTGACCAGTTAGAAACATTCACCGTTCTTCGAGGCAAAATTGGGGCAACATCCGGCTATGACCTCCAAGACAGCATCGTCACCCCTGCAGACGGCTCTCATGAAGTGAAGACATGGGTACCGCATACTTTCTTCCCTGTCGCGGATGTCGGTGAAGATTCAATTATGCTGATGTGGGCACATCCCGGCGACACACCAAACGCCATGGACGGCATCTTCTTCCGCAATATATTGCTGTATCTTAGTGATGTGCATGAGGGGAAGGCTGCGCTGGATCCTTTCTTGGTGATGCTGATGCAGTAAGTAATCTTCCTTGTTCTTAAAGAGTTGGGTCGCCAGATCTCTCCGGTCTGGGACTGACTAATTTCCGCCCGATGTAGACACGTTACGGCAACAGCTATGGTTTGGTTTCCCACAATTACATGGCTGGGACCTTTGAGGTGGTGGGTCCCATTGAAATTTCAAGGAGCGTTTGCGGGTGTGGCAAGACTTTTAGGGACAAAGCCCGTGATGGAGAAGTACACTGACGCTAAAGACTGGGAGGCAATTCAGAGCGGGAAATTGAAGGCGAGATGACCTCCAAATTGATATGAACATGAACTCCGGTATCAAGAGATTTAGTAACCCCAAGGTAAAGACCCAGGCGAGTGTACAGAGTATGAAAATATCCAGTCGGGGGTCATGAAGAGCCGGCCAACGCGATTCCAGGTCAGAAACTCTTCGTGCCGTCTAGTGTGAGACATGAAAAGGCAATATGGAGGCGCAGATGGCTGCTCTGAACCAGGACGCAAGTCCTGACAGCACCCCGTTGAGCACCTTACACCCAGGCTCTACAATCAGTAAACAGTCTTCCAAATTTAAAAAAGCTCCTTCCAGTTTTCAAATTCCATCTTCATAAGCTCCTTCCATCTCATGGCCAGGCCGTCGATATCTCACATACGCCATCATGATCTCAAACTACTTTCTTGAACCATTTTCAAACCGCTTGTCTCGAATATCCATAATGGAGTGTAAATTCACTGCCTCATACACTCGATTCCCGATCTATTCACCCCCTTCATCTGATTCGGATAGCACCACTTCTAGCGGGACATGTTTAACCTCCTCCGATCGAAGCGATCGCCATCAGAATCAGTGCTCCTGTAAAATGACAGGGGGCATGTGTTTTGCCGTTCTCGTCGGTATATTTTTAGTGACTTTGTTCGTTCTCAACGTGGCAGATTCGGCCTGGAAGTGGCGAGAACATGTCCAGACAGGTACATCTCTTGTGAAGGACGGGTTTGTGCTCTTTTCTTATTCCTCGCTTCAGTTTCGGGGAGGTGGAAATTGTATGCTAAGCTAGCAGGTTCGTTCACTTACGGGGAGCTCTCGAATGCGGCGTGAATCTCAAAAATATGTACCAGAAATCGGAGACGATGCCATACTGCGAGACTCGAGCGCAGCTTCTGGACGCAATGAGTGGAGGTGGCAGACATGGTTTTGATACTCCCTACTTTTCACTAGGTACGCTCTTTCAGAACGACCCCCCAATAACCATGGCACCAATTCCGCTTCCCAGGCTGTCACTACCACTGGTACAACAAGCAAGAAATATGTCAGATCTTCAAACGTTTTGATGGCATAGCATTCGTTGGAGATGTTATGGCGCTCGAGATCTACGCAGGCCTGAATATGCTACTTCGAGACGACCTGGTATTCGGCGCCTTGCGCTCTTGGAACATGGACTCTGGACACTACGTGTTCTGTAAATGCGAAGGACAATTTCTACCAGCGTGTGTCGGTCATCTGGTGGAGAGTAGCTGGGAAGTAAACGATTACGCTAGCGACAAGAGTCACATATCACAAAACAAACCCAGTTCGAGTCCTTACAGTTGTAACAGTTAGTCCGCCCCATGCTATCTGAAAGAAGATATGACTGACAGCTCCTTCAGCCGTTCATACACCACTTGTCTACCAACGTACTCACACCATCCCTTCTGAAAACCGAACCACCACACTTATACCAGCACATACGATCCTCGAATCAATTTTCCATCTGATGCCTGCTTCATCGCGGACAGTCCCCATCATTCACACTCTCGATACTTTCACCAACGTATCTCGGGATGATTTCATGTCATACATGAACAGATGGGCTGGGTGGAACTCATACTCTGGCAAGGATGCTTTACTATGGACCAAGCCTAATGCGATGGCCGGCATAGGGTATGAGCCGTTCAAGATCGATGGTGGGTTGAGGTCAAAGAGAAATTGGCCTGGTCAAGCAAATGAGATTGATGAGGTGGTGAGAGAAGCTGGAGGTGATGTGTTGAGTATGTGGAATATGACTATCCAGGCTAGCCAGTTGGATGAAAAGTGGTATGGACAACAAGTAGGAATCGTCCAAGCAATGATGGTAAGATCCATTCTCCCTTGACCCGTCAAAAACCTCCTCCAAAACCAAAATCATACTCACTAACATCATTTCATCCAGGTATTAAATTGGCTAGCAACCTTAGACTAATATCAATGACGTACCAGTAAGAATGTAATACTCTGTTCATCCTTGCGTGTAATATTCCAAACCTCCCCAAAGCCTCCTCATAATAAACCGCCTTAGTCAAGTTGGGGGTGTTGGTTTGAATAATCGAACACTGACAATCCAGCTTCTTTTTTTTGGCCGAGAGAAGTGAATGCTGTGTGTGGTTTTACATTGTGGTTTTTGAGCCGTCAGCCTTCTCGTGTCTACTCGTCGATATTGAGATTATATGTAAAACCCGAAGGGTCTTGAGACTTGAGCAGAAACACAAAGTACCCAAGGAGATAAAGTCACGGCTACCCACATGGGTCATGGACACTGACAGAGCAGGAACAACGGGGCACATTCATAATGTCAGTTCCCGTTGCAAACCCTTCGAGCCCTTCAGTCTCTACACGTATTCCCTCTCCTGCATACTCCTAACTTTGTTCAAACAGCAAAAACACCTCAATGTTCTGGATATATCTTACCTTTTGGTCTCATGTCTTGCCAATCAATCCACAGACTTCAGCATCAGCATAACCGCATTCACATCTACATCCGACAGCTATTTTGGAAACAATGCAGACACCACACATCGACGCCCTCAGAAAGTTTTACCGCCTCACCAAAAGCAATGGTCTCCACCTCCTCCCCTCCGCCCTAGGGCACAACATCCTTATTCACATGTCAACGATTGAAGATTTCTGCCAGAAGACGGACGAGATGATATGGGCTCCAAGGCGGCTCCCTCCTCCCCAGAGCGAGCTTGAATGGTCTAAATATCGAGCTCGAATTAATGGGTCAGAGAGTCAGGTGCATAATCAGAGAAGTTGATGCAAGAGTTTACAAGCAGTTTTTGGACGAGTTGGTTAGTGAGGTTGGGGGGTTGGGGGGTTGGAGAATTCGGTTAGCTTTTGGGATGATGACGAGGTGTGGGAAAGTGTTTGGAAGTTTGTGAATTGTGGATGTTTGGGCGGAGGTATTGTGGTCGTTCCAGATAAGCATGGCGGGGAAGATGTTGGAGCGGAGATTGACGATGAACGAGATGTGCGTGTTGCTCCAAGCGCGAAGGAGCTGCAGCATGAAAGAGAGGAGGTGGTGAATGATAAGACGATCATCATGTGCGTCTTCTTGGTCAGCTTCTTCGCTCTTGGTCTCTTCCTAATTTGGTTCCACCTTCTCTCTGCGGCGCAGGAGTGCAATGCGGAGTGGGTAGCGGCTGAGGACGACGACAATAAGCAGGTAATGGAACCTGAGGAAGTGCGGATCAACGTTGACGAACTATTGCACGAGGTGTGGAGAATCTTTTTCCAAAGGAAAGGTGAGTGCGAGAAAGTCGAGATTGATGTTGAGCGACTATGAATACCTACCTTTGGCAGGATTCTTTGCTCGCGTGGAAACAACCAAAGTGCTTGGAGCACTTTATGTAGCCAAAGCCTTGCAGTGGCTCATCCCCTGCGCCAACTGAAATCATCCATCTCGTTATGCTATAGCAATTCTCTATACTAGAGCTAGTCAGCTATTCGGCTTTCGGGTGGTAGAGGTCTCATTTTGCCGTCGTCAAGTTTTAGTAGTCACTGTCAACGTAAATCAATTTTTGCCTCGACGCGTTGAGACGGCTTCTTGATTTTGCAATGTTGTTACAACTATGAAATATACATCTCATACTGGCGTAGTGGGAGTATTCGTGGTAGAGAATGATTCCGGGATAGTTACGGCATCTCCCTCGACAGTCGGAGGAGCAAGTACCTTCCTCGGTCTCTTCAAGAAGTCCTCTGTGACGCCGTTTCCCAGTTTCGTGATACCCATGACTGGTGGATCGCCTTTCTTGACGAATTCATACATGCCTATTTCAACATTTGTCAGATATGCGCCCAGCACAACAATCCTGTCTGCCAGTACTCACCAGGCAACTTGTTCCCAGCCAATCTAAATGCGTCTCTCACAACCTGCTCGTGCAAATCCCCGCTCAATTCAAACAAAACCCTCGAAACAGCCACTCTGGTCGCCCAATAATCAAAACCACCTTTGCCTTTTCCCATTCTCTGATCGTTACCAGACGTGTATACACCAATATTGGCCACAATCCGCATGTACAGTCTGAACTTCATTCCTCTCAATCTCTTCCTGATGGTATCCTCGCCAATTTTCAATGCTGCAGCCGAGATACGGCGGCCCTTGTCCGTCATGCGCAGACCGTAGTCACCCCATATCACTGTTGTCCCCTTTGTAGAACCGCCAGTCCGGACCTGAGGACGACCTTTCCGGTCCTTGTATTTCTTGCCGGCTTTTGGAATGAGCCAGCTGCATCTTGTGGGAGTGCTTGTGAAGGTGCGGTGGAGAGGAGAGGGACGGTGGAAGGTTTTTGGTGCTGTATTTCTTGTTAGCGAGGCGGTGGCATTAATAGAGACAGACAGTTACCATTTCGCAGTGACAATGAGCTCAATTGGGCTATCAAGCCATTGGATATTCGCGGGGGAGGCATTGCGATGTGTTGATGATTGTAGAGAGGGACGACTTCTTGAACTTCATCAAAGTTCCCAAGCGACAACAGCGTCCAAGCTCATCACCACATTGGGACTTCGCGATACTCCAACATTGAAGTGCAACTATTACAATACAATCCTGTACAAACTCCTTACCAAGCCGACTCTCATGATACATGCTCCTCACGCTCCGATGCTACACAGACCGAACCTCCCTATACTCAACCACGCCTCCGCATAACCTCCGCCAGAAACACCATGAACGATGTCGAATCAGTCACAATCAAGCTCGCCGAGCTGCTCCGGCACCCGGAAGATCTGGACAAAATACCAGGTCTCAAATCAGACTTTACGCGCAAAAAGGCCGCCGTAGATTCGCAGCTTCGAGTAGGACTACAGGATCAACTCGCAGTCACACAGTCAGGCATGAACTCGATACAAACAGGGCAACAGACCGTCGATCTTATAAAGGCCGAAATGCAAAAGATTGACAAGCTGTGCATCGAGGCTCAGAATATGATCAAGGACTTTCCACAAATCAACTTGGTCGCGCAGACACATCGGAATTTCTCGCTGGTGGAAACCATGAAGAAGGATATTGAATCGTTCGATACGAAGATTGAGGAGGTGAAGCAAATGCTGGCCGAGGACGATCGAAGTCTCAACATTCAAGACAATTTGCTTCCCATACACTACGAGCTCACCAAACTGAGAGACATAAAAGACTCGGCACTGGGCCAGGCCAGGAGCTCGGGAGAAGCCGTCGAGGAACTGATCAACAATCTACATTTGGCCAGCGGCCAGACTCTCCAGGAATATTTTTCGGTGCTCGACGATGTCGTGGAATGGTTCGACGACCATGTTGGACAAGCATGCATGAATCTCATTCCATCCGTCAGGGAGGGTGGCGATGGACTAGTCACTCGACTGGCCATTGTAATCCATGAGGAGGAAAAGTCGGATAGAAAGGCAAAGGCCTTGCAGGATGCTCAGCTAGAGTACAAGGAGCTGGCCTCCAGGTTCAAGTCGATTGCTGCTGGTCAAAAGGAGATTCGAGGATACAAAGAAAAGTTCTTGGCCGCCATCGCGTACTATGCAAAACTTCAGTTCGACGATCTGTTGGAAACATTTCAGAGTGACCCGGACGGTCTAGGGAAGCAGCACTTGAAGTGGTATTACGAGGACCTGATCGCAGCGAAGAGGGGCTTGCAAAAACTCATGCCTAAGAAATGGAAGATCTTCGAAACCTATACACGCATCTACCACAAACAACTACATGACTGGCTGGTTGCCCGCCTCGATGATGCAGAGACGCCACCTACTCAGCTACTGGCAATTGTGAACTTTTCAGACAAATATTACGCCAAAATGAGGAAGCTCCTCGCGCCAGAAGCTGAATATCCTGGGGGCTCAGAAGCGTGGCTCACACCACATATTATTGACGACCGCGCGGGGGACGTCATTCGCGAATACATGCAGCTCATCATCAAGACGGTCGACGACTGGATGGGCCGTATGGCAACGACAGACAGCAAATCATTCACAACTCGTGACGAGGCTGCTCTCGAAATGGAAGGGCGCTACCGAACCAAGACATTGTCTGATATGTGGCGGATGCTCCGCGAACAACGTGAAGTAGCACAAGCCTGCGGCAGAACCGACATCATCCAAGGTGTCGCAGATGCTATGTTCCGCGCCCTCCAAACCCGACAAAGAATGTGGGAACAACTCATCGACCAAGCATTGCAAGACTATAGCGACCCAGCAGCGACTTCAGAGGGTCTTCAACCTCTTCAAGATTGGCTCATTGCCATCGCAAACGACCAAATCGCTTGCATAGACGACGGAGACGAGACTTCGGAAGTGGAATCGATATCATACCTTACCCGCTTCAGTCGCGACATCCAACAACTCGTGTCAGACGGCTACAAGGACACCGTCATAACACAGACGGAATCCCTCAAAGACGGCTACGTCGATCTCTCGACACACTGTCTCGCTGTCCTCGCTCGCCTCATCGTAATGATCGACTTCAAACCTCTACTGCCACAATTCTTCACACCGGTCTGGTACGGCCAGCGAGGGATGGGCCAGGCCATTGAAACGTTCAATGATTACATGCGTGATTATCAGACTGATCTTCATCCTTCCTTGACAGAGATTCTAGCCGAAGAACTCTCCGACGAACTTCTCATAAAATACCTTTCCTGCGTGCGGAACAAGGGTGTCAAATTTCGTCGTTCAGATCCCTTTGTGGAAAAGATCAAAGACGATGTCACGACTGTGTTTAATTTCTTTGGGAGGTTCGATACGATTGATGGGATTAAGGCGAAGTGGAGGGTTATTGAGTGGTTGGTCAATTTTTTGGAGGCCCCGAAGGAAAGCGTGCCAGAGGTTTATCAGGAGTTTAAGCAGGCGTATTGGGATGCGGGGATGGGGTGGGTGGAGAGTTGTTTGAGGGCTAGAGACGATTTTGATAGGAGCATGTTGAATGCTGTTAAGGCGAAGGCGGCGGTGGTGGAGGTGACGAGAGGGCCGGAGACGATTATGGGGAAGGTGAAGTAGGATGGGAGGGGTTTGTGATGTGAATATTGGTTATATGATATGGCTGTGTATGAGCGAATGGTAGCTTTTGGATACACTGGCGCCTTCAAGGAATATATTGATCAGTCTTCCTTGGCTCTACTTTCTCTTGAATCCCAAATTTTCGTCCTCGAACTTCCCTGGATCATGTGTTCGGTCTGAAGAAAGGGTTGGTATACTTATCCAGGTCTCGAATTCGACTGGGACGACTACAATAGTGCATGCACCACATTCCAGCAACTTCAACAACATGATTCGCGCCGGCATCATGCAGGACAACCACAGCTCTAGATCCAACAGGCTTCAGCCGTCAGCAGGACTAAACAAGAACTTCGCCATCACAGTTTGGTGACTTGAACAAACATGTGCTCAATCACCCAGCACTCGTGGACTGACAAAACCTTGTACCTTTAGTTTGCGTCGTTTCCTTTTCGGTTTGTGAAACATGCATTATGAAAATGAGTAGAGGGAGCCCATTTTGTGGTGGCCAATTCGCTGAAGGCGAATTACATGTGGGGTAGAAGAAGTATGGTGCGTTGTCTTGTGCGAGAGACGCCCCTAAGCTCATCTCCTATCATTCAAAGACGTGAGAATAAACGTCGATCAAACATGAGACCTTCCAATCTCACATGTCCATCAACAAGCGTGATGATAATAAGCGAGCCTTCAACCATAGAAACAATATAGAAGTGCCCAACTCGTTGAAGCAAAGATAAAGCATCTAGAAGAAGGGGTAAGCGAGTCTTGCGGTGACGCCTTGGGCTGGGTCCTGAGTAATGGCATTGTTGAGAACTGCTGAAGAAGAAAATCAAAAACGTTACAGCAAGTTTTTTCTTTCTTTTTTTTCTTTTCGCGAACTCGAAATCAATAACTGGTTGGTCGCTGGTAAGGTCCTGGCACTGATTATCGTCTCGAGGATACGAAGGGTAACGAGAAAGTCTAAAATCAATCCATTACTGAGCATCGAGATTGGTTATACTTAGGTGAATGTTGGAATGTCTGCGTTTCGATAGTCTTCGCGTACGGATGTCTGCCTATGAGTCGAGTAGTTGGCGGGAGTGTTCCCAGGGTTCCGGTTTGACAGCGTTAGAAACGACGGGACGGATACTTCCCCACGATTGTTGTAAAGGTTGATGGTTGTTGGATGCGGAGACAGCAAATTCGGGTACGAGAGGCGTTGTATGCGGGTCGTCTTTGAGTAAGCGAGCGAAGAAGCGTCAGCCTTAAATATAAAGTTTAAAAGATTCTTGACTCGTAAATTTGGGGTGGGTGTTTTGATCGTGATTGGAGCGGGGAGGGAACAATCTTCTAGGCATGAGTATGCGGGAAACGCAATTCGATACCAATGTATTCACTGCAGAGTCAAGGGGTGCATCTGTCAAACTTGTCAGTGTCTTGATGGCTTAAGCCTCGCAGAATGCTGAAGAACAACCAGTGTACTTCCATTCGGACACACTAGATCGCGCAATCGATACTTCTGGAGGACGCCCTGACATTGGATTATTCAATGCCTACCGAATTGAGGGGAAATGCGCATTTGGGATTTCTTCATGCACAACGCCTTGTTATGGTGGAGAAAACTTCGGTAGCACGACGTTATTCGTATCAATAGCGGCAGCCGGACCTAATTGATCTTCTGTTCCGCTCCAGCTTGGTCCGAAAATTTTGATGATGATCTATCGGGCGTCGATGGTACTTGATAGCCATTAATCAGATTGCTATCAAAGGATGGAGGAGAGTGGACAAGAAATGTCATAAAAGAGGGGTAGGAGACAAACATAAGCAGCAAAGTATCTCGATTTTGATATGCAGCTAGCAACCTGTCAATCCCAAAGCGGTTTGGGGCCGGCATCTCCACAACTCATTCCCGTCGTACGGAGTTCTGTCCTGAACCTCATCCTCATCACAAAGAACTGAAGTTGTCATCATTCGATAAAGCTTATCCTGGGCTGCACCTTTGCATCTCCTGCCGGGTAAAGGGGCATTGATGTTTCCCCAGCTACAGGCCTACCCAGCAAGCACGGATTGTTGCCAGATCCAATGAAATCTCGAGTCACAGCCCCTGGATTTTATCATGGTAAGATTTGCGCCACCACTTTCTAGCGACAGAGAGGATCCTTTGTGCTTGCCTGTGGCGGACGTGATGATCACTTCAACTTCCTAACTGCTACGGCTATTTCGGGCAGCAGATCCAGGAGTCCATCATCCCGAATGCTCTTCAATTGAGCGACGATTCATCATAAACAGATCGCCGGAGACTATTTGAACACGTAACTGGACTTTCGCGATCCCCAATCGCGACGCACGGTATCATTGGTGTGTCTCCGCTGCCAGCGAGAGGATCATCATTGGGCCCGCCGTCCCGTCAGCTTCTTCAGACCCTGTACCAGTAACCAGCAAGGGTAGCATGAATGTTCGGATGGCTTCGCAAGGAACCCGTAGTTTTAATGAGTTGGACCACCCACTGATTCAAGGTCGTCATGCACAGCAGAACGCCTTTTATCCTCGAGGGGTTGAATTTTCGGGTCTGATTTATCCCTCGATTCGAACACGGGAGCATTAAACAACCTGATTCCTAGCAATCCAGATCACGTCAAGGTTCTTAAGCGAGCACTACCATCAAAGGCTGGAACAAAGAGCTCATGATTCTCGCATCAATTGCCTTCCACGTCCATCTCTACGCTACTTATTCTTTTCTAATATAATTCATATCAATTATATTGCACCATGCCTGGAGGTATGGATCGAGGTCTCGTTCTCAAAGCAAAAGCTGATTGCGGTTTAGGAATACATCCACCATTGGCAACAATCGTAGCATGGGGAAAGATTGCCAATCCTCTACATCCTGCTGAAACGCGCGGATGGGAGCTTGTTACTTTGGTCATCATCTTGTCCTCTCTCACCATCATCACGGTTATTGCCCGGCTTTGGGCGCGCGTCAAAATTCAACACAATGCTGGCATAGACGATGTACTCATCGTTGCTGCCATGGTATGTTCAAACCTGGACAGAGAGACTGTAGTCAATACTGACGCGGGAGATCGTAGATTCCCACTACAGGTCTGGCTCTTGGTGTGGCACTTGGTAAGCGGGACTTCAATCCTCGATATTCTTTGGAATAGCTAACATCTCCAGCTTCCCGATTGTATGGCTTCGACAGGCACGCATGGGACTTGTCTCCTGTCATGGCTGCGAATAGTCGGAAGGTAAGTTTCTTCAATTACTGGCAATATCATATTCATCTCTAATTCATTTGTGGTAGATCACAATGGTCATTTCAGCCACATACGTCGTGTCTACGAGTTTAACCAAAATATCAATTCTTTTGTTCTACAAAAGAATGTCAGATGGGGCGGTATCGAGAGGGTTCCGTCTGGCTGTTCGCGCGTGTATTGCTTTTGTCATTGCTTATATGATAACTTTCACTATTACGCTTCTCCTTACATGCCGACCAATAAGCTCGTACTGGAATCAGGTCAATATTCAATGGGCTCTAACACATGAAGAGTAAGATTGTTATTTGAGCTCAAATTTTCTTGACTGACATGCTGTATTAGAGGTGTAGACTATCATTGCCTAAATGAGCCAGCCGACTTGCTAGCTGCCTCTGCTGTGAGCATTGTCCAGGACTTCATTGTGTGCGGAATGCCAACACTCCTTTTCTGGAAGCTTCAGCTTCCACGAAGACAAAAAATTGCGCTCGGGGCTATATTTGGAGTCGGATTCTTGTACGTCACTCACATTCTAGCATAATTTTGTAAACAGGAACTAATACTTTGGCTACAGTCTTTGCATCACTGGGATCTTGCGAATCATCTATATCAGCGTACGTATACTCGTAGCATGCCCAATATTGGCACTCCACTAACTGGCTATTTTTCAGAACATCTTTTTCGATACATACGACGTTACCTGGGCTGCAGAACCTGCTTGGGCTTGGACCGCAGTTGAAGCACATTTAGCCATTATCTGCGCCTCAGCTCCCGCTCTCAAGGTCTTCTTCAAGCAGTACCTAAGCGTTAGCTCCATCACAGGCAGCTGGAAGGACTCTTCACGCCGCCGTAGCTACCACCGGAAGGGATACAAGGAGAAGACGGACTTGGTCACATATGGAAGCAGCTCAACGGCGAGCAAGACTTTGGGCAACTCGGACACAACGATTACCAAGGGTGATGTTGAGTTGGGGCACATTGCTGTGATGCACGAGGTGGACATCGACACAGAGAGCATGCGTACTGACAATCACGACGATTCTTTCTTTGATGATTCACATAGCGATAGCAAGGACCCTCTCCGATACTCGTTACGGCAGCAAGAAAGCACAGCAGAATCGACAAATAAACAACCATCGAGTTCTGGACGGCTGAATGCGTGGAGGAAATGAAATTTTGGTGTATTATTGCCTGTATATTTGGCATGGCGTTTTGGGAAAGGTCCATGATTTTGAGATACCACGGAGCCTGCTTGGGATTTCTACATCAGTTTGACGCTGTCAGGAGCTTATTCAGTTCACATAGTACATATTTACTAAGTCAAACATTTTATTCAACAATGCTAACACGACAGTCAATTTCTTTTACTTTTTGGACATGTTTCATGGCGTCGAATAATCATCACATTTGTGATGAGGGAGCTGGCTGAATTTTCAAGGTACCCGAGACATTTCGCCAATCGCTCAACCAAAAATCCCACCTTCAAGCAGTTGATCATTGTGGAAAAAGTCGTAAGATAACTCCTTATCCACGCAGTTCGCTCGATTTGTCGAACCCTACCCAGGATGTCAGGGCCGTTACCTGTCACTTGGCCTTCAAGGAAGCGCAATCGGTCCCGCCTCCCGGTCCACAATGCAGCGATTATCCTTGAAAATATACCAGGACACGACAACGTGGCACCACGAGCCATGAGCTGATCGAGGCGTTCTACAACAATCCATACTCATTTCCCAAATTTCTATGAGAGATCTCTCCAAGGTTTCCTATTGACAATTTCGTCTTTTCTTAACTCTTTGAAATGCATGTTCATGATTCAGGCGATCATTTGGATCAGATCATAAGTTTCCCTTCCTCGATGCGGAGGAGAACCGAGATCACTGACTGGGATGTTATGCGATTGACGAGCCAATCAGGATGCAGGGACCAAGAATATGTACATTCGGACGCGGTGTGATGGCTACCTGGTTCATGCGCAGGAGACGGCGATACGTTGCTTTTGGTTTTTGTTCCTAGATTGTTTCTTTGAAATGCTCCGATTGCTTCGGACAAGCACGTTCCAAAGAAGCTACGGGAAGTCTTCCTCTTCGCTGAACTGGGAATACATGGTTGACGTTGCGCAGGGGTGCATGCTGTTAGGACAAGCTGGGTATGAAATTTCCGACAGCTCACTAATTCACATTTTTAATACTCAGACTTATGATTGGAAATCTAAAAGTTATTATTCGTATTGAAGACGGACACAACCGAAAGTGAATCCAAGGAGCAACCAAGACACCCAAGCAGATTTCCCGGACACCCCTCAAGCAGTGAGCAATCAATCGACATACAGCCTCTGAAAAATGCTTAATCCGCTTTATCACGCTTTCCTACCATCAACCGAATCATGCGATTGCACAATCGATGTAGATATTGGTTTATATGCTTGTTATAGGTGCCTAATCCGTCTTCGTATCTATAGCTGTCTCTAGTCTTCCCTCCCTAGATTGAGACAGGACCCATAAGTCTCTCATTGCGGGCGACATTTACGATATTTCTTGCTGGATCTTTGGGTCTCTTAGTAGTAGCTTCCTGCTCTCTGAGCAGCCTCTCCTCTTCGACCAACATCTCCTCGGCCACACGGGTTTCGATCGTATCGACTCGTTCCGAAACGTACCCGGTTTTCCTCAGTTTGGTTGTGACGATACGATATTGCGGAACTCCTTCTGCGCCTGGGTTATTGGCGAGAGGAGTAGATTCTTGGTATTCCTCCTCTAGCTCCTGAGTGCCTGCCTCTTCAGATCTAGACAATTCGAATGTAGGCTCTCCAACCTCGTCTCGTGTGGTCTCGATTAGCTCCATACCCTCATGATCGTGATCTCGAGAAGCAGACTGCTCGCTATTGTCATCTTCTGCATTTTCCAAGATCGTCTCCTCAGGGTCCAGTTCAGTTTCGGCATCATAGTCATTGTCCTCTTCTGTCAGGATCCTCGAAGTGGTCTTGTCGTTCGATCCTGAAGTCGATAATAAGCTTGTAGTCTCTCCCGGGATGCTTTGTTTGACAGCCATGCTCGCATTTGTTTTAGTTCCTTCTTTCCTATCTGGTGAAACTCTGGCGAGAAGGTCCAGTGTAGTATCCCTCATCCTTGGGAATTACATTGGGATCTGCATTTACTTCGTCCTCCGTATCTTCGTTGCCCAAGCTCTTCCATATTGCCGCAGCTTCATTTTCATATCCGTCTGCCAATTCAGCCTCGCGCGCCTTCAATGCTTCCCTTCTCTTTTGTGTTTCTGGTATTAACGCCAGGACCTCATCTGGCATCCAGCCTATTATGTCAGTCTTCTCAGACACACAGCTACCCCAGACTGGGCTGTATGCCCGCTTAACAAGGCCCATGAAGAGATCATGCTGGGGTTGTGGAAGCTGTTTACGAACGCGTAAGGCTTCAAGTTTATCAAGCGTCGGAGTGAGCCCAGGAGGCTTGGTTCTGGACGACGTAATTTGGATTTATTCTTCAATCATGATGGGCAGGTGTGACAGGAAACCGAGCAGTTCCTAGAATTCGTAGTGCGCAAGGCTTTGATGTTTAACAATGAGGTAGAGCAATTACTAACTGCGAACCGGCCATGATATAGCGTTGTTATACGGCGGTTGCTGCTCAGACAATTGAAGAGGAAAACTTTCGCTAATGTCTTAATATGAACAATGGAGTGAGGCCTAGGGAACGATATCAAAGATCGTGTCTCGGGAGCGTAAACTCTTTCATCCTGGTACATACTTCTAAGCTTTCTCTTCATACCTACCCCGAGCTACGTGTTGACAATGCTGCGACGGTTAGGCGCGGCTTAACGAACGGATACTGGCTTCGTGCGCCATTAGGTATGCATGAGTTTTCTCATGTCAGTCCTTGCTTTCAAGAAATTGAGAGTCAGGACTTCACGTTACATATTCCTCGCCTGTGTTCAACGAGTATGTAAGCTCAGGATTGACAATGTCTTTCAATTACATGACGCCATAACAAGGTTTCCATCCTTGATGTCCTCGAATTTGCAAAAGTGTAAACCCAACACGATTTGAAGAGATAAATTAACTCAGCTAGCATAACAGAGCATCGACCCGGTTCCGATGGATGATCCAGCTTCAAAATCGACAGTTCCAATGCGTACAAAACTTCTCAACACCATCCATCATCTAGATCAGCCCCAGCGTTCATGCGGTTTCCTTCACCTCACTCGAGCGCTGGGGCTCAAACGTCTGGCCCCCCCCGTTCTGGTCTCCATCTAAGTTTCCACCGAGATTTGCAGTTGCCATATACATAGAAACTGTTTCAGACTCTACTTCGGGATTGTGAACAGCAAAATTGCCTCCGAGAACGCTCTCTTGCTTAGGACTCGTATCAGACGGCTTGGTTGTAACTTGTTTAGACTCTTCGGGCGTATTTCCTTTCCCTGTGTCGTCACTCTTCAACGTCCAATTCCTCAATGAGATCTCGCCTTTTTTTCTTGTCAAGGCACCTGCTTCCCCGTACGGTGTGAGCAATCCAGAAATCCTGTTGCCCAACACTAGCTTCATGACTGTCGGCTCCTCGACAACAGGTTGAAGACTACGGAAAGAAGGCATCCTATCATAGTCCTCATACTCAGGGATCTCCCTATATGCTCCCCTAGGGACAATATCCAATTTCTTATTCCGACCTCGTGTCAAATCAGCAACGTCGACGCTGCCACATCCTTCCATTGCCGTCCAAATCTTGCGAGCTTCACTTTCTAACCTCGCAAAGTGTTTCAAATGCTCTTGTCGCTGAGGCTCGCCTATCACTAATGTTCCTGTCAAGTAATTATGGTCGGCGACATGTTTAGACATGAGGTATTCGTGTCTTTGCACGAGACCATAGTTACCGTTATGGCCGTATGCCTCCCTGAATATTTTGAGGAAGAGACTACGTTGTTCTTCAATGGTGGGAGTCTGGATATCTGAAAGTGAGTCGCTGGAGAATAGGATATAGAGCTTGTTGAGCGTGGGAATAAGTGCATTGAGTTCTTCGGGTTTGACGTATCCAGTCATGTCGCTGATCGGTTTGAATGTGATGTTTTCCTCTCCAGTACTTCTGATAGTCTGGTATGGTCTTCTTCCCAATTGCAGGCAGGCCGTGATATAGCCCACGATAGCAACATCTGTTTGCTGCTGATACAATGAACGAGATTTGCTGTGGGCTGTGGTTTTGATTGACAATGAGGCGAGGAATGTCAGCAGATTTCAAAGAATCTTTTGTCCATAGATGTATGTTTCCGATACTACGTACTGCCCATGTTTCAGAGACTTTCATCCCAATTCTCTCTTTCGGAACGCCAAGCTATGTCTCGGAGCCTTGCACTGTCAGTATAACAAAGAGTGGAAACGTCAACCTAATAGATGCCACACCACGCCTACCATGCTAGTGATCATTTCTCAAGGGAAAGAAACGCAGCAATCCGACATCAATCACTTCCTCGCCGTTCTCACCGTCTCCAGCCTCATCTCCTACATTCCCACTCTGCCCATCCTCTCCCTGCTGACCCAAGTCACGACTCATAGCCTCAAGCTCCCTAATCCTCCTATTGATGGCAACCAAGTGGACACTCTTGACTTTGGCAGCCTCTCTCAGGGTCGCGATCTCAATAGCAACTTGCTCCCGTGGGGTCACACGCTCTTGAGGTGGCATGATCGATTGGCTCGATGGAGAATCGTTACCTGGAATGAGCTGAATGCTGTGGTTGCCAGCTCGGGCGATGATGCTAGTATTGTTGTTTTGGACGCTGTAGCCATCATCAGTATTCACGAGGGTCTCGTCGCTGGCGATGCTGCATCTATCGGGGCTGCTGTTTCTGGAAGTAGACATGGTCGTGGTTCGTGAGACGGTGTCTCGGTTGTTTGGTAGAAAACAGAGGGGGGGGGGGGGGGGAACCAAGGGAGAAAGAGAAAGAAATACCCTTGAGACAGGGTGTGTTGGGTGCTTCAAAGAGGTCTGAGAGACAACAAAAACCCAACACAGTGTTTGCAGTCGAGGTAAAATACATCAGGTACAGAGATGTTGCAGGTTTAACTTGCCTAAGAACATTGCCATTGATCGGGCTACCGACAAGAAAAGAAGAAAGGAGGGGTTTCCTATCGACGGGAATACTAAGTTCGAGCCCAATCGGAGGGACGAAGAGGACTCAACTAGAAAAGAAATGTAGTACATGTGGTACGAGTCAATTGAACTAGGATACTTACACTCGCCTATGCTTCAAACAGCCTACATCCGACCGTCTTCACATGATATATACGATAGCATATTTCCGCCTTGCCAATGAACCTCGAAAGATCAAGTTGGCCAAAATCTCAGGTTAGCATAATCTTAGACACGAAACCATGAAGACTTCTCTAGACCTTTCCACTCTCAGAGCAGCCTTTCTTGGTGCGCATGTGATCAACTATGGCATACTTCCACTCCTTCCAAAACTTATATATGAACAGGAATACAAGAACAAGGGACAAGATGCCTGTAAAGAGGAGAGTTAACACGCTGATCCAGCGTGATGCGGACCAGAAGGCGTGCCAACGCGATGATTCCAAAGACTCCACGGACATCACAAGCTGCAAAGCGCTGAGGACTACGGAGAGGGTCCCAAAAAGAAAGAGGAATGGTGCATAAAATTGAGCAAAATATGCACCGTATTGAGTGTGAATCTGTTGGAAAGACCACTGCTGGAGAAAGATTTTGGAGTAGAAATTGAGTCGTGATATTCGCAGCTCTCCATAGCAATATCGACCAGACACATCCAGATCTTTGATGTCTCCAAAGGTCGCCGAGAAGTCACAGAAAGCTTTCCATGTCGTCGTGGGCGGTATTAGATTTTTGTCCAATGCAATTCTGAAGTCCGATTCGTGTGTGATCAGAAAATAATATGTTCGCATGTACCCAAGTGCTGCTTTGAGAACTGGCCCTCGCCCGGTCCCCAGGGGCGATGTGCTGCTGAGAAGAAACGATTCCCAGAAGTGATAGCACAGCAGGTATGAAGGCAGCGGCTTCAGATATATACGGTCGTCTATCCATACCAAATGGAGTCTCGGGTCTTCGGCGATTATGATGTCTCGGCCTTTGACAATTTGCTGATGGAGAGGGGATATATTTGCGTGCGACTGCGTAGACATCATCCAAAGCCTAGGCGCCATGCTTTCGAGATCCTTGAGGTCAAGGTCTCTTTGAAGAAATGAGTATAGCCCGAATGGATCATTGAGCTTGATACGAGGATGTCCTGGAAGGTTGGTGGGAGGAAGAGGGATACAGGAATCTAATGAGTCTAGCTCAGCATTCAGCTGAAACTGATGCTGGAAAGGAGGTTCCCTGGGTAAGTTGTCAGTCCATGGTTACACTGAGGAGCGAAGTAGTAAAGTTCCTACCCAGCCATCGCATAGACGTGAGCTTGTTGAGTTGTACGGTTGGCAGCGTTTTTGATGCAGCGAAACCCTAGCTAGCGGACAGCGGCCTCCCGTTGCCACTAGTTCTAGCGGGGGGCCCATCAAATTCGACAAGGCTATGGACAAACTTCTTTGTTTGGTGGAATCGATTCGCTCGATCCGAGTGGAGTTATAGAATACGTCTTTGTATCGTCGAGTGCAGGATATAGCAGGCGTAAAGGCCTGTCAACAACACAATCAATGGACGCAGTGAGGGAATTGGTCTTCATCCAAGGTGTAATAGACTCATAAGTCATGTTGTCAACGGTATCTTTGATAGGAAGTCTTTCACACCTGAGAATCTCCTGATCAGTCCAGTAATTGGTCAACTGGATAGCCCATGGATCACTCTGAGTAGAATTGAGCGTACCATCTTATGGTCATGCAGTGCATATGCGGGGGGTCACCTCTGGCTACCACTCGCCGCAGACGGTGTATCTGCACCAGATAATGCACAAAGTACACATTTCGTCGTCCAATGAGACGATACCAGAGACATGATGTCTACTCTGATACTTAAACACACCCGGTTGATACACATTGCTCGCTCAGCCTTCCCATGACCTTATTTCTAACGCGGGTTCCAGCAATGCATGTCAATCTCATCCTTCACTTCGCTGCTATGCGACCGTTGCTGATCCCTTTCGCAACTCTTGTACTTCTTTCCCCTGTAAAGGCAACTATCTCTCCTAGGCTCGCTCTGTCAACCTCTGACCCCATCTGTCCGGACAAGATCGAGCCACCTCCTGCATGCGCTCATCCATCGGTAGGGGACTGCCCTAGCGATGCTATAGCATACAATTCAAACTGTACAACCAGCCAACTGCCGGCCTTCCCCTGTTTTTCGGAACTGCTCGTCAACAAAACTTGCTTCTGCTCGGGGCTCGACGAAAAAGGATGTTCGGGGTGCTCGTCAAATCAAGACCGAGCGAAATATCTCTCCTGGCTGAACGATACGTGCAGCGATGAGCCTGGCTGGGCTGGACTTTCTGCAAATTGGACCAATGAGATACCCAAACATGTCTTTCTCGATGTTGGGTGGTCTCAAAATGACCAGTCAACAATGTACTGGGCTGCATCTCCCTGCTACGGCCTTCAGCCTTGCTATACCTCCTACTGGTACTACATACCAGAAGCCCTCTATTCTATTTGCAAATCATCTACATGGGAGCCATTCATATATAATGTAAGCGACCGTCTTCTTTTCGAGTATCCTGGTTCCTCCATCGTGGGCAATGACGTGGATATCTATCTGGACCAATCAGCCTTTTGCAACCAATCATTATTCTCCAGTCTGGAGGCACCGCAGAGCTGTGCAATGTCTGATGTCGATCTCACCAACTTTACTATCGGAGCGAGTAACCTATGCGACCCGGTTGAGAGCGGCTGGTCTGCGAACTGGAAGGAGTCCCTTGCCATTTTGAACTCCAGCTATAGAGCAAATAGCAGTATAAGTTGGCCATCATGTCTGGGCGACCAAGGCTGCGGGACCTCTTTGGACAGGAAAAAGACAGGCTGTACCAAGAACAAAGCACTCTGTGTCCTAGATGCTACGGGCAATTGTACCTCATCAGCCATAGCCACGAACATCTCCTGCTTCTGCAACTCAGGTGAGCAAACGCTGAATCGAAAACTGGCTTGTCTGACTGACATTGTGCAGTGAGCTACGAAATTACATGCCAGACAAATTGCAAACTCTCATGGGAAAGAGAGCAGAACCTTCTATGGATGAACTCAACTTGCAGCTCCGTTTCTGGTTGGGCCGGACTCCCCCAGAGCTGGAAAACACTGCTCATTGTCCAAGAACCAGAGCTTCTGCCGTGGAGTTCGCACGTACAAATTACCGAGGATTTGACAGCACACTCAAACGCAGCCACCGAAGGCAGACCAAATCAGCATTGCCCTTCTACTTCAAGCAAATTAGGTGCGTTTGCAGCCGCTAACATCGCGATGGCATTACTGGTCCCTATCCTTGGGAGACGGGACGTCATCAAAAGGCTCACGTTTCGTCTTTGCGGGACTCGGGGCTCAAGAATGTGGCTTTTCACCGGCCCTATCACTGTGGCATTACACCTGGCAAGCAATGCTATAGGGGCAATTCTCATCAAGACAACACCTGGTTTTCAGGGTGTCAATATTGGGCACCTCGTTCTGCTCTGGTGTACACGTCCGCGAGTCGCATGGATGATAGTAGGCATACTCGAAAGAGAATCTACCGAGGCAATCTACTTCTCTGTTGTCTCATCCACTCTGTTGGCTGAAGCTTTTTTACAACTCCTTGGAGGTTACTACATGGGTACAGCAGCCAACTACGCTCGCCGTCAAAAATTCTACGTTCACGGTCGTCTATCCAACACACGCGGAGGTTCCGAAGCTTTACTGATGTACGCGGGATCCTTGATGTGGCTTGTCTTCATGACGTTTGCCATCGCGACCTGCTTGTGGGCTTTGCTTGACATGAACAATTTTGTGGCGGCAATCGCGTCTACAATTCGAGGCCTGGACCGGGAGGCCAGGAAGCACGCCACAGCTGCGAGCAAACAATGGGGCGACCTCTCTGTGAAGATTGGAGTTTTGACAATCCCCCTCACAGATCCCTCTCTTCTTGATCTAGCTCAATTGGGGACAGATGTCCATAGTGCAGCGGAGAGCTCCTTCAAAGATCTTTCTCAAAACTGGAACCGTTTGTACGAGTATGTCACCGATGACAAGAAAACGTGCATCAAGTCCGGGAAGATATTGCGCAAGCAGATGAAGAAGATGAAGAAGAAGAAGAAAGCTGGCCACGACACATTTTTGACAGAACTATTACAGCAAAAGGCCTTGACGGCGCAAGAGACATGGGACAGGACTCCAGACTTGCAGCTCCAAGAGCTTCATGCTCAATATCAAGCACACGGTCTCACCACGCTGGTGAAGAGTTGGAAAGAAACACTGGATGACCACAGATCTCAGACGCAGTACTCTCTCACGGATTTATACCGCAGATGCTACTTCATTAGCTTTCGGATAGCTCAGCCTCGTCAAACTTTCCGTGCGGACGCCTTCGTTGAGTTTCTGCAGTGCGAATTGAAGAAAATAAGGCAGGATCTTGTTCGCCATCAAGGAGATGTGGAAGAGGAGCTACAGCTATACGAAGACCACGCTGCGGTCAAAGACCTGATAAAGCTACCATACACCGCCGATTTCATAGCGAGGATGGAGAGAGGGTCGGAACACAATCCGCCCGAAGCTGAGCTTAGATGGCTTGTTAACTCTGTGAACAGGGAGATTAGGACTCTCCAAGAACTGAAACCGCTGCAAGACTCGGTGGAGTCGGTGGAGTCGGCCTCATCAACCTGGTCTGCTGAAAACGCCCTGCTTCTTGAGATCTGGCAAAAGATGAAAACCAGTCGAGAGAGAGATATCGCACAACGGGAGCAAGACCCCAACAGTAAGCTTAGGAAAATCGCCTGGCGAACCTTCTTGGGAATGATTGGGGTTTGGATTGCACAGTGGTTGTGGTGGGTGGGTTACATTGAGGTAGCAGGAGACAAGTAAGTGTTCGAGATTGCCCCTACATCCTGATTAGTGTGGTATCTAACCATGATAGATATTGTCCGCCCAAGTTGGCGAGTATTGCTGCTCTTTGGACGGTTTTCTCGGGGTTCGGTAAGCGTGCTCCTTTTGGTAGGAAATGTCAACTACGACTAATTAGCCTTTGGTTTAGGTGTTATACTTGGTGGGGGTCTGTAGTGGCTTTGCCTTGTCGTTGGCTAGGGCTAGGATCACTTATGATTTCAATGGAAGAAGAGAAGTTGATGCTCTCACCAGCAAACAGGAACACTGCGTTGTCACATTGCCCTAAATCAGCAGAACTTCCCTAGTCTTGACCATTAGAAATGTTTTGAGTATCCGAGACCCACCGCTTTCAGCCTCCCTGCTTCTCATCACAATATGAATTCACTTTTGAGCATCTAGCTCTACAACAAAATCATCTCACATCCCCCGCCTTCGTCCTCCCCAAGCCCTCCTTAGCATAAAAATCCATCGGATAACTCTCCTTCCTACTACCATCACCGCCCTCAACATTCCCCATCCACCCCGCCTCCCTAGCCCCCAACGCGACAAGCGCCTCATAAGGACTTAACAACGGCCTAGGAAAAGCATAACCCCAATCAATACTCAACCGCGGACACGCAACCTGAACCCAAGCCTCCACATCCCCCATCATCGCCAATTTGCCCGGGAAAATCTCACTCAAAGCCAGTCTCACAACTTCGATGCCCTGCTTCTCAAGGAGATGCTCGATCATGGTGAGGGTGTGAGGGTTTCCTTGACGACCGAGGGTGCCGAGTATGAGGCCCCATTTGCGGGCTTTTTGGGCGGTGAGGATGGCTGTACGACGGAGGGTGTAGAGTTCGTCGTGGTTGTAGGTTTCGCGCGTTAAACGGCGGGAGTAGGGGTCGTATCGGTAGGCTGGGAGGGATGGGTTGTGAATCATGGCGGATTCAAGGTGGAAACGACCGTCGCCTACGTATAGGATGATATTGGCGACATTCTGAGTGCCTTTGTCTACGGTAAGCTGTGGAGATGTACAGCCTAGAATTTCTCCTTTGCTCAGAGGTGCGATTTGAGGAATTATAATGTTGTAGCCTTGTGATGTCAGTGTAGCTGCCATCTGATGTATCGTGGCATTAAATTGTATTGTTCCAACCAGTGCTATTGCTTTTGAGGACTCGAAATTCCGCTCGATAGTTGCCATCAAGTGCTGTACGTCGATACTGATATCCACAAAGACATATAATGTCTTGATCTGCGTGACTGAGACAGGTATCAAACAACTATGCGCATAATGTATCAGAATATCGCAACCAAGAGCTCGAGCAGTGAAATCGTCTATACAGCATGCGCCATATGTCACATCTCCCATAATCAACGTTTCTGTGCCCGGACAAAATCGAGTAAGAATGTCGGATATGGTCGTCGCAAAAAGCAGCAGCCCCTCGGGGAATTGCAGAGCTATCTTCTTTGCCTCCGCCGTCCGCACTCGGTGGATAGTCTTATGGATTTCAAAGGAGTAGTTGGAGGGTAGCAGGGCAACAGCTGCGTTGATATCCTCGTCATTGAGGATTCCGGGAGGAATATTGTTCAGCGCTCGAGCAGGACGGCGAGGTTGGGCCACTACTATATGATTAGCTGCCTGGCTCGCATGATATTCGGGGGAGGGTTGTTCACGCCTTGTATTGCTCCGCTGTCTTCTATACTGCCATTTAGGCCATTGCTTTGCGCTGCTTGTTCAGCCGTTCTCCTGCCCACAAACCGTCTTTTAGGTTGCTTCGCTGGGACTGCGACCTCAGATTCGACATCCCCATTTGTTTCGGGTCCTAGATTGGTGGCTATACGATCGTCTTCCATGGCTGTGGTGGTGGTGCTGTTGTTGTTGATAGGAAACTTCAGTCGCAAAGTTCCGAACTCGGAAGTGGAAAGACAAAATTTGTTAGTCAGCAGGAGAGGCTGATTCAGGAGATTTGTTTGCAGTCCATTACTATTCGAACACCAACACTAATATCAAAGTCTACTCACTTCATCTGGTCTAACAACCGGGTGTAGTCCGAACAAGTCTCATCGTTGAGGAATAGTGCCTCGACCACGACTTTGCTGACAGTCGTCATGGCTTCAGAATGTCCTGACAAAATTATCACCAGTTTGCCGAAGTATCTTGGCAGACACAGGAGGTCTAACAATTCTTTATTATGAGTTGTGACAGAAGACCTACCCCCTCTTCAACCCCACTATCCAATTCATGCTCCCACACGGCCACGAATGCAGTTCGCTTCCAGCTTCGAAACTCCAATTCCCCCTTCTTGATGTCTCCAATTTTCTTCCCTCGTTATCCTCCACAGCCTGTATCTCTCCATCTCCGTCATTTGCCTTGAGCAATCCCATAACCTCCCCGAAAGTCCTCACTCGCAAACAACTGACCAGTCCGTCAAACGTCACCACCGCCGGCAGCACAGGGACAACATAAGTGAACAGTAGCTGCAAAGGGTCCTTCCAGAAGTAAAAAATCGTGCTCGCAAACATGTAAGCAATATGACCGAAGATCAAGCATAGACTCCCCAGCTTTCTGTCTTGTAATTCGATTATGGCAAAGCCATCTGCTGTTTCCATGGTAGATTTCAGCACCTTCTTAGCGAGCTCATCGTCAAAATGGTGGAAAGAGAGACAATACAATCGGAACACCCGAGTATCTGATGCGAATTCACCATCTGAAGATTCGTAGTTGATGGAGGAAAGTGATGTTACGGCTATTGGAGGATCGGTGGCGTCTACCTTTTGCGGGATGAATGATAGATTGTCGCTTTGGGCAGAGTGTTTCATCCAGTGATCGATGTGAGGGTGGAGATCACATAATAGGAATGGGAGAGGGGGTTTCCCTTGGGACTTTCGAGCTTCGTTCACTAGCTTTTCGATTGTTGGTATCGGACCTACCGTTGAATATCAGCTTTAATGAGGCGATTGAGACAGAACGATAACATACCTCCAGCACCAGAGCAGAAATCGATAAGTGACAATTTCATGTTTTCCAGATCTGGCATTTCGTCCAATGTTCTTATGATAAGATTCGCCGCCAATTCAGCTGGTGATGCTTTTTGGAGAAGTGGAAAACGATGAATCCATGCTGCGGTCAAAGTTGCCTGAACTCTGCTTCGAATGAATGGCGGGCACCTGAGTTCGAAGTAAGTAGTTGCTTCACGATATACCTTTTTTAAGATGACGAAGTGAGGTGACCTACGCGGACAGATCGCATATCTCGAATAATCGCCATGGTTTCGATGAGACCATTGGGTTGAACAGTCGGCTGAACAATGATCTCTTCTCTGCAGCGCGAGGTTTTCGATCCGAATTCGACATTGTGGGGGTTGTGCCATTTACCAAAGGTGTGGTTTCGTCTGCTAAAAGCAGGTCAGAGGGTGCAATACCAAGAAGATAGAAGTGAGAAGGATACCGTCATGTGCAACCATTGTGATACACACGTGATGAATGTTTTGTTTTCAGATGGAAGAAGAGAGAGGGTGTAAGAGGTAAGATTCGAAGGCTGGGAGGATCCAAGATGGGAAGATATTATAGGGGCAAGCAACGACGAGGTCCACGGGCGGCTAATGGGCACGATGGGTATCTATGAACAATAATGCTAATGCAAGAAATACATGCGCTCAATCACTCAATTGATTTCGTGGTTTCGCGAACGGCGAGCTCAATTGCAAAGAAGACGGAATACAGAGATGCAGAGGGACGATGATTGATGACGTCTCTGTATGCATGACTCGCGGGCACGACGCAAGTGGTTTCGATCTTAAAAAGCATTTTATACGCGCATCTATCCATGATGCAAAAGCTCTACATTGCATTATCCTTTTTGACTACCCAGGGCGCAAGAAACGGCTGTCCAGCCAATATCCATTCATGCATCATTCAACCCCAAGACCAGCCTCATGCCCACTAGCCCCTATTGCGATGCCCCCAGAATTCATGCACTCTTGAACAAGAACGCTCCATATGCACGCAGTTCTGATCCTATGATAAGCCTATAATCTACAAAGGCGTGGCCCTGCTCATTTGAATCAATCGCTTAACACCGACCTGTCACAATATCAGCATGTGTTCAAAATTAGTTTCATGTCAATGAGCACTCACCATCCAGTTGCTCCCCTCTTCCGTCTTGGTAGTCATGATGTCCGTGAAGAGGGCTTGGGCTTGGTCAAATTGCCGTCCCTGGATAGACTGTGATAGCTCATTCATTTCCGTAATAGTGTCAGGCTTCAGCAGATCTTCATTGTTGAGATGATCAAAGAGTATGTTCAAACGCTTTTCGGTATCCAAGACTTGAGGTCTGAATTGTGCAGGCGCCTTGCTCTTGATACGAGCCATCTCGGTGCTTAGAATCTGGAAAATCTGCTGCGATCCTGGTGGGATGTGAGACCTATCACCTGAAGGGTATTTTGGAGCAGGTGGGCCTTCAGATTCAGCTGTAGGTGGTCGGGAGTTGGACCTTTGTGGAGGGGGCAATTGCACGTTAGCAACTTGTGAAGTACCTCGTTGCCTTGCTCGAGGTGGACCTGCTGGTGGCGGTGCTACTGGCCCTCCTTTTGGAGGAGGTGGCGGCGCATGAGCGGCTGGAGGTGGTCCTCGCGCCGCTGGTGTTGGTGGCCCGCTTGGAGTTGGGACTTGGCCATACGGATTTGGAGCATAAGAGCTGGCAGAAGGAGGGGGCGCAATAGGCCGTCCGCCTGGCCCGCCGTAACCTTGCTGAATTGGAGCGGGCTGTGATCCAGGAGCAGGTGCGTATCGACTGTTTGAAGGAGCACTTCCAGTGGGTGGCGCATAAGGAGACGACACCCGTGGTGGCAGGTTTTGTTGGGGGGCAGGGAAAGGGTGTGCCTGTGTAGATGGAGACGGGGCGTATGCATTTGCAGCCGAAGAAGAAGGTCGGCGATTATCTTGCAGCTGAGGAGGTGGAGACATCAAACGAGGTGCTCCAGCCTTTGGCGGTGGCCCAACAGGAGGAGTTCCTCGTTGTTGAGCAGAGAAAGGCGCTGTCGGAGGTGGTGCTATTCCACCTGGAGCATTTGCGAATGGAGAGGTGATCGGTGGCCCAACAATGGCTGGAGTGGCCCTTCTGGACACAGGCTTGGAGCCAAAGTCTGGCGTGTCATTCCAGTCCGGAATGCTGCCACGTAGAGCTGCAGGCACTGGCAACGGCGATGCAGTAGATTTCCGCGGAGGTGGTGGTACTGCACTATGTGGCTGCTGATATCCGCCATAAGGTGTTGAGGCCTGCTGTTGAGGAGGTTGATAACCTTGTGGAGTGTACCCGCCTTGTTGCTGTGGCTGCTGATATCCAGCAGGTGTGTACGCTGAACGAGCTCCACCAGATTGATAGCCAGTTGCCGGAGCTTGGGTTGGGGCAGGTGCTGGGGTACCGGCAGGAGCGTAAGGATTTCCAAACGCAGCTGGAGCTGGGATCGCTGCTTGCTGCGTTGGAGCGTATGTTGGTACGACGCGTTGTCCTCGCTGAGCGGCACCAGTGGCCGCTGTTGTGGTCGGCTGTCGATGAGCTGTCTTGGTAGCTGTAGCCTTTCGTGTAGCTTGCTTAACTCGGGTCTTCGCAACTTCAGCTGCTAAATACTGCGCTGGGAGCAGATCCAAGTATCGTTCAGCGATTTGCAGCTTACCGTGAGAGGCGAGAATCTCGGCATATTCTGTGTATTTGGCGTAGAGAGGTTCTAGTTTCCACCCTTCCGATTTAGACGCATCTGGATCCGTGAATTTGGTGACTTGACGGAAGACAGTAACCTTCTCAACGAAGTCCTGCAGAACGCGTGCGTGGATAGAGAATGCAGAATCGCCTTCACCTTCCTTAAGACTTGCCTTTTCGCTCTCCTGCAGCTCTTGGGTCCAGTTGCCAACAACCTTTTCCAGCTTAGAGCCAGCCAGATAGCAGAAGGAGGCGTCTTTCCTAGTGATAGAAGAATTCGAACCTTCTTCCAGTGCTTCTTCGAGCCTATCTCCTAGCGCCTCGCACAGGTCTGGGAATTCCTTCTCGTCGGCGAATGTGCACAGTGTGGCAAGAACCTCTTTCCAATCCGCCAAATCTGCATTATACACAACGTCCCAAAGATTCTTGCCAACAACGGATGCCAGCAAGCGTAGATAGTTGGGGCCATCTCCCTTTCGTTTGAAGTAAGCATTCTGGGCCTTGTCGATGCATTTCTGACCTCCGCAGATAGCAATCATGAAAGCATCAGAAAGTCGATCTTCTTTGAGGCAAACGTCCAGCGCCTGGTCAAAATTACCAAGCATGAGAGCTTTGGTGATGCTCTTGTCAGCATCGGTCTCCGAGCCAGTATAGATTTTGAAAGGGTTGTTCGTTCTCGCGCCTTTTGTTGAAGCAAGTGTGGATAAAAAGTTATCCTCCGTTGAATCTCCTCCAAAGAAACCGGCATCATCATCGTCGGTAAACCCGTTGGACTCTTTGGCTTTGGTAGTGGTTTCACCATTGGCTTCTGGCTCAGCAGGAGCAAATCCGAGGTAGTCTCTAAGGCCTTTACGAGAGCCTGAAATAAGCGTTTCGATGACGGTCCAGTCTGCCTTTTCCTCTTCTGTCTTGGCTTCTGCAATTTTGGACTCGCAGAAGTTGGTCATGTCGCCTTTCTTGAGAATATCCTCAAACTTGTTCGCGGCCTCACCAATAGCATCGTCTACCACAAATGACTTGACAGTAACCTTGGAGGCTCGAGATGTAGCATCCGTTGGCATGACTATGAATAATTTACCCCCAAACCCGAAGGTCGCGTTGATCGGCCTCTCAAGCCATCTTGGTGCCTCCGGTAGAGAGAATGCTGCTCCTTGTGGTTGGCTTCCTGCCTGGGCAAAGAAATCTGCGTCGTCGAGAGCAGGGGCTGCAGCGACCGCTTTGCTGGTGTCCGCGTTGGTGTTCTGGATGGTCTGGACACCAATTTTGCCATCAAATGAGGCTGTAGCAAGGAGACCTGGATGTCGAGGGCTCCACTTAGTTTGGAATGTCCAGTTTGTGACGATTGGATACTCTCCAAATGCCTCGCCGGTTTTGACGTTCCAGCAAATAGTGCGATTGTCCTTGCCGCAAGAGACTAGTAGCTTTGGATCCTGCTCGTTCCACGCAAGTGACAGTATGCCTTGTTCATGTCCTCGGAGTGTCTGTTCTGGTGCATTCGAGTTTCGTAGGTCCCATAGCAGAATTAGGGGGTCCTGATCGTTGGAGGTTGCGGTCGCTAGCTTTGTAGATTGCTCCGGATACCAGGCGATAGCGCTCACGGGTTTGCGTCCAAGATTGTTGAGCGTCAAGCTCTCCTTCTTGGCTCTTGCATCCCACACTGTAGCAAATCCACCGCTGCTACCAGTGACCAAAATGTGTGCCACTTTCTTGTTCCAGCCCACCGCATCAAAATCGTCTGCGCGAGCCACAGCTGTACCGAGTCTGAAGACCTTTGATGCATCGGTCAGGTCATTGATATAAAGCTCGCCTTTGGCACCTGCTGTCGCGAGGAGTTCGTGCCGAAATGGATTGAATTGGAGGGATTTGATGGGTCCGCTGTGCTTGGTTATGCGGGAGATATGTGCTTTGCTAGGTCTTGTTAGCAGATATTACATGTCAATATATATATGGTGTAACCCACCTCGAGTCTGTCCGGAGTGTCTTCGCATCCCACAAATCTAGAGCTCCACTCTCCAATCCTCCGGCGATTATCCCATCGCTGTAATCGTCTGTAGGTTGGCTCCAGGCAACGTCATAGAATCTATGGAGATCGTGTGTCAGTGTGGCCAATTAATCAGGGATAGCTGATTATATCAAGATATCGTACCTAGAATCGACAGATACGCTTGCAGCTGGCTCTAATTCAATTCCTTGCTGCTGATTGCCCAGATCAAGGTTCCAGAGCTCGAGCTGAGTTTCATTCGAGAAATCGGCGTCCACAGCACCAGCCTTGGTGCCAGTGACTATCGAGGGAGCTGTTGCGCTGGGGGACCACGCAAAGGCAGCGGTCCGAGGAATTTCGCGTAGCCGGACCATGTTGAAGAATTAGGAGAGGAGGAAGGGATTGGACTATCGTGAGAGAAACATATGAGATCTGAACTCGTGGCAACTTGTCGAAGCAAATGGCTCCTGTGTGAACTACTAGCTTCACGAATCGTGGCTTCAACTTGTCACGTGCGAGCGATTCTCAAACTTGAAGAATCAAGTCCGTCCATGGATTTTACCATCAGAATAGCAACACCAACACAGAAAAAATGTCAGACGCTACTCGGTTGAAAGCGACTGTCTATGTCGGTGGCCTCGATAATGCTGTCACCGCAGAAACCTTGCACGCCGCATTTATACCATTTGGCGATATTGCAGATATTTCATTGCCAAAACCAGAATTACCATCATCAAATGACCCTCACCGCGGATTTGGCTATGTAGAGTTCGAGCAGGCCGAAGATGCAAAGGAAGCTATGGACAACATGGATCAGAGTGAGCTTTTTGGTCGGGTCATCAAGGTTGCGCCCGCCAAGCCACAGAAGGAAGCAACCGAAGGATTAGGAAGCAAGACAGCTGTTTGGGAACAGGTTCGTCATATTTCATGTCAGATTATTCAAGTGGCCTTTTGCTAATAATTGAATAGGAAGGATGGTTGGCACAACATGCAGTCAGCGAGGAAGACAGACAGCCTGCAACAGATGGCGATGCTGACGGACCCATGGACCCAATGCAAGGACTAGAGGGACTGGACGTTGCGGGACCAAAACCTGAATGATTCATTTTCTCCTATTTGAAAGGTGATATGCCACTCGACGGAATCACAGGAAAAACTAGGACGCCACGGCATCACAAGATACCCCTCCAAGTTATGTACAGTACAATAGCTTCCATCTTCTTGCTCTAATCGCCAGCGCTTCCTTGACGGCTCAATCGGAGAGTCCTGTCGGTGTAGAATTTGCGGATCATGGAGTAGCCTGCGATGCCGATGGCGAAGCTGGGAATGAAGGGTTAGAGGTGGATGGGGGAAAGGGAGAGCGGAGATTGCGTACCCCAAAACGACGCCTGAAGAATGAATGATTAGCTGGTGCATGGCTTTGCAAGATGCTGTATAGTAACATACCAAGAGGAATCAACTCTGGAGGAATCTTCTTGAGCGTTCGGATGCGCTGAGAGATGGTGTGCGCTGTGTCCAGTCAGAAGCCATTCTTCCTACCGAGCAATCCAATTTTGAGCTCCAACTGTATCACGTACCGCTATGCTCTTCTTTCTGTTCAATTGTTAGCATCTGGAAGCTTGTTTTGGGCGTCGGTACAAACCGGCACAGGTCTCATGGCCCGACGGGTGGGTTGCATGTTCAAGGAGCGACGCTGCACATTGAGCTTAGGAGCCTGTGCAAGGCGAGCCTGGCGAAGGACGGAGAGAGGGGCAGACATCGTATCAATTGCTTGTGGCAAGAGAGTTGATGGGGGAGTGGAGATGTATTGGTCGGTGTTCTTGAGCGGATGAAGTGCCTCTTGGATCGTTCGAGAGTTTGAAGGTCTTGGCGCCGGATCATTCGTCGTTTGCTTCGACTTCACTCTTCTATCATACGAACATCATCCTCACACCACTGAACTGGAATCCACCAGGAGAACTCGCCAAAACACTCAATTCCTCCCTCTACAGCTCTCCACTAATCCAATATGTCCGACGACGGCGAAGAGCGGGTTACCAAGCCCTTCAAGTTTGTCACAGGTACCGTCCTCCCCAACACCACCCGCTCCCACTCAATGGCACCTTGCTAACTTCTCACAGCCGGTATGTAGCTCCCAATATCCGAAAACGAACCTCCTCTACCGATTACACGGTGCTGGAAGGCCAGGGAACAACTGCTAATACTACCCGGCACAACAGGCTTCGACGCCCGCTTCCCCAACCAGAACCAGTAGGCACTACCGTACCACGATACTGCAAGACATACATTCTGACAAGGATCGTAGGACCAAGCACTGCTGGCAAAACTATGTCGACTACCACAAGTGCATCACTGCACGAGGCGAAGACTTCCCTCCCTGCCGCCAGGTATATTGCTCCGACCACCCGAAGACAAATACGTAGTCTAACGCCTACAACCAGTTCTTCCTAGCCTTCAAGTCACTTTGCCCAAGCGCCTGGACTGCACGATGGGATGACCAGCGTGGTGAGTGATATCCGTTATTTCCCTCTCGGCAGCTGAACTTCGGGTAATTTTCGGAGCAAGACTGACATACTCAATTGCAGAGAACGGAAACTTCCCAACTCGTCTCGATGTATAAATACTCCATATGCAGTCATCTGCGATATAAATAAGACTTTTGCGATCATGGTGTTGTACTTGAGAGTTTACTGAGGCGTAGGATATTGGTGACTGGATGATAGAGAGCACGAACAATTCCAAGATTCACCGTCACTGCTCGGTCAGACTTCTATTTTTCCCAATTTCGCCAATAATCCAGGTACTTCTATGGAGGCATTCTAGCCTTGTCCTCATGCGCCATTTTTGGATTGAGCCTGCTCCTCGTGACCCTGGTTGAGTCGCTGGACCAGCCATTTGACCCTGCACAGTCGGCTCATCAATTCATGCCCGCCAGCCGAATCGCGAGATTAACATGTAGCTTCCAAACAAGACTGTTCGACTCGATAAAGATATAAGTAGATTTTTGGCGGGATTTGTTCTCACGTTTCCAGGAATTTTTCGATATCGATATCGATCATGATATGTCAAATTAATGTTAGCTTGTCGATGACGGGCATGAACTGGTGAACCAGCCGTGTATATAGCTTCCTTCCAGATATATGCTGTATGGTGCCACAAAAATGTTTGGCAAGACTATGAGTCGATATCGCGCCTCTCAAATTTCTGGCAATTTTCTTTTCTAATTGTCCAGAAAAATTAAGCTGATCATCTCAACTTGAAGACTCGCAATCCAGTTAAAAGGTATCGAAAACCCCATTCCATGTACAAGTTTTATGCACCCGGTTTTACATATCCAGGGCAAATTGAGTGGCTGATGTGCCAATTTTGACCAGCATTGGCAACCTCACAGTGGGCACTCGATGAGCAAATATATCTACTCTAACTGAGCAGCAACCAATTGAGTGATCTACTCGTGATTTTTCTGGGCGTCATGCGGCCAAAGCGGGAGGACATATCTGAAACCGGGGTGCAGAGTCGAAGAACCCTCACCTAACAGTAACGTCGAACGCCCAACCGAGAACACAAAATGACCTCGACAAACTGGACAAGACAAATCTCAAGACTTGTGCAAAATCCACACGGGCTCCAATAACCTTATTCTTCGCTTCGGTGTTGATTGGAATAGATGCGGCTCCCGAGGTACCTTGACCGAGTTGGTTTCAAACCCTCATCTGGACGGGGTTCCTGAGTTGGTAATTTATCTGCAATTAAAGCCATTTGGAAGGAACATCAGTTTGCCGTACTCTCCGCGCTTTCATTGCGAGTACTATGCATTCATGGCACACTAACCAATGTTTCGAGGAGATGATATAGAGAAACGGTGAGATGTTCATCATTATTTCCCGCCGTCTTTCGCTTTTTTGCCATTGCCTTTTGGAATATTGGGTAGGGTGATTGTATTCTTCTCCTTCATCTTCCTTGACGGTCTCTTCTGGGTTTCATTGTTTTGGTGTCTGAATTCGCATTGATTCAAGATGGTGGGACCGAATCTTCTTGTTAGGCTGGCGCTTGCTGTTGCCGTGCCTTGCAATGCTGCGGCCAATATGAGGATGGTGGATTCTGTTCAGAAAGACGCGCTTCTTCAACGTGGATGGGCAGTTCAGAGGACACCGGCTGCAGAAGAGCAGATCACGCTCCAAATCGGACTTACACTTCAAGGCCAGGATGCTCTCATCAACAAGCTCAAGGAAGTCTCAGACCCAAAAGGACCAAACTACGGCAAATATCTGGACAAGGCGGAAGTTGAGGCACTGGCTAAACCAAGTCTGGATGCTTCGGACAAGGTCACAAAATGGTTGAAGGACGCTGGAGTGGAAACCGTTTACGCCAACGGGGCTTGGGTTACGTTCCGAACAAGTATCTCCAAGGCAAACGAGCTGTTAAATGCAGACTTCGTTCAATATCAAAACGATGGGGTTAGCAAGATCCGCACAGCCGCCTACTCCGTCCCACAAGATGTCATGGAACACATCGACCTCATCCACCCTACAACCTTTTTCGGCAAGACCCAAGCCTTCCGACCCGTCCACATCGCCGACGGTGTAGCCGAACTCTTCAACGAGCCCTTCGTCGCCGCAGTCGACTCCATCGAGCCCCGCCAAACACGCAGCCGTGTCGATGCCTCTTGCAAGATGAACATCACACCAAACTGCCTAAAGCAAATGTACAATGTAGGCGACTACAAACCCGACGCCAAATCTGGCTCTAAAATCGGCTTCGGCTCTTTCCTAAACGAAACGTCGTCAGTCGAAGACCTAAAACTCTACACCAAGAAATTCGGTATCCCAGATCAAGCTGTCACCAAGACGAAAATTGAAGGTGGTGTTGATGATCAGCAACGTGAGAGTGGAGAAGCGAATTTGGATGCACAGAATATGGTTGGTATTGGACATCCGTTGCCGGTTTTTGAGTATATTACTGGTGGCAGTCCGCCGTTTGTGCCGGATCTGGATTTACCTGAGGGGGGCACAAATACGAATGAGCCTTACTTGCCTTACTATCAGTATTTGATGAGTAAATCAAACGCAGAGCTTCCTCAAGCGGTATCGAATTCTTATGGTGAGCCGGAACATACTGTTCCAAAGGCCTATGCTACGAGGGTTTGTCTCATGGTCGCGATGATGGGTGTTCGCGGTGTCTCTGTTTTCGAAAGTTCGGGAGATACAGGTATTGGATCCAACTGTCTCTCGAATGATGGACAAAAGAGGAAGGAATTTAATCCCCAATTCCCGGGAACTTGTCCTTGGATCACTTCCGTCGGTGGCACAGAGGTATGCAAGCTTATCTCTCGCTCCCAAACTTTGAGATCCTTGCTAATATACTACAGTCTGTTGCACCCGAGGTTGCATGGCGAGATTCCTCTGGAGGCTTCTCGTACTACTTTGAGCGTCCGTGGTACCAAGTCGATGCTGTACAAACGGTATGCAACACCGTAACGCCCCCTCTCTGCATGGCACACAGACTAATGCAAATTTGCAATGTAGTATCTCACAAAATACATTCCCGAAGCAACTCTAGCCTATTTCAAGCCCTACTTCAACCAAGCAGGCCGCGGTTTCCCCGATATCTCAGCTCACAGCTTACTACCAAACTACCAAGTAAGTCTCCCCCTCCCCTCTCACCACCCTCTTACTAACCCAAACCTCAGATCTACACTTCAGGCCGTCTCCGCGGCAGTGGTGGCACCTCAGCCGCCTCCCCCGTAATGGCCGCCCTAATCGGCCTCCTAAACGACGCCCGTCTGCGCGCCCAAAAACCAACAATGGGTTTCATAAACCCTTTCATCTACTCTCTCGGCTCAGATTTCATCGTCGATATCACGGCCGGTAAATCGAGGGGTTGTTCAGGAACAAATTTCCAAACGGGCACGAGATTTGAGAATGCGGGGATTATTCCGGGAGCGAGCTGGAATGGGACGACGGGTTGGGATGCCGCGACGGGGTTGGGAGTGCCTGATTTTCAGAAGATGTTGGGAGCTGCTATGAAGATTGTGGGTGCGACGCCTGCTGCTGGGGGTGCACCGGCGGCGCCTGCGAAGGCGGCGAGTAAGGGAAACTGAGAGGGGAGTTGTTTTGATACAAGGATCATCGTGTAATACAGTTGCTTAAAGATATCTGAATTGTTCTACTTTGTGATTGGTGTCTTTCTGATTCCCGGTGGTGTACAACGATCAAAAGAGGAATTCGGTCGCATATGGAACGGATTTCTCATACCTAGACCTCCTTCATATCGACTTGCGAGGACATGAGGTTCAGAAAACTGGCAAAAAGAGAGCATGCCATCTAGCTCAGTGCGGTTTCGATCCGCAGTCCTCCGGGTTATGAGCCCGGCGCTATAGGGCGTTAGTTGAGTGACTTCAAGTTGTATACCAGAACAATTTACCGCTTCCGCTGCGCCACTGAGCTTGTTGATATGAGAAGAAGTTGGTGATGGCATGATGTATCAGAAAAGGCCAGCAGGAAACTGTTAGGAGCCGTGATTTGTAGTGACGTAGTAAGGGTGACAATCAAACTCCAGTCTTGAATCTGTTGGAGATGGGGTTAAAATCCCTGGAGCTTGATATCGATCCTACTTTGTCAATGCATTGGTGAAGAAAAGGCGAGACTGAGCCGTGGAAAGAAAGAGAGTTTTGAAACTAGCTTTTCGATTTTGATTACGAACCTTCGAGTCTAGATTAATAGCTGTGAAGTTGTAGGAAATGAAATGTAACTTTTACTTGAAGTGTATTACATTACATATATTTACTTGCTTGGAAGAGGATTGATAAGGTTTGAAGAGGCTGCACCAGTTTCTTTTACAATACTCCTGCCAGCCGTGCAGTAGAAGAGGAGGCAAGCAACGTCAATATCATGAGAGTCAGATTTAGTCTAGTTTTAAATTTATATGCGATGCTAGGTTTGTATGTGCAAGATTGAGCGTTTAGGATTTAAAAAAACCGTCCGCACCTCTCAACTTAGGAGCAATCCACAGTATTAGTTTATCCTTGGGTAAGTATGTACTGGCCATTTGTTGTTTGGTCCTTTGCTATGTGCGTGTTGAATGGTGAGAATAGTCATTCTTTGGTATATGGGATAAATCATGTCAAGGATACACTATGATGAATAAGACTGCTCCCAAGTTGAACTAAACTGTCCTTGTTGGGGATGAAGACAAATCGAGAAGTGCCTTCGGTAGTCGTAGCCTAGCTGATTCCGCAAACTGTTGCTCGTGATGAAGTAATATTTTAAACCTGATATGGGTTTTCGAGCCTTGAACCTAGAAAGAAGCTTCCTTGTCCTATGCAATTATATCACAATGTCTCTTACTTGATTTCCATGATTAGACGTGCCAGTTTGTGACAATGTGCAATTTGTTCACATTTCTCATCATGAGTAACCAGCATCGACGGTTTCAGATCCTCACGAGATTAGGAGTCATGTTGAGCTTACAGCAGTAAGCAAGGCTGATCTTGCGCCCTCCCCGGGAGGCCATTGCCCGTCAGCTGAGAGGCTTGAAGTCATTGCGTTCTTGTATTATGCGAACGAATGTCTCGTAGAAGATGAAGTGAGAATATATTTTGGCGTTTGTCTAAGCTTTGCCTGGTCCAAACTATGCAAGCACCTCGTAGTTCGTGTAGATAGTCTTACCGAACACGAAGTAGTATTTAGTTCAGCCTAGTCAGACCCATCCAATTGAGTCTAGATCCTTCAGCTCTGCTCCTGAGCTGTGCAGGAGTTAGGTTCATTAATGCCTGTTCGTGTCAGCCGCCAGCCCAAAGAAAGTAATCATGTCGTGAAGAGGCTTGATGGTACGGTACCATCACCCTGTTTGAGGTTCTCCTAAACCGAAGCGGTCCACGTGTTCGGTTGCCGGATGCGATGCTTTCTTCTTTCCACCATCTGATTTCGCAAATTGAGCGTATCAGACGCCAAATCAGCCACATCAGATAATGATAATGTCCACAATCTACCGCGCGTATCTCGTGGCTCCTCTCAGAGTCGAGGGCCCCTGGGAATGGCTTTGATGCCAAGTCTTCTGTCCACAGCTCTTTATCAGTTTATCAATTCTTCCTGACTCTGCTGAATGTTGATTGGATGTTCGTGGGGATGTCACTGGCATGTCCTTCATTTTCTGCATCCTGTAGCTTTCAGCTCGAAGCCTCAACGACGATGAAGCTGAGAGATACATGCATGTTCCTTTGGTTGGCGACTAAGGTACAGGAGTTCGACAGGAGAAAGACTCGAGTATGGGGCCGAGGCAAAAGTGTAAAGGAGGCTCTAAGTTAAGAATAATGAGCTGTTGTAAACTACTTTAGTGCCCCAAATAATGAACTTTTTTGGTATGGATCGCCTCCGCTTCATGGACCGAACCGCTTTACATCAACGGTACAGGTGGTAGAGCGCAAGCTACTAAAAAACTAGTACTCTATACTATTCAAAGTCCGGCAGTATACGGAATACATACAAGGTTACCAAGATCCGCAACTCGAAAATTAATATCCGATCGTCCTTATTTCGTTGCAAATCTTTCTCAGCATACCTGGAGATGGTGGAATTGAATGCCGTTCTTGCAAAATTCCGTCAAGAAATATCGAACACTCCACCTCATCTTGAAAAGCCCCAATGCCGCCACCCGCCTCACTAAAGCACGTCGCATTGTCAAGAACTGAGACTCTTCTATAATTGGTCTGCTCACCAATTCCTTGGCTCTAAGAAAAAACGATTCACGGGCCGCGCGTGTTGTGGAGGTGTGCGTCGTCATGCTTTCTGTATCGTAAATCTTGGCCATAACGCCCGAATCTACTGATTTGGGATCGTGGCGGCGGGACAAAAATGAGGGGGTCCTCGGGGCGCAAACAAGTGACAGACCTGATTTCCGACGGGACTCGGGGAACAACGTGAGAGAATTGTGAAGAGGAGCCGATCCATGTGGGTACGTATTTGTAGACTTAACAAATAGGGATTAGCAGACCATACTTCGTTTCCGCAGTGCAGATCACATTGAATTGGGATTGGACGATGCTGAGCAAATTTGGTGGTTGTAGTTGAAAAGGAAGTTCTGCAGCAGAACCACCTTGCATGTATTACTCTCTCGTGATTAAGAGATGTTCACCTATCGTAAGAGATGAATGTGTATCTCATTGACGAATGCGTCGTCACAAAATGTGATACCATAAATGCATATTCCCGTAATTGCTCTTCTTGAGCGTGGTATCTCCGTCGTATCCCAAACAAACGCCAAAGGAACATGAAGTTCCTGTGTCCTCCCAATGCAATTGTCTCTCGCTCGCGAAACGCTTCGTAACACTGTCTATTAATACTCCTCTTCCTGTCCTGTCCCGATGCTGGTACTCATAACAATTGTCCAAGTGTGCCGCCCATTTTCCATTCCGAATGGTGTATAGATGATGAAGATGGTTTAAATATTGAAATTGCAGGTCAACTGCTTTCATCGCTTCTTGTACTTGAAGCGATGCTTGAGGCGAATGAAGTTGATGATGACGACTCTGTTGTTGTAGACTCTTCCGTTGACATTGACGACTGACCAGGAAGTGTGCCCAAGGTCCAAACCCAATCTCTGTTTAATTTCCTTCGACCGGCAACAGGTGTCTCGGGACAGGTGTCACTGTCCGATTCTGAAGACGAGTCTCGTTTGTCGCCAGTCTGCGGGGACCTTATCTTCAACCTGTTGCGACCCCTGTGTGGCATCCGTCTTTTGGCAGGAGAAGTTGGCGACCGTAACGGTGACGACGAGTCAACGGAAACAGAAAGACTGTCCGTACTTCGTTTGAGGTATGAACCCTCTGTTCGCTGAGACGAATGTGAAGCCTCGTAAGATACTGATGAGGATAACGAGGCTGAATCAGGAAGGCTTTCTTCGGACGAGGTTGAGATGGTCAACAGAGAAGCCGTCGACCCTGATCCTGGCGACTCGACATCATAGTGCGCATAGGTAAACCTGGTAGTAACAATCTCTTCCTCGAGTGGTGTACGAAACGACACTTTCTTCTCGGCAGGAAATCTGGGTCTAGCAGCCATCTTTCGTGGTAGCTCTAAGCGGGGTATTGGACTGTTGGCCAAGATCGAATTCAGTATCTGGGAGTTGGAGTAAGGAAGAGTTGCCGAGTTGGAGGTCGAGGCTGAAGATATCGATGCAGAGCTTGGTGTTCGAGAATCCTGGGTGTCTGCAGCTGTGGTTGGTGTTTCTGGAGCCTTGTACTGTATCGAGCTATCGATGGACAATTTCGGTCTCGTAAGTTTCTGCTCCGTGGACGAGGCTACAGCTTGCGCAGGTGGCTCATAGGCGTTAGAGAAAGTGTTGATTATCGTGGGTGATATCGCGGAGAGAGTTTCTAATCGTAGACTTGATCCCTTGCCAAATGTTCGAGTTTGCGCAGTATTAAGGGACAATTTGGGTCGTCCAGACCTTGACTGAGGTGAGAGTTCCTGTGGTTGCTGCTGCGAATGCAGCGAAGGGCTGATTACCAGAGATTGGGCCATTCTCTCTGTTGGTATCTCGTGAGGGTGGGTGAATGACTGAGTTTGAGGCATGGGTTTCCAGGTGGGCATGAACATCATGGGATGTGTAGAGTCGAAGTAAGGTGCGGTTAGTCGGGCGAGATTGGATCGCGGGACCGTACAGTCTCAGACGTTATATCTAGAGGGTGTGCGATATCTAGAGGGTGTGCGGGGGGGGCAGATATACTGCAGGCTCGTATTCAGTAACTGAACTGCAGGTGCAGGTACTGAAGAAAACTTGTTGGAAATTGCCGCCTGCTGACTTCAGAAGGTCAAGGGAAAAGGCCCTGTGGGCACCCAGATAAGACATATATGAGCCAGAAGGGATGTAGGGTGGAATCGTGAAATGACATGACCCGTGCGTGCCCATGGTCATTAGAGTGGATCTTAGCCGTTCTAAGCTGGCTCTATAAATAAAAGCTAATAATAAATGTTGGCGCCCTGTCCCCAGTGGCGAACGGCGTTGCAGCTGGCCCATCAATTCTGTTCCCGCACAAATGACTAGGATTCGAATACAACATACTTGAGTTCGGATCGAGGTTGATAAACTCCTAACAATAATCCCATCGTTGAACTCTCCAGAAATTTTACGGCAGTGACATTTGATTAAGAGAATGCTCTTAAAAAGCCTGTGGCATCATTCCATTATTACTGGCCCAGCGTGTGGCGGTTTTCTTTGGCTCTGAAACATCCGCAGGCGCTTCCAGAGTTCCTGGGTTCCATCCTGTTTTTTGCAACACCAACAAATGATCAGTATTTTGCCGCTCTTCTGTGACTTGCTCGATGCCTACATGAGTTTAAGCCGGACCTGTTGGACTTGCCGCGAAGGATCATGAACCGGAAGGATGATCGGGTTGTCATTCACTTTGTAAGCCTATACGTCCCAATTTACTGAGCTCCTCGGCACGAGGACGAGCTCCCCAGAGACAGAGCCCCTTGCCAGGCCCCCAGTCTCACTCTTTGTTGCTCGCGGAAGGATCTCATCAATGGTTATTTCCATCGAATCTTCTCCCGCACCTAGCCAGGGTGAAGAGAACGGTTCGTACGAAGGACGAATTTCGCGCATGCCCATGCTTCTGGGAGGCTGAAGACTTACGCCATGATAGGATTACGACTGCTTCTATGCCAGTGTTTTCGAGGCGGAAAATCCAGTTTTGAAAGGGCTTCCCCTTGCTGTCCAACAAAAACAGGTGCGAGACGCGATCTGACAAAGAGGCTTTTGCTTCGCTGACAAGATGGAAGATCATTGTTACGTGCAACTATGAAGCCCGGCGAAGAGTGAGTCGGTGTGTTGGGAACGAAGTGGCAACGGGTATTGACGTTGACCAGGGCCTGCGAAAGCTCCAGCTCATCAGAGACGCAAGGAAAACATGCCCCGAAGTCATTGTTGTGCTCGGAGAAGGTGTGTGGTCTTGGAATGTCCTGCTGCTAATTGTAGTGTTTAACCTGTTTGTTTAGATCTGACCAAGTTCCGAAATGCTAGTAAGGTCTTATTTTTATTTCTCAGGGCTTTTTCGTGGTCTGGGAAGGTTGACCGACTTGGATTTGACGAGGTAAGTGCTGAATATTTCTTCTGGCGCATCTGGCTGCATGTTTCTTCAGTCGCATTCCGATGTCTTTCCTTTTGGCGTCGGTGGTGGATTCAGACAAGGCCTTCAATCAAGGAGGCTGCGTATATCATCCACTGCAAGGAGACGAATACGTGTTTAGCCCACTTTCTTTGATCTGAACGGCGGAGAAGAAGTTTTAGTCGTAGTATGTTGGTCGCGGCGTATCACAAGACCCAAAAAGAATTTTAAGATACAGAGGAGGTCGAGAAAGAACGACTAGGAATCAGACACTATCCAATTATTCTAGAGATTGTATTATCTCTTCGATAGAAGCGAAGTCCCTGGCCGAATAATTTCTAAAAATGCCAGGATTTCATCGCCCTCTTTGCGATATTCGATATGGTATACTAATCTGCACCCTCTGTAGGTATTTATGGATGTGTCCGATATTGTTAGTTACAACATCGATATCCTCAACGAGAACGATCTGCGGAACTCCTTCTTCTGTCTATCGAAAGACAACCCGGCGACCGGATTCCCATTTGACGCCTCCCAGATAGCCGGACATGCCTACGGCGAAGGACACCAGGAGGAGTCCTCCGATCCCCTTTGGCGGCGTCTGATGCTTGGTTCTCACTTAGCGTCATACTTGCGGCTCCAAATGGAAGAGCGGTTGCAACACACATGCACTGTGGGCATTTCAACTTCAAAACTCCTAAGTAAGCTGGTTGGCAATGTTCACAAGCCTCAAGCCCAAACTACACTACTTCCACCATACATGCAGAAAAAAGTGGGACTAGAAAGCAATGTCACTACTTTCATTGATCATCACGATATTGGCAAGATACCTAATATTGGCTTCAAAATGGCGCATCGGCTTCGAGAATACGTGATCGAACATCACAAATATGCTCTCGGAGAGGATTCTTCAGGCGGTGAGTACACGACCAAGATTACTGTCAGGCAAGTACGGACCATACCAAATATGAGTCCCGCCTTGCTCGAGAAAATCCTTGGTGGGCCAGGTATGCCTCGTGGCGTTGGACGTCGGACCTGGCAGCTTCTGCACGGGATCGACGATACAGAAGTCGGTATGGCCAAGACCATTCCTCAGCAAATCAGCATAGAAGACAGCTATGTTCGACTGGACAGCTTTGACTGCGTTCAGAAGGAGCTTCTGCTATTATCAACAAGTCTTGTCAAGAGAATGCGTGCCGACTTGACGGATGACGAAGAAGACTTGGAGCTCTCCTTCGATCCCACAAATAATGACAACGAGCATCGGCGATGGTTAGCACTCCCAAGGACTCTTCGTCTCTCAACACGCCCACGGCCACCAGCAGATCCCGATGGCACTCGAGCTCGAGCTTCCCATCGTATTTCTCGCTCGATTCCCGCTCCGAGGCTTTTGAACAACCTAACGGAAAGCGTAGAAGAGCTAGCCAGCAAGCTTGTCTCTGAGCACTTGATATCGCTGTTCCGTCGCCTTCACCCGGAAAGATCGGGATGGGACCTCAGTCTTATCAATATCGGAGTAACGAATATGGTAGAGACGGCCGGCAACAGTAAAGTGGCCACTGGTCGGGACATTAGCAAAATGTTCAAGAATCAAGACAACCATCTCAAAGAATGGAAAGTCGAGGATGTCGATGTCCCACCTAGTCAAGAGATGGAAGACAACCTGCAATCCGAATCTCCTGATGGACTCTCAGCTGGCAATCATGGGTCAGAGGATCAAGTACCGCTCTCTCAAGGCAGTCAGGCTTCCTATTTTCAAGGTGGCTGGGATGATGAGAATGAGGATATGAGCGAGACTCTGGATCCGGCATGCCCATTCTGCCAGGCCAGAATGCCATCGTTTGCCATGCCCGCCCATCTCAGATTTCACGAGACCGAGGATTGACGCCTCAAAGCTTAAAGGTGGAGCATAGAATAGCTACATTGGCAGGTTGTTCCTATAGATTAGGACCGAAAACATAGCAAGTATAGGAACGAAACCAAATGACGATGCTGTGTCGTTCGCGGATCAGTAGCATACTCTAGCTCGCTGATATCATAGAATATTATTCTGATGTGCTCGAAATTCGCATGTGATGAAGAATAGTGCATTCGGCGACTTGGTCCTCACTTTGATAGGTCAAGTTTTGCGGACGCATATTCAGACTGCCTCATCTGGTATATCTCCAAGAACAAATGGAGGTGGAAGGTCAGCAACCGAGCTTAGCTCGACGCATTTGCAATTATGTCTTGATGATTTCCATTCGACACGACCAAGCAATTGTGGTTATATACGGTAAATTGGAACGCATCACTATTCCAGGTCGGTGTTGTGCAATGTTCCTAGGAGGCACATTACCATGCCATATCATCACAACCCAACAAAGAGGATGTGATATCCTAGCCAATTCCCACTTTGTTTCTTGGGATCTTCCTCCACCTCAATGACCCAATAAGGCATACTTGTTCCTCAAGCGTACAGTTCCCCAGAAATTGACCCACCTGCAGAATATCGCGTGCCATATGAATCACTTAACGAAACCGGCCATCGACCACAAACGGCTCCAACAAGCTCGCGTAATCCAATTCGTCACAATTCCGTCCCGCCTCGTGGCTGCATTCCTAGGGCATGAAACAAATTAGGGCGCAAACAACACAATGGCAACCTTTTTCTCTCTCGACACATTCCCGGGCGTTTTATCGAGCCAACCAAATCAAAGCGACGATCCCAAACACTCAATTTAGCCGCTCCGTGTCTTCAGCCAATGGGGCGTCAACATTGCAATGTTCACCAACAATCTTCTCCTGAGGAGATCCCGGCTCGGCTCCGGGTAGTCGGACGGGAGAAGGTTAAGCGATTCTTCTATTTAATTTCGAGGTTCTTGGTTTTGGCTTCGGCGCTTCTTGCGATGGGTGGCATTCAGTGATTGTGGATTTGTTGTTCGCAAATGATGTCTAATCATCTATGCCGGCTTTTCGGGAAGGTTTTACTAATCCCACGATATGCTTTTGAGGTTCCTGTCATGCCCAACTACTGAAACTGTCTATGATTTTTATGACCCACCCCACTAGAGTCAATAAAGTTTTATAACCACCGAAGTGACGCAGGCTGCCACGGATATTAAGAAAATTAAAAACAAAACAGCAACTACCGAGAAAACCTTCACCATCAACAAGGAATGGAAGCAAGAAAATATTTCTATGATTGAACCGGTCACATAAATCATTATACCCAACCAGCGCCTCGCTTCCATTTTCTAGATTCGAAAGAGGTCGTCAAAGTCATCATGCTGTGCCCATCACCACAGAAGATTGTAGGAAGCTCCCCTTCCCTCCCTGTCATATCTCCCTAATAAACCCACACTCGACCAGCTTGTCCATCGACACCTTCATAGACGTAACTTTCTCCATCGTACTCTCCCTCATCCACAAAAACGCCATCAACAAAACCCTCTTAATGATATTATACTTCGACGCCTCGGGATATCTCAACTGCAACTTTCCAACAATAAACAGAACTTGAGACCTATAAGCGTTATCGAGAGATTCGAGGCGATGAGTCGTGCTTTGTTGAGGGTAAGATGAGGGCGTCTCGATACCAGTTGACGACCCGGATCCGAGGGCTTCCTTTTCTTTCTCGTCTGCGATTGAAATGGGAATTTCTATGCCAGTGCTGACAGCAACAACATTCGATTTTGTTGCTTCGTGGTGGATGATGTACTTCCGCACTTCGTCATAGACGACGCGACCGAGTTGGGGAATGACGGGGCTGTCGTCATAGCCGTAGCGAATAACCATTCTGTAACAATTTGGCAGTCCAGTCTTGGTAACGTCGTATCGATCCTCTGCTGAGACGTTGGGGATGGTGAGGGCCCGGAGGTGCAGGAAAACTTGGACTTCGGGTTGTGCTTCAAATTTGCGGAGGAATTCTTCGTAGACTACTGGCACGAATTCTCCACCGCCTTTGTCGAAAAAGATGCCGAGACCTACGCGAGCGTTAGAAGCTTTCGCGATGCTAAAGTAAGAAGAGTGGGTTACCTTTTGTCTTTGTGAGCTCGCCGCCACCGTACATGTCGCTGAGGTGGAGGATGCCCATTCCATCACTCTTTACTAATTTGGATAGACGAAGTAGTTGTCCTTTACGTTCAACGTGCCATTGAGCTTCTTTTCCATAGCGCCACGTGCTGAATACGGTCGCAATGCAGAAAGCCAGACACAAAGTAAACCATGCGCCATCCGGAACTTTGGTGAGTGCGGAAGTAAGATAGAGACCTTCGAATGTGGCAAAGAAGAGCCAAAGAGGTGCTACGAAGTACCATTTGATGCGCCAAACGATCAGAGCAACTAGAGAGACAAGCGTGGTCGTAATAATCGTGTCGAGAATGACGCAGACGCCGTATGCATTACCGAGTTTGGTGGTCTATTTCTTGTCAGACATTTCACTGGTACTAAAATTTGGGAAGACCTACATTTTTGAATGCTGCAGTGATGGCAATGGTTCCGATCATGAGTAGCCAATTAGCCATAGGGATGTAAACTTGAGTATGATGGGTTCGGCTGGTATGTCGCATGCTGATCGGTGGGAAATAGCTCATATTCACAACCTGGAAGAGAAGCTGGAATGTACTCGTAATTAAAGCCTGTGAAGCGACGATAGCGGCCAGGATCGAAATGATGAGGGAAGGCCAGAATGTGCCTGGTGGAGCAGCGTTGAAGAATGGATTGCTGTAAGCTTCTGGCTTCACAGAGATGAAGGCTGCTTGGCCAATGTATGCTAGCAGTAAGCAAGGATACGCTATGCAAAGCCAAGAAAGCTGAATGGCACTATCAAATGTTAGTTTTTTGTTTGCTGTCATTAGGCTATGAATGGACTGACCGTTTGGAGAAGGCGCCTAAATCTGCAAATAGAGCTTCCACACCAGTGAAGGAGAGCAGGATACCTCCGAGTGATCTCCAACCATCGGTTTTATTCCTCACGAAGTAAAGGCCTGCGTGGTATGGAGAGAAAGCCTTAAGAACAGTATGATCATGCTTGACGAGATTCTGTCGACGTTAGACGGGGTTTGAGAAGCAGAGTATCAGTATCGACTTACGAATATTCCGAAAGAGGCATTGAGAAGAAGCCACACAACGATAATAGGTGCAAATACACCTCCGATCCGAGCCACGCCCAAAGGTTGGATAGCGAACAAAAAGACCAGGATACCGCAAGTGATTCCGATAATGGCGCCCTGAGAGATGTCCGGTTTGACGACCTCAAGTCCTATTTCATGTAAGTGATCACCTCGAGCATAGCTACTTGGGCAAAAGCCGACCTTGAATGGCTCCAAGCACACTCTGAGCTGGGGTGATGATGCCGTCGGATATGATCAAACTGACACCAAATATGGCCACAAAAGACAAGAAGCGTCGTAATGCCTTGCTACGCTCCATCATGTTTCTCAGATTCCTTGTAGCAGGTCTCAAGTCTGAAGTCAGATGCCTCTCAATCCTGATCATGTTCTCTTTGCCAGGGTCGCTCATGGTCCCGATATTAGCCTTGCACTTCGTTAGTAATGGTTTTATAGCTAAGATGGGCTCACCCTTCTGAGCTAGGCAGTCTGCGCCACTGACTCCAGGAAACTATGACTGTTCGAGAGATCGCAACTTACATATCTTGTGAGCAGACTGTACATTGCGAAAGTTCCTCCCTGGCCTTCATTGTCGGCTGACAACACAATAATAACATATTTGACCGTAACGATGATGGTAAGGGTCCAGATGATTAGAGACAACGCGCCCACCAAGTCTTCATAACTCGGTGGTCCATTAAGGAAAGTGGAGGAGTAGACGTAGAGGGGACTCGTGCCAATATCACCGTATATCACACCTGCAGATTGATATGCCAGACTAATTTATCAGCAAGATAGTACTGACACAATCCCAGAGCGTCGAGGCAGTGCGTACACAAACAACGGCCAGCCATGATAAATCTGTCTTTTGTTAGTATCGTATGTTTGATTTTAGTTGTGAGAATGAAGCGCTCACTTGTTTTTTGTGAATATCGCCAGCTCGAGGAGCATCGAAGCTTTCATCGTACCCAGACTCGGTATCCGACCGGTCGCGTGTGAAGGTTCTTCGTAGGTTCAAGCCCTTGGATTTTGCTGGTCCTCCCGGTGGCTCAGCCTCAACAATCGTAATATGTTCCTTCGTGCCCTCCATAACAAGTTGCAAAAACAGGAACAAATCTGAGTGTGTAGGAAGCAACAAAAACTGGCAGAAAGGGCGAGAAAGGATCGCACAAGATAAAGATGAGAGACATCACGTGTGAAGATACACCTTAAAAATTACTAGAACTGTCTGGACTAGGCTTCTCGCCGCCTTCAGGGACTAGTATCGTGCCGCATATCAGGACCCGGATTGGGTACCAGCAGACGCGTTCCTTCGCTGCGAGCGATGGCTGGGATGCGGACTTTTGGGGCAGATATGATGCAACTTTTCTGCATGCCGGGAATATCCCAGAGAGGCTGTACCAAGCAGCTGAAATTGTCAGCTAGGTAGTTGTATGGAACATAAAATCGCGCAGGCGATTTGATAATGTAGGGATTCCATCAGAATCCAGACCAAGACTCCACTTAGCTTGTCTTTGCCACGGAAAAACCTTCACGAGACCATCTCCCCGCAAAATTTCGTGTAGCCTTCTGGTGGAGTGAGAATCAACCGCTAGCTTCTCAATTCAAGATTGATGAAAATGATATCCCACGATCATATAGATCGCCATGAAGATGGTTTCGCTGAGACCACCTTCGGGTTCAAACGGGCATAAAGCTACCTTAGCTGTTGCTTGGAAAAGCTTGACCTGACCGTCATCAAGCTATCTGAACCATTCATCGAGCTAGGATTGGTTACCGAACACTAGGTAATGACATGGCAAAAGAGCTGCTTGGAAGCTAGAAGTAAGGATTTACTAGAGCTCGGTTGGAGCTGTACATTCCACAACGTCAAGCTAGAAGATAAAGGATTATCTTGCTCATTTTTGCCGCGTTTTGGAAGGGAAAGCCGGCGCCATTGATAGTGGTGCAGTAGGATAGGATGGTGCAATCGGTGGTCGAGATTCGGAGGGGACATTTTTCAATGACAGGTGTTGAGCAGCCGTCGAAAGAGTGCACGTGTGTGTTGACGAAAATAAAACCATTTCATTTCGAAGCAAGAGATGTGTAGTTGGAACAATTCGTATAAATTATTAAGGATCTAGTCATATCATTCTTAAATCTCTCTTTGTAATTTATCGCCTCTAACACCCGACACAGATTAAATCATGGTCGAAATCAACCACTTCTATCAACATGGAGCTTCTACATGTTTGTCCATCGCTGACAGAATTCTTAGCAGGATCCATTATATCATGGCAGGTAAAAGGCTGTCTAACGTCAGAGTCAATATAGGCGCTCTTTCTTCAAAGCTCCCAATTCACCATCCTCTCCAATCATGACCTGACCAATTTCCTAGTCAGCCTTATGCCTACGACCATTAGCCTAGTATCCTAACCCTCTCACCCTCATTCATATATGAGCCGCCTTCCAGCGCCAATGACACGCAACTCAGGATCGCTAAAGCTCAGGCGGTGTACATCATCATCAGAATTAATACGCAAAGAAGGATAACCCATGACTTGCTGTCGCACCGGAACTCCTGGTATTTGGCTGCTCCTGGCGGCGCTGCAATTTGCAGCAGAACTCTGGCGAACCAATCTCACGTCGCTCGCATTGAATCCAACAGCTGCGTTCGCGAATTGGTTGTCAACGATGTAGTAATTGTTCAAGATCTGGCCGTCCAACGGTATGTGTATTACACTGCATCTGCTAGTCAGTCCCGCTGAGACAACTCCCTCCTCCTCGAAAGTAAAATCTCAATGACGCCTCACTTTCAGTAACGGGCGAGCATGCACACAACGCGATAAGTAGAGCGGACAGAGAACACGCAAAGGAGCAGTGGATGCACTATTTGCACTGTTGTGGAGCCGCGACCCAGGTATGTGAAGAACAACCTGAACAACTTTTAGAAATTTAGCATGGCCGATAGCCAGACACAAGACAATATCAAGAACTTGGATTGAACATTCTCAATGCTCTACGTAATTTATCACCTCTTCCACCAACAACACACCCTTCCATCATAACATCACCATCCTCCACTCACAGCGTCCTCAAATCTCAAGAACCCCTCTCAAACCATTCAATGAGCCTCTTCTTCACAAAGAAGCAGGCCGCAAACAAAGGAACCATTTGGATATCAGTAGTAGTGATGCATGACGCAAAGAGCTTGGTAAAGAAAAAAAAGAGAGGGCGCCGGGAAATCAACGAACAAGCCCACAAAACCCGAGGAAAAGTCTGCAGCGGGTAGAAAACGAGGGAAAAAAATGATGAAGAGAAACACCAAGCCGCTGTGCTGTACGCTATCAACCCAGAATCTGCCTCTTCCCTTGGGCCGACCGTAAATACCACCCAGTAAAACGCCAGAACAGAAAACGCCGTGGGTAAAAGACATAGGAAAGAGCTGAGCGCGTGAGGTATGTGCTGATGGTGAGTCAAAGAAGGGCCTGGTAGCCAGCTTTTGGAAGCGAAGACCGGAGAGTCGTGGATGGTAAAAGTCTCTTCCCGGTATCATGGAAGGTAATGGTTGTGTTAATGCATGAGGTCGAAGATCTATGGCAACGTGCCAAATGCTTATGTAAATCGACAAGGGAGAAATAGTGATGGTGGTTTTACATGACAATGCAGCAGGCACCGCATCCCTTCTTCTCACTGAGATCTTCGGGAGGGTTTTGTACTCTGACTGGGACCGGAGCAGGTGTTGGCTTGAACTCTGTCGTGGTTGGTGTGGTAGGTTGGGGTGTGGGAGCGATGTTGGGCATTGTCCTGTACCCGCCATGTTCAGTGCCGCTGGTGCCTGGCCTACTGCTGGTCATCGATCGTGGACTGCCCAGAGGCGGAGTGCCATGCAATGGCCACGCAGATAGAACGGTTGTCTTGATTTCTGACGGTCGCCGCAGTTCTGGGAGAGGCTTTTCTTCTGGTTTTGTAATCTCTTCCGTATTCAGCAATCTGAACTCACGGTCGTACACGGTGCCCGTCTTGCCCTCCTTCTCCCACTGCTCTTGTGCCATTCGTTTCGCATGTGTTGGTAGAATCTGTTGATCGGGCGGCAATCGAGGATCTGGCTTGTACATCGAGGCTATCCATGGCGGGTCGCCTTCTGGTCGGTGGCTGGTTGAGGGTCGTGGCAGGCCAGAGCTTGTGCCAGGTCTCTTTTGCGGAGAGTCACGGCTGGCTTGAGAGGAGTTGCGAGCTTTGGATGTTGATACAACTCGTCCTTGTACACTGGACTTCCTTGCACCGGAGGTAGGGTTTGCCTTTGTGGGTACTTTGGCTTTTGGCGGTGTGCGGTCACTCTCGCTGTTGTTGATGCTCGACTTTCGGAACGTCGGTGTTTGCGGTGGTTCTTCATCTAATAGGACTTGACTTCCTTGACTTCGACTCCTGGGACGCAGCTCGCCCACAACTGGAGTGCCGTATGCGCTGCTGCTGTTTCGACTTCTTGTCAAAGGAGAATCTCTGTCCACTATTGTTAAAGGCACTGGCGCTGGGCTGTGCTTTGGCAGTGGTAGCCGTGATCCATTCGGACGTGCTGGCAGAGGCTGAACGAAATACTGGCGATCATCCTGGTCCGCTGCTATCTCTTCTGGTGTGCGCAAGTCCCATTCAGTGGCTCCATCAGCTTCGTACTCCTCCTCTTCCGCAGGTATCTGCGACACGGTCCGCTGTTTCTTCACTTCTTGCTTGGGCGATGGGTCTGATGTTGTGCTTTCGTCGGTAGGTTCCTGCACTGGTTGTTGTCGATTGGCAGGAACAGGTCCAGCTGCTCTGCTAGCCGATCGGCTCACACGTCCTATAAATCCAGCCTCTTCCAGCTCTTTGCTCTCAATTACTGCAAGCTTGTCTCGGTGTATCCAGTTGCGTTCGTCGTCTTCAGGTGCCTTTTTTCCATTCACGGTGCCAGCTGAAACCTTGCGCTTTCCGCCTTTGTCGATTCCGTGAGGCACGCTTTTGCTCCCTGGGCCACTCTTGTAAGCATCAAGTTGGTTATCAGGTTCGCTGCTATCATGGCTTATATCACTTTTCTTCCTCCCAAGATGGCTGGTTCGCGCAGGGTTGAGGTATTCGTTTTCGGGACTGAATGGCGCCTTGAGTGGTTGTGGTTCTGACATTTTGGCATTTCCATTAGTTTGTTGTGTCAAGGGCTGTCGAAGATGGTAGGCCGATTTGATGGGTCGGTCCGAACCAGGCATGTATGACTTTTCATCTGTGTATCCAGAGTTCTATTGTGGAATGTGATTAGCGTGTTGTCCAGGCTCTAAAGTGAGCGTCATGGGTGTGCCCAGCCGCTATAAAGACACGGCAAAATACAGCTGTCCAAATGTTGACAAAGTTTCTCCGGCAACAAAATATTGCTTACCTCGTTGTCAATTGGGACAGCAAAGTCCCAAGGCCCCCTCGGACCACTGCCATGAGAGCTGCTTGGAGGTGTGATGGTGCTTATCTGTTGAGTAGTGGTTGCCATGGCGTGGATTGGACAAATGTTTTGGGTGGTGATCCCAAATATTGCTAGAAAGGGAAGACACAGTACGACTACGACTATGTACCTCGAGGAATAGGTCTCTGATCTAAAATTGAGATCGAGAGTCGCACAGTGAAGAGACCTCGTGGTTATCGAAGTCGTCCCGAGCTTCCAAACGTCCCATCCGTCAACGCGACAGCACCTTCACTGAGGCCGTGTTTTCCTAGTCCAATGGCGTCCGCATGGGGCCGGGCGCATGTACGTGTTCCAATTGAGCGGTCTGGCGGGTCGGAAAGCGTGTATAAGTGGGTGGAGGGAGGTTCGGGACAATGTCTCAGCGGAAAGCAGCTTTCATTTGGGGGAACGGTGAAGGCGATGATAATGATGAGTTGGCGAGAATGTCGGGCGAGTGAATCTGATGGTAGTCCCTGGGGATGTATTCGACTCGAACCGCAAAGTAGCAATGGAATGTAGTTGTTGGTACTGGGCACACGAAGAAGTAACGAAAGAGGATTCACGATGCCCGCAAGGACTAGGGGGCAACAAAGGCTGATTGGTGCAAGCGAAGAGGTTGGTCTGGCTTGTATGGAACAAAACACTGCTAGCTCAAAAGCCAACAACTTAGTCGTGATAGTAGACTTTTATTGCTTCGAGAAGCTCTATACACCTGTCCCCTCTCTGAATCGCACGAAACAATTGTCTACACCTCATCCTCCGGGTACATCATGCCTCCCTCTGCTACATTTTTACTTCTTCGGAGTCCTGGACACCGCTGACGAAGACAAGGGCTCTGCCAATGACCTTTGCCTGTAAGACGGTCCGAGCACCCAGCCATATCACCATCTGATACACGGCTGCAATTTCTTTTGAAGAGCCGAAGTCGCTTTTGGTATGGACCAACACGGCCAGAGAGTCAAGACAGGTCCTTAAACAATCCCCATCGGCCTTATCATCCAAGTCGAGAGCTCTTTCCCGCATCGCGAACAAAACGGCGATGGATTGTTTGATTGATTCCACGAGCGCATCGACAAAACTAATTGTACCTGCTTCTTGACAGCTGAGTTTGATACTCGACTTCTTTTTATAGCCGTTTGGAAACGGCTGTGCTTGCAGAATCTCCAATCATTTAATCCTCCGGCGCGTCATTCGACGCCCCCTTTTCCCAGGTTGCGAGGTGGTTGGCTTGTGGACGCGGCGATTGGCGAACCCCTGCTATCGTGTTGAGAATGGTCACGCCCGTTGCATTCGATAAATACTTCTTCGGACCGCCTTCCTTCAAACGCAGCTTTTCATCAAATCGCGCTCCCAATTGCACATCGACTACGGACTGGCTAACATAAGGCAATCGGTATCAATATCCTTCTTGATGTATAAAGAATTGCAATCACCAGGATTCTAGACCTAATTGATTTGGTTCTGAATTCTGAGTTTCATTATCAATTAGCTCATTGCCGATCAATACTTCTTTCAGGTTTACCTGGGGCGGAACCTCTCGAACAAAACAAAACTTTGAAAAAGCTGCGTATCAACCTCCACGAGGTCGTCTCAGCTACCTTCCGCGTGGTACTATTGTGGCTTCCTCGAAACGTGGAGGGGATCTTGAAGAAGATTCTACCATGAGAACAAGCAAAGGGTTCTCGCTAGAATCACAAAAAGGTCAATAAGGAATATTCCGAAGGCGTATTGACAGAGCTATAATTGAGTATGCTCGCCTAATTCAAAAGCTAATACGTACAGAGTATGCAGATTAGTACATAATATTTGAATCAACCGCGAGCGCGACAAAAGCTGGCAAATTTAAGGATTACTTTCTAGGAATTTACGTGCCTATGAATGGACTTGAGGAAGTTATTTCTATACATCAGTATGCAACTTCCGGTTTCCAGCCTCTGGCATACGAAATCTTGTTCCGTACGACCCTGCTGCATGAAGTACTTTTCGATACTCTCTTTACAGTACAAGTACACTTCACCTAGCAAGACTCATTTCATTTCATTGAGGCCCACGATTCTGCTCACTGAGCAATCTCTATTGTTACAAATATTTACATTTTTCTTGACGTAAGTCAGAATGAAGGCGAAGATAGATTTCTAGCCATTATCAGTAAAATCAAGGTTTCCATAATGGGAGTGAGAGAAGGTGAGATCTGTATCAATATCTAGTCCGCTGACACCAAAAAATCTCACTCCAAACGAATGGTATTGACCACTCTCATCCAGCTCCATAGAAGTACAACACCTTCGCCAAACCCGTCATACTAGCTACGGGATCAAATGACATAATAAATTGGGCGCTCTGTACCTCTTATCTACCCAAAATCCCTCCTAAAAATACATCCCCTCATCCCAAGAAAATTAAAACAAAGAAAAAGAGAGCAAATACGTCCATCCACTCATCCATCCAAACATTTACAAACCAAACTCCTCCGAATGGAAATAAATATTCTTCCCCTTCTTAACCCACCTCCCAACCTCCCTCCTAACCTGCGCCCCCATCCCCGGCGGTCCACAAACCAGCACCGCAACCCGTCCGCTCTGCCCATGCGAGAAAGTTTCATCAACAATGTCTCTCAAATCCGGTCGGCGATGTTTAATCTGTACACCGGATTCCTCCAAATTAGCACCTTCGTCACCATCTCCAACCAATCCCTCACGCTCCCCCATCATCTCAATGCTCTCCCCCTGATCAACTTCCTTATACCCCGACCCTGTCCCCGCGTCTTCGGATGCCGTACCAGTGATGTAAAGGTCTTGTTCTGCGCCCATTTCACGGGCATTTCCTTCTTTACCGCTTGTCTCTGGGATGGGGAGGGCCCAAGTTGTATCCGCGATTTTGCGAACAGACCAGATGAGGTGGATATCAGAGAGATTTGTGTTATTTGGTGCATTGAGACGAGACGTGATTATAGATCTGTAAATCGGGATTACGAATGTTGCGCCTACGCCACCGGCGACGAGTAAAACACGGTCGAATTGTGAGAAATTGGGCAGACGCAGACCGTAGGGGCCTTCGATTTGAAGCTTTATTGATTGACCTGTGAGGGATGTGGTGCGGGCGCGGGTTGCGAGGGTTTTGGTGTTTCCCTTGAGGGTTCTCGCGATTAGGGTTAGGTTTCCGTCTGATTTGGGGAGGGAGGCGATTGTGAATGGGTTCTTTAGAGTTCCGACTGTGCCGCCTGTTAGGGGGATGGAGGTGGTTAGGTAGACGTGTTGCCCTGGTTTCCAGTTCTTGGTGGGCGTTGGGATGGAGACTTGGGTGAGGTTGGTTCCGGGGATAATGCTGAGGGTTCCTGGGTAGCGTTTGCTGCTGATGAAACGGAGGAGGATGTGGAGGACGTAGACGGCTGCGGATTCTAGGATGTAGATTCGAATGTGAACGACGTGATAGTACAGGATTGGGAGGAGGAAAGTTGCTCCTAGGATGTGGACGAAGTAAAAGACGCGGTAGCTGATTCGTCGTAGGGGGCTGAGGGCAGTAGTTCCGATGACGGTGATGATGGTGATTGCGGAAAGGCCGAGGATAACATCGTTATCCTTGACTCGCTTGGCGAGCCAGCCGAATTGCCAGAAGAAGTTGAGGTAGAAGATTGCGTGGAGACTTAGTAGAGTCTGAATGATGCGGCCAAGAATTTGATGGTAGACATTGAGCTGTTCGTGAGATCTTCGCGTGAGAAGCGCAATGGGTGACCAGGGTGATTTAATAGCCAAAAGGTAGTGAAGTGGCAATTGCGAGGCTCCAATGATACCAAATCGTTTAGCAACATGCATATAGTCTAGATTCGAATGTTAGAATATGCTTTGACTTGCCAGATGAAGAAAAGAAGAAGCTTTTGATGGCGTCAAATTGCTCAAATAGGAAATGGAAAGGAAGACGATTAGAACGACCGAAGAAGAAGTCAAACTCACCATCTCCAGTATTCCTCACACAAAGCGCCAATAGCCAAGCCATCCAAATAGACCCAGCAAACCAAGCTCCGGTACTTCCCCATCCTTCTACAACTGGCTCATCCATATACCACCTCACTCTCCTCCCGAAACTTCTCAGTCCACCTCCCACGCTCTTCTTTTCTCGCTGGAACTCGTGCTTGACATACGGACTGCTCGGAGTCCATTCTTCCTTGCTCTTCCCAACTTTACTACTCACCCAAGAGATGACAAAGTAGGCCTGAATCAAGGCCAACACAACACCAATCGATGCCTGCGCAATGGTGGCATTGAGATCCAGTGCCGCCCTCCTCGCTTGTTGTTGCTCCGGATTGAGCTGCTTGAGCAGTTGATACCCAAATAAACCCATCTTGAAATCGTTAACACACCCTCAACAGCGTAGAAGTCGTCACTGCGTTGAACAGCTGGAATGATCTGTCCCTTTCCCTTTGGTGTGGTCGATCGTATCCCCTTTCGCACGGAACCCTGATTACGTGCAAGATCGCCCGAAACGCTTATAAACAATATTGTCAATCCCTCACAAAGACGATACGTTTCAAACAAATTAACAAGACAACAAAACCAGGAATGGAAGAATTGAGCATCAAAGCGTCTTTGGCGGACAGCGGGGGTGGTATGGATACTAATAAAAAGAGTGAAGAGTCCCCCTTTTGTCGGATGTGGCGTTTCGTATCCACCTGTTAAGTCGCGTCGCGTGGGTACTAAAGAACGGATGTCGGCCCTTAGCAGGACCAGTGTGAAAGATAGTCGCCGAATTTCTCAGCTTTCCGAACTAATTTCTCTCCCCTCTCCTTTCCACGATTGATTGATTAATTGATTGATTGATTGATTGATAAACGGAAGTGCCGGTACAATGGACGACGCGGCAAGAGAAAAGGCACTGCACCTTCTTGCTTTAGGACATAATACAAAGATCCCGGTGTGGTTGGATTGTGATACTGGTTCGTATACTCCATTTCCAATCTGATTGTTTCTATTTCGAGGCATGACGATGATTGGCATGATAGTCAGCTGTTCAACGTCCGATATAAATGAATAGATCAAAGCTAATTTTCTGGGTGTATCAGGACACGATGTTTGTACCACCAAACAAATTACTGCCAATCATAAAATTCCATACTAAACTAACCCTGCTTGTTCAAGGATGCATTTGCAATACTTCTGTGTGCGCAAAATCCTAGATTGGAGCTGTTGGGTGTCAGTACCGTTCACGGCAATGCGAGTTTAGCAAATACAACCAAGAACTCTTTGAGTATTTTGGAAGCGATTGGAAGAAGAGATATCCCTGTATTCCCAGGCGCTGCGAAACCTTTTTGCAGGGAAGCGGTCCATGCAGTCGACATCCACGGCACGTTACTTGCCTCTTTCGGCATTCTCACCACGTCTGTAATTCTAACCTCCAACAGGTGAAAGCGGATTAGATGGGACAACAATCCTCCCAGAACCAGTTGCCAAAGCGCAAACAGGCGAACATGGCGGTATTCATGCCATATATCAATCTCTTATCAAGACTCGCAAAGAAACAGCATGGCTCGTTGCAACCGGTGCCTTGACAAACATCGGGCTTCTATTCGCCGTATATCCTCAACTGGCCTCTCACATCGCGGGCCTCAGCATCATGGGTGGAGCAATTGGCGGTTTCTTCTCCCACGCTCCTTTAGGAAGACTCCCCGACCGAGTCGAACTATCCGAAGAACTACACAGAGAATTCCCAGCCGGTCTACCAGACGAATCTCCCCTGACAATCAAAGAAGTAGCAGCCCACTTCCGAGAAAAGAGTCTATTTAAAAACGCACACGATCTTGACGATTCCAAAATAGAAGCACTCCTCCACGAAGCCCGAGGTTCCTTCGGAAACACAACCCCCTTCGCCGAATTCAACATCTACTGCGATCCCGAAGCCGCTCACTCCATCTTCTCAAACCAAATTCTAGCACCAAAAACAACACTCATACCCTTAGATCTGACACACCAGGTCTTGGGTAATGAATCAGTAATGCACGCCCTTCGCCACGGCTACAAAACCCTCCAAGAACTCCAAACAGGGACCGATACAAAAGCGCCACCAACCTCACTAATCCGCCACCTATTCATCGAGATCCTAACATTCTTCGCTTCAACCTACGCGCGAGAATTCGCAATGAACAATGGCCCACCCCTGCACGATCCCATCGCCGTCGCAGCCATTTTTGCACCAGAACTCTTTGACGATAATCAGGGTGAGAGGTATGAAGTTTATGTTGTGAGAGATGGTGATGATAGTCTTCTTGATCATACGAGGGGGGCGGGACATGTTGGGCAATGTGGACGAACTTGTGTTCGTTTGCTTGAGAAGGGGGAGGGTGGGGTGAGGATTCCGAGGTCGTTGGAGGTGGGTGTTTTTTGGCAGATGATAGATTTGGCTTTGGGGCGGGCGGAGGAGGGAGGAATGAAGATATGAATTATGTGATTATGTGGTTATGTGGTTATGATATTTTTATGGTGATGTGTCTAGAACTTTACGACATGGCTGGGCGTTGATTATGAGATAGAATGAAAGTTGATGTTTCAAAGATATATATCGTGTGTGCTGTGGTGCGAGAGTTTCTCGGATTAACTGGGAAGTTTAGGTATCCTGGTCAATCATAGGAAAGGTAATGTTGCTATCATTGCGGTCGGCTTTGTTGTGGTCGTCATTGTGGTCGATCAATTAGAGCCGAATGAGTGTGGTGTGGACGTTCCAAAGAAGATGGTCACCAGCACAGCCCCCCTCAAGTAGCGGTATTGGGTTCAGTCTTCGATGGAGACTTGCACAACGAGGAGGATATAATACAATTGTGATTCTCTTAGATGTAAACAAATGAGTGGTAATTTTTCAGCTGATGTACAAGCTCGAATAAACTAAAAGGCACCTGTGCGCTGAAAGTGGAGGCGCAGTTCATCGAAGAACAAGGGAACACTATTGCTACTGGACGAGCAGCGGAATCGTCCACATATATTGCTTCGTAATTCATTTAGGTATGTCAAGCGAGACGATGCCGTAGTTGTGCGAGGTGTACCAATGCCGACAAGCCTTGTAGCCACACCTGCACGTTGGCTTGAAGTTGACTGGCCTATCACAGGATCCAGGTCGAGGAAGACGAGAAAAACATTGGAGATCGAAGATGAATGAAGCCATGAGGGAATGACATAAAGCATAGAATGGAAATACTGTCCTGTTCTACTTCGTGGTGGTCTTCTTGAAGCAGAGGGCAACAACACTCTGACCCTTGTGACCACCAAACGTGAAACTGGGGTACTTGATTCGATCTTGAAACTTGAATTTATGACTCCCGGTACTTTCCTTCTCGAACCACGACCTGAGCTCCTCTTCAGTCCAGTTGCAGCTGGTTATCAGAAAGATACCGTCTAGCTTGAGTAGAGGCATGATGCAATGACTGTACAGCTCACAGATGCGGCGGCCAGAGGTGTCGGTCTCTGAAGAGAGTGATATTGCATCAAACGTGCCTTTGTCGAGGAGTACATCGAAGCCATTTTCAGGAGTCTGTGGCAATGGAGTAGGATTGAGAGTATCATACTCTTCAAATTGGACGGGAAAATTACAACCACCTTCCTCATCATCTTCGGGATCTGCTTCATCACCGATTGGAATCGAGGCACCATCAACTGGTTCGCCATTTTCCCTGGTTTCGGTGTGTGCTTGAAGCCTTCGCTGTCCAATCTGGCGAGCGAGTCGTATGGATGCTGTACTGTAGTCCACACCTAGCATGTGACCTTCCCATCCGGCATCCCTTAGAGCAAAAAGAAGATGTCCATTTCCAGTACCAATGTCGAGAAAAGTAGTGGCTGGCGTGCTATGCTCCTCTGCATTGGTTTTGCAAAGTTGACCCTCATCGGCATATTCTTCCAAGAAATCGATCATCTTTTCCTCGGCGCCGGAATCTGAGAACCAGATTGTTCCTTCATCTTCTGGGGCTTCTGTGTGGTTTTCGATCTCTCGCTCATAGGCTTCATCCCAGCTAGTGTTGTGGTGAGTATGTTGCCAGTGGTGGGTAATGAGTTGCTGTACGGACTATTTCTTCGTTCCCAAGTCACTTGGGTCCAGATGACTGGGCTTTGGAGAGCTCATGCTGGCCTTGATGATATTTCACTTTTTAATTAATATTCAGTGGTGAGGTGTTGTGTTGGTGTTGATGATTGAGCCTCCTCGAAGCTTCTTTGGTCTCGCTTGAGGTTAGCGCCGGCACTAAGCGGGGAAGTGCAAAATTCATTGTCGTGAATCTCTCACTCTGTAACTCCTACCTATCAACTCAACAACCACTCTTCGAGGAACAGTCGATATAAATCAAAATGGTACATTGAACTGCTCCCTCGCTCCCTACACACTCTACTAACATCAATTACAGTCGGACGGAGAAGAGCCAACCTCCCCAGTCGCCGAGGCGAACGAAGTCGAAATCAGTGGCGATGCTTCCGCCGGAAAAGGTCAAATGTCCATCCTCGACGCTCTGAAAGGATGCCTCAAGATCGCTCTCATCCATGACGGTCTCGCCCGCGGTCTCCGTGAAGCCTCAAAGGCCCTCGATCGCCGTCAAGCACACATGTGCGTCCTCAACGAGGCCTGCGAGGAAGAGGCCTACAAGAAGCTCGTCATTGCTCTGTGCTCGGAACACAAGATCCCATTGATCAAGGTGCCAGACGGAAAGCAGTTGGGCGAGTGGTCTGGTTTATGTAAGTTTTGGCAAAATGAAGACATTTCGGAAATAGATGCTGATAGGTTTTGAAAGGCCAAATCGATCGTGATGGTAATGCCCGCAAGGTCGTCAACTGCTCGTGTGTCGTCGTCAAGGATTGGGGTGAGGAGTCTCAGGAGCGATCCATCCTCCTCAACTACTTCCAGACTGAGCAGTAGAGAGTTGGTTGGATAGGATGAGATATCATTTGCATTAGAAACGGTTCATATGGGAATGTGTCGGACGGACTTCACTGCGGAATCATACGGTTGGCGGGGGCGTCATGTCATAGTTCTCTCTTCCATCAGGATTCGAATAGATTCCTAAGAAGCTGACCAAAAAGTTACCTAGCATTCGAATTTCGTTGTGCCACCAAAACACTTCCGTTCCTGATTTCGCTATGCTATAAGAAAACATGACTAACATGTTGCATGTAACGCTTCAAATGCTATCACCTTCACGTCTTCCTCTTAATTCTCGCAACCACTAGCCACTTCTTCCTCTCCCCAATCGGCTCCTCTGGTGCATCGGGCTTCCACTCTCTCCTCTTCCCATTCGCATCCATCTCAAATATCTTCTCAACCTCCAATCCCTCTTCCTTTACAGTCTCCTCGAAGAAAGGTGCCATCCTAGCCCGCCCAGTATGAAACCCTGCTATGACCAAGACCCGAGCTTCTGGAACTGGCGATAGAAAGTGTAACATGGATTTAGCTAGATTGGTATGCTGCATTGACATCCATAGAGTATCTGCTGCGAGTATTCGCGTGTAGTGGCCTTGTTTTGAGACAGCGAAGGGGGTGCCGAGCTCTCCCCATTTGTGAGGTTCGACTGTGACATTGGACTTCAATGCTGGCGGGACATTCTTATCGACATTCTCAGTGAGGGTTTGGAGGATTGCTGGCGCTGGGTAGTCTGTAATTGTGACCTGAATGCGAAATTAGTATTTCATTTCCAAGGGTGAAGCTTGCATAGAATACATACCTCCTTCGCACCTGCCAGTAGACTCATTATCCCAGCGAGTCCAACTCCTAGCAAATAAATCAGCCCATCTCTTCCTAAACATGATAGACTATCCTACTGCACGACACACACCTGCTCCGAACTCCAATACAGCTTCGCCCTTGACACTCCATTGCTTCTCCTCCTCCTCACTCAACCACCACTCACTTCCAGCCAGAAACCTCCTGTTGCCCCAATCTCCCTCTTCTGACGCCTGATGACCATCTCTCTTCTCGTCCCTCTCCTTATCCCGTCCACCAACTAATTCACTCATCAGAACCCCAGCATTCCACAAGTAATGCGCGAACTTTGTTCTCTCCTCCTCGCCTTGCGGATCCGCGACTTCGAATTCTAGGTCCCCATATCCATTACTTCTATACTTGACGATGTTTCCCGGATCACCGTGTTGGATTTGTAGGTCATCCGTGAAGATGAGGCCGAGTGAGTACTGGAAGATATCTTCTGGTTCTGGTTCCGTAGCTGGGGATTTAGGAAGTTGACGAAGGAGGGAAGAGAGCATTGCTAACACAATACTCCCAAAGGGGAAAAGAAGCTTTTATTTGGAGTTGGTCAGGTTCAAAAAGTTACATTTCCCCAGACTCGTATGTCGATCGATTCGTCACCCCCACTCTCAAATGGACATCCCACCTTTTGCCTTTGAGGAACCCTTTTGCAGCCTCGTGCCCCATTCCTTCCACGAGGCATTAACCTGGGACACGAGTCCAGTCTTGCATAAACGAACATATGCCCGCAATTCTCCTCAAATTATCATAAACCTTCAATTGCCATTGCCTCTTCCTTCCAAAACACCAATCTCCTTATCAATTGAACCCCTCTTCCTACCACCAACAAACACCCTCACACACAATGTCAGGACGAGGCGGCGCAGGGAATTTCTACGCTGCAGAAGAAGCTAGGAAAAGGAGAGAAGCTGTACTTATCCTTCTCCCTCCTCTCTAATCATACATTTCTAATCTGAAGCTATAGGACCTCGAAGCAGCAAACCGCAATCCTCAAACCCCAAACTCCCCTCCCCTTCCACAAACAACCACACCCAACACGACACAAAAACCTGTCGTCCCATCAAACATAAACCAAGACTACGCCCACATGGGCCGCGGCGGCTCAGGAAACTGGTATGAGCCCAAAGTCCTCGCTGAAACTGGTCAATTCAGCGCCCCCGAGGCTCCAGAATCCCTCAAGCCCATACGCGCCGATAAGGAAGTGGTCACTGATACGCGACGGAGGGGGAGAGGGGGCGCGGGGAATTTTGTGTGGGATGAGGATGAAGAGGGGCAAGTGGAGAGTGTGAAGGAGATTGAGTTGAAGGAGATGGTTGTTAGGGATGTTGAGGCGCAGTTGCCGAGACCACCCAGGGTGGTGCAAAGGACGGAGAAGGTTGATAGGGCTTTTGTTAGGGATTGGGAGGATTAAGGGAGTGGAGGAAGAGGGTGGAAGATTGGTTGGATGTATATGTGGTTATGATTGACGTGGATTTGGATGTGGAGGTTTGAACATGAGCGATGCGATGAGAGGTGGACTGTATACCCTTGTTTTCTTATCTATAATTTTTCTCGGTGGGTTGGAATTCTGCGTCGAGTCTTTGTATATACTTTGGGATATGTTAAGTGTGCTATATTTCCCGGACGATGTGGATATTCGATCATTATTCCACGGCTCTCTTGACGAGGCCTCTTTCTGTTAGTATCAGACTGTATATCACCCAAATCAAGAATCCGCCAATTGGAACGACGAGACACACAAAGGGCATGCTTCATATCAAAGCTGAGAAAGAGATTTCAAGTCGAAGTGGAAGTCGGAAGATTTCAATTTTTCAATCACCAAACCAATTCAATTCCCACACGCCCCAAGCAAATAAAGAAACACAAAGAAAGTCTAGATGCTTTCGAAATTTCCCCATTCATCTATGCGATTTGACCACCACCTGGCTTCCAAGGTTACTACTCGGTGCAAGCAATCGATGCTCAATTAGGAAGGAGACGCTAAAGCGGATATCAGCGCCCCCTCAACGGCGATCGACGGTATTACAAAGCTTATAACTGTCCTACATCTACAACTTCTTTCTTTGATTCTTCTTTTGCACATTCGTCAACTTTGAAACGCCTTTATACTTTGTCCTGTGATCTCTTCCTGGACCTTGGATTCGGCTTCTCTCGGTTAGATTCATACCATAACACTGCCCTTTCTCAAAATTGAATCCCGAAAGGGTACTTTGAAGTCGAGATGTTGGAGATTCACTGTAAGGGGACGGCTTACGAGGTAAATAAATATTTCTCTTTGTCTCGCTGTCACTTGCTCTCGTCTGCAAGTTGTTTTCGCCTTCTTCTCTTAATAGTTGAATTTTCATTGATACATTTTCTTTCATACATGGTATCAAACATGTTGATGATTCTTAATCCTATAAGTTCACTATCCTCACAAGGTCACAATCTATTTTTCCTTCTCACTCTTCATTCTATCGACTATCCTCTGATATATACCAGATTGGTCACACCCACGGCACCCTCGCGACCGCCCAAATCGCTGGTACCATAAAATTCTACACGCGTACCTTTTACGAAAACACAAAACTATCATGGCCAGAAGTCGAAACCGTAGCTTCAAGCTTCATGCCCGTACTTCAAAAATACCCGGAGTTGCTAGACGAGATGAGGGGAGTGGCTGATGGTGCAGAGGTTACGTTGGAGAGTATTATTGCCTTGAATGTTAGGACCGAGATTACGTATGGTTTGATGAAGGTATGTCAACTTTTCCTCTACTTGGGGTGCGAGGGGAGTGGAGGAAAGGAGAGAAAGAGGGGAGGAAGTATGACAGAGATTTGACTATATGTATAGGACGACGGCTGCACCACCTTAGCCTGGAAAACCGGCTCCAAATCCTTCCTCTCTCAAAATTGGGACTGGCAAACCGAACAGAAATCTAACTTGATCATCCTCCATATAGAATCAACCTCTGGTCCCAGGATCAAAATGGTAACCGAAGCCGGCATAATCGGAAAAATAGGTCTAAACTCCTCCGGCGTCGGCGTCAGCCTGAACGCCATCAAAGCCCGCGGAATGAACTCTACCAAGCTCCCAGTTCACCTCGGTCTACGCCTTTGTTTGAATCAAACGAGCCGCGCGGCTGCCGTTAAGAAGTTGAAGGAAATTGGGATCGCGGCTGCTTGTACAATTGTATGTGCTGATGGGACGGGTGGCGTGGCAGTTGAATGCTCGCATCTTGGGATTCGTGAGATTGCTATGGATGACAAGGGCAGGGTCTTCCATTCTAATCATTTCCTCGCTCAACCAGACGAAGGTGTCATTGATAAGCAAGAACCGAAAGATACACTCCTCCGCGTCAAACGTATCGAGAAGCTGGTCGACGAAATTGAGGGGAAGGTTACAATAGAAACGATAGCAGAACTCTTCAAAGACGAAGAAAATCTACCAACGGCGATTTGTAGGATGCCAGGCGGTGATAGCATTGGAGCTACGCTGTTTAACATTGTTAGTGATTTGACGGAGAGGAGGGCGTTGGTGACGTTGGGGAGACCCAGTGACCCGGATGAGAAAGTCTGGTTGGATTTCAAGGATGGGAAGTGAAAGTTTGAAGTTTGGGTTTGTGTTGACATGGTGAAGGGCAAAAGATTAAGCTAAAGGTAGCTATCCGGGAAAGGATGTCCTTTTCTCATGCCCTCGAGATCTTCACAAAGTCATGGATGTTTTACCCATAAAGGAGGCAGCTGTCATTAGTAAACGTACTCATCTTTCAGTCAAAGATCGAACAGCATGTATTTCCGGTAGGGCATCAGCTTTTCTACTGCTCGTGATGTTAGCTTGATTCGCCAACATGGGATGTTACTGGGATCTCGTTCCCTTCGTCGTGTTCGAGTACTCACAATTCATGACGATTGTTCTGGTTAGCCACAAGCAACTCTCGATGGTTGAGACAATGGTGGGATATCTCAATTTTTCTCGGCTACTTTGACCTTGCGTAAAGATCTACCACACAGAAATTGTTTCCGACTTCAGCGGAAGTCTCGGCCTACATACCATGAATCGTGATCATCGCTAAGACGCTTTTCAGCATCGCCATAGCCAGCCCGAACGATTCCCGCCGACCAAAACGCCATTGCCCATGCGCCTTGAAATGCTTGCGACCAACAACCAGTCTATTTTCACTCTTACTCGAATCCACCACCAACCTTCATCTTGACCTGTCTCGTCTGTTTGCTCTTCTTGCCCTTCATTGCCGACTTCAGAACCACTTCCTCCTTCTCTTCCAGGTCCACCTCCATCTCTTCGTCCAGAACCATGCTGTCCTCCAAGGTAGAGTGTTGCATTTGATCTCTGAGCTCCATGGGTAGGAGATGCTGGTTCTCTTCGACGAGCTTTCGGTCGGCGGCGAGATTACGCTCTCTGTTTCCTGACATGCGGTTCTTGTAGAAAACACGTTCGCGTCGGGCTCTGACCTCGGAAAACTTTACCATCGCTTGTAAAGCTGTTGCAACGTGCTCGCGATTGTATCGGACTGGAACATTCCTCCTAGATGCCAAAGCGAGAGCGCCGTCGACGACTTGATCCAAAGTCAGCTTCGAGTGCTTGAAAGTCCAGGACTGCAGGATATTACCCATTTCTTTGCCATGAGCCGATCTGTAACTCTTTGTCCATCCTAATTTTCTTGGATTACGCTAGTTAGATCAGTACATGTCTCTGCTTTAGTGGTACTCCCAGGGTGGCTATCAAGTGGCCCTACCTTCATCTTGAAGTTCTTGTGGCATTTTGATTTGCCTAGATGTCGGTTAGAGAGAGTGACTTTCTTAGAAGTTGTTTTTGGGTCTAAGGGGAACTAACAAAATCTGAAAACGCGAGCATCCTGTTATTCTAGACTTAGTTATACTATACTAGCCTCAGGGTTCGTTATACCATACGTTTCTTACGAACTCTGTCTTTTTGTTAGCAGGTGAAATGTGTGACCGCATGTGGAGACGGGCCGAAGGACGACCAGTGCAAAGGACAGAAATATTCGGGTGTTCTTGAAGTAGGGAGGGGATGACTAACGTATTCCTTCTGTGTTATAGTGTTAGTCTATGTACAATAGGGAGGATTGGGGAGAACGAACTGCTTGGATAGACCGGAGCCGAACAGAAACTACAGACAGAAGGGTCAGTCCAGAGTCCGGGGAATTAATAGTATTTCCGAGGAAGATGGCCGCGTTGTCCATATTTAAGCCAGCATATATATCAAATTGCCAGAACAATATCGACAATATTTTCGTCTTGAAGACTTCGGTAGGAACGATCCCGGCCAAATTGAGACTCGCGCAGTATGTTTATAAAATGGCGGATGGACTGAATTGATTGTATGAAGGATGTGATTTGCTCTCCGCAATTTGATATATATCTTGTCTTGTTCCAGAACTGGACTTGCGAACTGGATAGCGGTGGTTGATGGTGGATATTGTCGAGGATGGCTCCGTGAACTCTACGAACCTGCAAGTTTCTATACGCTATGATTGTTAGCCAGAGTGAATTCGGGCGCGAGGTTCATTCTTACCATGATTGCTGCTGCTGCTGTCTCGTCGTTGTGTTGGTGGGTTGTTGCTCCAGAAAAAAATGTAGTAGTCGGATTGAGGGTTTTGCGACCACGGCGCTAGTGGCGTTTTGAACTCTCCAAAGATTGTCACCATTCTCTTTCTTCAACACCAACACATATCACACATCACAATGGCATCAACTCTCGCAATCGGTCTGGGCATCGCCGTAACCGCCTTCCTCGTATGTGTATCCACAGTTCTATCACCATGAATGCAGACTTCATCAGATCCGACCGCATACTCTCCAAACTCTCCAAACTCTTCAAACTAACTTTATACAGGGCCGCGCAGGACTCGTAGCCCTCCGTCGCTCCCGCGGAGCAGCTCTCGGACGCTCATTCTACAAAGGCGGTTTCGAACCCGTGATGAATCGCCGAGAGGCTGCCCTTATACTCGAAGTCCCGTACGTCTTTACAAATCACCACGGGGTCATACTTTTCGGATTAGCATGGAATAAAGGCTAACAACTGGGATAGTGAACGAGGCGTAACGAAAGAAATTATACGCAAAAAACACCGTGGTCTCATGTTACTTAACCATCCCGATCGAGGAGGCTCTCCATATTTAGCCGCGAAAGTCAACGAAGCAAAGAGTTTCTTGGAGAAGAATCCGTAATCTGGATTTGTTCTTCGGGGAGTTTTTGTAGGATATTCGCTTGAGTGGGCAGATGGATTGGTTTTGTTTGCTTCAGAGAAAGGAGCGGGCAGTATGGGGACATTTATGTATAAACGACCACGAATGGAGGAGGAAGGGCAAGAGACCTGGATGTCGCATGACATAGGCGATCTGTATATCACATTGCATTCAGCGCGGCGTTTGGAAGACATGGAACGGGATGGCAAATCACCACTTTGTTTGATTTTTGACTCGGGAGGGAGAGGCAAGGTCGGAAATGATATTGGGCATACAGGGCTCGATGATTGCTGTGGAGGTGGTCCTCGCAGCAGAATGAGATACCACTGATCTTTGAGTCAATACATGGAAGTCCTCAATTTTGACTTCAGTTCGAATGGTCGCTGCTCTGACCGCACCTCTCGCGAGATGGGCACAAGGACCGAATTCTCTTTCCCTAGAGCAGTACAGATATCACAATAACCCACATAACGTGATGGAGCTCCAAGCATAAGATGCTAACCTCGAGTCTCTTTACGAATTGTGTAATCAATGAGCGCCTCAACCTTTAAATTAAGAGAAGTTAAAGTCATTCCAACAACCACATAGTCCTCAAACCGCTACCCAGATCTCGCCCCAGGTAACCCTGTCCTACATTTATAACATACCATACCAAAAAAGATTATACTTATCTCGTGCCAATACTCAGTCTTGGAACTATATCTCCTCCATCTCGACACCGCAAAGTCCAGTCATCCTAACCGATCCTTCCCAACCCTGACAACCAAACCAACCTTCAAATACCAATCGCTCAATGGAACCCATCAAATCAGGCACTTTGGCGGAGTGGTTATCGCGCGGTATGTTCTCACAAGTAAAAACGTTGCTATCAGCCAAACTAACACTACAATAGGGCCTGCTATATATACTGTCCAGTATGTTCATATGCCAGCTCGTTCCTTCGGGAGCAAGAGTTCGGTATGTAGTCACACTCTATAATATGCACGGAAATTCAAGTACTAACCCTTTATAAAGAATCTCTTAGGTGTCGTGTATTCTTTTTTTTCTTCTTCTTCTCTTTTTTTTTTTGGTCTGCTACTTGAACAATGTTGGTTAGTTTGTGCAATAACAGTCATTCCCTGTCATTATAGCCCATTCCTTCGGGATCTAGGGTTCTAATCCCTGGGGTGTCGTTTCTCTTTGTTCTTTTTTAGTCTTTGTTTATGAGGTGTGAGTTGTGAGAACTGGTTTGATGATTGGTATGTTTTTGGTGGAGGATGGCATCTGGGAGGATGAGGTTTGGGTTGTATAGGTAGATAGGTGGTGCTCTATAATGTTAATTGATAGAGATATGTTTTCCATAGGGATAGATACACTGGATGTTATTATTGATATTATATTATGGAAAAGGATTTGACACAACAAAGAGGATGGATTGCAAGGTTGAGTGGAAGCCTGAGGAAGACGACAGCTTCACCAAAATCACATAATGAGTCCAGTACTGCCAATACTGCCGATATTCAATTGCTGCAGAGGTCTGGCTTCGAGACTCAGGAATGCCGGATAAGAGTGGGAAGCAAAGCACAACTCCCACCACGAATTCCAGCTGGAAGGAGTATCGCCTGACGAAAGAACTAAGAGTGGAAATGAATTCGTGTCTACCAAAAAATGAAAGAAGCCAGTGGGATGGAATGTGAGTCTAGAATGCTTACCAGTGCCCATTGTCTCAGGCAATAGATACGGCCTGCCAAAAACAGTAAGAGTTGAGTGACTATAACATCGTGTTCTGCCCCAGAATCAGGAATACGATATACGAGACAACATCGTATTCTGCAGACGGAAGAACGAATAAGATGTCTAACCGTGTTAAATTTCCCGAAAATGTCTTGCTCCTGTGATTACGCATATACGATTGCAATTATCTAAACCCATTGTTCTTTCCCCCCCGGATATGGAAGGCAAGGCTTTTGATCGGTTACATCGGCCTGTGTATGCTTTCAATGCAGGAGAACATGTTGGTCCTGCGAACATGAAGTCGGGACTCGTTGCGTGAATTCATCGGGCATGATTGAACGCCGAGGCGAGGGAGTCTGATATACCATAGGTTCCTAGGACTGGAGAGGCAAGTGAAAGACACGATGACGAGATTACTCGCTGCGAATGTCCAAGGGAGCAATTTAGCGGAAAGAACTCAGCGAACAGCAGATTTACCAAGAACTGACAGGATGGAAAGTACCGCTGAAAACTATCGTTAGGGGATGTACGGCTGAGTATCAAGGAGAGATCCTCACTCTGCATCGGTCAAAGCACCGATATGTGGTTAGTCGACGAGGTTTCTTGCGATCGACAATGTTTTTTCTTTCTATACATTTGTGCGGGTCGCTAGTAGTCCGAAAGCGGATGCTGCTGTTGTGATGCCAAGTATGGCGATTGCGATAGGAGTGCAGTTAGAAATGGCCCTTACACGACGGTCGGTTCTGCGCGCGATGGCCTTACCATATCTGATTGTGGCTGAGATTGAGAACAAAGGAGTTGTCCGCGTCTTCTTTCAGGAATCCACCTACGTGGCCGGCTTGGTATTATGCACGTCGGTTGGATGGAACCCAAGACTTTTAGGGATGGGAGAGTTCTTTTGCATCTGATTCAGCAGAGTTGCATGTCGGTAAATGATCCGTTCATTGACTTTCCCACATCATGCTTTTGCAATGTGGTAGGGCTGATATTGATGCGGGCAGGCGAGCAAAAGAACTCTCGTGATGGTGTGTACGGAGCAAGCTCCTTGGAGCATGCTTGCTTCTTCGTGAGCGCAATCGTGGAATGCGAAGTTTCGATGTACCCCAAGAGTGAAGTGGAGCCAGCAGCATAAGCGTGGTAGAGGATCTGCGATCTTGCTTATGAACAGCTACCAGCAAAGATTCCCGAGAGTAAAGACCAGCACTTGTTACTAGCAAGATCTCTAGAGAAGAAACATCCGTGGGAGGTTGAGCAAGATGGCGTTCGATCGTACATGAGGGTTAATAATTCTCGTAAACCCGTAGAGTGGCTGAAGGACTAAACCACTGGGGCAGTGAAGCGATGGGACATGTCCAATCATTAATCCGGTAGAGGACATCCAGCATCTCTGCTTGTTTTTTTGAGGTCGACGTGGAGGTGGGTGATCTTGGTTGCCGAATCGTGATTTCCCTTGGCAGAGCTATCCATCCCACTGTACTTACTACTACTTTACTTGATGGTGGAGTTCAGGTCGAAGCTGAGCAAGAGTCGAGACTTTTTCAAAGTGGGTTCTCAGCACGGAGGGAGGCGCCCATATGATTGTTCCACTCCACGAAGACGGAGTACGCTATCAAGAATTGGAACGACCCACGGGGGCTGTTGGAAGAGAGCTTCAAAATTTCATGGAACGGCCCGACAAACACAATGGGTGTAAGCCGATTGGCCAGCCTCTCATCCCATTACTGTTTCGAGAAGCCGTTTCGGGATGACAGGTGGTCGTAGGGCTGGGGTTTCTATATTGACACCGATCTATTTGACATCATGGGCTGCCCAAAGAAGGTGGTGGGGATTCCGCCCATGCGGCGGTCAACGAGAGAGCGCCCAATCGAGTGTTGGTGTTGTCGGTTTCAGCAGAATCTTCTTCAGCCACCACAGCGCATAAACGCGGTTCTTTGCCAGCCCACCAATGGGGCGACATTGGTAAAGACAACAGTCACGATGTGCCAAGCACAACACTAAATCCCGAAACTGGACATTTATTCTCGATGCGGAGGATAGAGGATACCATGGCTTGTGTCAAGTTTTGATTGAGAAGTCTGGACTCGTACCTTGCAGATGGTGGAGAAATCATTTACCATGACACAACGTTCATACCCAAAGTTCTTGACCACACCTGGCCGACGGCGAACATCTTCACAGAGTTGGGAGGCCAGCGGTTTTCCGTCTTGGGTTTGAAATGAGGCTTTAGGTTGACATTCTCTCTTACCACAATGCGTCCCGAGGTAGTGGCTTTGTGTATCTCGATTTTTACGGCTGAAGGAGAAAATCCCAATTTAACCAACTTCTTCCTATGAGATTCAGGTTTTCTACCTGTCACGCCAAGTTGCTTCTTCTCTTCCTACATGGAAACTATCGTATCAACAGGGCTTGGACCGAAATATCTCCATCTTCATCGCAGATATTGCAAGATAGGCGTATCTATCTTTGCCCCAACGACGCAAGTGGCATCGTCAGACGACCGTTGCGAATATGCACTCCCCACGACACTTTCAAAATAAGTTGTTGCTCACGGTACCTCTGCTCGGTACAATGACAGGGCAGACCCAGAACTAGATATGAACCCTCGAGCAGAGTATTTGAGTAACGTGGGATCGTCCACGAGATCTTCAGAACAGACCGTGTGGTGGCCTTGTTCTCCATCAGCGGTATCGCGAACCTCCACGCTCACGGCTTCTTTCTCAATGAGCCGAGTGTTGTTTTCGAGGTGTTGGACGTTGAGCTGAAGATACTGTAAAGTGTGCTCAGAGCTCCGGTACCGACAAGCTCGGTTTGGGAAAGACGAAAGAAGGCATTTCGCGAGCTAGACATGTCAACTGCGGTTATAACATCGCGATTGGTTTTGTCATCCTTGGTGCGCGCTACACCATGTCTAAGAATTCAAATAGCTGAAGGGCCGGTCGTATTGACAGGAAACGGCCACGTTCCTTCTCCCCGTCGGGGAATATCCCTCTTCAGACCAGCTTATGCTGCAAGTCGCATTCACATGGAAAACAAAGCAAGAATTGAGAGCCCAATTTGATGGGTCCAACAGGACAAAATCGACCAGCTTTTGTGGGGGACAATAATTACCGCGGCGGCGCGCAAGCAATGGTTCTCTTGAACAGACACTACTTGGGGAATAAGTTTTTACATGGCTTGCCGACACCGACAGAACGGACGCCGATAAGGCATGACTAACAGCACAAAGCAATAGTTAGCTGATCAACCACGACCGCACTCTCGACGGCATTCAGCTCCAACATTACTCGGGGTGTCCGAGACATAGTCCTCGCTTCTTTCTTGTGAGTTCAGTTCGGATACAGAATCAAAAGGTTTGCTCACTCTGTAATTACGGAGCGTTCTCATCTTCAGGCGAGGGACAGGCTGAGAAACCCCTTTCGATTGCGACTCAGTGAGGCCGGACAAGGTTTTGCATCGGCAAAAACAATTACTACACGTCTCCCACGCCCGCACCCGCGCGTATCCCTGCCTGGAGCTTATCTACCCGTCCCTGAGGTCCAGTCGACTAACCACAGACACCCCACGGCGTCAGATACCAAAACCTCCAGGGCCTTTCCTGTTGTTTGGAGGCAAATGGAGTGCCATGCTATCAAAAAAGCTCGACCCTAAGAGATGCGTGCCCACTTTCGCCCTGCTTATCCCACAGCCCGCACTGCTAGTGCCCGTTCTGAGAAAGTCCTCATACGGGTTCCCCTAGCCTTGCCCAGCTCCACCATCCCATACTCTTCTTTCATATTCTTCCTTTTCCCGAACGCCTGATTATTCCTGTACCTCTTCTCTTTGAACCCGCTTTCCTCCAACGGTCATATCGTACGCTGCTGCTACAACGCGCCCGCAACTGTAATTGTCCTTTTTAGCGGTTCCTCCCGCTCACTTGAACTGCGAAAGACCATCCAGCTGCACCTCAGCGTTGCTCAAGATAAGCCCTGTGTTACCCATAAGGCAGCGTGCCCCCTCTGGTAAAACCATCTGCCTTACTTGCACCATCCCTCAACCTAACATTACCGCAGTCTATAACTTCTTCCAGACTTAGCCCTCGGGCTACCCTGCGTTTCATGACAACATTGACACCACTCGATGCGATTACCTGTTGACATACACTTATCAACTCATCGCGAGACACGGGTCTCGCCCTCTCTCGATGTACAGTAACAGCCCTCCCAAGGCGTTAGTGCACTTGCCGCGACCACCAGCCCGACCTGTTGAGCAACATCTCCCGCGAGGAGAATGTCGCTTCATAATTCCCGAAGCCGACGCCGATGGAATCCGACAAAGATGCTCATGCGAAGCTTTCAAAGTGAACGATGCCGTCCCTGGCTCGCGATGTGGATGTGGACACCAAGCATGGCACCACAAGGACCAGCAAGCCGTCGAATTTGTGCCAGCTGAAGAACACTTTGCTCTATTGAACAGGTGCAAGACATTGGAGGAAGCAATGAGGCATCTCCAGGATGAGATGAAGAAGGAACGGAAAGAGCGGGATAAGGCTTATCAGAATTTGGTGCAGATGCTGAGAGGCAACTATGGAAATATGGCGTACATAAAGTACTATGTGGATGAGAAGTTGGAAATGGCCCGCGTCAATTTCGAGGACAAGATTGAAGGGGCTCTAGATCGAGCGACCGACGCATTGACCGAAGTGGACCGGCTCAAGAGCAGAGTGAGCGACCTCGATGAAACCAGCATGCGCCTTGAGGAACGACTTGACTCGGGACGATTCCCCTCCAGGTCTCTTACACCAGTCGTTGAGGACATACCGAGGACACCTGCAAGACAAGCTCCTCCAATACCAACAGCACCTACAGCAACCTTGCCCGTCAGATCAAAGTCCAAGGAGAAGATTGTGGAGTCATGGGATGTTCGCGTTCTGATGGTGCCAAAGAAGACGCAGCACTTTGCTTTTGCACCAGAGTCCAAGGCTTACGCCAGATGCCAATCACGAGGATTACACCAGGATCTACACTTGGAGGACAAGGATAGCGAATCTTTCATCAAAACAATTGAAGCAGGATTCGCAACAATCCTCAAAGGTCGCCCATGGATGCCTCTCCAATGCCTTCGTTCTTCAGACATGTCTCTGGGTCAATTGCAACTAGATCACAGGAACCCTACACTGTGGAGTTATGGGTTCCTCGAAGCTCAATGCATGGCCCATGACAAGGCCCAGGGAGATGTCATTTACATTGCCCTCATGCACGAGGAACTCGGCTGGCCAGACATTCATAGCCTGCCACGATTATTTGGCAGCGACGAGTCGTGCTGGAACCCAGATGACGAGCTCGATCGCAGGACGAGGGCACCACTTGACTTCAAGATGGACATGGACCTCGACCGCCAAAAGAGCATTGAAACTGATTCGATGTATGAGTACTCACCTCCACCGTACTCTTCTGCCCGGGCTCATGGCGACTCAAACAGGGCGCCGACAGCTTTGGAAGTCCTGGCTGGAACAGCTACATATTTTGCGGATAGACACCCAGCTGCAAGCGTTTCTGATCGAAGCACTTTCTCAGATCGTAGTATTGACAGCACGATCTACGAGGAAGACGACGAACACCGTGACAAGCGATCAAGAAGTGGTCCACTGAGACCACAGCCACAACCCCATCCTCTATCGCCTCACCATTTATCACCGGGCACATCAAGTCCACCTCAGAAGATGTACTCATCTGGTCGTACCAAGCGGAAGATTAACGTGGTCAAGCAGAAGGAGCCTCTCAATTGGGGAGTCAGCGACATGAAGTTCGGCAATCCAATGAAGAGTGTATTTCACCGAAAACACAGCGAGTCTGGCAACTCCAAGGAGAGTCTCGAGCATGACTTTGCACAGCAACATGCGCAACAAACACATCAGGACCACGAAACCACTGGAACCTGAACATTACACCCACCATATTTCATCATCATCATCATCATCAATATCACAATCACCTCAACCACACCCATCACGGGATCTCTATTTTCTTGACTCACCCAAAAGCGACTCTTCTTAGTCCTCATTACTCGCCAACATCAACATCATTATCCGCGTCCTTTCGGCGTTCAAGTCGATTTCTAGAGCGTTGAACAAGGTCCACGCTGGGACCAATAACATTTAAGCGGTGCGATGGGGGGCGTTTCCTGGGGAATATTCCATATGTAATGATCCAAAGTCTCGGGAATCCCGATGGACTGTGCTGGCTCCTCGGAGTCATTTTTTCGCTCTGCCATGGAGGGTTTGGCAAGGGTTGCGACAATTCGATTGTCGATTGAGAGGCTCTGCGGCACCACGTGCCAGGGAAAGAGCTGTCGTTGGTTGAACAGCTTCAACTGCATCGGCAACGAAAGAGGAAGGTTACGAGGGGATTGCGAGGGCGCATACGTGCGACTCGCTGTTTTTCTATTGTGTTTGTCATTTGTCGTTTGTATGATATACCCATTTCATTTGTTCTCGGTTGGGTGTGTAATCTGGCAGGGAGGGCTGAAACGGGCGAGATAGTGTTACGTACACTTCTTTGTAAACAGACTTTGTTAGGGAAATTTTAGAATGGTTGGAGGGATAGATATGGTAGATGAGCTTCCCGCCTTTAATTGAGGTCGTGGAATGGGAATTGCTCACATTTTGTGGGAAGGAGAAATCGAACAGTAGAATTTCTGGTCACTCAAATCAGTACATGAAATATCATCACATCAATACATTTCCTCGAGCCATGAGTCCGTGAATTGCATGTGTATCATTTCTCATTTGTTGCTCCAAAAACGTGATGCAGCCAACCTTGAGTTTGACAGAGCTTCCAAATCGCAACCTTCATTAACCTCAAAAGCACGACATCCCATCAAACGTTCGCTGGAACATGGATAAATTGCTAGCCGTATGTATCTCAGCCTCTCAACACGTCCCCAAAGGTCCAGACCCAGTCACGCGGTCTGAACGCCTCCACAATCCTTCATCCCACAATGCGTGGGTCAAATATGGGTGAAAGTGGATACGCACGATAGGGACGAATCGTATACATTCCGATGGCTTTTCACAATCCATGACTTTGGATGCCTTGCGCTGCGAAAACCGGAGAAAGAGATACGGGAACAACGGCCGGATATTTGATTGTGGTGTGTTGAGAGACCGTGTCGACGTTTGTATTGCAATGGGGGAGCGACCCACGTTAGCGTTTTGTGGGAGCTGCGATATTCGGTAGGTATGTCAACTCCCAAAGCAAGGATTTGCATTGATGATTATCATGCTGATGGTTTTTTTGGAAGGAGAACGCATTGTGGCTTTCTGCTCGAGGACAATGCCTGGGCTCAGAATCCCAGTGTTATCCGGTTCCTTCACTTCGCCGAATGACAGGTGTATTTGAGATTTCGCACAGATAAAAGTGAAGTGGCATTTCTGGCCGATCTGCTATCTTCTTGGCCTGAAATGCAGGGTTCGACACGAGCTCAAATAACTACTCGCTTGCTCTGCTCGAATATGAGAACTCAGAATTCCCGAGCCCGGCGAACGATATCGACGTTGATGCCGTGGATTCTTGTTCTCTAGGCTGCGTTGTTTTCAATCTTCTCTCCTTTCTACTCTATTATTTCTTATACGAAATTCTGATCATCAAATCACTGGCTTACAGAGTTTCTTATGTTCATGCAGTATGGTAATGACTACCTCTACCGTGATGACCTCCGGCATCCATAAACGCTAACTCTAAAGCTTTGCTGAAGAGACTGGAGAACTGGGGTGGGTCTCAAGCCTGCAAAGCTTCAAGAATTAGGATGACCCAGCTATGCATACATCACAATGAAGCATAATCCGGCCTAACATTACTTCACTTGCTCTCTCACTTCTCCTGCAAGTTTATTCACCCTCTCCATCTTCTGTAACGAACTCACTTCCTGCGTCGACTTGTAGGTCATATTCGCGTGACCCGGCTGATCAAACTTCACTTTCTCGGTGACTTCGTCCCTAAATTACTCTCTCACTTCGTGTTTTAAATTAGCGCCACAGCCTTGTACAACCTCGCCGGGGCTACATAAGAGCCATCTCCCCTCTGCTCTTTGACACCATCATCAACACCTACTCTCTTCTAATTTCTTGCCCAAACCTCTCTCTTCCCTGCGCTTCGGTCTGACTTCGAGCATGCAAGGCCCACGCGGGACCCGCAGGTCCACTCGACGTGACACCCCTTCAGAGACGATTCCAACTACAGAGGCCCTTCCAGTCCACGGTACAACTGATTTGCAATCACCGAAAGCTTCTCAACTAACTCGGATGTAGAAGACGTTTTCACCGAGGACATTGCCACCACTAACGCACTCGACGCTCTGCAGAGCGACGAACAGCGTCGCGTGCTTGATACTGTTCAACAGCTCAGAAGTTGCGGCCTGTTTGGTGCAGAATCACGTGGCGCATTACCGTTGAGTTTGCCGCAGCTTGTCGTCTGTGGAGACCAGTCTGCAGGCAAAAGCAGTGTTCTCGAAGCAATCAAAGAAATCCCATTCCCACGGGAAGACAACCTTTGCACGCGTACGTAACCTGAAGCCAGTACCATCATGAACCATCTAACAAGACGACCACAGGTTTTGCCACTGAGATCAACTTCCGCCGTGGCCCGGTCGATTCTTTGACCTTGAGACTCATCCCCGATACGACTCGACCAGCAGCTGAGCAAGAGCGTATCAGATCCTTCAAGGCAATCATCACCGATTTTGGTCAGCTGCCGAAAGTCATGGCAAAAGCGATGGAAGCCATGGAAATGAAAGAGCTTGGCAAGGGCCGGGCATTTACTCGGAACGTTCTGAGCATCGACATCGAGGGCCCTACTCGCCCTCAGCTTAGCCTGGTTGATCTTCCTGGATTGATACAAAACGAGAGCAAGGGAGTCTCAGTCGCGGATGTGAAATTGGTGGAGGCGATCACTGATCACTACATTTCACAACCTCGAACTATCTGTTTGGCTGTGTAGGTGAAAAAGCTCTTTCCTCATTTGTGGTGGGTTTGAAAGTTCAATGCTGATCTGGCCCTTAGCATTTCTGCTACCAACGATTACTCAAATCAGGGTATCATTACTAAAGTTCGGAAAGCTGACCAAGATGGTAAGCGTACACTTGGAATCATCACAAAACCCGACCAACTTGACCATGGCTCGAAGGCTGAGAAGGCCTACATCGAGCTGGCCAGCAACAACGACATTTTCTTCAAATTAGGCTGGCATGTCTTGAAGAACCGCAAATTCGGGGAGTCCCATTTCACTTTTGAGCAAAGAAACTCTTCTGAGGCTGAATACTTTTCCACACGCAACTTCAAGTGCCTGCCGAAAGACAAAGTTGGCAGCAAATCTTTGGTCGTCCGCCTCAGAGACATACTCTTTTCACACATCAAGCAAGAACTTCCAAAGGTTCAGTCGGAACTCGATGCGGACTTGGCCAATACCCAGAATAAGCTCAATCTTCTGGGAGCCAGCCGAAGTACGCCGGAAGAGTGTCGCAGCTTTCTCACCAGGCTGAGCCAAGAGTGTCACAACATCTGCAAGGCCGCCATTGATGGCTTTTACGAAGGCCAGTACTTCGAGTCCGACGGCCACGACCTGGATCCTGGATCAGCTCCAATCAGCAGAGTACGTGCCAAGATTCATCAGGCAAATGAGGACTTTGTTACCAATTTCCGGGAGAATGCAGCAACTTATTCTATCATAAACCCAACAGTCGGTAGTCCTAGCGAGCTTCAAGCAAACCAGGATAAGGATCGAGCGGCTCCTGCTGGTGGCAAGAAGAGTGGGAGCAAGGCCTCGAATGCAAAAGCTTCAACGAGACCAATCGTCCTGACTCGAGAAGATGCGTTAGAAAAATGGGTAAAGAATACACTTGTTTGCATTCGAGGACGGGAATTGTCGGGCAACTACAACCCACTCATAGTTGGCTATCTCTTTTGGGACCAATCGAAGAAGTGGGAGACGTTCGCCAAAGATCACATCGAGGACGTTGCTACCATCTGCCGCAAGTTCATGAACGGTCTTTTCAAAGATAAATACCCCAGGGATGTTGAAGTGCGCCTTTGGCGTGAACTTATCTCAAAGGTTCTGGATTCACGACAACATGGTGCTCAAGGTGAGCTTGACAAACTCATCAAAGACAACAAGAAACATCCCGTCAATTTCAACAGGGCTTACACCCAAACCGTTTCAAGAGACCGCCTCAAGCGAAAGTGGGACGAGATGAATTCCACGCTCAAAAGCTGTCCAGGATATCACGATCCTGGCGAAGGACAGGATGGTTCGCGTATGCTCATACCGGGTACAGCAGATATCGCCCTAGTCATGGAGAAGCTGAACAACATCGCACACCATGGAAACAATGATAATATCCACCGTCACGCATGTGAAGATACTCTAGGTTGCGTCCTCGCAATCTATCCAGTCATCTTGGAGAACTTCACATATAACGTTGTCGTCCAAGCTGTCGAACGCTACTTAGTCGATGACATTGAGGAAATTTTCTCTCCTGTCAAAGTGAGCCAGCTCAGTGAAAAGCAGATCCTGGCCATCGCTAAAGAGCCCGATGAGACCAGGCAAGAACGAATGCATCAGCAGAATCGTCTCGGCAAATTACAAGGGGCTTCAAAAATCCTCAGAGATGCGATGAGTGACTCTTTCTAGAAAACTTACTCACTCACTGTCCTCTTTGGTGTCTTGTGTTGTCTCGCTCCACAAGACGCAAACCGGCGGTATGCTGCACCTTCGCCATTTACTCATTCAACAATCGGTCTCACAGCAGTGAAGGACCTTGGCCTAAAAACTAATCTCCCCCCTTTTCTCATTCTTCACGGCTTTCTGACATTTACTTTGGGATTATTCGCCATCATTTGCTGATTCCTGAACCTGGGCCAGAAGATCGACATTCATCTTAGCTGGCAGGATTTGAGTCTGGCCATATTTTGCGTTCTTGGTCCTGAACTCTTTCGACTTTACGGACCTGGATTTGGGACCTTCATCACGATTTTACGACATCTCGAGCCTCTGGTCTTAATTTTTATGGCTTCACGGTCCGAGCTTCGATTTGTCACATTCTTCACTTACAGTTTGCTGGATATTCTAATTAGTATTTCACATATCATCATCATTATTAAACCCAATTCCACATGAAGAAGAGATGTGACCGACTCAAAATATCCCAAAGGAGGAAGAGGTCCTACGTTTTGGGGGCCAAGTCTTGGATGTCAGCCCTTTGTTCCCCCTTTACACTGCTTCGCCACCTGGCGTCTGTTCCTGGACGCCAACAGCTATTTCGATCCATTGACCAATGAAATTCTCTCTATAAAGCCCTCTCTCTTTTTTGTTTAGGAATCTTTCCGATGGAAATTTGATCTCTGACCTTGCCGCATTTGCTGTGTTCGTTGTGGGTAAGATGCCACAATGTCTTGAATCTTGATTAAGTATAAGGACAAGTGCGTGGAAAGCTTGGAATCTGAGTATATCCGCAGTCATTTCCAATTACTTAACTTTTGTCGCTCATTACCTCAGTTTCTACTTTCCGACATGTCCTCAATGTTTCGTCAGTTGTGGTTGCTGGCTCCTCTCTTTCTCGGTGCGGTCCAGGCTGCCTCCCTTCGATCTCGGGGCCTGAATCCAGGTTGTGCACCAGGTGGCAATTTCGATCTCAGCGTGTTCTCTCTTGAGCTTCCATTCGGCCAAGTCAACGCTCCTCATGTCATCAATACCAATCAACTTCAGGGCTGCTCAGGCTACCAGGACCTAGGTCACCACTACTTCTTCACCGAATCTGGAGATGGCGCCCTCGTCATGAAAGTCCCTGGCTCCCCTGCTCAAACCGGCTGCGTCACCTGGCCTCAAAGCAAGCACTGCCGTACCGAGCTGAAAGAGTTGAACAGCTGGGAGCCCAGCGCGCCAACGAACAGGCTTGCCGTCACCCTCATGGTTCCACAACCAGACAACAGCGGTCATGGTACCGTGATTGGTCAAGTCCATATCGACAATGGTGTTTCTCTCAAACCGGTCGCGGAGTTGTATTTCAACCAGAATGGAGATATTGTTATCGGTGTTGAGAAGACGAGAGCGGGTGGGAACTTGAACTTCACGTTCCTGGACAACGTGCCGGTCGGTACGACCTTTTCTTATGAGATCAGGTATGAGAGTGGTGTTTTCAAGGTGCTGGTTAACGGGAAGTCGCACACCGTGAGCACCAATGAACTTAACTCGCCGCTCAGTTACTTCAAGGTTGGGAATTATAACCAGGGGGATTCTCCTTCTGATATACACTTCTTTGGAATCAAGATCTTCCATTGATCGGTTGGTGATCGACTTCGGGTTTGACGCTCTGCGTGATGAGGTGAGGAAGGACCGTGGAGGTGGACAATGGGTCGCTTGTTGAAAAGAGAAGGCGTTGCGTGTACCATTTAATTGAAGGGAGTAGAGTCAAGGCGTAATGGTATCTTGAGGTTTTTCAATTGAGCAATCGACGACAACATAGGCTTCTGAAGAGCGTAATCTCAATCCTGTATCGCTATTCCAAAAATTTTAGCAATTTCAACAACAAAATAGCCAGAAATTTATCGATCTCGAGTTGTGTACGCTGTATTCAAACCAGTTGTTTGTAAGAGGGAAAAGAGTTGACAGCTCAGCCGTGTAACCACGAAATAACAATGGTCTCTCACCGTTATTAGCAATTATTGCGCTCTAGACTGTGCCGCTGAATAACATAATGAAGTCAATCAGGCTGTCACAGCCTCGCTTTGCTTCGCTCTCCTCGGTATTCGAATTGGAAAGTCAAAGAGGCTCAAATATTAAAGATCCTGACATGCTCGGTTATCTTTTAGGGTTCTGTGGGTACCTATGTCCCTTCGCTTACGCAAATATACCTTTAGTTGTGACCTCTGTCGCACGCAGATCCCGTGCAATGGAGATACATCCGCAAATGGACGGAGGTTGACCTCGAATGACTGATAAAGTCGTCGGTTAATCGATGATCTCATTGATTCTATACGCAGCTCTCATGATGTTCGAAAGTGTTTCCTAAAACCCACAAAGCCGAGGATATTGATTGTACTTGGTGCATGAGTCTCAAGCGAACATTGAAGTATGTACCGTCGCACCGTGACACAGCTTGGTCATCTTTGAAGTCTGGAGGTCTAAGATGTCATCTAATCTGATAGAAGATTCCATGATACCCAGGGTCTGAGGGTTCAATTCATCTACAAGGCTGGACATCAGTGATATCTTCCCGCCACGCGAATGTGGTCCCCGGCTCGGCGATCAATAACCAGGCGTCATAATTCCAAATAATCCAGAAGTTCCAGATCCTCAATGTTACTAATGCCTATAGTGGTTCCGGGGTAAGCAGTATTCATCTATTTCGCATCTCGGTTAGGCTTAGCGCGACCGAAATGCCCATGTAGAAAGCATCAAAGCAGGCACAAACCCATTTATGCGTACAGAAATAACGTGAAAAAGATAGGTGATCGCTTGCACTCCTAAATGAACATGGGAAGTTGAAACCGGCGTGGGTTCTCGATGTGAATTCGCCTCCGAGCTTTTCATCTACAATTAATATAGGTAGAACGTTTCCGATCCCGAACAACGATAAACCCTACCCCCGATAATATTGATACTTCGACCCGTGGTAATGAAGAGAATCACCATTAGAATGATACTTAAGGGCGAGAGGTGAGCCCATTTGAGAGATTTTTCTGGGCGCATCAGCAATATCAATTCGCACTTACGCCAAGAAACATTCCTTTTATAAACAACATGAAGTTCACACTTATCGCCGCCTCTTTGGCACTCACGTAAGAGTTTCCCCATCTTCTCGGCAGTGGAAGGCCAATCTGGGCACTAATAATCTCCGCAGTGTCGCCGCGCTCCCAACCGACGGTCCAGCCAAGTTCGCCCTTGAGATCAAGGCCAACGGCAAGACTCTTTATCTCCCCAAAGGCATCACCGGTGCCGGAACCCCAAACATCAAGGATGCCGAATCCTGCACCATCAATGCCGCCACAGAACTCGTCTGCGGTGGAAAGACCATCGGTGTAGCCGCCTCCGCCTTGGTCGACATGTCCCAAATCAAGCCAGCACCAGCCAGCAATGCAGTCACCAAGGGTTTCTCTCTAGACTCCACCGGATCTCTGCACTGGGGTGGCCCAGATTTGCTGAAGATTCAGGCTTTCAAGAAGGCTGTTGCGGAAGCACCAGAGATTTACGCCAACGGAGAGGCGAAGTTCGGTCTTTTTGAGTCGGGAGGCAAAACACAGCTTTACTTCCAGCTTGGATGCCCTGGTTCTGATGGAAAGTACACCACTCCAGGCACTCACAGCATCATGGGTGTGGGCGTCCACAACCCAGTCATTACTGGTACCAACAAGGCCGTTCCTTTGTAAATGAGGAGAGAGAAGGAAACTATGTACTTCTAGATACATGTTGTGTTTGTCGTGAAAGACGAAATGATTCAGATGTAAATATTAAAGAATGAGAAAAAAGTTGATATCCGAAGCGGTCACCCTTAGAACGTGCGCAGACATTACCTTTTTTCAGCCTTGTGTGACTGATGCCCACGTCAGTATCGAATTAGGCGGTAAGAAGTGACCGACCTATGCAAGAATGAGACAACTATAGGCCCCACGATCCTGTGCTCACTGATATTTTCCACTTCCATGTATGATTTCTTTGAAGAGCTGTGTGACGGACTGCAACTTACTAAGTGCCATATTCAGTAAAATTCTGAAGTATTAATGTCATGTGTGACAGTACCCTTAGCAAAGTGTCCCATGACATTCATCTAGACCTGATCAATCTGTGTTGCCATGAATGACCACTGTCGGCGCGAGGGCTGCTTCCAGCTAAGGGTGGTTCCCCAGATCTTCGAATCCCGCATTCTTCGCAAACCAGCGGCCGTAGTAGGCACACAGTACTTTTACGTTTTATTTACCCAAACCATTCGAGTGACCTCTTGTGATCAAGTCACAGGCCAAGCATTCTCGGGCAACGCTCAGCAATGCGACTCGCTCAAGTGGTCCCGCAACAATTTCAATTAAAACCGGTTCATCCGTGGTAGATCAAAGTGGCATCCTGGGTGGGGTTGTGCATCGCGAAAAGTTAAAACACAGCGGACAAGGAATTATCTCGTCATCGAGGGACTCAGCTATAGCCGACTGACAGGGAATTCTATAAGCCAAGAATGTACGTCATTGACAACCTATTTTAGAAGGAAGAGTGATGGTTGCAATATGAGTACGCTCGATATCAAACATTGATCGCTGGAACGATGTGCTCTCCGAGGAACAAGGGCTGTGATGAAATTTAGAGACTCTCCCACAGGTCCAGAGGTGAATTCGATCGATATCATGGATGAAAGCGCAATCGGACGACAATTGTTGGAGAACGAAGAGCTCCAATCGAAAAGAGAGGGGTTGAAAGTGACTGGGCAAGACAGGATCGGAACGTTTTGAAGTTACAGATCGAAACATCGTTATTGTACGTTTGTAATCGGGTGATGGCTGTGTTTGAGCTGATGGTCCAATTTCCTATGCACCCATTGTCTCGCTCTGGACATTTATGTGTTGGAGGCGGAGCTTGAGGAAACAATGACACTTCCAGATTATATATGATAATGTAACCAACTTTCTTTTGTGACGAGGTTGATCGATAGGATATTGGCGTTTGATGGGAGTTTGGTCGCACTGAAAGACGTTTGGTGTTGGGGCAGGAACAGGTCTCCCGACCTAAATCTGATGATCGGATACTGTTGACAAGCACTGAGTGTATATTTCTGGCCCCCTTGCAATTCTGCTTGTTAAGAGCATGCCTTTGATCGCAGCTTGTAGTCGCGGGACAGTTCCTTCTTGTTTTCGTACTTGCCTATTATTGTGCCACGAAGTCTATGCAACTCTGTCACGACTTCAGGCCAACCTCACATCAGTGTTGGCAAAGTGTCTTGAGTACCGAAGCTGGTTACTCATCCAAACTTTGTTGAATGACCAAGTTCCTCGCAAATAGTTATCGATCGGATCTTTCATTCTTATCCCACCTATTATCTGCCGCCTGTCAAACGTCAAACAGCTTGGTATTATGCGTTCGTCGATATTCCAGAGGGCGTATCTCCGAGATTAATCCAGCACAAGTACCAAACCTGTCGCAAACAGCGGGATATCAAGAGTCGTCCGAAATTTGGAGAGTCGAGGATGCGCGTTATTGTCAGCGTGTGGCAGACAAGGTGGACATAGAGTCTCTGGTGTTTGTATTAGTCCCCGTCGTGCATTGCAGATCTTGACAAAAATAGTCACTCCGAGGCTCATCGACATTTCGAGATATGGAATCCAGCAACTCCATCAGGCCTTTCACATCGCCAAACGCGTCGAATATATGAGGTTCACCCAAAGGTGGTGAATACCGCGACAATGGCCTAGGACTCCAGCCGCAGTTGGATGAGCACATGGAACAGAGGCTGATAAAGACCGTGCGAAATTAAACTCAGGTACCCCTGCCGAGCATGAAAAGCCGGTGCAATGAGACCGGAATAGAGCCGTATCCTCCCACGATGCTTGTAAGAAACAAAATTGATAGGCAGGATAAGCTGACTCTCACTGCTCAGCCTTCTTCATTGATAAGGTTTCTTTATCCGTCCGGCTTTGTAAGACAACGAAATCGACGATCGTGAAACATACAGGATCAGGGCTCGACTCCATCCAGTCAGATCGTCGAGATATCGTGGTTGAATTTTGGTGCCGGTTGCACAATTGCGCGGCCCATCCACTAACGTCTTGTCAGACCCAGAAACGGGCTTGGGGAAGTTCAAACCAGACTTGTAGTGGCTTGGTGAGCAGCGGAGGATCGGCTCTAGCAATCTGCGACGGGAAACAATGTGGGTTCCATGTGAATTCCATACCATCTTCATGAGGAACACTTTGTGTAACAATGCCTGTCCCACGTTGTGCACTTGTTGGAATTTTCGAAGAAAGATTTTCAAGGACGAATAGAGGAAACGGTCGTGCAGCTATCAACGTGGAACGCTAATCATCAGGAATGCTAATTTTGTGGGTGTGCAGACTTGTGACAAAGAAGCACAGAAGATAGCAGCTATGTAGCACGTCTTCAAGCAGCAGTCTCCCGACAACCGCAACCAATTGTACAGCTGCTGATGTCGAGTCAAAGTCATCCAGCTGCAGGAGCAGAGAGTATACACGCGTCACTCTTCAAACCAAGAGTGTAGTGGGGTATTTATCGTCCATCTCTCTTGGTAAACGGGAAACAAAGTTGTTCCAAGACTTCAAACGCAAGAAGGTGAGAACTCCTGCAGCTCCAATTGGCTCTCTCCTGAAGTCGGGTAATCAGATCAGATGTGCACTGCCCCCGTTCTGCTGAACTATGAGAGGCCGGTAAGGCTGCGCGTCGGATGCAACTCTTCCTCGCGGACAACATTGCACCCGAAGCAATAACGGACGAGTCACACACAGAAAAGATTCTTGGGATACAGGAAGACTCCCGATCTACTCTGTTCCAAATGTAAAGATTATCTTTTGAGGCTAATGATTACGCGGCCCTATGATCTCGCGACGGCGCGCTTCACCATGTCTCAAGCGTGTCGGCCCCTTAAACAATTCATGCTGCAAGCCACGGCTCTCCTCCATGTCCGCAACGAGTTTAAGGCGCGCTGTATCAAGAATGAGCAGGCATAGCTTCGGTACTGGCTCTGATCGTAAACGCCCCCGTCATATTTGACAGCAAATTGGGGTGTGCTCAGCCCAACCCGTTGCTATACTTAATCACTGTTGTATCCCTGGCCGCAGCCACCCATTTCACCATCTAAGCACTACCTAAGGCCTCGAACCTATTATAGTTCAGGAGGTTCCTTTACCCAGCTTTACCATACAAAGATCAATCCTCCTCCCGTGAATTGCATCTGCATTCACTGAGAGCCTTTCCACTCCTTACATCGTCAACAATTTCACACAACAAGCCCATCATGAGGTCCTACATAGCAGCGGCCCTTTTGGGTCTTGGTATGTCAACTAGAGCAATTTCATCTGCACAAAGACTAATTATGTCCTTTGTCAGTTTCAACCACTTTTGGTCAATCCGTATCTACCAAAGAGAGCGACATCACATACAGTGTCAGTGTTCCAGCGACAAGTGCTTCATCAGGAAGCGGAGACATCTATATTCAGATCTCTGGGCCTTCAAGTTACAGTTGGATTGGCTTCGGCCAGGGAAGCCAGATGTCTGGCGCCAAAATGTTCATCATCTACGCCAACGCAGCTGGAACCAATGTGACTCTATCACCACGTAAAGGCAACGGACATGTCCAACCAACTTTCGATTCCAGTGCCCAGGTTACGCTCCTCGGAGGCTCAAGCATCAGCGGTGGTGTCATGACTGCCAATATCAAATGCTCCGACTGCACGGATATTACCAGCTCCAGCTCCAGCTGGGTATTCGCTGCTCTTTCCGGAAGTGCGCTTAGCTCGGACAGCCAGTCTGCCACTATCTCCCAACATTCCAGCACATATGGTACCATGAGCATAGATATGACCCAGGCTAAGAACAGTGCCAATACCAACCCATTCGTTTCAACCTCTGGCGGTGCCGCCACCACTGGTAGCAGTGGAACTAGCAACAACGGTTGCGCTCAGGTCGCAGCAGCCAGTGGTTCAACCGGTTCGACCGACGGTGGGGCTACAGCAACAACAAGCAGCGGGGGTGGTTTCTTTGGTGGTTTCGGAGGAGGATTCCCAACCTCGACCGATGACAGTGGACGCCATAATCCTTTCGCGTCATCATCGGGTGGTAACGCCAAACGAGCTGCGTCTGCGACTCCAAGTGCTTGCGTGGGTGGTGGCAGCACGACCAACAGCGGCACTGTCCTCAAGCAAACAGGGTGGAACAATCCAGAGACTCGAAACCGCATTCTGATGTCGCACGGAATCATTGCTGGCCTCGCCTTTGTCATTCTTTTCCCTCTTGGTGCGATCGCCATTCGTTTGTTCAGCTTCCCTGGACTGGTTGCCTTCCACGCTGCGTGCCAGTGCTTGGGATATCTCTTCTTTGTTGTTGCATTCGGCTTGGGCGTGTACATCGCAAACAAGATGCAATACGTGAGTAACTTCCAACATCCTTGGTTTGCAACATGATACTAATCTCATCTTCAGATCAACCAACCTCATGCCGTTCTCGGTATCGTCCTCTTCATCCTCGCATTCTTCCAGCCAATTCTTGGAGCCGTACACCACTCCAACTTCAAGAAGTTTCAGACACGAACTACGGCATCGCATGGGCACATCTGGCTTGGTCGCATCATCATCACCCTCGGTATCATCAACGGCGGTCTTGGTCTCAAGTTAGCCAATAACTCGACTTACGGCCCAATTGTGTACGCCGTCTTTGCTGTCATTGCATGGCTCATCTACGTCGTGGCCATCGTAATTGGAGAGCGAAAGAAGCAGTTCAACAACATGGGAAGCCCGCCAAAGTACGACGAGGCAGTGGCACTTCATAGCCGCAGCGAGTCGCAAGATCCCACGGCGCCGCAAGAGTTCTATGGTCGTAGGAAGTAGAAGGTGTGTTTCAAAATAATGTCTTTTTTGCGCTCTAGCGGGGTTTTTTCTCTCTTGTGAGACAGCATTGGTACTGTCAGATTGTATGTATCAGGAGGATGGCGTAAATATGGGATTGAGACCAAGAGTCCACCAGCATCGGGATTATTAGAAGTCTTTTGTTGTATAAAACGAATAAATGAAGCAATAGCACTGTCAGCCTTATGTCTACTATTTGGATTCGTCTGTGCACTCCGATTCGGACAAATTGATTGCGATTGTGGAGTCCTGTGTTCGGACGGTGATTGGGCCTTGTAATTAGATTTCTGTTGTCAACCAAACAGGCCTTCAATCTTCCATAACAACTATCCCCACCAAAACACACACCTCATCTGAAGAAGCTATTCTTTGCTCCCAAATCCTCGCACTGTAACCACCCCGCTGTCGCGTCTCTATTCACATTTTGTCATTGGTCTTCACGATGGCGTACAATTCGGCCCCTCTACCACGGTCAGTTAGGCCTCCATAAATATCCCCTCCACGGTCGAATACCTCGATCAACCCGCAAGCAATGCTAACGCCGGAGACACTACAGACAGGAACTACTGGCCTGGTTAAATCAACTTCTCCAACTCAACATCACCAAAGTCGAACAATGCGGAACCGGGTATGCACCTCCTGATAAACATTCCCGCATTATATGGAAACAAAAGTAGACGCGTGGATCATGAGGTACAAGGACTGACATGCATTTCACAGAGCGGCTCTTTGCCAGGTCTTCGACAGCATCTACCGTATGTCACTTCTTTTTCACTTGCAGTTCACAAAAGCTGACCGAGCACACAGTCGATGTACCCATGTCGAGGGTCAAGTTCAATGTCAACACTGAATACGCATACATCCAGAACTTCAAGATACTGCAGAGTAAGTCGACTCACCTCCAAACCTTCCTTTCTCACTGAACCTTCACTAACAAAGGATGTTCTAATTTGCAGACACCTTGACACGCCACCAAGTCGATCGAAATGTCCCCGTCGAAGCCCTCGTCAAATGCAAAATGCAAGATAACCTCGAATTCCTACAATGGGCCAAGCGATACTGGGACAAGTACTTCCCTGGCGGCGACTACGATGCTCTAGGTAGACGAAAGGCCTCCGGTGCTCCAGCAGGTGGTCCACCAGCATCAATGGGCGGCGGAGCCCGAAGACCGGCTGGCGGTGCCGCACCACGTACACGTACACCACAAATGTCGGGAGGCGCGAGCGCAGCGCTTCAGTCAGAGAATAACGCACTCAAGGAGACGGTCGGTGGACTTGAGCGCGAGCGTGACTTCTACTTCAGCAAGCTCCGCGATATTGAGTTGTTGATCCAGCAAGAGATTGAAGCGCATCCAGAGTTGGAGCAGCAGGAGGACGGTATCCTCAAGCAGATTCAGACGATTCTTTACTCGACAGAGGTAAGAAGCATTCCTCGGCTTCGTCCATGACATCAAACTAACACATTAAATAGGAGGGCTTCGAAATCCCACAAGAAGTCGAAGGCGAGGTTGGCGAGGAAGAGACGTTTTAAATGTCTTTGCGCTGCGAACATACAATTCACATCTACGAAGACACGGCTAGGCGGTAGAGCGGTTATAGCATTGGGAACTTGCATTAGTCGTGCAGGAAAGACAGGATATCTTGAGCATAGTGATGCTGGTTAACGGATAATCGATAGAAAGCGGGCCTTGCATTCATGATATGGGTGCATGAGCGAGCGAGCGGAATTTTTTGGGCGTTTGACCTGCCTGTGTCTGTTGATACGTACCCAGATATAACGAAAAGCATGGATGGCATTTCACTCTGATATGATGATTATGGCATCCCTCGTGATTTTCGGTCTTGGTAAACGTGTCGACCGAGCGTGCAGCTGAGATTGTCTCATTAGAGACCCCACGAATGGTGCATACAATATCAACAAGATACAAAGATAGTCCATAGTTGACGAGCGCCAACGAAACCTTTCTATTGAATATGGCTCCATGAAGAAATTTCCCATACATCCATTTCCACAATAAATATCATTACTCAAGAGCTTTAAACACCCACCACACCTACTTCTTCTGCTTGCGACTCTGCATCCCTTTCTTCCTCTTCCCCAACACATCCCTCCCCTCCTCAATCTGCACCAACACCTCTCTCCTCGCCTCGCCCACAACCTTCAACCCCTCTCTGACGACCCTAGTTTCCAGATTCACACCTTCCTCCTCAAACTCCTCCATCTTACTACCCGTCCTCTCCTCGATCGCCTCAATCAATTGCGCATCCCTCTGCCCGATAAAGGTGATACTCTCGCCCTTTCGGCCGGCACGAGCGGTACGACCAACGCGGTGGATGTAATCGTCCGGATCGCGGGGTACGTCGTAGTTTATTACTATTTCTACTGAGGGAATGTCGAGACCGCGTGCTGCTACGTCTGTGGCTATTAGGATTCTGGCTGCTGAGGCGCGGAAGCGTGCGAGGTTTGATGTGCGGGTTGGTTGTGGGAGGGCGGAGTGGAGGGATGTTACTCTGTGTGTTAGTTTTCGGAGGAGGTGTTCTAGGTATGTTGCTGTTTGCGTTGTATTTGTGAAAATGACGATTGATTTCTCGATGGTTTGGGGGGTTTGGAGGAGTTCGTGGAGGAAGGGTTCGCGTTGGGTTGCTGATACTAGGATGTATTTTTGGGATAGGGTGGCGGGAACAGCGATATCTTCTGTGTCGATCTCGCAGACGAAAACACTTTGGCGCCCGGGGGCGCGGGGCATATCTTTCAGAGCGCGGACTTCTGGCGTTACTGTTGCTGTGAATAGGAGCGTCTGGCGCTCTGCTGAAGGCGGGAGGACGGAGAGACAGGATTGGATGTCTGGAAGCATAGAGCCATTTCCTGAGGCGAGGAGGCGATCGGCTTCATCTAGAACTACGTATTTTACGCGACGGAGACCGCAGATTGTGTCTTCGCCTGAGTTTTTGACGTGGTCTGCTAGACGCCCTGGGGTGGCGATGACGATGTGGGGGCGTTGGGAGAGGGTTAGGGCTTGTTCTCTCATGTCTGCGCCGCCGGTTATGAGGACGGGCTTTAGAGATTGGGGTGATGAGATTGCTTTGATCTGCTCGAAGATTTGGAGGGCGAGTTCTCTTGTAATCGTTAGTCTTGTATTTTATGGAAGAAAGACGGGCTTCTTGATATAGAGACTGCATAGAGAGGACGTGAAACTAAAATATGCTAATTGAGCTAAAAGGAAAGCAAATTGAATCAAGACCTCCTCAACGTCTAATATCCTGCGGCGAATTGCCAGAAAGCTCTGGCTCAACTTCGTCTCGTTTTGGAAAAAAAGGACTTCACATACCTGGTAGGAGTGAGAATAACAGCGAAGATGCCAACCGGATCTTCAGCCCAGTTCTGTAGAATTGGCACAGCAAATGCAACAGTTTTTCCAGAACCTGTCCTACTTCCACCGATACAATCTCGACCCTTGAGAATTTCAGGAATGCATCCCTTCTGAATCCCAGTTGGCCTAGTGATAGCCATATTGGCCAATGATCTCACCAGCCATGGGTGTACTTCGATGTTGGCAAACGTCGTTTTCTCAAGCTTGACCGTAGTAGGTGTGCTGATCGCAGAGTCTTCAATCTCCTTGCTTTTTAAGTCATCCTCATTTTCCGTGCTCTTTTGTGCCGCGACAGCAGGTTTCTTTGCTTTTATTCTTGATAAAGATGGTGCAGATGGTTTGGCTATAATCTTCTTTGGTTCTGGACATACTCTTCTTCGTTTCCTGGGTGTTTCTTCTGGGAAATCTATGTCTGAGCCTGAATCGATATTTGAAGACTCAGCAACTGAGGCTGCCTCAATTTCCGAGTTCGAGTCTATCGAGGACATGGTTGATAGAGAAATAGACCTTATTGTTGTTGACTTGAGAAGTTTGAACATCCATGGAAATTTTTGATGGCACCCGAAAAGGAATAGCGCAGCCGCTGCGGGAGCGTGACCGACATTCGACAACCGCGTTCTCGCGACTCCTCCAACATAATTCATTGTTTTCTGCTTTCCTTTTGGGTGAAGGATTATACATAGGTCTTGGGGCCCCTTCAACTCAGGTCGATGTCAGGAGTTGCGCAATCTTCCATTTGAGGGAACAGGAAATAGCACCACACTTGCATCCATCCGCGAAATACTCGTTCATCGAACTCAATCTGAATCCAGGGGAAGACATCTTGGACAATTTCAAAAGCTTGGACTCGATACAAGGGAATACAGCAGATAAATACCAAAATGGACGCTGCAATTCGTTGGTCACCGCACGCCACCCTGGACTCCCCTCAGTTTCTCATTGTCGATGTCGTTGGCAACCGTCTACGACTTTGTGAAATCGAACGTTTGGATTCGAAAAATGTCAAATACAGGGAAATCTCCCGCCGCGAAAAATTGAAGAATTACACAGCTTTTGACTGGTCCAAGACAGAACCAAACTTTGTTGCTGTTGGACAAGCATCAGGGGAAGCATGCCTGGTTCGCCTTGATGCCGACAAAAGCTCGTCAGACGAGGGGATATGGTCATTCCCGATTAGACATCAACGCAAATGTAACTCAATCGCCTTCAGTGGTAATAACTTGCTCGCCACGGGTCTCGAAAAACACCGAACGGATCTTTGCATGAATATTTACGACCTTAATGCTCTTTCATCACCAACCTCCCGCCAGCAGGAGCCGTACCGAAAGTTATCTGCTGATGCGATATCAAGCATAAAATTCTTCAACGGCGAGCCAGATACTCTTGTTTGTGGTGTTACTAGATCCTGTATCAAACTCTTTGACCTCCGCGGTAAGCAGGTCCTACTTCTGAAGACCCTTCTCAGAAATCCCTACTAACTGGTTACGATAGACTCTGCCACCACCTACTCGGGAATCTTCAATACAAAACAAGTACACAACCTAGCTATCGATCCGAAAGACGAAAACTACTTTATATCTGCCGGCCCACCGGGAGATCCTGTTGTCAGCGTTTGGGATCGCCGTATGGCTGCAAAATCTGGCCCCCAGACCCCATCCAGCGAGACTGGTCTGCAAGGCCCAGTGTTAGAAATCAAACCAGCCGTCAACAACAGCCAAGGGTCCACGATTTGGAGTCTTCGGTTCTCTGGTCAGAAGCGAGGTTGTTTCGGCGTGCTTTCCAACACTGGAGAGATCAGAGTTATCGAATTGGGACAGTACGCCACGAAGTCGTCAACTCTCAGCGCTCCACCGACCAATCCATACGGTGGTCAACCGTGGGATTCGAAACATTACACCAAACGATCGCATAATCTGACGTATCCTTGGTTTGATACTCATCATGGCCAGGAGGAGCATTCGAGGGTGATCGCGTGCGATTTCATGTCTGTAACAGGTCAGCGAGATCTTTCTGTGTTGGCACTGCATCCCAAGGAGGCGGTCGAATTCATGAAGATACCTGAATTGCCAAGGCTTTTGAACATCACCGCGCTCGACGAGCTCTATATGGGAAGAGATGGCAGGAAACCATTCGCGCCCAAATACGATAGACCAACGGCCGCTGAAGATTTGACTATCTTACAGGACCGGGCAAAAGGTTCTGATGGCGTGAGGAGACGATCCGAGCAGACGCTTGCAGAATCTAGCGCCCGATTGGACATGCTGAGCATCGAGAACTTTGGGCACAAGGCACCCCCGAGCTACGAAACTCCGTTGCATCCATCTAGCGGAGATCAGCATCAGAATCTCCTCAGTCTCTGGTTTCCCAGTTACATACCAAGTCTCGGAGACGCACTCAAACTGCTTAGAACACAGCGACGGCGATGTAATGAAGGGTATCTACTAAACCCACAGATTAACAAGGATATTGTTCAACACGACCCATGGTTGGTGGACATGTGGGACGTCGTCAAACGCCTTGAAGAGATGGCCAAGAATAAAGACATGATAGCTGGGGGGCTGGATCTCAGCTATCTTGGGATTTACGCGGTGTGGAACAACACTTTTGGCAGCACATATCAGAATCGAGTGTTGGATAAAGATGGATTGACGCACAGTCGATTCGTCGATGCTGTGGTGTCAATAGCTAACACGAAAGCCTATCCAGCTTTCCAAGGCTACAAGACGAAATACGGAGCACACCGGCAGTTGTGCCTCGCAATTTGTGGCTGGACATTCTCCAAAGATCGCTTGCGATCATATTGCAGACGTTTGATGGATGCAGGTGAGCATTACAAAGCTGTCGTTATCGCTGTCATGCGAGGCTTCAAAGATCTTGCACAAGAACTGCTTCGCGGGGCGATTCGGGAGAAGAAGATATCCAATATTGGCCTCGGTGCCGTCATTGCATGCGAGACCGTCGGCGAAGAACAGCGCGAGCTGTGTGAATGGATGGCAGAAGAGACAGACGATCCGTATCTGAAAGCTTTGCTGAATTACTTTATCAAGGGTGACTGGAAAATTGTCGCCGACATGCCGCAACTGGCGCTATCTGATAGAATTGGTGTCGCCCTCAAATACCTGGACGACAATCGACTTGGAGAGTTCATCAAGATCCGTACTGCAGAGGCTTCTGTCAGTGGGAACACCGAGGGCCTGGTTCTTACAGGTCTTACGGACAAAGCTATGGATCTGTTCTCCAACTACATGACGAAATTCAACGACCTCCAGACTGCTGTTCTTGCCATGTCTTTTACATGCCCCTTGTATCTCGAGGACCCACGCTTCAGGATGTGGCAGGAAACATACGACATGCAACTTCAAACTTGGCGCGCATTCGACGAGCGCAACAAGTACTTCGAAGCCCATGCTTTGCGGGCCAAGTCCAGCGAGAGACGACAGTTTGGAGAGATACAAGAACACCCGGCGACCCTTCGATGTGCACACTGCCTTCAAAGCCTTGCCGTCCGAACGATGGAGAAGAGGTCTGATGGGTCCATTGTAGCTGTACCAGCAGCGATCCGAAGCAAAGAGAACAACCCAAGGATGAAGCCGTCAATGAAGGGAGGACAACTTTGCCCTCGTTGCTCGCGAAGAACACCAAGTTGTGGCATTTGCGGGCTCCAACTCGCCAATCCTGATCCGCGAGCTTTGAGAAGTGCTGCTGCAAAGAAGCTCGCCGAAGACGATCCTATCGCCAGACAGCCTATGCATTGCATGACTTGCACGCATTCTTTCCATGGGAATCACGCTCGAGATTGGTTCGCCAGGCACAAGACATGCCCTGTTCCAGATTGTCGCTGCATGTGTGCGTTGTTACACTGAAGCAGGAAAACTACGATCTTCATGACGAGGTTGGTCTTCCCAATCCTGGGATGGAACAACGGACCCCTATGACCAACAATTTGGAAGAGGAAAATTGTTGGCAGAATCGCATCGGTGTATATTCCAGGATGTTCGATGGTGACGCAGGGTTGATGGATCCTCGCGCACACCCGTCGCACCTCACGATCGATGGGGGCTTAGAACAGCCACAAGCAAGGAATGAAAGAATGTTCCTCGAAGAAGAGATCACTGGAGAGATATTATTCGTTGTTTTAGGTGGGTACTTGCTGCATGGTAGAAAACTGGCTGGGTTGTTACTGGGGTGTGTCAAAAATGACGTCGACGATCCATGGCCTCGTCAGCGCGTACAAGACAAGGCTGAGTACTTAATTGGGACAGAGTACGCAATTTTCAGCCATCTCTACTTTCAAATCTGCAAACAAACCTACCATCACACTGTTAAAAACCCACTTCACACACTCTCAAAACGACAATCTTAAATTTCAATGGCCGACACAATCACCAAGCCTTTCGCTGAGCAGACCGACGCCGAGAAGAAGGAGTCGTACAGAGAATGGGCAAGCAAGTACTACAACCAGAAATATGAGACATGGATGCCATGGATGGAGGACCAATACCTTAAGTGGTTTGGCAAAGACAACAAGGCCTCCTACGCCACCAAAGGTATGTTAACTAATGAACCACGACTGACTTCTTGAAGCGGTCAAGTTAACATACTTCGATAGACACACTTAGCAAAACCAAGGTTACAGGCATCGACCAAGTTGACCACCTCCAAGATGGTGTGAACGATCTCGTCGGTGGACAGGTCGGCAAGGGCGGACTCTTACAGCCACTGGGCGACCTGGCTGGTACCGAGGGCATCAACCGTATCGAGCGACAAGGCAAGGACGACAAGGGAACCTACGGCGGCCCAGCTGCTGGTATGACCGACCCAGCCATTCAGAACGCACAAAAGGCAGGCTCGGGTGTGGCCGACGGTGCCAAAGGTGGTGCCAGTTATGTGACCGAGAGCGCGAAGGGCGCTGGAAGCTACCTCGGTGGCTTCTTGGGCGGAAAGAAGGAGGAGAAGAAGTAATTGCATGTCTCTCTGGTTTCTTCTTGTATGAGTACTGCCGTGTTGGGATGATATCGTTTAGCGTTTTTTGTTTATTGAGCGGAACGGGCAACCTTGGGATTAGACTGCACCATTTGGAGAACTTCTTGGATACCCAGAATTTGATTGAATAGAAATAACATCACATATTCATTATACTCTATTCTATTACTTCTCATTACCAGACCTCTAAAAAGAGTGCAACAATGACGTTTTCGTGCATCCTACCCCAGACAAGGTCGAGTGAAAGCAAACAAGGATCAAAGCTCCACAGCCAACGATTGCCTCCAAGGAACGAAGTCGCGCATCCTCGTCATCTCAGCCGCGTCCCAGCTGTTGACATGCCATTTACGATATTCACGATGCTGTTTTCCTCTTCAGCGCCTATCCAGTGACTTCTGCCCGCCCAATTTCATCTCGACTTCTATATCCCACCTCACTATCCATTTCCAGGAAACGAACGACAATGCATCTTCCGACCCCTGGACCCGACAATGGCACATTCGTAACCACCGAAGTCCGTCCGCGCACAAAACCTACGTCCATAACCTCCCGCGCAATCTCGTTTCCGAGGAATCACTATACGGCTGGCCCAAATGTAGCGGGTGGTTTCCACCTCCTGGATCTTTCGCACAAGGCTCCTGCTGTGAGAGCGAATCTCGTCGGATCGGACATTACGAAAGAGGGATTCGTGGTTGGCATTGAGACGTGGGATCGAGGCGTCCTTTGGGAAGCTGGAGCGACATGGATTGAACACAAGAGGGGTGGACGGGAGTGCGGCTTTGGACAATTCGACACCAGGGATGTTGTTGAAGAGGTGGAATGCAATGGAGAGGTGCAAAGACCGAATGGGAAGGCACCTCGGAAACTACACGTAAACGGACGCAAAGACTCTCTTGACACGAATGGACTCGATTCTACCTACGAGGTCGATTGCCAACGGAAACAACGGCAGAGGTATAGTAAGAGGATTAAGTTCCCTTCCAAGTTGAGGGGAGGCAAGGAACCGCCTGAAGTCGTTTGTTGGCTGAATCGACTCGATCTGCAGAATCATCCTACGAAGAATCATCGTTTGCATGCATATGCTTCGGATATGACGACCGAGAGCGCTACTTTCCACCTCGAGACTTGGGATAATTCTGTTTTGAACGGAGCAGCGATGTGTTATATTGCGTTTCCGAAGAATAAGAAGAAGGTGGATTCGGGCACCTTTTCAACCCATGATGTTGAAACTGAGGACGCAGGAGAAGTCAAGGGAGGCGCAAGGAAGTGTATCAGCAACCGTGTAGATTTCAGAGAGGGCTGGTTCAACAAACCCCCTACTGTACTTTGTGCATTGAACATGTTCGATATGGGAGGCGAGGGGGATCTGAAGATAAAAGTTGAGGTTGATCAGGTTGACAAGGAAGGATTCACATGGCATCTAAGCACTTGGGTATGTTTGCTTGGTAATATATTGGGATGATGTCAACGAGACTGATTTGGTCGATATAGGATGATTCCATCTTACATGCCGCTGGAGCATCGTGGATAGCTCTTGGCTTCGAGTGAGCGTTCATGCAATTGGATCAGATTGACATTGGAAAGAGAACACGCGAATTAGGAAGACATAGCTAGCAAACCCCACCACGCTGGGCGAAGGAGTCACCACTCCCGCGAAGGTTCTGGCCGATTTTGGCTGCCTACTGGCACATCCCTCCATTGTGCTTCAAGTGGTCATCTCGTAGAGACGAACGGCTTTGGCCAAAGCCCAGAGCGAGCTCAATGGCTCTAATAAGTAGGGGAAAAAATGGGAGACATGTAAGGACAGAAACAATTATAAAGGCAACGAGGGAAATTCGGGTACGATTTACGTTTATGTGGACGACGATACGCACAGTCGGTTCACCAATTCATATCCGGCTTCAAGAAGCTAAGATTGATGCAACACTTCCAACTCGATATCGATATCGAGTCGAACAGTTGGATTCCAAAGCCTATATAGCTTCGCGGCTCGGCAAGCATTGGACATGAATTGACGAGCCGACTGTGATACAAGTAAATGAGATATGTCTTAAGAGAACATAGGATAGGCAATAAACTGTTTCAACTACCGCTCTGCTTCATGTCCATCTTTCTATAGAATCCATTGAAATTTTTCAACTTGTTTCTTCGAGGGTTCTGAGATGGGATTCTGGACGAAGGACAGCTGGGAGATACGATCGATGCCACATGCCACTATCCCGGTAGTACTGGCAATTGGGCTTTCTCTTGGGAGATGTCCATGAATAGGAAACTACATGTGTCTAGTCCAAGCAACGAAATGGTGGTTACCGATTACTCGAAGCACTCGAATCTTGATCATTCCGCCTAGAAGAAAAAGAAGAAGCGGTATCTCGAAGAACCAATGACAGAAGAACGAACAAGCATTATCATTGATCAATTACATACACCCAACCCATTGCACCGTACTCATTATATATACGATGACTGCCTCCTCCAACTCTCCGCTATGCAACTTGCTAGAAATGATCACATTGTACACGCCAGGCAATGCAAAAAAGCCACCTCTCTCTGTCAATATCAGCCCGAGGTTTAAGAACCAAAACTCTCACATCTAGTCCTTGACCTCCTGACTCAACTTGCTACTCCCCATCTCACCACTCTTCTTACTCGCTCTCGAGCCAACACTGCTCGCCCTATTCCTCGCTCCCCTCGTCTCTTCTCGAACCGCGTTCAGGATATCGTTTCCCCCACCAGTCTTACCCAGCTTCTGCACCAGCAGCGTATTCTGATTCTGCGAGTCTCCGAGTTGCAGGTGGAGTAACTCGTTCTCCCTCCTCAAAATCTCAACCTGGCGTCTGTATTCGTTTCTCTCCCTCGTCACTCTAGACAATTGATCCTTATCCCTATTCTTCCTCTGTCTATCCTCCAACCTCCTCGCCTCCTTCTCCTTCTTCTGCTCCAACTTCTGCAACTCTTTTTCATATTTAGATTCTTGTTTCTTCTTTTCCTTTTCAATCTTCTCCTTCGTCTTCTCTACATCCTTCTCTTCCTTCTGGCTCAACTCTCGCGTGCGTTTTTCCTCATCCTGCCGCACCTTCTCCATTTTATCATCGAGGGCTTTGCGTTTGGCTGATAATTTGGCTAATTCCTTTTCGTAACGGACATGTTCGCTACTACCCGTTCCCTGCCTCTCAATCCCTCGCTCCGTCATCCCAGAAGAGTCGTCCGGGAATAACGAAAGATCTGATTCTGAGGCCAAGGGGTCGGGAGATCGTCGTCCCTCATACGCAGTCCGGAAATCAGCCGTATCGTCAAAGGATTCAAAACTATCATCAGAAGAGGATGTATCGGAATCATAGCCCTTCCTCGAACTCGGATGCATGAATTCGGGTAGGTTATTTTGTACAACATTTGGCGCGTATGCTTCAATGCCTGTTTGAACGGCAGAAGTAAGACTTGCAATGACGCCAGTGTGATCAGGTCGTGATGGTTCGAATGTAGATTCAGATCTTATAGCCATGGGGTTGATACCAGCGAGGTGGCCGTTCCCGGCGCCGACACTATAGTCTGTTGATTGGCGTTTTACGTGTTGCTCAATGTGTTCTTGTGACTCTTCTTCGTTTGTCTCGGGGATATCTTCTATCGCAGTAGCCCAATCGAGGAATTTGGCGGCATCGGCTGTGATGCTGGCTGGTGTACCGCGTTCGACCATGAATCGGGGGATTCCTCCCCCCGGGTCGCTCCGAGTAACCATGATCCATTCTACTGGATTCGTTTCTGGGTCGTCGCCTGAGAGTTCGTGTTTATCCATTCTTTCGCCTTTTGCTGATTCGCCTCTGGACTCGGCGAAACCTATTGTGCTACCCCGTGGTCGTCCAAGATCCGAATTGCTGTCTGTGTTGAGGAGGTTTGGTGTTGATTTTGATTTTGAGGGCGTGAGTGGGATTTCGCGGATCATTTCGACGGATTCATAACTTCCTCTGACGAGACCTTGTCGTGGTGGTGCTTCGGGGTGATCGATGGGCACAGAAACCACCATCCAATGCCTCGGAATGACCTTTGATGATGCCGGACACTCCCCATGCGGAGCTGATTTCTCTGTCAATCCTGTGTCTGTAGTCATAAGACAAGTAATAAACTCTCGCGGCGCAACAGGCCCGGGAAACTGTGCTGAAAGCTGAAAGACTATCGTGGTCGTTAGTACATGCCATCGCCTATCACTTGTATGCCCACGAACCTTCCAAACTTCCAACGCCCTCAACAACCTCCTTGTCCAATCTCTGATCCGCACCAATTCCCCTCACACTCCCCTCACCCGGTCCACCCTGAACAGCCAAACTCTGTCCAAACTCCTTCTGCATAGCCCTCTTCCACTTCGTAAATCCCAAGCCCTCATGCACACTCCTCCTAGCAAACCAAGCCCCATGCCTATCATGCCCCGCCATCTTATACATGGTAATACCCAACGGATTATCCTTCGCAGCAACCTTGACAGGCTTCCCCCACGACTTTTGTAATTCAGCATGATCGGGAGCTGGAGGCGCAGGCCGAGCTTCCGAGTGTATTATTTCGGATGCGCTGGAGGCATTGCCGACTGTGGAATTGCGGGTTGAGGAGAGGAAATCGGAGCCGCCTGGTGGTGGGGGGATGGAATTGCAGACGAGCTCGGCTTGGGAGAAGGTGTTTGTGAGGAATTCGGAGAGGGAGTCGCTGTCACGGGGGATCGAGTCCCAATCTGTGGGTGAGAGGGAGCTTAGAGCTTCGTGTAGCTTCGACATTGTGAGGTTTGTTTGTCTGGGAAGGCAGGTGGAGTGTTGAGTAGGAGGTAATCAGATTAGATCAAGTACAGTACATGCCCATGTATCGAATCCGCGATTTCCGTGCGCCAAAGGATGGAGTATCGCAGTGAGGTTATATAGTCAGCATGCGAGTGGGTGTTCGTTTGTGAAGATTGATGACTTCTGATTTGTGAGGTTTCCTTGCGAATATCCTGGGAATCAAGGTACGGGTACGAGGACCAGCATGGCACTTCAGGATCATCGTCTTGGAAGCACAATGGGATTCACTCCGAGTACGTCACTGTGATCCCAGACTTCCCCGTATCCAACACCAAAGCTCAACGGGATATGCCGAGACCCTGATTCAGCCTCGACCTCCTATCGATATCCTTCCCAAACAATCCTCACTTGTTCGAATTCTACTCGAGAGTGCTTCTTCAGCTCGCCTCCAGAGTTGTCATCATCATAACCTCAACACCAACACAGATGAGACAATACGACAATCCCACAATCTCGGCTTCGAAACCTTCGTTCCAACCTTCTGCTTCCCCTTGTGGCTGGTTTCTCATTTCTTTGCCCTCTTTCTGGCATTGGTATGCTCATCACGTATAAGGCTCCAAGCTGCTGCGACTTGTTTGTGAATCTTAAGGAACTCCTCCTGTAAATTGAATTATCCGATATCTACGACTTTCATAGGTCTGTCCTCCCTATGAGGTGTTGTGTACGAGCCCTTAACTTCCTTGTGAGAGAGGTAGTCTGGAAGATAATACGCTGCATCTTGCAGATTGAGGAACCCATTCGTGGGAATAGAGGCCTCATCTTCATCACAGTGCTCTGTTTTATCTTTCGCGCGCTTTCTTCTTTCCTCTTACTCGGCCTTTCTTGCTTTCTCTTCCTGGGGCTTTCTTTCTCTCAAGCCTCAAACTTCCGCATCGACCTCAGCCGAGCCTTCCCAGAATACGGCCAAACCACCTCCGACAAAGGCGCCTACCGCCGCTTCAAAGACCATTCACCCCCCTCAAAGGACAACTTCTGCAAATTCCTCAAACAAATCGTCCCACGCAATCGGGCCTTTACAAACCAAGACAAAGAAGCCCAACCACACGAGTACTTCAGCAACGACCGACACGCCCGAGGAATTATCACCGCTTGTCCATCACCTGGCTAGATTTATTGTTGCGTCTTTGTGGACGAGTTCTTGATGTTTTTCTGTTGGTTCGGCGTTGTGAAATTCATGGGTTAATTGGTTTGTGGAGATGGTATGTTGGAAATGGCTGGACGGTCGTTGAGAGGTGAGACTTGATAATGCACGTATCCTAATGCAATTCTGAAAATATCTACCTTATATTGAAGATATCTGGAATGTTAAATACACTCCCGTCATCCCACCATACCAGGGAGAGAACCCATACCGCATAACTCATCCTCTTCCAATAATTCTCCCTACAATACCCATCGAAAACCACCACTTTCCAACCATGTTCGTCCCCCAAGATCTTTCCAAAATACCAAACCACCATATCCATCCATACCTGCCAAACGACCACCATCTGCCGTGAATGCTGGCGAGAGTATGTCGCCAAAGCATAACGTGAAACAAGGAGCACTGCTTCGCCAAATATGTACAAGAAGCAGACCAACTCGCCTCAACCGTAGACATTGACCATTTAAAACAGAGGTATCAATACCGAGAAGCGAATGCAAAACACTGCAACAACAACGACGACAACAACAACAACAGAAGCAGAAACAAAAGGAACCTCGTGTGCCCCAACGAGGGCGTAAACATTAATTAAGAATCGAGAAACTGCTGACTCTATCGTTTTGGCTGCAAAACAATGGTGTAATTGAAGGAAGTACTAGAACAATGAATCCATCAATTGTTATCGCCGAGGTGCTGGTTGGATTGCATCTTCTGGACTCGGCCATGAAGAATGTGGAGGTTGGTTGTAATTGAAGTATTGGTTGTTAGGGTGAGCGTGGATCTGGGGCGTTCGCGCTGGACTCGGCATGAGCGTCTCCGAGTGCGAATCGTCGAATGGCGAAGTCTCAGGCGCGAGATGTGATGGATCAGCTTTGGTGTGGTTTTGTACATGTGAGTTGCTCGTTGCACCAGCGAATAATGGCGCTGTCTGCGGCGCTGATCCGAAGAAATGTGTGGTGTCTCGACTGTCGCGGTAATAGGAAGATGTGTCGGACATATGAGCAGCTCGTGGCGCTGGCATAGGCGGCAAAGCTGATGCGCCAAAGTCTCGTGCCATCGGTCCATCTTCTGTTCCGGTTGGGAATTGGGAAGGCAGCTTCCGACCCGCGATCTTTTGGAACCCGCGTTCATTCTCTGTAACTGGAGGCAAGGTGGGAGACGAAGATCTATTATAGTGTGTGCCAGAAAGTCGGTTCAGCCAGCCCGCAGCAGCCAAGAAGCTTCGACGACTTGTCGGGGCTGCACCATCGGTGCCATTGAGATGCAGAGTCGAGTCCGTGTTGTCTTCGAACCGAGAGTGTCGTGAATGATGCTTCCACCATCGTGCGACCAGGACCAATACGAGCAAAATGACAGCCATGCCACCGACACTTCCGACTACTGCGCCGGCCACCACAGGGGGAGATGTGCTATTGTCATTGTTCGGCTTCGTCGTGCCGTTCCGTGCACCATTCGGAATGCCTGTCGCTGCGCTACCAGATGCTCCTGGCACACCTCCTGCGACTATCACTCCTGTTGGCGCGGTGAAGCCGGAATTGGAGCTGGAGTATGCCGTGGATGACGGGAATGAAGATGAGCTTGAGAAGAGTGACGACGACGAGTCAAGGCTCGAGCTGGACGACGGGCTCAGAGACGAGGAGATTAGTCGAGAAGTCCTGGACGACGCTCCAGCTGCAATCACAGTAGCGTTGTTCCCAGTGATGGCGCTGATGATTGCTGGTAATGGACCAGAATTGGACGCGCTGATGCTTACTGCTGAAGCGCATTAGATTTGTGAAGATATACGTCACTGTCAGATGTTCTTACATGTAGAATTGCCAGCGGACGACAAGGATGAGAAGCCTGTGGGGGTAGGACTGGTCCCACTTATGCTTCCGGTCGAGGAAATAATGTTCGAAGCTGGTGCCGCGGTGGCAGCAGCAGCAGAGCCGGGTCCGGTGGTATAGATTGCCGGAGCTGGAGTGAGTGCAGGTGAAGAAGAACTAGGTAGAGCTGCGTTTGGTGTCAAGGTGGTGGTAGCTGTTGGCACACCATTGGCGTCGACATCTACCGAGATGATGAGTGAGGCAGTGACCTGGACGGTGACATCGACGACGGCAGCATTCTGGCGATGCAGTAGCTGGCGCACATCACGTTTATGTACGCGACCCATCTCCAGTGGGTCGCCTCCAAGCTTTTGTCGTTTGGATGGGTTGACCATCGCTTGGTGGAATGTTTGGCGTCGCCAATCGGGCTATACAAGGTGGCAGCGATTCAATGTGTCGGTGTGATATAAGCCTCGAGCTTTGCATTGAATTGATATTCGGGTCCGGATTGGTGGTGAGCTGGAGGGAATTGGGTGAAGGAGTGGACGCCTTCGCTGAAGGCAAATAATGGTAGAATGGATGATATGGTTGATCTTCTGAACGCTGTCAAAGGCCAGGATCTTCGCGTGTTAGTCGTCTCGATGGATAGTATGGGTTGATATGCTTGCTCTTACCCTAAAACCGTGATTTGCGATGCAATGCAAAGGCTTTTCTTGCAATAATACCGGAACGAGCGTGGGCTATTCAGTCGTGTTGGATCAAAGCGAATGGGTCGATCTAGTGTCGTTGGATCGATGTGGGCTTCCTCTTGCACGCTCCTCTCACGCGCCCATTGCTGAGTTCATTGTCGACTGCTACGAGCCCTGTGGTGGAGTGGAGGTGGTGAGGTGAAGCACCTTTACGGCTCTCTGTTGCTCTCCAGACGTTGTTTTAGTTAGACGGGCTCCGATAGAGTAGACCCTCATTTCCGCTGCAAATGAAGCAGCGACAGGGGTCTGACCATGGCCTGCTTGCGTTCCATATGGCTGCATCCCGTTGCTAACCTGGATCCCATTCCTTACACGCGTGGCCAACAAGCCAGCCGTCAATAATGGCCAGCGCCATCAAAAAAGACTTTGCGACTCTTCTGGAAGACGTGGACATTATCTGAAATGCTGAAGCTGTCCGTACAGGGAGCGGCCTGCTTGAAACTTTAGCGCATCTCCACTCGCCTATCGTCCGTTTCTCCAAAGAGTCCTGCAGCGGGAACACTTGTTTGATGCAGGTCGTCAAGACGTTTCCTCCATAAATCCCCGTTTACTTGATGGTTCCACATGTCCTGCCTTGTCCCATAGCACAGCATCGTCGGCCATGTAAGGGAGAAACAAACCCCACCGTTCTGTTCATATCAATGGACCCACATCCAATGTGTGACAATCCAAGCACCGCAGAGGCAATTTAATATACCTGGTGCGCGTCGTCTACTTGTCGGCTCCGCGACTGGCTTTGACAGAGCACAACAGCAGATTGATTGCCCCGGCCGGACAAACTTGGTTGGTATTGCTATCTTCGACGCTATGGAGCCGCATGGAAGCCCAGCTGCGGATTTCCCGTCTTTCTTCCCATGGTTTCGACCTGTGTCTTCCACGGCTGGGTGGAGGGATACTCGATACGGCGACCTCCGATCGAAATACCTGCATCGCTTGTTTATTCCACGTTTAAGATCGAGGATAATACTATACCTTGTAGTTCCAATGTTTTTGGTCGATGTGAAGACACAACGAAGAAGAGATTGACACGTGCAGGCCTGCGTCATAGCTAGTTCAAGCTGTGGACATCTCGACCTGCATCAAACCTCAACAGCTTGTACGCAGGGACAAGCAAAACAAACACAATGAATACTTCTCTAGAATAAACAAAAATATTCCTTACTGATGGATCAAAAACGAGAGCTGGCACGTCGCTTCAATGGCCCGCCTTTGCCTCCAAGAAACTCTTCGTCTAGATTAAATCCTCCCCCACCAGCCTACTCCGATGTCGACAACAAATCGCCCTACTCAGGGTTCGCATTGGCAGAAAACGATCCTCGCTCTTCCTCGACTCAGTCGCTCGTACCGGCAGAAGGGGAACGTCATGATCGAAGAACCCTTTTGCTGGTCTACATTCATGGCTTTATGGGCAATGAAACCAGCTTTCAGAGCTTCCCAGCACATGTGCACAATTTGGTATCCATCACATTAGCCGAGAGTCATGTCGTACATACGAAGCTCTACCCACGTTACAAATCCCGTCGTACAGTTGATCAGGTCTCGGAAGATTTCAGTAAATGGTTAGATTAGAGTCGTTTCGCTGCATAGACTGCCTGCTGAAAACACTAGGCTTGAACCTCATGAGGGGCCAGAGACGGATGTTATTTTGCTCAGTCACTCTATGGGTGGATTGGTGGCAGCAGAAATAGTGCTACTGCCTCCCAATCCCCCACCCAATGGCCAAGCATTTCGCCATCGTATCTTGGGAATCATCAATTTCGATGTTCCGTTCCTGGGAATGCACCCTGGTGTGATTTCTGCCGGATTGGGAAGTATTTTTAAACCAGCACCGGACAAGCCTGGAGCGGCTTTGTTGACAGAAGGAGATGGAAGTGATCTAACAGCACCATCAACAACTAGTGTCGGAAGTGAGGCGTCTACGTATGAGCCTCAACGTCCAAGTCGTATCAACACCTTGTTTGCACCACCAACAGATCCAAACTTCAATCCTGCATTCAATAATGATGTTGTCTTACCGGTTCGGGAAGGATGGCGAAACGCATGGCACTTTGTCAACAAACACTCAGAAGATTTACGTCAGGCTACAAAAAATCTCGTCAAGTCCCACATGGAGTTTGGCGGTGCAATGGCCGATTACAGCGGGCTCAAATCCAGATATGGCAAGGTCCGTGCTTTGGAAGACGAAGACGAAGCTGTACGAAAGAGGGTTCTGAATAGGGGGAGGACTAACACGACTCCAAGAGTGAGGTTTGTCAATTACTACACTGCTAGTACTGGGAGGCCGAAGAAGCCAAAGTCACCGTCGCCATCGAGACCATCATCGCGAGCCGGTTCTTCGACGAGACAATCGCTTGATGTAGCAGGTCATGATGGCGAGCATGGAGAAAGAAACTCACAATCTCGCTCGAGAAGTCCTGCGATATCGATTGAGGAGCATCGAGGAGATGGGATCATTAAGAAGGAGACCATTGAGCCTTCTGATCCAGACGATGGCATGCAGCACATCGCAGGAGATCCAATATCCGACTACGAAAGCGAACCAGAAGTCAAATCTGAATTTGTAGAGAAGGGCGAGAATGGCAAGAAAGTCGAAAACAACAGGAAAGAAGAACACGATGAGAAAGACTCCTCGGACTCCGACTCCAACTCCGACTTCAATTCCCTGCACCCCACCTCAACGACAGACACGACAAACGTAGACTCAATCCTAGGCCCCCATTTCCACGTTCAACTTCCCAACCTCCCACCAATCCCTCACTTACCAATGGAACCAGGCGCTCTAGATCTAACACCCTACCCCGACAAATCCGCCCGCAGAATCGCCCAAAAAGAACACGACCGCAAAGTGAAAGCCTACAAACAAGCCGTCAAAGACCGTGACTCGGCTCTCAAAGATAGAGAGAAACTTGAGGCGAAGATGAGGAAGAATGCTGCCAAGGAAATTCTGAAGCAGAGAAATGCGGATGATAAATCCCGGCAGAAATCGGAGAAGGGGAAGGGAAAGATGAAGGAGGGGAATGAGACGCCGGATACGCAAGCTACTTCTTCTGTTCTATCACCAACAACGACAAATACAACAGCCCCAACCTCCCCCAACCTAACGAGACAAACTACGCTTTCGCAAGCCGATTCACACACACCCCTTTCACCTACATCAACAAAAGACACTAAATCCGAGAAGCCCAAAAAAGACCGCAAATTCTGCATGCTTCCCTCCAAAAACAACGCCGGCGAACGCGATCCAGCTTGGGTTAGAGTGTTTATGAAAGACATGGATGAAGTAGGTGCGCATTGTGGATTATTCTTTTTGGGACCAACGTATGAGAGATTGGTTGGTGATGTTGGAGCGGATGTTGAGGAGTGGGTTAAGGATGATATGACGGAGAGGATGGTTAGGGAGGCGAGCGGAGGGTATTGAGTGGGTAAGGAAAAGCGTGATACCCTAGATTGTACATGATGGAGATATGGGAACGGGAAAGTAACCGTGAAGCAACAATATAATGATTCATAATCCAAGCTACTCTATTTCGAGTCTTTGGTATCTCCTTGCCCAACATTAATCAGATAAGAAATGAAGAGGGGATATAAACTAAACAAGCACATAGAGCGCACACATCTACCAAAAAAATTAGCCTCTTCCTCACTCTCAAAACCAGAATAGAAAGGAAAGAAAATGGGGAAAACGTACCATACTCAAACCCAAAATCATCGAACACCAGAAAAGAACATTATTCAATAACGTCCTTCCCCTAACCCACTTACTCCTCTGCACCATAACAATAGGCATCTGAAGCATCATAGCGAAGAAACCATATCCGCGCAATTTCTTGGTAATGCAACCCATGATGAGTTCGTGGGCGAGGGCAGAAATGAAGAATGTGATTACAGTAGCTGCGGGGCGGGAGAGGTGGCCGCGGGAGGCGCTGTAGACGTGACGGCGGAAGAAGTGGTGGACGGGTATGTTCCACTCGCGGGAGAATTCTAGCCAGTCGCAGGAATTCCACCTGTCAAAATTAGAGGATTGAGGAGAGAGAGGATTAGGGACTAAGACTTACCAATCCGCGTAGAAATGACGATCGGCGAAGCAGGTGATTTCAGCGAAGGCACCGAGAGTGTATTCGAACGTCACCAGGAAGACTAGAAGGAAAATCACCATGAATGGGAAGAGGAGTTTCGATGTTGTTTCTGCTAGGATGAGGAGTTGTTCTGGTAGATCTCCTGCGGCATTGAGTTGTGGTCCTGCTTCGGCAAGAACGGGTAAAATAAATTCCTCCGATGTCAGAGTAATCAAGAAGATGCATCCAAAAATGGCCAAGGTCTTGTAGAAGAGTTCGAGGTAGTTCGTTCCTGCTGTACGTGGATATTCGAGCTCATAGCAAAGCGTTGGACAGAACAGGTAGTCTACGAGGTTGTAGACAGTCAGATTTTCGGGATAGGTGACTTTACCGCCTGATGAGGTAAGTTCGAAAGCCAGGTCTTCTCTCAATTGAGTAAGTGACTCCTTTTCTGACTTCTCATCTTCTAGCCGTTCTTCTTCTTGGACGTCTGAGAGTCGATCCAATGTCCCAGGATAGCGGCGAGCTGCTACTCTTGACTTTCCTTCGGGCCTGTCAAGTTCGCTAAGACGTCGTTTGGTCTCTGAAAGGTGGCCATTGTAGAAGCTATCGCAGTATCAGTACCCGAATTACAGACGGCGAATGCCAGTGCTGGACCTAGTGGAAATATTGACTCACGCATAAGAGTGCATCTTCATCAGCAGAGCAAGCATATGCATGGTGAGAAAGACCTGAGCAGTCCATGTCCATGTTCGAAGGAACGGCCAGGATGTCCAGTACAAAACCCATACTGCTTGATAGATGCACTGAACAGCCATGCCGCCTTTGCTCCATCGAAAGAATCCATTCGAGGTCGCCGCTAGCTTTTGGAGAGGTAAGGTGGCCATAAGAGTGGAAGCCATCAGGGCGTCACTCAAGGCCAATTCAACAATGTTTTCGGTGTACAGAGACCATTGCGTGATGACAAAAGGAGTTCCCATCTCCTTCCAATTTCGCAACGTTGTCGACATGACCATAAGAAACAAAGCAATCCAGAAGAGCACGAAGAAACCTCTGAAATCCCGGTAATCACTCGATGGATCGAAATGAGATACACGTGCCGCATATTCGATTGTTGGAAATGGTCGATGTTTTTGCTGAGCTCGATTTTGCTTTCTTGCGGACGAAGTTGCTTTGACCGATGGCGGCGCATCTGGAGGAATTGGTGTAGATGTTCCACTACAAATGTTAGATTTTGTATGATACTGTGCTACGGAAGAGAATCTAACCTCGATGCGCCTGTTCTTGCGCCAGGAGTTTCAGGAGCAGACAAGCCTTCTTGTTGGACTTTACTGATCAATGGTGACTTCAAAGGCCTTCTCGCCCGTGGTTGAGCGATCGGACTTGAATTGCCATTCGCATGCCCTTTTTCTTCAGCTGCTGAGGCCATGGTGTTCCGTTACGTATGGTTAGGCAGTAGGATATGACACCTTCGGAGGAAGTCCGCAACTGTTGAAAAGATGAAGAAGGCAAAGTTGATAAGATATATATAGAGGCTTGATCTGATAACGAAGCTGGAAGTTGATGTTTATTTATGGTCTTTCGATGGGAGAAGGCTTGGTGTAGTACTCCGTAATGATGATGTGGCGTCGTTCCAACAATTGTGCACGCGCCTTTGCAGATCTAAGCTTGTGTCGTAAGCTCTAAATTTGAAGCACTGAGGCGGAGCTGGTGGAAGTGGAGATATTTATTGGGCAGGAAGTATTTTGAATCGAAGGATTAGTGAATATACTCCTCTCCTTTGGCGGGCCCAGAAGTAACAAAAACAACTTCAAGGAATCCCGGCCTAAAAACTGTAGGTGTGGCTGAGAGAGAGAGCCGGAAGCGGGAACATGATTCGCAAAACCTAAGGCCAAAATGTGCTGCCTCCTCCAGTGGCATCAACAGGTAGCCATATTCTGATACTCCCAAACAGTTCATGACAAGATCCAAGAATGAACTTGACCCTCCCTTCGATATAAGCGCCATCCTGCAGTCCCCCGCCTTGCCACAAACTTCAGGCTCCATTTTGGGGTCCTAGAGACCGCCAGCATGAGTTCTCGTAAGCAGGAGCACTGCTTGCTGCCTTCAAAGCTGATGCATTGATGCCATAGTCAAACAATTCATTCGAAATGTGCGCGCCGCAAAGACAATTGCCGACGAGAGAGCTGTTGTGCAAAAAGAAAGCGCTGCTATAAGAGCCAGTTTCAGAGAGGAGAGCCACGATTCCAATGTGCGGTATGCATACACAACAACAATTGTAATCCCCACCAAGAAACATGCTCATAAAATCGCAGACGGAACAATGTCGCCAAACTATTATACCTCTTCACCCTGGGAGAGCGGACGCATTTTGGACAGATCGAATGTCTGAAGCTACTCGCCTCCCCTCGATTCGCAGACAAGCGGTTGGGATATCTGGGGACCATGTTGCTGCTTGATGAGAATCAAGAAGTTCTCACTTTGGTCACAAATTCATTGAAGAAGTTGGGCTCAATCTCAAATTCATGATGGGAATGGGCTAATAAGGCAACAGTGATTTGAACCACTCGAACCAGTACATCGTCGGACTTGCCCTTGTTACCCTTGGAAACATCGCCTCCGTAGAAATGTCCCGAGATCTCTTTCCTGAAGTCGAACAAATTATATCGTCCTCGAACCCATACATACGGCGGAAAGCTGCACTATGCGCCATGCGAATATGTCGCAAGGTCCCGGATTTGCACGAACATTTTCTGGAAAAGGCAAAGCTACTTCTGAACGATCGCAACCACGGAGTTTTGTTGTGTGGAGTTACATTAGTCAAAAGCCTCTGCGAAGCAGATGAGGCAGAAGGTGGAGAAGAGGGTATTATAGAGTCGTTCCGACCCGTTGTGCCGTCGCTGGTCAAAGTTCTCAAGAGTCTTGCAAGTTCAGGTTACGCGCCAGAACATGATGTGACAGGCATAACGGATCCGTTCCTACAATGCAAGATACTGGCATTACTGCGCGTGCTCGCCCGGAATGACACTTCGGTCAGCGAACAGATCAATGACATCCTCGCCCAGGTGGCTACAAACACCGATTCCTCGAAGAACGTTGGAAACAGTATCCTGTACGAAGCTGTTCTGACCATTTTGGACATTGAGGCTGATTCTGGCCTGCGAGTGTTGGGAGTCAACATTCTCGGGAAATTCCTGGCCAACAAGGACAACAATATTCGATATGTTGCCCTAAATACCCTGATCAAGGTCGTTGCGGTCGAGCCGAATGCCGTGCAAAGGCATCGAAACACCATCCTGGACTGTCTACGCGACCCAGATATCAGTATCAGGAGGCGAGCTTTGGATCTCAGCTTCACATTGATCAATGAAAGCAACGTCCGGGTTCTGATACGAGAGCTTCTTGCCTTCCTCGAAGTGGCGGATAATGAGTTCAAGCCAGTGATGACTTCGCAGATTGGCATTGCTGCCGACCGCTTCGCGCCCAACAAACGATGGCACATTGATACCATGCTTCGGGTACTGAAATTGGCGGGCAGCTATGTTAAAGAGCAGATTCTGTCATCTTTCGTCCGATTGATAGCTATCACACCTGAACTTCAAACGTATGCCGTTCAGAAATTGTATGCTGCTCTAAAAGAAGACATTACCCAGGACGGTCTGATCACCGCTGGCGTTTGGGTCATCGGAGAGTACGGCGATGCGCTTCTACGTGGTGGCCAGTATGAGGAGGAAGAACTTGTGAAAGAAGTGAAAGAGTCAGACATAGTGGATTTGTTTAACACCATCCTCGGAAGTGCATCAGCCAGCCAGGTCGTCAACCAATACATTATCACGGCGGCGATGAAACTCACGACCCGATTGACAGAACCTGCTCAGCTCGAGCGTTTGCGCCGGCTGATGCTCAGCTACCAAACGAATCTGGATGTTGAGATTCAACAGCGAGCTGTGGAATACAGCAACCTTTTCACGTACGATCAGGTCAGAAGAGGTGTGCTCGAGAAGATGCCACCACCAGAGATCCGCGAGGAGCAGAGAGTGCTAGGCGAGGCAACGAAGAAGAACCCTTCGAAGTCGCTGAAACAGAAGAAGAAACCCGTCCAAATGTCGGAACAAGACATGCTTCTCGATCTCATGGGCGATAACAGCATGCCGATTGGCGACATCGCATCTCCTACGAATGGCTCATCTCAGAATAATGCCGATTTGCTCGCAGACATACTTGGTGGTGGCGACTCAATGTCATCTACATCGCCTCATTCCGCACCCGCTCCATCAAATGTCTCCTCGATCATGGATCTCTTCAACACGGGCAACACGACGTCACCCGCTCCAGCCGCAGCTCGGGCACCCCCCTCTTCCGCCTCCGCAGATCTCTTTGGTGGCCTCGACGGCATGTCGTCTCCACCACCGCAATCTGTTGTTTCGCCGCCGGCACAACAACCGCAAGGCCACGAGGCGTACAACAAAAACGGTCTCCAGGTTCATTTCCTCACCAAACGTGACGCTAATGCTGTGCAAATTTTGGCTCGGTTCAAGAACGTCAGCCCCATGTTGCAATTGAGTGGAGTGAGTTTGCAAGCTGCTGTGCCTAAAAGTCAGAAGTTGCAATTGCAACCGATTAGTTCGAGTGAGTTGGGGCCAGGTGCTGGTGCTACGCAGCAGATGAGAGTGCAAAGTGTGCAAGGTGTAAGTTGACAATTACTCTCTCGTCGTAATTTGGAAGCTAATCTCGTATCGCAGCCACCCCCAGCCAAGTTGAGATTGAGATTGAAGATAGGGTATTCAAGCGGTGGAGGCGCAGCTTTGGTCGAGCAAGTCGACTGGCAAGAACCCGTTTAGAGTGCAGAGGACGACGCTTCAGAGCGTTTTTTGTGTTTTTTGCTGGTATGAACTACACGTGCATTGAGCGACGAAGCGGGCACAACAAGCATTATGATATCAAAAGCTCCTTTAGACCATGCGATCAGTAACAACGGATGTGTTTATAGCTTTTTCTGAGCCGAAGCACTTTTGAATCCTCCTGATGTCGTAGGTAACGCGATTTGGCGTGTAATTGCGAGGTCTGCGAGGGCCTGCTACAATTGCATTGTTAGCTTCAACCTTCATCCCTTCCCTCTCCCTTTCCCTTCACAACGACCAAACGGAACCATTCCTCAAAATACCTTCATTGCCCTTATCCAATGCCTTTCCTGTTCTTTAAAGTATTTTTCATACCCCACACAAAGAAAACCCTGCTGCTATGCATGCGGCTTTTGACTTAATAAGCATGACAGCTCAACTGTGCATGAGAGCTGGCATGCCGATAGGCCTAGACTCGGACTCGGAATCATCATGCTATTTTTCTCTCCTTGAGACTTAACCGAGACCATTGTGGGGATTCGGGAAGATATCTTGACATATCGATCTAACCTCAGGCTGTCCCTCGACTCACTTGCTTTATGGATATCAGATAACCTCTAACGATTCGCACACTCGTCAAGCTCGCTTCTTCACGATGGAAAATAGGGGCGGCGAGTATACTGCTATCTTGATTATGTTCGCGGTGTTATCTTTCGTTTCTGTGTGTTTGAGGTGTTTTGTAAGATGGAGGTGGACGGGGTTGGGATGGGATGATTTTTTGGCTGTTCTGGCTATGGTATGTATATCTCTCCCAATTTATGGCCAAGGACGGGCTGAGACTGTCTAGTTGACATTTTTGGCAATGTGTATTGGCGACGTTTATGGGATATGGAATGGGGGTGTTGCTCATCATATTTGGGATGTTTCAGTGGAGACTTATCAGGTCGGTTTGCAGGTAGGTGAAACTCTAAGTTGCCATGATGAGATTGCTCAAACCTGTTACAGACTCTCCTCGTGGGCGAATTACTTTACATGGTATCAACAAGCCTCATAAAGGTAACTTTCAGCCTAACCCTCCTCCGCGTCGTCAACAAAACCATATTTCCCCACGCCACAAAAATCATCTATATCATCATTACCGTTGTGGTGATACAAGCGAATGTGTTCTTCTTTTATACGCTATTTTCTTGTAAACCGGTTCAGTATTGGTGGTTACAACTTGATCCTTCCAAAAAAGGTATGTCAAAATCTTCTATTCTAGTTTTGTAATCTGATTGAGTTGACTTGATGATGGATAGGACACTGCCAATCTCACGTAATGACAACATCAATCGTCCACGGTGCTGTTATCTTTTGCTGCGATACCACATTAGCGATTATGGTGGGCTATCTCATTTCAAATCTCCATCTTGGATTAAGAACGAAAATTGCTTCGGGGATGTTATTGGGTTTGGGATCAATGTGGGTTGTCTCCTCCATTTCCCTCTACAGCGAGAAACTAACAATATCTCATTGAAGCTCCAGTATAGTGACTTTAGCCCGCTTTCCCTTCATCCATACGATTAACCAACCAGATGTTCTTTACGCCATAACCGATCTGTCTATTCTTGCCTGCGCAGAAGTGGGGACGTGCATTATTGCTACGAGCGCTGGGACTTTACGACCACTCTTTGTTCGAGCACCAGAGGAAGGGAGGAATGCTCGGGTTGAGGAAAGGGAGGGAAGGAGGGGAGGAGATATACCATCATCCCAAGGCGAAATGACAACAGCACAGGCAGGAAGCACAAGAGAAGAAAGCATCCACGCCCCTCCATCTGAAAAACTAGGTACAGGAATAGGCACCACAACAATTCAAGTACAACAAAGCGAAGAAATCGTATAACCTCTCTACACACAACGCGTACCTACACAAGAACCCACCCGTCCTCCCCATCCCCCCTCTTCCACTCTCCCAACTCCCTCAAAATCTCCCTAAGCTGCCCAACTCCCCTCCCATCTCCCCCTCTCAAACTAAACTTACACTCCCACCCCCTCATTCTCATCCTAATCCCCGTAGCAATCCCCGCCACCATAACGATAACCTGTCTATACTCCACACACAACCCTCCCTCCCTCGGAGCCTGCGTATCCCAATGAAATCCCTCCGGTAATGCAAGATCAAACGTGATTTCGCCTCTGGGTGGTGAACTGAAAACTGCTTGGCGCCATGAGCGACTCAGGGAGGTGAGATCGAGAGTCTCGGTGTTGGTTAAGGGACCGCGGGAACCGTCGGTCATGTGCATGTAGCATGAGGAGTGGTTACGACATTGTGCTAGCGTATCCGGGTTTGCTAGGGGTTGGAGCAGCTGAAGGCTTAGTTTTAGAGAGGGTGCAGGTGCGGAAGTGGAAGTAGAAGTAGAAGTGGTTGTTGTTGTTGTTGTTGTTGTTGGGAAGTCTTGCTCGTCTTCTTCTGAGGGAGGGGATAACAGTTGTGTTGGATTGGTGACGACTTGGATTATATTTGTTGCTGATTGCATGGTTGTAGTGACTAAGATTCAAATGATATTAGGGGTGTATTTTCCCAATGACTGATTGTGCATACACCTGGGGAAGGACCAGCCATCCTTTGATATAGACAGTTGAGCTGGTGTTTGTAGGACCTAGTTTCGTCGGAAGAGGTCCAGGGTGGCAAACTCACACTGCTGCCTGGCCAAGTCCTGTACAAGGAATCGAATCCTTCGAGACGAATCAACATTAGAGAATATCATCGGGACATTGATTTGCTAAAGGTACCGAGACTGCGATATGGAAGCAAGGTAATCCTAAATTTCCAAACTAACAACCTCTCTACACTCAAGATTTCCCCTCTCCTCTCTTCTCTAAAAAGCAACACACACAAAAACTCCGCTCTAATGCACCACCATCCCTCATCTCATCTTAACTCAACAACGCCAAAATCAAAAGCTCGCAGAAGGTGCCAAACGAATGAACGGGAGGGGGGTATACAACAGTCAACAATGGAACTAAATCGCTCATCGCTCGCGCTAGCACACAACGTGTGTAAAACCCAGACAGTACTTAAGATATAATTAGAGGAAAAACGCCTTTCGCTGATGCTCTATGTTCGCGCCTGTCCACTAGTATGCACAGAAAACATTGCTTTTTGTTTTGGGGGCTTGAGCCAAATTTGTACGCTGGAAGTCGGACTTTTCGGTCGTCGTGGTATGGTTGCTATGAGTTGGCGGATGGTCTCAAAACTGGCCTGGACTTTATTCTTGGAGGAACAAAGGCAGAAAAGTTGGCGGATGTGCATCACCACCCAATGACACTCATCAATTTGGTGGTTTCGTTTGCAGATATCGTGCTGAGGGCAAAACTTCTGACAAGTGGTCCTTTCTTTAGTCGTTGAAGACCAACAGCGACTTTCCACTCTTCACTGTCGGCGAGGACAAAGACGTAATTTTTGTTGGTGGCATCGCGAATGGTGGCTCTGACGATGTGTAAATTGTTCTTTGTGACGGTCTGAAAAGTGTAATGTTAGTAGCCATGAACACAAGAAGGTATGGGATACACGCACCTCAACGCTCTTCATCGTCCAAGCCTTCAAGTCCCATTCACGCATTCCAATGCCCTTGATGTCGTCGTCCACGAACATGCCTTCGGTGGTGATGCGTAGCACGGTACCGTCAGTACAACCATCCTCTCCAGCAACAAGGGAAGCAGTGGGTTTTGGAAAATGGTCGCTGAAAGAATACACAGCCTTGATGACAACCTTGTCAGGATCCGAAGTGCTATACGGACCTCTCCTGGTCGGTGGTGCGGTGCTTGGAGCTGTCGATGCGGAGGGAGCATATGATTCTGAATATGTGCTGTAGAAGGACGATCCAGAGCTGTGCTTTGGTCGAGCTTTATCATATGGTCGATATGCCGTATCTGTCGAAGTGCCCACATAACTTTGAGCACTGGGTCTCTCATACGCGGGCTTCTTCTCTGATGCTGCTCCTGGCCCGAACCCAGCTGATGCAGGAGAGGGATTGGCAGCAGCAGCAGCGGCCGCGGCCATAGCGGCAGGTGTAGGCGCTGTACTCTTGTTGTCAAGCGAATAAGGGTTTGTCCGCTCACCTACTCCAAATATGCTCTTTGGTGGTGCTATGCTCCTTGCTGATTCCGCCTTTGCCTTTTCGAGAGCATGTGCTCTTTCAAGAGCCTTCGCCTTTTCAAGAGCCTTTGCCTTTTCGAGACGCTCACGGGCCGCCTGCACACGAGCATCACGCTCGGCCTTTTCTTTGGCAGCCTGAGCTTCTTTCTCCGCCTTGTCCTTCGCGGCCTGAGCTTCTTGTTCAGCCTTCTCTTTTAGTGCTAGGGCTTCCTTTTCGGCCTTTTCTTTCTGTGCTAGGGCTTCCTTCTCGGCCCTTTCTTTCTGGGCCAAAGCTTCTTTCTCAGCCTGCTCCTTCTCCAGCTTTTCTCGTATCTCCCTCTCAAGTTGCTCCTTCATTTCTTTCTCCTTTGCTACACGTTCTCTCACTAGACGCTCTCGAGCATCTCTTTCACGTGCCTCCTTCTCTCGTGCTCGCATCTTCTCCCATTTTTCCTTTTCTGCTGCTGCCCGTGCCTGGCGCTCAGCCTCAACCCTTTTCTTTTCGTCCTCTTCTTTCTTTCTGCGGGCATCTTCTTGTCGCTTTCGTTCCTCCTCACGCTTTTTTGTCTCTTCCTTGGCTTTTTGCCAGCTGGCCGACGCATTGCTATATGACCGGGCTCGTGGCTGTGCTCGTTCTGAAGAGTCTGCTTCTGATCTTGCTCCGTATGGCTCTGTACGAGGCGGTGGAGGAGGCGGCGGAGAGGGCTCCCGCGGAGGAGGAGAGGGCTCTCGTGGAGGAGGTTGTGGTGGCGGTTGTTGTTCGTATTGCTGCTGATGTTGGTTGTATCCTCCATGTGCATTCTGTCCATAGCCAGGACCTGCGTGTCCCTGAGGGTTGGCTCCCCATCCTGAGCCCGTTGGTCGAGGAGGTGGCCCTCCGCCCGGGAATCCATTCGGAGGGGGTTGGTATTGCTGTCCTGCGCCTGGAGTAGGGCCACCATTGGGATGGCTATTCTGTCCATGTTGTTGCTGTTGTTGTGGACCAGCGCCTGGCGCAGGACCACCGCTTGCATGGCCATTGGACGGTGGTGGGCCATTAGGACCTGATCCTGATCCTGACCCTGTTGCTCCAGGCGCTGGCAAGACGCCAGCATGACCAATGTACCAAGCAAACAAGCCAACCAATATTGTAACAACCAACATGCCTGCTCCTGTGCCTGAATGTGTGACAGTCTGGACGAATGCTTTCACCGTGGGTGCTAGCAATGACCATAGCCAGGACAGAAAAAAAGCGAAAGCTGCGCCTGCGATGAAGCTGTTGGTGTTGGGTTTGAGCGAAGGGAGGTATATGAAGCCGGAGCCCGAAGAGTGGGGAGGGATGATGAAGATGTCATAGTTGCCAGGTGGCAGTCCAGATGAAGTCTTTGGGTTCTCCCCATGAGGTGGTGGAGGAGGCGGAGGTGCGCCGTCCATAGGATTGAAAGCCGTTCCAAAGCAGATTCAGCTGCTCTGGATACGGTCGAGTTATGGAGTCGTATGTGACGTGGTCGTTGGAGGTTGGGGACCTTGGTGAAGTGTGGGATACAATGCCGAGGAGACAACTCTGGTCGTCGACATGAGGCGGTCGTAACTTCTTTGGCGGATGGCGGGTATTGTTTATTTACAAGGGCTTGTATTTCTAGGTTCAAGGAGATCCCAGAAAGTAGAAAGTAGCGAGCAAGGCCCTGTACAAAAGCATGTACCACAGTCAATCGAGTTCCCAGCGTCGTGTTTGCAAGCTGTGCAAGCTGTACAAGGAGTGATAATGCGTCAATTCGAAGGATTCTTGGTGGTGGTAGGGGAATTGAGGTGACAGCGGGCAAATAATTTCACCTGCAGCGGTTTGGCGCGCTCTTGGAGATCGTTTGTGACACCGACAAGGGCGCAATGGACATCGGTAGCCGGTCCAATATCTACAGGGGCGAGGCGTGGAGATTGTGTAAATTAAGTTTTGTGATGAGAGGAGGAGAGTGAGCTAGGACGGGACCTCAACATGTTTGTTTATTGTTTTCATTTTCTCGCGTCAGAGTCAACTCCGCTCTCAACAACCAGTAGCAAGACTGTACCATCAAAACATCACATAATTCGTGGAATTCCGAGCCAATGCATGCGGTATGAGATGCTGTTCCGCTGTGGTTCGTTACGATATTTCCTTCATGCAGCAATTCGGCCAGTGAACAACCAGCCAGACACCAACAGCGGCACAGCGGGATCGCATGGACAACCGCCGGGATCATGGCTTGAATTTCCTGCAAAAGGCGTCCTCACGTGGACGATTAGGGTTCCCGAAGACCCGTCACTTTGGTGGCGGGGCCCGAATCCATACGGGATCGTTCCGTTGGTTGGGATGACTCGAGGAGCTGGACATCTCTTCCCACCCCACTAACCTCTACCCGCTGATTTAGGGATGATGTTTCCACGGATAGATAACTGTTGCAATCGTCTCAAACGCAGCTCTCATAAATGTGAAAGTGACATTTCCCATTTTCTCTTTCTCTCATGCCTTGGAAGTCCATCTCGAAATCAGCCTAGGCGTCCCAAATCTGCCTTCTTTGATCAAATCTCCGTTGGTTCTGACTGCGTCGTGACCGGTGTTCTTTGAGATGTCCCCTAAGTGCAGAGCCACTCCTCGTGCATATAGAGGGGCGCAGCTCTTGCGAAGCGAGAGATTCCCCAAGACCTGAGGTGATGTCAGCCTGCACTCAGAGGGTGTTGTTCTTCCATTCCTCTTAGATCTCCAATCATTCAGTCCCCGACCCTCTTCTTGTCCTCAGTACCTTTTATTTTGTTGGCCTGGAAGTCCACGATGGCGAAAACTCCCATCTCCGCAACCACCTTCGAGGCTTCCCTAGCCAATCTCTTCCAAAATATCAACCTTGACAAGCCCACAACTAGAAGTTTCGAGGAGACTGCGTTTGACAAAGTCCGAGATTTGCTTGCCGGCGTGGGCAAGGCAGAATGGAGCAAGAGACCGAGGACATACACTGTGCTGCGACTCATCGATCGCGTGGATGCTATGGACAGCTTTGTTCTACAAGGCTTTCTGGACATGCAATTTCCATATATCGAAAGTCAACTTCCACAAACGCTTTCGGCAGCTTCTCGTGCTAGGTTTATGCGTGCACAGCGTCTCACTCTGTCAGAGGCAAAGGACGTCGAATTTGGCAACAAACATGTTCATCTGAAGTCCGACGGCAACGAATGTTTCATAGTAGTCAAACAGCTGGGTGGTGGTAGCTTTGGTGTTGTTGACCACGTGAAAAGCAAATTGTCATTGGAAGAGTATGCGAGGAAAAGAATTCCAAGAGCAAAGACATTTTCCAAAGACAAGGCACAGATGAAAATGTTCATCAACGAGCTCACGACATTGAAACGTCTTAATCACGAACATCTTGTACGCTTAGTAGGCTCATATACTGATACTCTCTACATTGGCCTTTTAATGGAACCAGTCGCAGATTGTGACTTGAAGCAGTTTCTAAGTCGGACGCCATTCCCACCGGGAAGTCTTTCGATGTTGCGACGATCATTCGGCTGTTTGATGGCTGCCGTTCAATACCTTCACGATAGCAAATGTCGGCACAAAGATCTCAAGCCCGGGAATATTCTTGTCAGACGTGAAAAACTACTCATCACCGACTTTGGGACGTCAAGAGATTGGAGCGATCGGACCAGGGGCACCACAGTGGGAAAGACTGGTCCATACACTCCAGCTTATGCGGCACCAGAAGTGGTTAGTCAAGATTCAAGAGGAGATCCGGCTGATATATGGTCATTGGGCTGCGTTTTTCTTGATATTATGGTGAGTCCAATTTCTTTTCACAAGATAGTCTGGCTAACGCCCCAATCCCAGACCATTTTGAAAGGTCAGATACTTGGAGACCGCACATTGTTCTATCAAGACCATGGTAACGGCCTAGTCTCTCCGTGCAACAACTTTGAAGGGTTCCAACTCTGGGTACAAAAACTCAAGGATGTGTCTCACGAAGACAATCAACCACTTGAATGGATTCGGGACATGGTTGTTGAATCGCCACGAAAAAGAGCAAGAGCAGCTGAATTGTTTATTCGAATTCTCTCATGTGAAATGGAACAATATTACGGCGATTGTTGCGGGGACCTTGGCGTTAGCGATATTGCGTCTCTCCTGGAATCGGAATTTGACACGGAGAGGACTATCGGAGCTCATGAGAACGAAACGAGGAAAAGGAATACCGTTTCGCCCGCGAATGTGCTGAACGACCCGGACCATCCTTGCAACTCGATTTCAAAGGCTGTACTTGGAGAAAATGGCAGCCGGACGATCACCGGTAAACCAGACCTGAGATGGAAGGTCTCTGCGACTAGATCAAACAGGATGTCTGGGAATACCAGCGATAGAATCTGTGTCACTCCAACCGATACTCTGTCAAAAACGGCAATCAGAAGTGAGCCTTCTGCCTTTCACCCGATAGATGTTGGAAACCCGTTAGAAGCAACGATATCCAATCGCATGAGTCCGAAAGCTGCTTATGTGGAAGACGGTGACGAAACGATCATTCCTCGTCGACGACCTAAGATTCTGGATGAAGACGCGACCTTGATATTCGTGTCAGGAAAAACCAATGCATATCCTCCACACATTCAACCTTCACATGCTGTGCGTCAGCCGGAAGAACAGACTAAACTTCCCGATGATTCGGGACACTCACAAAGGAAACCTCGACGAAGTATAAAATATCGATCTCAAGAGACTGCACCAAAGGTAGAAGGCGGGATCCCCGTTTCCAATTGCGATAACCCACAACCCTCACGAACTCAAGACCAGGTCCCAATGTTTACCTTCTTCGGCCTTCCCCGAAAATGTATGTACCAGGCGGGGACCAAAGGTTTCGTAGTGTCCATTCCTGCAGAACCCTGGCTGCTAGAGAAAGCGACTGTCTCAAGCAACAACGGAGCACTGCCTCCTGACCCTGGCCTCAATGTAGGCAGGGAACAGTTCACGTTTGTGGAACAAAATCCAGATCGTGAGAGGGCAAACAATAGTAAGAAGAAAAATAGCCATCCATCTCAGAATCCTTATGCTGAGGCAGAATATGCTAAATCGCCACGGAGATTGTCCATACCTATCAGCAGCAAAAAGCCTTCGTACGGCTCTTCCGAGAGGGATCGGGATATAGCGAGGGACTTTCAATCAGCTAAAACTGCACCTAGCAGGAGCCGTCGAAGTCGTCAAAACACCCCAAACACCGATACTGATTCTGATATTGATAGACCTACGGTCTCTAGTTGGTTCAAGGACATCAGCGATGTGCTCAAACAGGCAGACGCTTCTCCTTCATCTAGCCCTTCATCTAGCCGAAGTATGCACGGTCGTGGCGCGACAGGGTCACCAAGAGATCGCTCTTCTTCCTCAAGACAGCCATTTCGTTCAGGCGAAGCAGATTTGGTGCGAGAGGTCTTAGAATCTATTCACAAAAGAAGTGAACCAGCTCTCTCAAAGGGAAATGACTCTTTCAAATTGAAAAATGCAAAGGGAGATGATTCTCTCTTTTCCTCTATCCGATCTAGACTGAGATACGAATTAATGACTCCCGACGAAAAGCGTCGGAGACAACAAGGATATCAAAGGCGAGGTAAGTCTGATCAGAAAGCAGTCTACAGTATCCTCGGCTAATGAAAACAACAGCTAATTACAAGCCGGCTGATGTTACTCGTACACGGTCGCTGTCGAAACCTATTCTCGTGAACAATGTCAAGGTTCCTATGAACACTTACGACCTGCCACGAACTCGAAGCTCAACAGATTCGAAACCCTCTGAGATCACCAATCCACCATTACCCTTTCCACGTCATGCGAACCTAGGCTATGGTGATCACATTTACCCTTTCTCTCGAGATCCATCGAGCTATATTCCCGTCTACAACCCGGCAATCTTCGGACCAACCAATGGGCCAACACTACCACCTGACGATCCATACAAATACGAGCATAATTGGCCTCACCCACGGCCCTACGATGAGGAGTTCGACCCAGTCTAGTTGTGTACGATTGAGGGTAACGGGCAAAGCTCATGGATTTGACGACTCCGGTCAGTAAAGAGAAGGGTGGAGATCATGAGCACAGCCAAGGATAACCAAGGAGAGGATATCTTGCCCTTGAGCTATATAATGGCTGGCAGCTATGGAAATGTGATGTATGGATCTTTACCCATGCCTGGTGCTCTTATTTCAGATGTCCTCAGCCTGATTATCATTCTCACTTCGTCGTCTGCTAACGGAAAAATAAAAATTCAGAAGATTCAAACGTTCTGCTCAAACTGCTCATTGTAGAATCAAATATTTCAAAGCTATTTTCTCCGCCACCTTGTCTAAGCATAGTTCGGCATCAATCATTTTATATTATCTGTCAATGGCTCTGGTGAGCGTGTTTCCCTTGATTATGGCCTTACTTCCGAAGTAAGCAGTCAATGGATCAACAGTATCACACAAGAATTGACGGTTGGGTCACCGTCAATCTTTGTGGTATCACATGACTAGCCTCATTCAGTCTTGGTGCAGCCGTGCAATCTTTTCACCTTAGTGTCTTTCAGCGTTGTCAGCAAACATCAACCAAGAGCGTGTCGAAAACACTGCTCTTGGAACTAGTCACAGTGAATGCGGTATCATTAGATACGGTACACACACAATTTGCTTTCAATTTAATGCTCATTAGGCCTGCACCGCTTCTCGTAAGTCAAGTTCTCTATTTGAAAATATCAACAAGGAAGAAGGTGTTGGTTCGCCTCTCGTTGCTTTCACTCAGCCTCTTCTTATGAAAACATTTGCTAATTCAACCTAACTAGATCAATTCCAAATTTCCCTCACCGTCTCTTCCAACGCCATCTTTCTAGTACCCAGCCATCATGGATGTCCAAACCAACAATATGGGGGCCGTCTCAGACGGCGATGATTCCCCCGTGGCATCCGCTTTCACTCCACCTGAGAGCGTTGCTGGAGACTCTCATTATGCCCACGTTGAGAAGACAGAGCTCGACAACAATTTTACCACTACTTCCAAACCAAAGACGCCCGAGCGCCTCGCTGGCGACGTCAAGAGCATCAAGAACACAAAAGCTGACGCCAGCACCCCTACTCCTGCTGATGGCCACTACAAGGCGTCATGAGCTTCCTGATTATGTTGCTTTGTATCGTCATGATGCTCCCTGCCATGATCTACACAAATTGCGAATAGGCTGCGGCACCTCATTCACTCTTTCAACACTTCCCACTCACGTGACAGAAACAGCTCTTTCCATCCCGGTTCCGGGCCACATTTACATGATTCAACTTGTGTCCACCGGCGGCCTAGCCATCAGCATCAAAGACCAGCATCTCTCTTGGATCTCGAGCGGCATGGGTTGATGATCCTCAAAACTCATGGCAGCAGTTGATGGTGGTTAAGAACAAACGATGGCTCGGCCTCAAGAATTCCTTTGTCACGATAGATCGAGCGGTGTGTGTTGCGCGACCAATCACCACAAGCATTGGGAGAAGTTTCACTTCGAAGCTGACCTCCAAGGAGGCTACTTCTTGATCATGACGCATTATGACGACCGCGTACCTGTAAGATTCAAGTCTGGGTATTGGGAAGAGAAAGCTGGGGAAGCTCGTGGGTGGTGGATCTGGATCTGAGATTCTTTCGTGTGAGTTCATTAAGGTGGAGCGCTAATTGAAGATTCGTAATGCTTGCGTGGATCTTTGGGTGAATGTTTCTTGGAGGCATATTTTTACCGCGTTTATGGTCGTTGATTATTGATGACCAAGAAGCCGCGTCAATATTTGCCCTTTAGACAAGATCTAGGAATAGACTTGATGAGTGGTTCGAGCTTTATTAGCAGTGAGGTTGTTGGAAATACCTATCTTGATGAATCGTTGAATAGCCAAATTACAATGGATTGACTTTCAATAGCGGCGGCAGGTGCGAGTTACTTTGGTTCATCTTCTCCAAACAATTGTTCTCACAGCGAAGAAGACGCTCTACTATCTGGGTTTTAGACAGGCAGCTAATGATCTACGATCATTGAATTAGTTGATTATGCGTATCTTGAAGTATCAAATATTGCACAGCATCCTATTTAACGACTTCTCCATATGAAAAGATAGCGGTTGCATGTACGAGTTAGATATTTGACGCCTTCGGCTCATCTCCTCTCAAAAACTCTTCTCACTTTTTCCGGAATGCCTCTATTCGAGGGCCATGCGAGAGTTTGGAGTTCCTGTGGACCCAGATATGGTGAGGCCGTAGCGAGCTTCGTACAGACAAATTGTTTTTGGGTTTGCAGAATTGGGCCATACTCGAGAGTCGTTGACCGATTGAGAGAAAATTCGATCACGTGAGCAAGTCAACTCTATTGATAGCCCGTACTTTCTTTCCTTTGTCTCTCTTTCAACAAAGACATTGTTACAGCCTTGTCCCTCATCAAAATTGATACCAAGAAGTGACAACTCAAAATGGATATGTCCATCCCTCCCACCTGCCGCTGGAGTGAATAATCGGTGAAGCCGATTGCCCTGCATGTTCCGGTCCTGCTGGATTTTCCAGAAAGCTCGACCTGCAGCCGTTGCTCGAGACCGGCCAACAACATGTGGTCTGATCCTAACCTGTGCGTGTCCCTAATCGCTCTCTACTCTAACGACAATTGCCTTCTTTTCGTATCTATTGCCTTGTTACATTCCGCTTCCACCCTTTGCATTGCCTCAGCCCGAATCATCGATCTCAGCCCACCAGCCTCATTCCTCTCCTGATTGGTGAGTTTTGACCGACGTCAAGGCAGATTTCACGAACCTCGTGGGTTCGGCATGGCGTTTTAGCTAAGCTTACCTACCCTACTGAGCGGTAACTAACGGGAGCCTGCAGAAACCCAGCCGCAGCTGGACCATTGACTGTCAGTGTGCATAAGAGAGCTGCAGACTCCAGCTGATAGCTATCATAGTGCTTTCCATTCTTTTTTTCTCCAGCTTGTATATATCTTGTCAAACTCCCCACATTCAAGGACTTACTCGTGGTGCGGAATTGAATAATTCAAAACCCTAACAACCAACAAGTATGTTCTCATTTGAACCCTCACCAGCTAATTAAACACACTAAACAAGGTGCTGACTATCGTACAGATCTTTCATTTCAGTAACCAAAATGTCAAATATCAAAGCCCAATCCGAACCTGTAGCGCCATCGGACTTGCAGAAGCTTCGCGATGGACTTGGGAAAGAGTTTCGGCAGATGGCAGGCCTCATAAGTGCTGCCAGGAGACCTCTCCCAGACCAAACCGGTGATGGAACATATTTGGATGACAAACCAATCTCTCCCAGCGTCATGGACAAGGTTAACGAAGCTCTGGGAGATGTCAGCCACCTCGGTATCAAGGACGTCAAAACTCTTCTGAAAGTCGCCAAGCTCGGAAAAGATGGCGAACCTTGGCAGGACAAAGAGTATTTGATGGAACATCTAATCCAAACCGCTGCCGCCCTTCCCGAAGGGTCCACCTTGCAGAAGACTGTGACCGATGGCTTCTTGACGCAGTTGTACAATGATTTGCTGCACCCGCCGATCTCATACTTGGGTCGAGACTATCAATACCGCACAGCTGATGGCTCCTTCAACAGCCTTGTCAATCCGAACGTTGGCAAGGCTGGTACACCCTATGCTAGAACGACGGCGCCCAAGGCCATGCAACCAGGAGCTCTTCCGGACGCTGGCGTCATTTTTGACTCCATCATGGCTCGAAAAGACAAGAATCGCGAGGACCATCCGAACCAGATCTCCAGCGTGCTCTTCTACCTTGCCTCCATCATTATCCACGATCTTTTCAGGACCAAACATGGAGATCCTCAGATCTCAGAGACTTCATCGTATTTGGACCTTGCTCCCCTCTATGGCAGTAACATTGATGAGCAGATGAAGATGCGCACCGGATATGACGGCAAGATCCGACCAGACTGCTTTTCTGAAACACGTCTCTTGTCCTTCCCTCCAGGTGTTGGGACATTGCTGATCATGTTCAATCGATTCCATCAAAACGTGGCTGAGCAGCTCGCGACCATCAACGAAAAGGGTCAATTTACTCGACCAGCAGGCGAACCACCAAAGATCGACTACAAGGCCAAAGAGTGGTGGAAGCTACCAGCACTTACTCAGACTTCTACTGCAGAGGAGAAAAGCGCTGCAGCATGGAGGAAGTATGATGAAGATCTTTTCCAAGTGTCTCGTCTTGTGACATCTGGACTCTATATCAACATAATTCTGGTTGACTATGTTCGAACCATTCTCAACCTAAATAAGACCGACAGTAATTGGGCACTAAATCCACGTTCTGAGATCAAGGGCGTTCCGCTTGCTGCTGGCAATCAAGTATCAGCAGAATTCAACCTTGTCTACCGCTGGCACTCTGCAATCTCCGCCAAAGACGAGAAATGGACCGAAGATCTCATCAAGTGGCAATTCAAAGATGATATTCCAGATGGTGACTTGACCAAGCTTACCTTCCCAATCTTCATGAAGGGTGCCATGAAAATGGAACAGAAATACCAGTCTCAGCTTCCAAACGAACGCGAATTTGCTGGCTTGACGCGTCAGGATGATGGCACGTTCAAGGACGACGATCTCGTCAAGATCATTTCCGAAAGTGTTGAAGACTGTGCCAATTCGTATGGAGCAAACCGAGTGCCAGTCTGCATGAGAGTCATTGAACAGCTTGGTATCGAACAGTCAAGAGCATGGAGCTTGGCTTCGTTGAACGAATTCCGCAAATACTTCAATCTTGCGCCTCATCAGAAGTTCACTGATATCAACTCGGATCCTGAGGTCGCTGCTCAGCTCAGCCGTCTCTACGACCACCCGGATCAAGTTGAGTTGTACCCTGGTCTTGTCGCAGAGGAACCAAAAAAGCCGCAAGTCCCAGGAGCTGGCCTCACTCCATCTTACACCGTGTCGCGTGCTGTACTTTCAGACGCCGTTGCGCTTGTCCGCGGCGATCGTTTCTACACCATTGACTTTCATCCCAAGAAGCTCACCAACTGGGGATACTCTGCTGTAGCATACGATAACGGCGTAGACAATGGCTGCGTTGTTTACAAACTGTTCCTCAATGCCTTCCCACAGCATTTCCGTCCAAACTCCATCTACGCCCATTACCCAATGACCGTGCCTAAAGAAATGGAAAGTGTCATGAAGACGCTTGAGCGTCACGGTCAGTACAGCTACGAGAAGCCCGAAAGACTCCCTGAAACCCACGTGGCCTTCAGTGGATCTGCTGTCATGGCTCTGGCCAGTGACACAGAGTCTTTTAGAGTTACCTGGGGTGGTTCCATGGAGTATCTCATCAGTCCTAGCCAAAAGAACTTCATGTCCACCAACGTCAAGGGGGCGGGAATTCACGCTCAAGTCCTGAAGACAATCACAGCTGACCCTAAGTGGGACCCCACCGTCCGCAAATACTTTGAAGAGAAAACAGCAACGATGATTGCAAGGAAGGCCTACAAGCTAGCCAACCTAACGCAAGTCGACATCATCCGCGATGTTGGCAATTTGGTTCCCGTCCACTACGTGTCTGAGCTCTTCTCACTCCCACTCAAGACCACGGCTGCCGTTTCAGAAGTCTTCACCGAACACGAGCTATACCTAGCACTCCTCTCTGTTTACACTTCGTTCCTCAAAGACGTCGACTCAATCGACTCTTTCCAAATGCGTCAAGTAAGCTACAAAGCCGTTCAGACCCTTGGCAGACTCGTCCAGGCACACGTCGATGTTGTCAACGCACCGCCATCTATTTTCAGATCGATCATGACGGCGGCATTCGCCGATGCAAACAGTCCTACCAAGGAATACGGCGACCTGTTCACCAAGTGCTTGCTGCAGAGTGGACTGGACGCCAAACACGTCGTCTGGGGACATGTTCTCAGCACCGCTTCCGGTGTCACAGCTACCTTGGGCTCACTCTTCGCCACTTGCCTCGATTACTTCCTCACCGGAGACAAGAATCTACTCGCCGCTGTTCAGAAGCTTGCTGCTCAAGATGACGATGTATCTTTCGAGAAACTTCAGCAATTTGTCCTTGAAGCAGCAAGGTTGAGTTGTCAGCTGGGTGTGTACCGATCCGTCAACACGGCTACGACGATTCCAAACGCTGGGCCCAAAGGCGAGGCTCTGAAGCTTGAAGCTGGTGATCGTGTCCTTCTCAATCTTCGCTCGGCTTGTCGCGATCCAGAGTTCTTTCCCAACCCAGAAGAATTCGATCCTACTCGTCCTTTCGAAGCCTACATTCATCTCGGCATGGGCCCGCATGAGAACCTTGGATTCGGAACGACAAAGACGGCCTTGACCTCTATGCTCAAGGTTGTATTGAGACTGAAGGGATTGAAGGGCGCCACTGGACCACAGGGCGTGCTTCATAAGGTGGAACGAAAGTTGCCTGGTCTTGTTGAGGGAGAGAAGTATTCTGGATTCTTGACGGAGAATTGGGATGCTGTTTGGCCAGTTCCACAGAGTAAGTTTATCCTTTCTACCTCTCTGGCTTGTGCAGTATGCTAACTGATGAATAGCGTTGAAGGTGAATTGGTTGTGAATTCACTTGTTCTGGGTCCTGGCTTTGAGATCTTTTAATGAGATGCTTACAGTTCGCAACTCTGAGGGTCAATTGGTTAAAAATGCCCTTTGAGCTTCATGGGATGAAATCTGGACAGGATATGAAGGGAGAAGGCGGCAGAAGCCACGTCGGATAAATGATTGGATTGTGGTCAATTTTTTACAGACATTACAGAATAAGATTAGCCAATAGAGTCCATATTCCCTGCACACCTTTTTGGAACTTAGACCTGTATCCTACTTAGTATCAACGGATGAACAACTCTTCACATGTCCTGACATTGATTCCGAGGACCTGACCTAGAATTGAAACGGACGAGGCTGGCGTGGGTCAGAGCTGGGATACTGGCTCAAGATCAGTAATAACATGTTATCAATTTTCACTGTGCTGTTGTTAATGGACTAGTAACCAGAGTTTGCCATCATCCTTGTCCGTTCGAGGCATGTCCATGGTGTTTTTGAGGAATCTCTGCGACTAGTAGCCATTGCTGATGAGTACTCACCGTTGTCTATTGTGTTTCATGATGAGCGTCAGCTAACTGCTCATCATAGCTATTGCTGAACCATAGTATTCGACTGTCGTGGCAGTCCAACTCCCGCTATGCAGAATGGACCCAACACAACAGCGATGGTAATGATGAAAGTTCTTTGGAACATTTGAGAGAAAGGGAGCAAAAAAACCTACGACTAAGTAGTACGCTCGAAATTCGTGAAATCAGAGAAATTGGACATTACTTGTGCTCATGAGATTCGTTCCCATCAAATTGGTCTTTCCGAGCCTTGGTATCTGCCTCGGCCCAAAAAAAAGCCAGACTAGACGCAGAAGTGTAAGGCAAACCCAGTCCCGGTATCATGATATCATACATCTTGTTCCCTACTTCTTCTTCTTCGTCGCACCCGCCCTCCCCTTCCCCTTGGCTGTCGTGCCATTCTCCCTCTTTTGCTCTTCCACGAAGGTTTTCAACAACGTCTCCAACCCCTCATTCCGCCTCGCAAGAAGCAGAACGTCATCTGTGTTTATCTGAGAGCGTTTTGCGTGTTTGGCAAAGGATTCGAGGTCGCGGGATGTCATATCTATGTACGTTAGATCCGGATTCTTTAAGACAGATGCACTTGGGATAGACTGGGGAGGCGGAGGGGAAGAAGTACTTATTTGCGACCACACCAGCTCTGTCAAGGCACCTATAAATTGCGGTGTCGCATTGTGGTTTTGGGCCATGGTTTCGTGGTCTACGATTTGGCCTATTGTGTACCAGAGGGCGGATTTGAGGCGCTGAAAGCCATTAGAATTTGAATACTGGTTGGAGGGAAAGAAGGTTATTTACTTCTTCATTTTCCGGGTCAATGTCTGCCATATTTCACATTTGTTTGAATTGGACGTTGGTGGACGCGACAGGAGACGCGCCGGAAGGATGACGAATTTGGAGTTGTTACCGGAAACGAAAAGGCCGGGATCTTCGTGTTGAGGCTCTTGGAAAGGCTTGGTGACAAGAACAACACATTTCCATTACCTCTGATGACAAGTACATAATCCGAACTCTCCCCATTGAGTTACTGGACGCGGTATCCCCATCCATTCGGATCTCGCGGTTCAGCAAAAGTCAAAGCCAAAGCGACGCGACCCGCCGCCGTAAATACCGCAACTCAACGGCAATCTCTTCACCTCGAAACCCTCAACCTTTCCTCTCCTCTCACGCATCCAAAGACAATCGCATAAACACTCATCGCAAGCCTCTCCAACCATACAGCAAACATGGCACAACAACCAATCTCTCCGCTCTCCAAACTCATGGACGACGCCACAATCTTCTACCACGAAATCACAAAAGCCCTCTCCACTTGGAAAGGAAACTTCACCCGCAACACCAGCGACTCGTTCAACCGCATGACCGCCAAAAACTGGCTGCGCCTCGTAATAATAGTCTGCACCTACTGCCTCATCCGACCCTACATCCTCAAGCTCGGCGCAAAAGTGCAGGAATCGTACTTGGAGAAGGAAGCAAAGGAGTCTGACGAGGCGTGGGCGAAGCTGCATCCGAATGATTTGAGGGAGGGTGGGAGTAGGAAGAAGGTGGAGATTCCCGGGGTGGAGAGTGAGGATGAGGGAGAGGATGGACAGAATGAAATTGTTGTTAAGGGGGAGTGGGGACGAAAGGCAAGGGTTAGGCAAAGGAAGATAGTTAGGAAGGCCATGGAGATTCATGAGGCGAATTTGACGAGGACGGGGTATGAGAGTGATCAGGATATTGCCGACTTACTGGAGGATTAGGAAGTGGAGGTTTGAGGGGTGGGATGGGTTGTAGAACTTAAAGGGTGTAGGATAGGTTAAAATATCCTCTTGGTATCGTTGTCATGTTTTCTCTATATTTTATCTTCGTTTAATCATAGTGGGCCCTCTTGCTGATGAATATTCCCAAGTTCTTGTCCATCCATTTCCCCCATCTACAGATGCTGCATATCATGCCTTGCTCCGACCGAAAAAAGAGCACAAAAATCTGCCACGGTAGCATGGTGAGACTTCATCATAGGGGCCCAACGTCCTCGGCAGTTCTGTACTTCCACTATCTCACGAACATAGGACTGACATTTCGACCAGTTTCATAAGAGTTCGCACCAACACCAGGTTCCTCTCTCTTGATCTCTTGCATTTGCACAGCTTCCTGAATCGACATTTCCCCGAATTTCTTGAATTGCTGGAGGAACATTTCCGACCATGTGAATTTCTGATCCATCACTCGATATACACGCTCTCTCCACTTCAGAGCCTCTACACACTTTGCATGCGAGGCGTGAGACTCTGTGATTTGGATGGACTTGAGGTACTGCGCAAGCATATCGACCGTGTACTGCTGGAGCCAACTTTCGGGAATCCTCTCCTTGATAGAGAGATTGCCGATCATGGCGATTCGACACTTTTATGCCGCTTGAGAACCTTTGATGACGGGGTGATTGACTCTTCCGGATTTGAGTTCTTCAAGGAGTGTCTCGGGAACTGACTTTAGCTCGGCTAATTTGGCTTTGGCTTGTTTTGCCAATTATCCTATCAAACTGGTTAGTCATTCATCCTCGAGGTGACCAGCAGCGCTCTACTTACCAGCCGCACCCTCTGAGAGAAAGGGAAGACTGACGTGCTCGAAACCGGGGAGTATAGCAATCGAATCGTGATCGTTGATAATCATGGTGTTTATCAACTCGGCCATGGTTTTCGCAAAGGGTGCCCGCTGTCCAGAAGTCCACGAAAGATAGATCCGCTGCTCGAATTTGGTCTTCCATGTATCACTGTCAGCATCGGGCGCTGATGCTTGCAGCAAGACATCAGAATGCGCCCGAATAGATTCTCGAACAGCCTTCTTCACACCATTCCTCTCAGCTGCCTCCGCAATCTGAAACAGCATCTCCCTATCAATGCCGACCGGATTCGCCTCAGTCTCGCCATGAATGATATTGAAGATGATACCAATGACCTCTGGATTGATCTCGTGAAGCCAAATGTAATTCTGTCCGCGCATACGGGCTACACCGATTCTTGGTCTCCAGATTTCGCTCTTATCGTGGAGACGTAGATGGTTCACTCTGAATGTGTGGAGAGGACGCTCGTTCGAGTCTTGGCCAATGTAGATGGTGAAGTTGGCTTGAGAGGCCGGGACCATGTTCCTGGTTCCGGACATGATTGAGGGTATGTTGTGGTGGTGAGATGGAGCTATGGTTTTCAGCAGTTTAAGACTTGAGGCTCTTCGATGAGGGTTACGATGATAAGTTCGAGCGGTGGGATCCATACTTGTGGAAGATGAAGAGTGATGGTGTTTAAAGCCGAAGAAGAAGAACAACTGTCTGAGAATATTGAAGTCTTACCGCTTGTTTCATGGCCGGGTATGTTCTTGTTGAATAAGAGACCTAGATCCCATTTCTTCCAGAGATGTTACCCGGCCGGAGTGACCTGGAAGTGTTTTCAATGACTTTAGATAGATCTGGACACGATAGAGAAGCTGTGAAGATGATGAGAATTACGAGAGAGGAGATTGAGTGTGTTGAAAAAGGCGAGTAACAACATTACAAAAGTTTGTAACTCGTGAGAATCTGCTATGAAAGGAATTGCTGAGAAGGAGGAAATCAAGCACGTTGAAAATGCCTAAGATTACGAGTTGTCACCCTACCACGCAAGCAATGTTCAATTTGCAGTTCTTCACATCATCGTGATATAGGAAATTGGAAGGTCAAAAAGGGCATAATACAATTCAAGTTGATGTCAACATAGAATACGAAACGAAGAAAGAAGACTAGAACACAACCATAACGACATCAAATCCACCTCCTCTGCTGTCCAATCTCTCTCCACCCATCAGGCTTCGGCGCCGGCCACGAAACAGTAACAGTAGGAATCGGCGGCCTCGCCTGAGTACCCTGACCTTGACTTTGACCACCCCTACCCTCAGAACTCCAAGTAGGCGGCTGTTGTGCATTGCCTCCCTGTGCCGGTCTTGGCGCTGCCCAACCTGATCCCGAATTCGACAGTGGCGATGGCGATCCAGATCCCCAGTTACTGGGTCCGATATTGAGGGGTGCTGGTTGAGGCTGCGGTGCGCCCCAGCTACTTCCACTGTTCGAGGCAGGAGGTGCAGGGCCCCAGGCGCTTCCACCACTTGATGGAGGAGCTGTGGAACCTCGACTGCCACTCGATGAAGGCGCTGCCGAGCCCCAACTGCTGCCACTTGATGGAGGAGCAGCGGCTGATCCACCCCAACTTGACGGCGCAGACGACGGTGGTGCACTACCCCAAGCTGATGGCTCGTTTCCAGAAGAGCCTCTGGGAGAAGAGCCCCAACCACTCAATCCCGACGAGGCCTTTGGAGCTGCTGAATTATCTGGTCGAGGATTTCCAGGTCCCCACAAACTTCCTCCCGATGACGATGATGAAGGTCGAGGAGAGTAGGGTTGAAATCCACTCAATAAACCTCCAGCTGGTTTGGGCTCTGCAGGTGGTGCACCAAAACTCCCAGCACCTGGGCCCCAGATACTTGGCTGCGAAGCTGAGGAAGGAGCGTCACTGCCCCAGCTGGGTACTGATGTTGGTCGTGCCCCACTGAGCCCTCCCCGTGCACCACCAGCTTGTGTTGCTGATGCTCGTGGCGGTATACCCCATCCCTTTGGTTCGGGTTTCAAGGTCTCATCTCCCCATCCTCCCGATGACGCACTTGGGGCGCCCCATTGTAATGGTGGTGGATCTTGTCCCCAAACCTTGCCGTCTTGCGGCTTCTCTTGTTTTTTGTTCTTAGGCGTGGCAGCGGGGTCGAGCTCGACAGCGGGCGAATCTTCTTGATTGGTACTGACAGTGGCTTCGAATTTGAGATCACTGGAGGTGGTCTGAACTTCCCCTGTTGCGGGACCAACTGGGACAGCGAAGGCGCTTGTTGCGAGCAGAGTCGCTGCGATGGCGATGAGATTGGTCCTCATCGCAAGGAACTGTTTAATGCTATTTTGTGAAATGAGTGTGAGCGTGACAGCAACGAGATTATATTGAGATCTCAACGAAGGATCGAGAAAGTAGCAGTGGAGAGTTTTATTTTGGAGACCTCGCTCTTTTATCGTACAGACTTTTCCCGCCATTATTTGAGCATCGACTATCGTTCTCTAAAATCTATCGGCAACGTTGTCGCGAGATTTGAAAATTAGTTGGGGTAGAATTGTCCGTGTCGGTGCGGGGGTGATATTGGCTTGAGTTAAGGACTGTACCCTAACACATGTTGTGATTGATTGCAGGACCCTTGAAGGCTACCCGGTTGACGAAAAATATTGTGTTGTTTGATTGCCAAAGATATTGGAGGACGCGTTCTGTTCTTGCATGCCAATCAAAACCTTTCTGTCGCGAAGCGTCCTCGGCATGGTCGTCTCTTCCTGTCTACGCCGACATTGGAGGAGAGGCTGTAGAGATTAGCTAGACATAGGCAGAGCTTCAATACAAAGGCAAATAGCATCATTAGCGAATGAGGCTCTGAGATGTTGTGGCTTTGGCCAAGAAGCTAGTATCGAGTCGAACAAGCGATAAGATCTTCGGGATCGAGTTCAAGCTGAGCGAAAAGGGTACGGAATAGGCGAGCCTATCGAGCAAGCCTGTCGCGGAAACCTAAATAACAAGCAGACTGATACCAGAAAGAGAATCGGAACGAGCACAACCAATATTCGACTTCCCGAATGATTGGACGTTCAACTTGAAGAAGTCTCTTACAAATTCTAGCTTTGATGAAATCGCGAGCTCAGTGCACACCACGAGACCTGTTACCTGGTCTGTTCTTCAACAGACTTGCAAATAGCAAAGAATCGCGTAGTGCTAATCAAGGCAGATTGCTGGTTGCATCCCTCGAGCCGAGCGTTGGTCGGCTTCTTGCGGTTTCAAACATAGGGAGCACCCGGACGTGGTGCCAACTCGGGACTCAGACCTCGATTCGCACCGCGATGTGCGGATAGCGTCGATCAAAACTAGTTTCAAGTTCGTCAACCACTATCGCCAAGGAAGCTTTTCTTTGGGCGAGGAGAAGAGAGTTGTAACTGTCCGTGACCCGCTCACCCTACTCTGGAGATAAATTGACAAGAGCTGTTGAGATCAATGCAAGTGATAGTTGTATACGGACGAACCAGATTTGGGATCAGACCAATCTGTGGTATTAGAAATCAAGCGCGAGGTAGGAAAATATTTTCGTGAAACGCATCACAGCCCTAGCAGCCCTTCTTACTCCTTCACTGAGATTGATCGTTCGATCATGTTGTCGAACTATATGCCTTGTGTATGACGAGAATTTTGAAGCACCGTAAGTAAAAAGTGCCACTTACAATGCAAGACGAAGAGACCAGAAATTAATACCATGTTGGTATTCGATAGTTGGGGTTCGAGTGACGTGAAGCCACCAACGAAGCCAGATAAGATTTTTGCTCTGCTGTGATTTCCCTGATCCCAAAAACGCCATCTCTTCTGATCGATAATGGGTATACCGCGCACTCCCTTTCATTCGAAGAATCCACCATCTGAATTGTCGCCATCATCGTCCATCTGAGCATCCTTTTTGACACTTTCTTTTGACTTGTTGCCTTTCTTGGCATCGAGTCTTATACCTCCACCATTCTTCTCTCTTCCAACAGAACCTGAAGTTGTAGCAGATGCTGATTTTGGTCTCGCCGCCAAGGTTGTTGTCTTCATCCTGTCCCAGTCAATTCTATGCCGCAGCTCTGCTAGAGCCCGCTCTCCATCCTTCGTCGCCTGCTCAACTTCATTCCACATCTTTGGATTTCCTCTGACGCCTGCCTGTGTCTCCTCCTCATCGCCATTTACTTTCCCGTCTTTGCCTTTATTGGTAGGATACAGGGCGCTGTATGTTTGTGCGAGTGGAAAGTACTGGGTGTAGTTGAGATCGATTTGTGCTATGTGGACTTCCTCTTCCAATTTCTTGTGCGCTTCGGTATCCTCGCATGCCCTCAGTGCTTTGGTGGCTTGTTTGAGTCGACGTTCAGCCTTTTTCCGATCGAAGAAGCGGACCATGTGATATCTCCCAATCATTTCCTGCTTCTCTTTGTCGGCTGCCATTTTGACCAACTCAAGTCGTAGAGCCTCCAGCTCTCGCTCGCGAGTTTGACGAATGTCGGCTGGCATTTTGGCCCCCTTCAGCATGCGCTCTAGATCTCGGATTCCGTCCTTCAAAGGGCGTGTAGCATATCTTTTCGGGTGGGCATTACCGCCAGCATATGGTGATTCACGGTTTTTCTGGTTGCGTTTGTATACTCGATTCGTATCTGAGTCCTGGAACTGAGATTTCCGTTTCGTGCCTCGTGAGCCCTCTGTAGTTGGAGCCATAGTGGGGGTTATAGTGCGGTCGATGTGTATAGCCCCTTTTCTACTGTCGATCTGCTTCCGTGGGTATAATGTTGTGAAAGTTGTGAGAAAAAGTTATCGGTGAAGTTTATTGCGGAGCTTCTTGAACACGTGACCAATGGATCAAATCTACAAGTTATGTTTATGAATATTATGGACTTGTTAAACGTGTTGCTTTAATATTGACCGTCTCGAAGTTGCTGTCGATTTCAAAAACAATAGTGCCAGGAATTCATCGGGCTCGATCTGAACAAGAGTATGTTGGATTCAAATCCTACTCCATTGGGCCGTGGAAAACGCACCCGTGGTCGTAAAACAAAATGCAGTTAAGATTGAGTGTTGTTCAAGTACAATTGCACTTGTCGAGGCTGAAGTGTCGTGTTTTGAAACTGCATACGCACAACACCAAGCTCTCATTACCCGGAGCAGAATGGTCATCAAATGTTCAACCAATCCAGCATTCAGGCTCGCCGTTCCGTCACCCGAACCCTGCAACCTGTCATATGTCTCTCACCTTTCATCAACCAGTTGTCATCCCATTCATCGCAACATTAAAATGTCCACACTACAAACCTCTTCCAATCTTTCATCGTTGCTGCTCTGTGAGCTTCTTTCGGCTTCGTTCACTGCATATCAACCCAGAGCGGATGGTCCCCACATTCTCAAGCAGGGTATTCGACCGTCCTCTTTGGGCGCACTCGAAGGTTACCTCGTCCTGTCACTTGCCTCACCGACTTCAGAACCTCGTTTCACTCGCTGGGAAACAATGCGCCAGTAATTAATTCCAGTACCATGGTTTGTCGAAATGACATAAAAGTTTTGGTGGGGGCCGAGTTTATTGAACTTGGGCTTTGAAGTTTGTACTAGCAGTGAGGCAGTGCAGTCTTCTAATATCTTCACTACGCACGCGGAGCTATTTCAGGAACAAGAAGCGCTGTACCTGGGTCTAACCGTTCTGCTGGCGTGTTCACGGTCCCTTTGGATGCTTTTGGCGATGGGGTTCCGAAGAGGAAATACCTAGAATAGAGCGTTTGATAGAGTTTTGGTACCTCTCAGCCTCAACGAAGACTACCTCACGCATACCCGAAACGGTGGGGCCATAATTATGGCGGCCGAGCTGATATCGAATCAGAGTGCGTGATGGCCGTGAGAGGGGCCAGCGCATTGCAGGCAGATGAGGAGAATTTGCTATGATGCCACTAACTGAGGTGACAGACCGTATGTTGGAGTCGGAGTGGTGGTGATACCATGCGAGTTCGCGCGGTGAGAAATGATGCTAAGCGTCGTTCACATCCCATGGCATAAGCCGTGACCAGATATTTGATATTGAGAAAGTTATTTGATTTATGACAAGTCTTTCCCTTCTCTTACCAACGACTGCTTTCCTTCTCCCCGTTTGCCGCCTTTTCGAGGTCCATCCTTGTCTAAACGCTTGATTCATGAAACACGGTCGATGAATCCCACCTCCAGAAAGCAATAAACCCAACAACGCCTCGTGCATACTCTCCTCGTGTGCAGCTCCAAAGCTCATGATACAGCTGCTGCGCCTTGCTGCATTATATTACGGAAGAAAGCAGTCAATACTCACACCATCGAGGTTACAGGCTCTATTCAATTCCATATTCAGCTGCCCAAATAGCTGGCAACGTCACGGGCCTCCTCAATATAGTCTCCCATCTCCGCCCAAATAACGACACCTGTGTCTATCACATCCTCATACAGTCGAGCTCCACCTAGCAGCCTTCTCTGCCACTTTTCGCGCAAGCCAGCTCTGTTTCTGGTTGGCCAACCACCGTTTCGCCGCCTTGGAGACCCCCCCGTAGGGCGCTTAAGCCTCGAACTGCACACTTCAACCAACATCGAACTCGACAACCACATACTAAACCTGGTCACGACAGTTCCAGCTTCTACTAGATCGAAGAGACAACTATTCAGACCAGGAGCAGCTCTGCTCCCGACCTGAAATCCCTTTCGATCCCACACAATGTCGAGCCCCGCGCCGCTACTTCGACCACCTATTCCAGGGTCGCGGAGTAGTAGCGCACCTGGAGGTCGGAAACCAAATCTTGGACTCGCTATACCACCAAGTCCAAACGTAAGACCAGTCATCAATGGATCGTCCGATGTACAACCCCCTCCTCAGGAAATTCCCCAATTGTCAAGGCCTATGCCACCCTCCTTACGGCTAGCGACACCTTCCGGAACACAATCTACACCATCATCAATGGGTGGACGACCACAACTGAAACTGGCTCTGGGAGGAGGAACACGGCCTCAAGCACCACCCCAATTGGCTTTACAAATAGGTTCGTCAACAAGTGGCTCGAGTGCAGCCAGTGCAGAGTCAAGATCAGGAAGTTTCGGCGAAAGTGGGCAGGTCATGTCTACGTCTTCGTCGATGGCAGCATACAACCTCATAAATCCTTCCTCAGCAGTCAGCTCGTCAACTGGTGGTGCGAGTCCTGGTGCGTCTGGCATGCAAAGGGACAACAGTCTGGGTCTCCTTCCAGACCTCGAGAAGTTACGGATAGATCTAGGAAGAGACTTGGACGTTGAAGATTTGGACGACAGTTCGTGGAAAGCAGCAAGTAAACAGGGACGAATCGAAGAGCTAGGCAGTCTTGGTGAAGGTGCAGGTGGTGCCGTAACTCGATGTGTACTGACGGGAGGAAAGACAGTATTTGCACTGAAGGTATGTTTGATTATCTTTTTTCACATTGTCTACGCTAACTTTTACATCAGGTCATAACGACGAACCCCGATCCCGACGTCAAAAAGCAGATTGTCCGCGAACTCTCCTTCAACAAGAATTGCGCATCCGACCACATTTGCCGTTACTACGGCGCCTTCGTAGACGACAGCACTGGAACGATCAGTATAGCCATGGAATTCTGCGAAGGTGGCTCCCTAGATAGCGTGTATCGAGAAGTCCAAAAACTGGGTGGACGAACAGGCGAGAAGGTGCTAGGCAAAGTCGCAGAAGGCGTGCTCAATGGCTTGACCTACCTACACAAACACCGAATCATTCATCGCGATATCAAACCCTCGAACATCCTCCTATGCCGGAATGGACAGGTTAAACTGTGCGATTTCGGTGTGTCTGGAGAGTTTGGAACAAAAGGTGACGCAAACACCTTCATCGGAACGAGTTATTACATGGCACCGGAACGAATCACAGGTCAAAGCTACACGATCACAAGTGATGTGTGGAGTTTGGGTGTGACGTTGCTTGAGGTTGCACAACACAGATTCCCGTTCCCTGCCGATGGTACAGAGATGCAGCCACGTGCTGGGCTCATCGATCTCCTCACATACATTGTTCGCCAACCAATTCCCAAGTTGAAGGACGAGCCACAGAACGGAGTGAAATGGAGTGATAACATGAAGTACTTCATTGAGTGCTGGTAAGTCTGATTCTGTCTCTTGTGTTGAAGAATCTAGCTGACAGTCTTTTCTAGTCTCGAGAAAGATCCTCCTCGACGAGCAACTCCATGGCGAATGAGCGAGCACCCATGGATGGTCGAGATCAGAGCAAAGAAAGTGAACATGTCACATTTTCTGAAGCAGGTCTGGGACTGGAAGGATTAAATTACTAAAAAGATTTTCGAGCTTTGAAGGAAAAGGCGTCGGTGGTACAATTCCGATTTCACACATAAACTGCATCAGCACAGCAGAACGCGAGTATCGCGAGGGCCATTGACTGGCCGGAGGATCAAGGAGTGTATAGATGATTTACGGACGACACAGGGGAACATGGTTGGGACGATAGGCACGGTATTGCATGGGGACTCGATGTAGGTAACGTGGGTGGATGATTTTGGATACGATCGAATATTGGTCGAATTTTTTTCAAAGACATAAATGAACAAGCCATGCATTGGAGGCGTTCATGTTCACGTCATATATTTTGGATAATACCATTCCAGATTGCTGACTTTTAGGCTTTTTAGGTGGACCTATCATTTGTTGTTTATTGGATCTTGATATATCAAAATGGACTGAGTCTATCTGCAGTTGTTAACATTTTGCCATCGTGAGATTTATAGATGGTTTTCTGGACGTTCTTCGTGCTCGATTACTGATGCAGCACAGGGAAATGCTTCTATCCTTCGGGACAAAGATCCCAATATTCGCTTCTCATCTTCATCTCCACATCAACAGCGATAAAGTCTGGACCATTTCAAGGTGGAACCTTACAAAAGATTAACGACACGAGGTCAGAAACGTATCACCCCGAAAGATTGTCTCTGTTTTTCAGTCTCTAAAGGCAGTGACAACAATGAATTAAAAACTCGCTGTGCATAGAATCCTCTCAGGAATCATCCAAACCTTCCATAACACACCCACCCGCCAACCCACCAGGAATTCATCAACCCCAGGATCCATCATTCAACACAACACAAATCAACCTTCCTAATTATTACGCCATATAGAAACAAGCCCCACGAATAGTCTCTCACCGGCCCACAGTGGTCAAGCTAGTAAGTTCTCAAATTTTTAAAATAACGGCGGGTTCGAGTCCCTAGATAAAGATAACCTAGTACGAAATTAGCAGGAAAAACCATGTTCAATCAGGTTTCTGGACCAAAGAGAAGCTCCGATAGGAGTCGTTGAGTTTTTGCAAGTTTGTAGGAGGTGGGTGTGCTGGGGAACTGACATCGAGGTTGTGGTCATGTTATATTTGTGGTAGATGATAATGTGCAAATTTCCACAGCCATTATCAAGAATATCTGAACAAACTCTTACCCTAGGTCAAACTCCCGAACTGAATTAGCCTATGTAATTTTCCCATCCCTCCGCGCCACTCAACCTGTCCACAATACACTGCTTGACCAACTTCTGATCCACATACCCGTTCTCCGTCAGAATAGGTGTCTGGGTCAAATTGTAAGGCGGCACCCAGTTGACGTTGTATCCTCCAGCACCCCATCCCACAACACCAATATACACATCTGCATTAGCATTAATGAAATCGTTCTGCTCACAGAAATACTTGAGACAGCTAGGTGCATTTCGGCCACCTCCTGATTCTGTTAACATTGCTCTTCTTTGATTTTGGCGCAACCAGGTGGCAAGAGGCTGGAAACTAGAGTCGATGTTGTTTGTGACGCATTCGATATTTTGGCCGCTGTGGTCGTAGTCGAGGTATTCGTGGACATTGAAGATCTATTCTACCATCAGTTTTTGATTCTCCAAGACACAAGAAGGCGAACAGGCTAACCAAATTCTCAGTTCCACCACCAGGATTAAAGACCTTACTCATCGCAACACTACTCGCCCCAACAAACGCCCCTGCGCTACAGAAAACCGTTCCAGGAAGCAAAACAACATGATCATTACACCCCGTCGCATCCCTAATCGAATCAACAGCCCATTGCACAGTCTCCGCCCAAATATCAACATCCAAATCATGCGGCTCATTCATGATGTCAAAAGCCACCCTCTTCTCATCTTTATACCAAGCCGCAATCTGCCACCACAAACTACTCAAATGCATATTCTGCGGGGTTCCATCTCCATAACTCTGTCCGACAGTTTGCCCGTTCCACCGAGCGTAATTGTGGATATCGATGATACACATTGGGGCTCCGGCATCGAGACAGCCTTGAACGAGTTTATTGTAGGCGCCGAAGTTTGTGGGATCAAGGGGGCCGCCGAGTTGGTTGGCGACGAGGTATTGCCAGGGGACGGGGAGGCGGAAGGTGTTCGGGCCTACGGAGATGAAGTGGGACATTTGTGCGATGGCAGTACCGTGGGTGACTATGTCGACTGGTTCTGAGGCGTTGAAGGAGCCGTCGATTTTGTTTGCGAAGTCGAAGCCGGACATGTTTATGCCTGCGAAGGATACTTTGGTATACTTTGGGGGGTAGGAGGTTATTGAAGGGACGGCCTTGGTGACGAGGCTGAAAAGATGAATTTGGAGTATTCTGAGAGAAAACATGGTTCTGAAGATAGATGCAAAAGGGGTGTTCGCACACAAAGAGTGTCTAATGATCACAGAAAGAGGTGGAAGCAACTGGGTACACAAGGGGAGTAGGAGATGATTTAGTGGTAACTGGTAATCCCTTGCCTGAAATTGTAATAGAGCAGTGAAGATAGGTGCTGATGCTTAGAGTAGGCAATTATACCAGTATCAAGGACTTTCTTACTGGATTTTTGCAAGGAGTTCAAAAGGTGAGAAAACGAAAGGGAGAGGAGGAGCAAGAAGATGAAAACAATTAGAAATAGCAACCTGACAGTCATACATGTACCTCTTGGTCAAGCCTCATCGTAATCATTCATATCCATTCACTTCTCACCTCCTGACTTACTCATAAAGCCTCCGAGAACGCATTGAGAAGAAAGTGAAGAATGAGAAATGTCATGCTTGCTATGAATATTGCGAGGAGGGGAAAGATAGCTGCCGTTTTGAGCACTTGGGGCGTTATATGAAGAGGACAAGGACAACGTCTTTGCCCACCTACTTACCTTATAGTTTCTCTTGACCTCAAAGCCTCTGTCGCTAGAGAGGGTGTGGGCGGGTTCTCTAGTTTCAATGCAAAGAACAAGTACCGTGGCTAGCCCTTGAAAGGCAAGCTTTGCCATACCAACCTCTGTGACACTCAATCTATCTCATGACCACAAACCACCATCGCCCTCAAGGATGTTAACAACCTCATGTCCACTAGCAACCCAGCCAATTGATCTCCAACTTCGGCGACAAACCCAAGAAATAAGAGGCGATCACACCTGCGCACCTCTTTGATAAGATTGTTCGTGGCCCCTTCCCATGTTTCCCTGCCTATGGTCAATCTCAAAATCTCCTTGCAAAATATCAAGCAAGAATTCATATATCATGCTCAGTACGTACCGCAAACCAACCAAGCCAACGCAAACGAGTGACAGAACTCCCCCACATAATCTGAAACAATGACAGCAAACACAACATTCAGCAACCAAAAGCGACACAACCACACCCACTACGCTGACGTTTCCGTGTAGCCACACTACCTCGACGACCTACCTCGCCACCAGAGCCCTGCCTAGCACAAAGCCACCATCCCACAGATCCGAGATCAGCGACCCCAAAGAGATATATCCAGGAATGGAATAAAATAAAGCAAGCCACCATGCCTTCTTGATGTGTAACAAGGGAACGTATCGTCATCTACTTTTCCTCCCAAAAACCTCTCTGTCTGACAATGAGAGCACAGTTCAAAAAACAAGCTTACTACCTACCATCAAGCATCAAGCCACCGATGCAAAACGAACAAGGAATAAATTGGGAAATGAAGTTTGGTTCAAGCGTTTAACAACTTTCGGGCCGCACACTTCCCGAAACAGGCGTGACATGCAGAAGGAAACATCTGAAACAAAGGCTGAAGCGGCATGTTTACATGCGTGTTTTAGCACCACCACCACCACCCAGAAGGAAGTGAAGGAAGAATGGGGAGAAGGCCGCGAAGAAAAAGTCGGGAGATGAGTGATGGAAAATGATGAGCTAGAAACCCAACAAGGTAAAGAGTAAAGTGAGATAAACGACGAATGAAAGACAATCGGAATCGAAAAAAGCTCTTACTATTAACAGTTAAGCAATGCCAAATCCCCCCAGCTTGTGGATGGATAAACCGCCCTAATATCACAAGCAGTGACTAGCCCATTCATCTCTATCCAACCCAAAAACCTGCCCATATTCGCATTTGTACTCTCCTCCAAGCCCAAAGTAACCATCTTGGTAATCCTGACTGAAGACGCAAGTCTACCTACCCCCATAGGAGCAAGATCCCAATGCAATTCCCACAACCCTATTGCCATAATGCAATACAGAAATATCCCCAAACGCCATCTAATGCATATCCCGCTCCACCTTTTAAAGAAAGTGGTAGTCGTCGCTTTTCAAACAACAAAATGACAACGCGCGCGAATGCCCAGAATGTCCCGTAGAACAAAAGAGGCTTTATACAAGGACCAACACCCCCAAAAAAGAGAAAATCATTATGTTAACAAAAATTATTACCAAACCGTGCACCCAAGAGCTCAAGCATACCTCACACTCCGATTAGTATAAGGCTGATCAGGCATCGGCGGCGGATACCACGGCGCTCCTCCATGCCCCGTCAAAGGACTGCTCGGACTAGCATACTCACCATCTCCACCACCTCTATTCTGCATAGGCGGTGGCGCGTAAAACTGGCTCGGATTGTTCCTCGTCCCTCTCGCCGCTCTCTGATACCCCGACCACGCCGCGCCCTGACTACTAGCGGCAAACTTGTTCCTGTTGCGTTTGCGTTGGATGGCGCGCCAGATGCAGGAGAGGATCATTAGGAGAAGCAGACCGCCGACTGCGCAGCTGATGGCTATGACGAGGGTTTTGTGGTCGTCGATCCAGGATTTGATTTCTTTGCCGAAGTTGGAGCCTTTGCATTGGCCCTGTTTCGTTGGTTAGCTGGGTGTCAGATTATATCTATATTGCGACGACTTACGTTGGCACAATGTCCACCACCGCCACATTCTGTCCCGTCTAGAAAATTTTGTTGCAGTCCGTAACAGACGCCAGTTCCAAATTCGGGACTGGCGCAGGAAAGTGAACAACTTTGGTGATCGCAAGCGTAAGTATCGTTGCCAGAAGTGTACGACCCCATCAATGTCTTGCACTGTTGATCTCTCGATGTGCAATGTCCACTAGCACATTTGAGTCCGCCAGTGCAGGTTTGTCCATCTGGGGCGGTCTTGTCGGCTGGGCAGGTAGCAGATGTACCTGTGCACGTCTCCGCAGGATCACACTCGCCGGTGCTTGCACGACAGATGCTGGTTGATGGGGCTAATTGACAGCTAGAGCAGCACTCGTCGTTAGAGTCGTCGCAAACTGCGTTGTTCTTGAATTTGCATGTCGTAGGATCGCAGCAATTGTTGCTACCACAACTGGCGGTGCCACCACAATCGCAGTCTTCTCCAGTTTCCACAATGCCGTTACCACACTGCTGGCCAGTGATTGTAGTGACGCCCTTATTGCTGCTGAAGCAAAAAGTTTTGACACTGTTGCGTTGGAAGGCTGCGCAGATGTTGCCCACAGAGCACGGACTGAAATTCGTGATGCCCTGAGCGGTGGAAGGATTCATGATATACTTCTCACCTGCGTCACAGGTACTGCTACTGAGAGGGCAGCATTGCTGGGATGTGGAAGTGCCGTCGCTACAAGTCTGGCTAGTACAATCGTGGACGGCGCCAAAGGTGTGCCCTGTTTCGTGTCTTTCAAATCATTAGTTATTTGGTCCAAAGGACAAAGGAAGATGGATATTTGACTTACGCAATAACCTGCCACTCAGTCGAAGTTCGAGCAACGACGTTTGCACCACTGACAGTCTGCACAGCGCCGTTGGTGCTCGTGGAATTTCTAGAGTCCGCATTCACAACGCAAGCTTGTCCTAGCCATGCCAAACCAACAGCAGAACCAGAATTACAATTTGTAAGCAAAGTCCAGTGGGAGTAGTTGTCATTCTTGGTTCCTCGCCATGCTGAGAACAGGTTCAAACGTGCTTGGATATCGGTATTGCTCTGGCAATTCACATTCCACGGCGTAGCTGCTGGTGCAGTTCCAGGACAATCTTTAGGGCTGACAACGAGATTGGCCAATCCAAGGGAGATGTTGAAGGTCGTCTCGTAAAGGTTGGAAGCCGTGTTGATCTGGTTGATGACATTCTGGCGAGTAGCCGTTTCGGAATCAAAAGTCGCAGTGTAGGTGCAATCGGTGGCAACGCCAACAAGAGCGACCTTTCTCATACTCGGACAGCCCTGGGTGTTTCCAATAGTTGAGACAAGATTCACACCAGCACCGTTTCCAGCGCCTGTTCCTGTATCCAACTGTCGCTTGCCGAAAAGAGCACCCATGGGTGTGCTGGCCCAAGAATCGGTATCCTGCTCTTGAATGCCAGTGTAAACAGGATGCGACAGATCCATATTGAAGTCCAGCCTGTCCGAACTGCACACATCGCCATATGCAGCATCGCGCCTCAACTCCTGGTGCGCACCTCCATCAACGGCGATGTCCGAGTCCCTCCAGATGACCATATAATCCTCACCAGCCAACTCAATGCTGGGATCCTGCTCCAGTCTCGTCTGCGCATAGTTCGAAGAGAGCTGGATATGATTGTGGTCCTTGTCGATAGAGAAAGCACCCTCAAACAGGGGATCTACACCATCCCGGTGAACCGTTATGCGCGCCCATCCAACTCTCGCATACGACCCATCGACATTCTGTGCCCACGCATCGCCCTTGAACACCTTGTGATCCAGTCTGTCTATCGTCTCGACTCTGGCAACCTCGCCATCGGGTCCCAGGTAGTGTACTTGTGCGCCTTCAACGATAATGTCATGGTTGGGTTCGAGGTGCAGCCGTATCCGGCGGCGGTATGCGGAGAGGGAGAGCTGGAAGGAGGAGAGGGCGGTGACGCGGTGGGATTGCGTGTCGATTGATGCGTCTAGTACTGTTCCGAGCGATACAAGCGGGTTTCTCTCGACTGACGACGCGGCCGTGAACGAGGCAAAGGTGGTAACCAGTGCGACGAGCCTAGGGAAAAACATAACGGGCCTATAACCAGGCCAGAGAAGGAGTGTTTTATTGTATTATACGTGTGGGAGAGAGTGAGGAGATTATCAGTAGGACGTTGACTTTTGAATAGCGAGTAGTTTGGTGTTGGACATCCGAAACGGTTGCACTTTGCTTTGCTGATGTTGCGGCTGTGCACCTCTCCCTTCACCCTTGGGCTGGTTCAGTTCCGCTTTCAGTGTGGATGCCATGCCAATGCCCCTAGCGTGGAAACTAATTCTGGACACACCATCTATTACTCCCATATAATCATGCTCAATATTCAATTCTCATAGACTACATATCGCAATTCAAAGAAATACCGTCTCCAACATCCAAAAGAATTCTGTTCCTTGAGAAATCATGTCATCAAAGGTCTTACCGTCCAGCCGCAGTGACAGTGACAGAAACGTTCCATCAGCCACCAAAATAAGCCACGCAGCCCCAAGCCGAAAGCCAAGCACACCTCTGGGCAGACGCAATCCAAGTCTGAGACCAATCTCACCACATCCACTTCTACTTCTACTTCTTGGCCGGCCGCGACTTTTGGACGATTTCAATAATCTTGTCAACCACGCTGGGATCCGAAAGCTATTACATGTTAGACTTTGCTCGCCACGGAAATTGAACGAAAAAAGATCCCAGGATGCACTTGGTGGCTATCATGTGGATATGAATACCCCGCAAATGTAACGAGGGCTGGTTGGTTGCCACGCGATTGGAGTCTTTGAACTTACCGTCGACGTATCACCGAGCTGGTCCTCTTCTCCGGCTAGAATCTTTCTTAAAATGCGGCGCATGATCTTTCCAGAGCGGGTCTTGGGCAGATCGTCCACTGTGAAAATCGCCTTGGGCGCGGCAAATGGTCCAATCGATTTGCGCACTTGGAGTATAAGATCTTTCTTGATCTGGTCGCTGTGGTCGAATCCTTCTTTCAAAGAAACGAAAGCGTTGACTGCTTGTCCGGTGAGTTCATCGCTAACACCGACAACAGCTGCTTCAGCGACCGAGTCTGTGGTGGTGTGTTAGTTTCTGCCATATCAAGGGCATTCAATGGCAACTCACGATGCTCAATAAGAGCCGCCTCAATCTCAGCAGTCGACAGTCTGTGGCCAGAAACGTTGACAACATCATCGACACGACCCCGGATCCAGTAGTATCCTTCGTGATCTCGGCCCGCACCATCACCAGTAAACTAGAGATTCGTTAGCTGATTAATCTCCATTGCGTGGCAGCCAAGAGAAGCATACGTAGTAATTGGGGTAAACGTTAAGGTATGTCTCCATATATCTCTTGTGTGCGCCCCAGACAGTCCTGGCCATGCTTGGCCATGGCTGCTTAAACGCCAGCACACCCTCAACATCGTTGCCGTGGATCTCCTCTCCTGACACAGGATCGATAATCGCTGGCTCGATGCCGAAGAAGGGAAGAGATGCACTGCCCGGTTTTGTGGGTGTGATACCGCCAAGGGGTGTGATGACGTGGGAACCAGTCTCGGTTTGCCAGTACGTCTAAGAGAAGTATTAGTGGAGAGTTCGCAGATATCGCAGTCGTGGGACTTACATCAACAATGTGTGCCTCTTCTTTTCCGACAATCTCAAAGTACCATTTCCAGACCTCAGCAGCGATGGGCTCTCCGACTGATCCGAGGATTCTAAGGTTCTTCATTTGGTGCTTGACGTGCTGGTCTCCAGCGCGCTTCAACAGACGGAGAGCGGTTGGTGCAACGTAAAACTGGCTGACACCGTACTTTTCAACCACATCCCAGTATCTCGAGAAATCGGGATATGCTGGAGTACCTTCGAACACAACTGTTGCAACTCCCAAAAGAAGAGGCGCGTATACGACATATGTATGTCCAGTAATCCAGCCAACGTCACCTCCGCAGAAGAAGACGTCGTTGTCGTGGATGTCGAAGACATACTTGCCCGTAGCCGCTGCGCCGAGGAGATAACCACCAGTAGTATGCATCACACCCTTTGGCTTACCAGTGGATCCAGATGTGTAAAGTAGGAAGAGAGGATCTTCAGAGTTCATCGACTCTGGTGCGATGTAGTTGGGGTATTTCTCAACCTCCTCGTGCCACCACAAGTCACGACCCTTGGTCCATGGCACATCGGCACCAGTTCGCTTGAAAACTAAGCAGCCAGTGATGTCGGGGCATTGCTTGAGAGCTTCGTCGACAATCTTCTTGGTGCTAATGTTCTTTCCACCTCGTTTTCCTTCATCGGTGGTAATGACGACCTTGGACTCGGCGTCAATGATACGATCTCGAAGAGAGTCGGACGAAAACCCAGCGAAAACAACCGAGTGAACGGCGCCAATACGGGAGCAGGCGAGGAAGGCGAAGACAGCTTCTGGAATCATAGGCATGTAAAGTGCAACAGTATCACCCTTCCTGACGCCCATTTCTTTCAAAACATAGGCTAGTCTGGAAACCTCTCGAAGAAGCTCTCCGTATGAGATCTTGCGTCCCTCACCCGGTTCGTCGCTTTCGTAAATAATAGCGGTCTTGTTGGGGTCTTTGAATGCGTGTCGGTCAACGCAATTGTAGGAAGCATTGAGTCGACCTTCCAAAAACCAAGCGTTGTCACCCCCTGCGAAGCTTCCACTGTGCACGGTTTGAAAGTCCTGTTGCCATGTGAGGAGCTCGCGAGCCATTTTGCCCCAGAATTCATCTGGCTTCTCTATCGACTCCTTGTACATTTGTTTGTAGGCATCGAGGCCATCGAGATGAGGCTTGTGAGGGTGTTTCCTGTGCCATAGTGATTAGCAACTGCTATTGAGCTTCAATCTCACTTCAATTTCACTTGACAAAATTTCACGTGAATTTGAAGCAAAAGACGCGTATGACATACTCGAAGAACGCCTTTGGTACTGCGGAACTGTTAGCCCGTGTCATAACCATGTCACTCCGACCTCGGAAAAACTTACCATGATAGGTATCGACTTCATGAGCTTCAGCAACCACTGGCGCCTTAGGAGGCTGAACGTCGCCTTCAGACATTGTGAGGAAGTTTTGAGGTAATCAGATGCAAGGTTTGTGGAAAGTTTGGAGCTCGAGCTGAGGAATTGCGGGGTGATGTTGTTGTAATATGTGGTGCGCAGCTTCGTCAATTTAATAATGCTGGGACCGGGTAAAAGGCAGCAATTTCCCGAACGCAGTGCAACCGAGTCTTTAATTGTTCAGGATTCCGGAGAAGGGTTCCTCTCAAGCTTTATGTACATCCGCGTATTCCATCCAGACCGTGATGGGAAAAGACAATGTGCGGGGCAGTCTTAGGATTGACGTCTTCGCACAGAAGGAAGCTTGAGCTATGATCGAGAGGCGGCCAATGTCGAGCCGTGGTTCGCTCTCAGGGACTGACCTGAGCATGAGATGATCACAAAAGAACCAAAATCGGAAGTCTCACCTGATGTATTTGTTTGGGGAAATTATTGCCAATGGCGAATTGGTATTTTGCATCCCTCTTTACATCAGAGTGATGCCTCACTCTTGGAGGTGCAAAGCCCGTCGAGCAGATCCCGCGTGCCCACCGGTTCTGATTCATTTCAGGAAAACGGAGACGCGATGTAGGACCGCAAAGAAAATCCATGTAGGGCTAGGATCCGGGTAGTTTCACTATCCGGCAAAGATACAGAAATTCCAAAATAGCCAGCCTCGAACCCGGGTCCAGTCTGCCATTTGCAAGTATCGTACCATCTGATCAAAGAAAGATCTAGAACAGGGATTGATTCCGGTGCACACAGCGCGAGGCTGGCTATCGTGTCTAAAAGCATCTCGGAGCTTCCCCGGACCACGCGGTTGAACGGGACCCAAAGAGGGACTTGGCCTGCATATCCTCGGGCAGTTCCAGCATCTGGCCCTCTAGGCCGACCTTGAGTACACTGCAATCGCAGTTTAAGAGGTCAAATAAAGCTGTCACACACCCTCTGATGAAGGCGTTTGCCTCGAGCTCGCTTGCAATGGTCAGAGGACTGCAGAATCAGGGCTTTGCCGACCGGATGTGTAAATTCAGCCTCGACATCCTCTGGTCCCTGAACATGGCCTGTTTCTCTTCCTATGTTTTTTCACCGACGAGACGAAGACCAAAAAGAACTCGCGCATCTGACGGCATTACAGAGAGAAAAGCAAAGCGACATTCAGCGAATAGGATAGTAGCCTCACTGACAATTCGAGTGGCTGTTTGAACAAGGTGGTTGGAGTAATACTTTCCAAGACGAGGAGAGAGAAAACGAGTAGCAATTTCCGTGTATTCTAGACGAGTTTTAAAGCAGAAAAATTTATCAATGATTGGGGAATTATGGAATAACAGAAGTTGTTTGACTGTGTCTTCAAAATTTCTGACCTCATCTATTCGCTGAAAAACGCGAAAGTTCGCGTCGCCCATCAATCCTCCAAAAACACCAAAACATCAAATACCAAACCAAAAAGCACTCATAATGCCCTCGATTCCGATTCATCCGCCATCCGGCTTTGTAATGGACCCAAAAGCCTCCAGTCCTCTGCCACAACTTCTCCAGACTCCCTCGGGTCTTGCTTTGATCGAACTCCAAGGCACAATTCACGTCCCCACACCCACTACAGAAGAGATGGAAGTAGACAACACAGAGTACAAAATAGATACTCCAGTCGGTCGACTAGTTTTCCCACAATATCTACCAACAAATCCATCGAGCGACACAAGCTGGATGAAACGAGTACATTTATACATTGGAAAGAATCAACGGATGACTGGCGAGGTCAAGAAGCTGCCGAAGCCTATGGGAATAATGAGGAAGAAGACGGGATTGGAAGGAGGGCAGGAGGAATTGGAGATTGTCGAGATTGTCAGACATAAGATTGTCTTCTCGAACAGACCTGAACCAGTCACTGCATCCTCCTGATTCCGTATTCGTTCTCTCAGCGAAGCTTCATAGAAAAGGAATAAGCAGAGGGCGAACGATTAGACGTGAAAGATGAGAGTCTTTGTGAATGCAAATTAGAGAACGACACATCGCCATTTCGCCACAGGTGGTGCGACGATACATCACTTCTGGTGGGAACAAACAACCCCTTTCTACTCGTCTCGGAGTCGCTAACATAAAGCAAGCCAGTTTCGATCCTACACATCCAATAGGGAAATGTGCACATGGCCCATTGATATCGGTTTCAACCAGTTTGGACCTTAGTTCGCTTCCAGGACCCCTGAGAAGAAAGCAAAGCAAACATGTCAGACATTGTTGCACACCATCGAGATACGAGTAAGCCGGAGGAGCGGCGCGGCCCTTTGATACGCAAGCGAGCTGGACATTCCGAAAAGGCTTCTCCGCACCCAGGAGCATGGGAAAAGGGTCACCGTGATGGCCCGCAAGGCGAGAGCCGCATAAGGAGATCCAGCACGTTGGACGCCACGCGATGGATTCGAAGAACCCGGGCAGATGGACCTCTAATATGCAGTCTGTTTGCCAACTTTAATTCAACCTCCACTCTTCTCATTTTCAGACCAACCTGGCCCTGTTGAAGATACATCTGTTCCGCAACCACCGCGTCTTTCTGCCTTGAAGAGAATAGGAGGCGGATACAAGGCACCGTTTTTGTCACGCGAGTACGGAGCTGATCAACATGATAAAGAATTAAATAAATTAAGGAGTTCATTCGTATTTTGTTTTCGTATCTACGATGTCACTTTCCCATGCCTATTACCTACACCAACAAATGCTCACGCTCAAAAGCAAGTACCTAAGACCTCTTGCCGAATACCTTGTCGTAGCCTGTCAGGGTGAATCGGTATCTGACCTTGTTGTTCTTCACACGCTCAACGGCTTCTTTGCAACCAGCCTCGCTAATGTCAATGGTCTCTACCCAACTCTTGATTTGCTGCTTGCTTGCAAGCTCAAACATGGCAATCATCTCGGGCCTGTTACCGATGTGGCTTGTGCCAATGTAGCAACCGTTTGAAGCAAAGTCCTGCAACATCAGACTAATTGGATGGTCAGGCATACCGACGTTGTGGAACTTGCCCATCACCTTCAAAGTGCCAAAGTAGTCAGAGAGCTTGAAGTTGTGGGTCATATCTGCGGTGTTGAGAATGAAGTCGAAGGTGAATGCATATGGCTTCGCCCAGTCATCCGTGTCATTGACGATGAAGTGTTTGGCGCCCATCTTCAATGCATCTTCCTTCTTATTTGGAGAGTGAGAGATGACATAGACCTCGGCGCCGAGGGCAGTTGCCCATAAGATGGCAAAATGTCCCAAACCACCACTTTTCATAAATTAGCAGTTAACTATGCCAATGTGGTACTAAAAAACTTACACTCCAATGATGGCAATTTTCTTCCCTGGGCCAGCTCCGAGACGAACCAGAGGCGAGTATACGGTAAGGCCGGCACACAGCATTGGTGCCGCAAGCTCGGTTGGGATATTGTCTGGGATCTTAAAGGTGAAGTATTCGTGGGCACGCATGTGCGAGGAGTATCCTCCTTGGGAAATAGTGCCATCTGGGTACGGTGCGCCATATGTGTCAATGGAATTTGGGCAGTAGCTGATCACAATTAGCCATTGACCTTGTCGTTCCCGTTCGATTGTCAACACTTACTTTTCCTGATCCGCCTTGCAGTTTTGACATGTCAAGTCTGCGCCAATTTGTGCACCGACCCCGACACGGTCGCCGACCTTGATATCCTTGACTTTTGATCCGACTTTTATGGCACGGCCGACGACTTCGTGGCCGACGCAGATAGGAAGTGGGACTTCACCCCATCCCCCTGTGATGGTGTGGACATCGCTACCGCAGACACCGCAGGCGTCAATAGCGATGTCAATGTCATGGTCTTCGAAGGGCTTGAGTTTGAACTGCAATCGTTGTTAGCTTCTCGCCTGTGGTACGGAGCAAAGAGCCCAGGTCAAATGCATGCCTCTTGCTTCTTGAAAGTGGACCAATTCTTTGGGTCCTCGATCATGAATCCCTCAGCAGTTTCTGGGTAAGGCATCTTGTATTATGGGAATCTTGAAGCTGGGTCAGAGTGAATTGCAAATGTTCAACAAAGTTGTTTTAGAGGGGCTGGAGGGGCAGAACGACAAAAAGCTGAGCTTCTATATGAATCCTCTTTTTTTTGCTATGGGTATAGTGAGGTCATGCAGTGCAATAAACACCGCGGTCATCCTGTCATCATGTCAAAAATGAAGATAGCAACACCCCGAGAAACTGCCCGTAGTTCCATTCTCTCATTCCCAACGTGCTCCATCTTGAAGAACTGCTGCTTGCCCCAGTATCTTAGAAAGAATAGAGGCTCTCAATTGGATCTACAATGACCAAAAAAGTCAATTCTCAAATTCCCGGGCAATGATCCACCGAAGCTCGCGAGCCACACATTGGATATCAACACGATGTCCAGCATCATTGGAGAGGGGCAAGCGGTGATCTCATTGCAATTGTCCACCAATGATTCAGTCCGGTATTTCGTCGGCTTTACATTCCTTCTCCGAGCTCGGGCGAGACACGTGAGAACGAATTGAATACATTCACAAATCCACACTATCAACGGTACCCGCAACGAGGTACCTCTTTCATCTGAAAGCAGCGACTTGCATCTGAAACACAAAGACAGATCAATGTACAGACACGGTAAACCCCAGTAATGAGTATATCAACCCAGGTTCCAGTAACCGAAAACGTCGGGGTTGGCGAACGCCACGATTAGTTCGCTTCGCTCCCACCTGCACGAACCTATCCGCCAGAGAGTTCGCGATGCGATGCTGCTGCACGTCAGGACCTTGGTGGTGCGAATTAAAACTTGTCCTTTTCCAAGCGAGACGGTACGGTCAGCGCCGTAAAAGCAACGGCACATCATATCCCCTGATGGACATTCTCGCTCGCGTAGGCAAATGAGACATACATACATCTTCTCCATCGAGCGATCGCAGACGAAAGTGGCAACGTACCTCTCACAGTGTTCCCAGGCATGGAGTTGGGCGAACCAGCGTCGACGGGCCGGGGCGGTACAGGGAACACTCTCCCTATCGGTGTGCTGGGGATGCAAGGAAGGCAAGGGAACGGTCTGCAACCTCTAAAGAGTACCCTACTTCTCTACATGGGTGTCGTTGCGGGGATTCGGGGTAGGACCAACAATTGGATTTCCCGATCAGCGCCTTCGCGCTTCCTAAATAGGATATCCCGTTCTTTGCAATGCAACATTTTGAAGGCAAAGGATCTCTCCCGGTAGGCTTCGTCGCCTCGTCGCTTAGCTATGGAGGAGGAGGATGAGGTGAATGGTTGGCGACGGCGGGCGCGGGCGCGGCGTGAATTGATCAACGAATGATCCAAAGCTACTACTTTGCCATTCTCCATGGGGTATACTATGCAGAAAGTGATGGTCTCTCAGAGGTGGCTTCACGCGGACGCAGCGGTCATAAGCGACGTGAGGCTATCGAAGGTATATGTGACGGAACGTTCAAGCAATAAGGGTCTTGGATCGAATCGTGGGTCCTATCTTTCACCAGTTTCACATTCTCCCATATCACGAAAAGCTACGACTATTTTCTAATATTTAATATCCTCCTTACTTCCGTTTCTTCTCTTCGGATCAGTTCCGAGGCGCCCTCCGATACATCCATAACTTCAATTGCCAGCTTCTTGGACTTCACTTGCTACAAACGTCATCATGGGTGATTTAGGAGGTACAATGCAAGCTGTCCGCTACCACGGCAAAGGCGATTTACGATACGAAAAAATTCCCATCCCAACCGTCTCAAAAGGTCAAGTCAAAGTACGTAACCCTCCAATAACCCAAACTTCACTTCCTAACACTCTTGCCAGATCAAACCAAGTTGGGTCGGTATCTGTGGAACTGGCAAGTACTATATACCACCTCCACCCCCATCATCACAAGCAATTGGCAGAACTGATACAAGGCCTTCAGATCTTCACGAGTATCTAGGAGGACCAAACTTGTGCCCGACAACTCCCCACCCCATCACCAAGGAATCAGTTCCCCTCACTTTTGGCCATGAATTCAGTGGTATTGTCGACTCCGTTGGCGAGGGTGTCACAAAGTATAAGAAAGGTGATCGTGTAGTTGTTCAACCGATTATATATGACAATGAATGCGGAGCATGCAAATCTGGTTTTATCAATTGCTGCTACAAAGGTGGTTTCGTAGGCCTCAGCGGTTTGTCTTCTTCAAATTTCCTGGTCTAACAATCCAGTATATCTAACTGGTGAATACTAGGTTTCGGAGGCGGCCTCGCAGAATTCATCTCCCTAGACCAAGCTTTCCTCTACCACCTCCCCGACAATGTCTCTTTAGAAATCGGTGCTCTAATCGAACCCCTAGCCGTAGCCTGGCACGCCGTAAAAATGTCCGGTTTCGAGCCTGGACAATCCGTCCTCATTCTTGGCGGCGGACCAATCGGCCTCGCAGTAATCCAGGCCCTCAAAGCGCGCGGCGCGGACAAAATCATAGTCTCAGAAATGGCCGCCGCAAGAAAGGACTTTGCCAAAGAATTTGGCGCACATTACGTCCTCGACCCAACAAAAGACGACATCGTATCCCGCTGTCGCGAAATCTGCGAAGACCAAGGCGTACACATTGTCTTCGATGCCGCCGGCGTTCAAACGGCTCTCGACCAAGCCGTCGAAGCCGTACGCCACAGAGGCACCATCGTAAACATAGCCGTGTGGTCAAAACCCTGCACCATCCACCCCAATAAACTCGTCTTCAGGGAGAGGAAGTATCTCGGAATCGCGACCTACGAGTCTGGAGATTTCCAGGAAGTAATGGATGCGATTTCGGAGGGGAGGATGCAGCCCGCGAATATGATTACGAAGAAGATACAGTTGGATCAGGTGGAGTCGGAGGGGTTTGCGAGTTTGATCAATGACAAGGCGAATCAGGTCAAGATTTTGGTGAAGGTTGGAGGTGGATAGATTATGGGGTTGTTGTACATGGGTTTTGAAGGAGTAAAGTTGTTATTGGTGGGATGGTGCATGGTCTTTTTGTGTGGGGACGTGGTTTCTGGTGGATATGTGAGTTGCGGTATGGGATTTTGAGGGATTGAGATGCTTGTAAATGATTTTCGGTAGATGCGTTTTTCCACGTGCCGGGGTTGGATTTGCGCGAGGTCGGTGGTATTAGCTCAAAATTGCGGATCGGGGGCTTTGGGGACCAGATAGTTGATCAATATTGCATTGTAAATTCTCGGATCTTGTCGCTTCGTTCACACGGATTCTTTGATACTAGACCGTTCGTTGCGTGATGCATATGCTGATCGGATGCCGATAGCTGCAGTCCGAATGGCGGTGTGGCTCTCTCGGGCTTTGGAAAAAGGTTGTACCTTGCTCATGGATAATATGATGGGACCATGTCCAAAGCTAGTACAGATGTCTGACTGGTAAGGCCGCAGGGCATTCTGGCCTGTCTTCCATTAGGTAGGATTTGCGATTGGTGGCTCGTTAAGGTGGCGATCGTCGTGGGACATAGATCCACAACTCGCCACTAGGCACGTAACGAGAGTTCCATTGCTCTTGGATTATATAGCTATAGGCTAAGGTCTGATTTCGCGATTGGTGGTTCCCAAAACAGACAACGTTGGGCGTAACATCCTAGCTCGGATATGTGGAGGAACATCTGGCCGAAGTGTGAAAGTGAATGGTGGAGTAAGCTGCGGGATATGATGGATTGACTCGCAATTGAGATGTGATTGGTGATTTTTCATAATGGTCCTTCGTGAAGAGTAAGTATTGCAAATAGGTACACAATCGGAGCTTCGTTGAAGATGAGAAGCCTCGCCGAGCCAGACTGAGCTCTATGATGCGATCAGAAGTCAATTGTGTTTCCGTGCAAGACAACCGTAGTGGAGACAACCCTTTTACAGCCTGGGTCGTGGGCTGTTGAGTATTGACGGCGTAGGCGCATAGGTAAATGTTTTGTCATCAATAGATGTAGAGATCGGGATACCGGATGTAGTAACTGGATCGTCCGCAGCGAAGTCGTAACTGACCCTGCGAGTAAGCTCAGACATCAAGATGTCGTAAAAGATGGAGTTCCTCCAATGACCAGGATTGGAAAGAAAAAATGCCATTGATAGGCACTTTGAAAACCAGCCGGTCGGGGAGGACGTTCAAAGACTGCGGAATATCATTCAGCCTACCAATTTAGATGAGGCCAGTGTCCTATGTCTTCACAACCTTAATATATTAAACGCATTGGAGATCAATCACTGGCCTCTAGTCTTTCCCGGAAAGTCCGAAGTGCAAGGTTTCTCATGTACGGGAGTTTGCATTAATGTGATCAGTCTTACCATCGTCTCTAGTCACCCATTTTGTCAGCAGGAGAAAAGGAGAATATAGGCATTTGTTGAATCTGATTCCTAATGTCATATCTGTGATGACCGAGGTATTAAACAAACCCAGATATTCAGGAAATCCCGACCATTAGCCAAAAATATACGGAGGGCGCAAGAAAATACTGCATGCAGTCATGAAAGACGACTATGGTATCGACTTCCTAGACTCTGCATACAACAAGGCTCATAGCTGAAAGAAATGTTGTAAAGCCCTGAGGAGACCTTCCAAGTTGCGGAAATCCAACATCTGTTTGAATGTTCATTGTTCTCGTCGTTGAATCCTATGAGGCGTATTCAGCTTGAGTCCTCTTTGATTTCTAGGGATTTTTCTCTCCCTATGAGCGATTTCATCATCTTGCTTAGACCGAGTCATCCTTCCATTTCAGTGAGGGTATTGCAATATTCCTAACCACTTCCCTAGTGTTAATTTTCCACATGATCGTCCTGGTGGTTGGTTACACCTGAACTCTTCGTCAACGTATTCCATCTCACCTCTCCTCTTCTGTACAGGCTTCGCTGTATCAACATGATGGACATAGCAACAACTTTTTGCAAAAGACCTTGTGGGAAAAGTCTGCGGCTGAAGATGAATTGTGAAAAGGAGGTGCTACTAACGTAGCGTATAAAACGTGGAAATGAGCATGGCCAAAGTTTCAATTATTACTCAAAGGAAAGAAAACGCATTAACAAGAAGACGAGTCCGATCGAGGCTAACAAACATAGTTCTGCCCTGTGTGATATTTCAACTTTTCGAGCAAGGACGGAGAGAGGCGTGCGACCACGATGCGCGAATGGTGATCGACGTGGTGTTGCCAGGATTATACCAGATCGAGTTGAGTGGCACGACGGACCGTTGAGAATCTGCATCGCACAGCCTCACCCACGATCTCCCAACGATGACATGGCCATGGAGATACAGCAGATGGATGGTCTGGACTCTCTTCCGTCGGGAACAAAGACATCAATTTCCAGGATGACGATAGACTGCGCCTCTAGTGCTGCTTCTGCTTATCTCATAAATCAGACTCTACAATTGTGTGTCAGGTGACAGCAAAGCTCCTACCAACTCCGCTCAACTCCTGCACCAATCAGCTTGCACCAGGCGCTAGCGAGGCGCCGGCGGCGCCGACGGCGTCGGTGACCCCTGCCTAGCAACTCCGCCCAACTCCTGCACCAATCAAAACGTAGAGACCCCTGCCACCCAAAACACACAATGGTAGAGTCTGAGAGAAAATGGGCGCCGTTTGTATGAGTTGCCACCAAAACTACCTTGATCACCACCACCATTTTATCGACATCTCCACGCACGATACTTATTACATCAAGATAAATATCGGAGGTATATCGTATATAAATATACTACTATATTATACGTATCTGACCGCCACCTACTTGCTGTACACTTTGTCGCAAGGCCTTTCGCAACACGCTTTAAAAGTGGTTTCCACCAAACCACTTTTCAACTTTCACCTACCATCCCAACCATACCACAACCATTGCACGTATCCTATAATCAAACCGCCCATGAGATAGCCTGTAATCTTATACCTCGTATTATTTTTATCTGGCTTTACCGCCTCCGTGATACCTATCCAGTGTGTAGATAAAATCGAGTAGAGCATTACCGTCCCTAACATATAATTAGTCCGCCAAACTCTACCAAAACCTACCCAGCCAACTCTTATCAACTCCTATCAACTCCTATTAACTCCTATCAACTCCTGTCAACTCCTGTCAACTCCTGGACCAATCAGAAGCAGGGATGCCACAGCCCTCGCAGCAATACCATACCCCAAAGGGCCAGCGACAGGCCTGCCGCCGAGCTTCAAGAGAGCAACGTAGTCGAAAGAGCAAGGGAGCATCCCAGCAGGTAGGTTCAAATGCAGAATCTCCTCGGCAGCAGCGTAGACACGAGGTGATACAATCACCTAGTCAAGGACATTCAATCACTCTGGATGAGCGCCTGGCATTGGTTCCCTCGTTGGATCTCTCAGAGTTGCCAGATGTGGTAGACGAGGCACGTCTCCTACGGAACGTCTTACTGCAGACGAGAGTTGTTCGTGTTTGTCTCCAGCGTATACTCGATTATACGTCTATAGGCAGTACGCCTCGGAACGAGCAAGTGACTACCCTCCGCCGGCTACTGTTTGAGAAGGGTGATACTCTTCTAATCGCAAGGACTGGGTTTGGCAAGAGCCTAATCTTTCATGCATTCTCCCTACTCACAAGGTTAATTACACTACAAATTATCCCGTTGAGTAGGCTTGGTTCAGAGCAGCTTGAAGATATCTCTCGGTTCGAGGGTGCTAGGCCATGCTTGATTACAACCCAGACGAAGAGACAAACAAACGACTTACTTGCTCAAGTCAAACAAGGACTCTTTACACACGTCTTACTTGGCCCAGAACAGGCTACATCAAAGGCCTTTCGACGGGCCCTTACGTCTACCGGACTCCAGCATTTGATCGGTCTTGTTGCTATTGATGAGTGCCATCTTATCAATCAATGGGCAGACTTCCGACCGGAGTTTACTATGATTGGTGAACTCCGCATGATGTTGCCTCAGGATGTATTGTGGTTTGGCTGCTCGGCGACACTGAGTGTGGATGCGGAGAAGCAGGTCCTGGAGAAGGGGGGTTTCCGTATGGTTGGACCGGGGATATACCAGACATCGATTATTCGGACGTCGATTGACAGGCCAGATATTACAATCTCTGTAATACCTATACCAAAAGGCGAGCTTAGCAAAGTGAAGAAGCTGTATTTCTTGTTAGATCAATCTACCAAGGATATGATAACAGAGTCTGTGGATATACCTACTCCAGCAACATACACTACTATCGCTACACCGGAGGACATTCCCAAGACAATCGTGTTCATCGACGGGAGGCATGCTATAGCTGAGGCGGCGGCATACCTACAGACCCTCCTCATGGCCAAGTATCCACGATACTCGACGGACCCTGCGGACGGGCGATTCTGTGTATACAATATTATCGAGACATACACAGCCCACGTTGCCGAGTATGATCGGGATACCCGGTACCGAGAGATTCAAAAGCCAGACTCCGTTATCCGCATCATCTTTGCTACAACCTGCCTTGGGATGGGGATCAACATAGCCGATGTAGATCGGGTATGTCTTTGGAACTTCCCAATTGGTATTGACCTGGGCGATTTCTGGCAGCGTCTTGGACGCGGAGGAAGGGGTTCTGGACATACAAGCTCTGGTTATATCTTTCTACCGTATTGGGCATTTGATTCCGAGGGTATTTCGAAGATAGGTACAAGTATACAGCCCGATACTATGTCTATTCAGCCCGCCAGTTGCAGGAAGCTCAAGAATCGTCTACCGGTAAGGAAGGTATCTACGCCACGCAGTCGTCTACATCAAGTGTTTACCCCTGGTGATCAAAGCGACAATGAGAGTACAGCGTCCCAAGACTCAACGCAGGAGCCGTCTACGCAGGATACAACGCTAGAGGGAGCGGCTTACGAAGAGCAATCGGATAATGGGGAGCAAGGCAAAAGGTTCTGGACCAAGACAGACGAGAGGCGGCGTCTTGGCCTGACTGATATCTGGAAGGAGATGATTAATGGAACGTGTCACAGGCGAGCATTTCTTACCCATCTGTGTGAATATAAAGTCACCCCTCCTCCTTGTCCTACACCAAAGGATCGATGTTGCTCTCGTTGCAACCCAGATATACTTCCAGTATTCCCTGCGCCACTGTCTGAAGCAGCTGTCACTCGCGCGCCAGGATCAACCACCCGGGCCGGTATAGCTTTGGCTATGATACAGCAATGGGCTACCGAGCAAGGGGAGTTACAATTTCCGTACGAAGATCGACGGTTTCCGGTACATTACTCTATGTTCATTGATCGATTGAGCTGCTGGCAGTTAGCATATCTGTATAGCAAAGAGAGGAATTGGGAAGCTATGGATACCGATACGCTTACAACAAATGCCCATACTATCCTCAACTGGGAGTATAGAGACTCATACTTGCATATCCTTCTAGAGCGACTCAGGCAGCTCGCACCTCTCGTATCAAAAGCATACTCCGCAATGGCGGAAGAAAGACGGCAGAAGAAGTCAGTACAGCCTACGCCTATCACACCGATATTTCATAATCAACCCGACTCACTCGCTATATACGTAGCAAGGAGGGAAGCGACCCGTCTCGCTCAGCAGTCAGTTACGGGCCCATTACCGAAAGTTGCTACATTACCGGGTCCACGATCAAGATCACCCAGCATAACAATCAGCCCTGCTACCCCTGTTACCCCTACTGCCCCTGCAGCATCCCCAGCGCAGTTATCTCGAGTATCCCACTCTCCTCCACCAGATGGGTTTGGCCAGAAGCGACGGAGGCGTGCCCAATCCACCTCCTCTTCTTTCGATGAAACAATTACCTTATTGGGAAGCAAACGCGTACGTACACCTTCAAGGAAGGTAAGGGAATCGTCGCAAGCGGACCAGATTGATGAGGATGCGTGATGAGGGTGCTTGGTATGCCAAGGACGTCTCTGATTGGTGCAGGAGTTGAGCGGAGTTGGCAGGAGTTTTGCTGTCACCTGACACACAATTGTATAGTCTGATTTATGAGATGACCGATTCGGGGCAGGCCACCAAGGTCGTCCCTGATTGGTTAAGGAGTTGGTCAAAGAAAAGGAGGCGGAGGCGGAGGGCAAGCTATCAAGGATGATTGCCGATTCGGGGCAGGCTACCACGGACAAGAAACGATGGGAGGCCAGCGAAATCATCCACTTCGAACGGCAACTCGAGCGGTGATAGACCAGAATAGCAACAAGCTACCTTAAAGCCAGGACAGGCTACGAAGGACAAGAAACGATAGGAAGCCAACGAAATCATCCACTTCGAACGGCAACTCGAGCGGTGGTAGACCAGAATGGCAACAAGCTAACTCAAAGAAGAAGAAGGCTCGATAGCGATCAAGTCTGGTCGAAACACTGGGTCCAAGAACGGCGTCACTCCACCCAAAGTCAATGGTGAACCAACGCCCAAGCCCGACTTTGATAGTCCCAGGTGTCGGTCCGAGGAGGACGCCTGCAATACGTTGGTATCCGAGAGATCGATGAAGGAACGAGTTGGCAGAAGTTGACAGGAGTTGCCCAGACGTTAAGGTAAGATTTAACGTCGATTGTCACTTGTTGGCCATTGATGCAGACCTCTCCTTCGTTCTTATTGGTCGAGGAGTTGAGCGGAGTTGACAGGAGTTGGTGAGGTTCAATATCGATCATTGCTTGATATTGTGTATTCTCCTATTGCTTGTTGGCCATTGATGCAGACCTCTCCTTCATTCTCATTGGTCGAGGAGTTGAGCGGAGTTGGCAGGAGTTTGATTTCCAGGGTCCAACAATAACATACAGCCTTGGGATCCTTTAGTATTCTGGAATCTTATTGTTAGCCACTACAATAGCAATTGACCTATTCATTCAGTGTTCCGACGTTTAGCCGATGTGTTCTTAACTCTCACCTTTCGTCAACTCCTTTCAACTTCAGTCACTCACCACCACCGCCGCCACCACCACCACAACCACCACCACAACCACCACCACAATGCCTCGCCTCTCGCGCCCTCTCCCTGGGTGCGTCGAGCTCAACGAGCTCGACATGCTCGCCGCCGCCCGCGCCCTCTCGGCCGGGCAACTGAGGTCTGGCCGTGTCCGGTAAGTGAAGTTGTTGAGGTTTTGATCGAAATCTGAGGTTGCAACTGTAACCTTGGACTTTATTCAAGGCCTGCGGTCGATGATGAACGTTACTAACCGTTATATAGCCTCCGTCTCCGCCCACGCCGCCGCCCTCGCCCTCTCCGCCGCGCGCCCTCGCCCTCGCCCGCACCCTCGCCCTCGCCCGCGCCCTCCCCTCCTCCCTCCTTCCTTGGGGGTTGGGATGATGGTGAAGAAGAAGAAGAAGAAGAAGAAGAAGCAGATGGGCGGTGGGTGCCCTCAGAACCGTAAGTGATTAGATCTCAAATAATGTTCTTGAGGTCTAAGTGAGTTTGGGATCTGAACATTATCTGAGATCTTTGATTAGCCATTTCTACCTTTTGGATAGACAACAACTTACATTGATTAGACAGCCACCCTTCTCCCCCGGCCCCCCGCCCTCGCCCTCGCCCTCGCCCTCCCCTCCCTCCCCGCCCGCCGGCGTGTCTCCTGTGGCCTCGGCCACATACGACGACGACGACTGGGCTCCGCCCTCCTGGGGCGCCCCATCACCATCGCCACCACCACCACCACCATCACCACCACCAACACTCCCCGCTGGCCGGGCGGCCTTCGCCGCTTCCCAGCTAGCCGACACCATGCGGCTACCGTGGGCCTGGGCCCCCCGCGGTAACGTCCGCGACCCATACACCCCCGCCGCCACCGGGAAGTGGTGGCATGTGGAGGAGGAGGAGATGGGGGGGATGAAAGGGGATCGGCGGCGTGTGGTCGGCCACGTCGGCCGCATCATGGAGACGGAGTTGGGTGAGCAACTCCTTAGTGACCGACGATGTGCGCACTGTGCTGCTGGGGGGCATGAGTGCTGGGTCTACTCTGAAAAGGGTAGACAGCAGGTGTGGAAACCAGGGACGGCCTGTGCTCGCTGTCGCTGGTTCAATCCGCGTGGTGGCTGCTCCGCTGCCACGCGCCGCCCTGCTCGGCGTCCATCGCCGCCAGCACCCGGTCCGGGTTCGATGGCTTTATTGCCAAAGGGCCCGCCACCACCTCCCGGAGGAACAGGAGGCGGCATCACGGCGTGAGGTTTTGCTGCTGTGTAGCCAGGGTTGTTGGCATGATTGGGCATTCACTCTTCGCGTGTGTACGCTTCGAACTCGCTGTTTGGCCTCTGCTGTCTTGGAAGGGCTCAACTGCAAGGAAGGCTCGAGAGTCTAACCTTCGCACGCTTGATGCTTCAACCTCGGGGTATACTAGACTGTCTTGTAAGGGCTACACTGCAAGGTGCTTATTGTCGGTCATCTCTTGTTTGAGTGCACATTGTATATAGAATTTGGGCGTTTTTAAAACCTTTGATATGTTCGGTGTGCTGCGGCGCTTGGTGTTGGGAGTTTTTTGTTTCGGTACGCTGCGGCGTTATTAGTTTCTTTGCGCGTGCGCCTGATCAATTAGTCCGCTCTCTTCTCATTATACCTTGATTCCAGTGAATAGTAATTGTTGTGTTGTGAATAAGTTTGTGGTAGTTGAAAAGCGTGTAGTTGAAAGGCGTGGTTGTAATAATGCTCGTCACTAGATTAGGTAATAAGTCGCTGCTCGTAATCTGATTGGCCCAGGAGTTGGCAGGAGTTGGCAGGAGTTGGCAGGAGTTTAAATTAGGCATAGCGCCTGCGTGCGCCATAATCAGATTGATTGAGACATATATTGTTGCTTTGCTGCGGAGTCTAGAGACCGCTTCTGCTGTCAGGTACTGCTCGTAATCTAATTGGCCCAGGAGTTGGCAGGAGTTAGCAGGAGTTCAAATTGGGTATAGCGCCTCCGTGCGCTATAGTCAGATTGATTGAAACATACATTATTGTTTTGCCACGGAATCCAAGAGAGCTCGACGGATATCCTGCTCACCACCATAGGCACTCTCTTACGATATAAAAGAGCTACCAGAAGTTGCAAAGCTTTGCTAGGAGTTGTAGAAAGAAGAAAGATAATAGATTAATACGATGTAAGATCTATCGTATCAATAATACGCTCCTCCGTATCAGCCTCGCCCGTTGCGTCTATATCTATAAAATCACCACCGTCGTCAGGATGAAGAGAAGGGTAAGATGTCGATATAATACCAGGTTTCCGGATGTGTAGACGATTGAAGTCACTGACCTTATCAGCTAACAAATCCAGTCCACTCGTCTTAATATCATATGATAGAAAGATAGATTTGAACGCCGTAAGTTGCTCAGCAGAACGTGGCTCTGCGAGATCAGTAAGAAATAGAGACCTAGCAAGAAGAAACATATCCGACTCTACACCTAGCGTACTATGTGCACCAGACATCTCCTCCCCAAAATAGCACTCTACTCTCTTCCGAAGTATTCCAATCCACGTATTAGCCAAACACATCCTATCGAAGATGATATCAGTATCGTGCGTGGAGTTCTTGTAGCTCCGTATTGAGATGGCCATGCTCAGGTTGATGTGCTCGAGGCCGAGGTCGACCGGTTTATGTGTAGTTGCTCGCCCAGGCCAGTTGACAAGCCCAGACGACAGTATTGCACGCTGCAACTCTGGTGTATTGACGTCCGATAGGAGCCAGCGATAATATAGCATTTCTCGACCGTAGTTATGCTGGGACGCTCCGAAGAAGAGTACGATGAGAGGATCGACAAGATACCGAAGCATCCCAATATCGCCGTGTTTGACTGCGTGACGAACCGTGAGAAATAACTCGATCTCTTGGAGCATACGGCACATTGTAGTAAACTCAGTATCGCTATGGCCATCGCCTTCCCATGCACCAAGGGTGAATGCCGATTTGCGTATATCGTCCACGAGTTCGAGGAATTGGTTTGGCGTAAGCGCGCTGATAATAGCATCCACATTGGCAGGGTTCGTAAAGAAATCAGCATTATACCCCGTAAGGTATCGCCTCTTCCGGAGTGCGGAATAGAACAACGCAGCAATGCGTGATGTAAAGCTCTGGACAAGAATTGGCTCAATCTGATAATACTTAGCGTTGTCTCTGCTGCTGCAACTCCGCCCCCATAGGCCAATATCAGAAAAAAGGGAGTGATGTGCCTCATCTCGGAAATCCTCCGCTGCCCAATGTGTACGAATGATAGTGTTAAGAAGGTTCATTTGAATATGAAACCAAGCCGGAACACCGATAAGCCAGTCCCGGCGATCAAATGGAAGCTGGGCGCGTTGCTGCTCTGTCTTACAGGAACGGATGTGGTGTGCGGTAAGCTGGTCGCCATGAACGAGCCATAACCGATCATTGAAATCGGTATCGGGTCTAAAACCAAGCTGATCGACAAACATACGCTGGTGTACGTTATACGTTCCTAGATAACATTAGACAGTAGTTCAGGATATATACAGCGAACGGTGAAAGATAATTACCCTGTATAGTACCCTCATTTTCGTATATTGCCCCAAACTGCCAGTATTGCGTGCGAGAGGCCGGGATAGTATCTATACCAGGCATAGACGGGAAGGTATCACTGCACTCGAAGATCGAACACACGCTCTGTCCATGGAGTTTCTTGATCGCATTCGCAATTAAGAACGTTGAAATTGCTACGCCTAAGCCTTGATCGTTGCCAGACAATGCGGGGGATCGGACGATATCACGTAGTTTCAATGGGATAGTTGGATTATGCATGGATTGCCGTAAGCCAGTTACCGGTAACTGAGGACAGAGGATAAGAGAAGCCGTCGTCATATTACACATCGTTGCGGTATGCCCAACTCCCTCGTCTCTCTTGGTATCTTGAAAATTGAAGTTATCGTACACCGCAATGGCCTGTAGATTACGACCCAGCAAGCGAAGCTGACGCTGGTTATACGTTAGTACAATTTGATTGGCCGAGGAGTTGATAGGAGTTGACAGGAGTTGACAGGAGTTAACAGGAGTTGATAGGAGATACCTTACATGAGTCTGCGACCTTCTCCATCAGTTTGTTCAAATGAGAATGACTGGGGCATAGTCCCATGCCGGCAAGAGACTGGATAACGCGACGCTTGGTTCCAGTACCGAGCAGGTAGATACCGAGCAGGATAGGAAACATATTTGATGTCTTCTTCATCCTCGAGTAGCAGACAATGCTGGTAATCATGAACAATCGTTTGGCGATCGCTGCGTCCATCCCTTTCGTCTGTGTATAGCTAACCCGATGGCCCCGTTGATTGCTCAGGAGCCTGGTAAGGAGTCGATACCATGTTGGGGCAGAGGTCTGAATCGAAGTACATCCGCACTCAAAGTCCAGCGACTCAACCTTTGTAGATTCAATGAACGCTTCCGTAAACCTGCCAAAGGGACTGTCGTCCGCACTTATAAGAGTATCCAATTCCATGATTACTATTTGCACCACCGAATCAAATGCTGGAGCGGATATACTTGGGATAGAGAGAATCTCAAACCGTGCAAGTTCGATAACAATGCCATTCATGATACGCCTTCTCTGTTCTGGTGTTTTGTAGCGTAAATGAGATACCACAACATCCTTCTGCTTCGTCATCCCGGACTTAACGTTTGTACGAAGACCAACCCACGCTCGAATGAAGTCTTGAAAACTCCAATCATTCCCCCGAAGTGTTTCTATAACAGCCTCTAACTTCTGTGTTGTGGTCCTTTTGGTTGTAGAACGGGGCGTTTGAGTAGACGAGGGAAGGTCTAGCATCGGGATATCGCTATCGGATTGTTCGATATCGGGGTCGCTGCTACTGTTGTCGTCGTGCGATAGACGCGTATAGACTTGTATCGGTATTGGACTCGTAGGGGGTGCACTGGAAAGTGGGCTCGTGGAAGGAGGTAGAGGACTGTTTGGAGGTGGACTCGATAGCGGACTAGTAGGAGGGACTGGAGGATTCATTGTACGTTGATTACCAGGTGAATTTGAAGATTAATGGTAGTATAATATGGTGGGTGGTGGAATCCCTCCAAAGCGCGACCATAAACTCTCAGACTCCCGGTGGGTTTTCTCGCTGTGCGGCATCTGATTGGTGCAGGAGTTGGGCGGAGTTGCTAGGCAGGGGTCGCCGACGCCGCCGGCGCCGCCGGCGCTTCGCTAGCGCCTGGCGCAAGCTGATTGGTGCAGGAGTTACGAGGAGATGGCAAGAGTTCCAAATGCGGCTTAGTGGGAAAACCTGTCGGGAGTCTGATTTATGAGATAAGCTTCTGCCAGGGCAGCTGTGGCTTGGAACTTCTAGCGTCCGGCAAGCCGAGCAATTCTCGGATGTGTCTTTAGCACTCGGCATGACGATTTAGTGTGTGTTGTGGAAATGAGTTGGTTCTTTGTGCGATGTGACTGGTTACACTGTGAGGATTTCCAACTTTTTGGGACTGGTGGCGTTCACCTTCTCCAAATCGAAATCGACGATCCGACGTCACCAGGAGCTTTGATTTTTCCTTCGCGCAGATCCATACCACTCAACCACTATATCAAGGTACGCGGCGCATCCTGTCGAGTTGTTACCTGTCAACCATCAAATTCAAACTCGTTTCACTTCCTTAATATATAATCTCTCTTTCTCTCTCTCTCATAATGGCTTTCGGCGGCGCTGCTCTGAAAATACTTCAGACGTTCTTCTACGTCCTGCTGTTCTGTTGCTCTGGAATTATCCTCGGCATCTACTCGTACTTCCTCGCCGTACAATCCAACCACCATGCTGCAATTCCGAAATGGCAAAAGGCAGTTGAGGCAATGGTGAGTTTTGCGCGGCATTTGGTCGCGAAACGTCTTCTGACAGTTGTTGACAGAGCGGCATTGGCGTTGTATACACCATCTTCGCCATTGTCTTGACTTGCTTCCTCGGAGGCAAGACCTTCTTCGCATTCCTTGCGATTGTTCTCGATGTCCTACTCTGCGGCGCTTTCATCGCTATTGCTGTGATGACTCGCGATGGATCTACCTCTTGCACGGGAAACAATGTGAAAAGTCCTCTCGGCACTGGACCATCAAATCAAAGCGCTGGCTATGGTAGCGGTGGATTTGGTACGGGCAACAACCAGTCCATCACTTATTCTGCGAGCTACGGATTTTCATGCCGCTTGAACAAGGTTTGCTTCGCAGTCGCCATCATTGGGGCGTAAGTTTTACCGAAAATCAATCAAACCTATCATGACTGACTTGATGTAATAGCTTCCTCTTCCTCTTCAGCGCCCTTACTCAACTGTGGCTCGCCCGTCACCACCAGCGCGAGAAGCGTTACGGCCCATCCCCCAAGAACAACTACACTTCCGGTTCCGGAGGCAGTTGGTTCAAGCGCAGACGCGCCGCAAAGGCTGACAAGAAGGCTACTCACAAAGATGCTGAACTCGGCGCTGTCGGTGGAGCTGGTCTTGCTGCTCACCATGTACAACATGCCGATGCTGTTCGCACCTCTCACGAGACTGGTTACACTGGCACTACTGCCGGCGGAACCTACACTGGCGAGAAATACGAGAACACCCACGCATCAGCACACCCGGCAATTCCAACCAACGGTGGCTACCACACTGGCCCCATTGGTACAAGTGTCAACCCATATGGATATGACAACACTGCAAAACCAACTGCAAACTACTAGTCGACTGGCCATTCGAAAACCATTTTCTTACTACTTGCGAATCGAAAAGATGAATGATATACCCTCGCTGCAGCAAATTGGCTTTTATGCATGATATCACGCGGAGAATGCATGATGCATTGGGAGACGTTGACGGAGTCGTGTATGATTTACGAGCGTCGATGTTGTTATTACAACGTATCTTAATACTTAATATCTTAAATTAATGAATTGAAACAATAACATTTGTCGACAATCTGTGTCTTGACACTGCATGTAACTGCTCGTGATACTGTTACCTTTTTAGGAACCGAATTGTACCTACAAGATGACATAGGAAGCTATATCCTGTACTCGGTCGAAAGCATAATATGCTCAATTATTATAGAAAGCATGAGTATTGACGCGGAACTACAACGGAACTGTGATGCCAACCGTGAAGAGGATATAAGCGTTCCACTTAACTCCGAACGATTGTTCCACTCCTCTCACTCCAAACATTAATCATCATCCCATGCTCTTGTATCTCATTTCACCACGCCGAAACTCAATTTCCAGAGCCTTCTCACATCTCCAAACTCACCAATTCATTACCCGCAGACTCCACAACATGTCCGAACCCGCATACACCTTGCTATACCATCCCGGCATACCAGGACGAGGAGAATACATCCGTCTCGCCTTCGAAGCGTCCGGTGTCCCTTACTCCGATCCCGCCAACGAGTCCAAAGACGGTGCCAAGGAGGTTTACAGTTGCTGTTCCCCCTCCTCCTTAGGAGAAGAGGGAAACCCACCACCCTTCGCGCCACCAATGCTCAAGATCCCCGGCGCGGGCAAAAATGGAAAAACCCTTTTAATAAACCAAACACCAAATATCCTATTTTACCTTGGAGATAAACTGGGTCTGGCGGGGACGGAAGAGGTAGATAAATGGTATGTCAATGAGTTGGCGTTGACGGCGTTGGATTTTAGTAATGAGACACATGATACGCATCATCCTGTTGCTGTGATGAAGTATTATGAGGAGCAGAAGGAGGAAGCGTTGAAGAAAGCGGCGGACTTTAGGGAGAATAGGGTTCCGAAGTTTTTTGGGTATTTTGAGAGGGTTTTGAAGGGGAATGAAGAGGAGGGGAAAGGGAGGTATTTGGTGGGAGGGAGGTTGACGTATGCAGATACTACGTTTTGGCAGGTGTTGGATGGGTGAGTAAGCTCCGTGTTTAGGTGTAGTGGAGGGTGGATTACTGATCGTGATGTAGGCTGTATTTTGCGTTTCCGAAGGAGTTGGAGACGAGGGAGAAGGATTATCCGCTCGTTTTTGGGAAGTTTTATCCTGGGATTATGGAAGAGAAGGGATTGAAGGAGTATGTGGCAAGTGATAGGCGATTGAAATTCTCCAATGGTTTGTTTAGGAAGTATCCAGAGCTTGATCGACAGTAGAGGCGTTGAAACTTTCAAAGACAAAGGATGGCGAGCTCGTCATGCCATGAAGGTTGGTCAGGGCAAAAACAGACTCAACGATAAGAGTTTGGATTCGGTTTTAATCTAGAAAGCATGCTAAATCCCTTGCAAATAGGTATCATTACTGGTGCTTCTTTGACGCAATTCTAACTCAAGATAAAGCACAGCTTAGAGGACACAAACTTAACTACCACCACCTCCATTGTGCAACGACTCCTTCACGTTCAGCGCAGTATTAAGCGCAGCCTTCGACGTGGCAATTTCTTCAAAAGACCCAAGGTATGAAACGGGATGTTGCATCGTGCCACTGTTCCCAATCAACACCAAATTTAGCCCGCAGCATGCTTTCCTCCTGCCTCACACGCATCCAGACTCCAGAACCAACCATAAGCAGTCCGGAAATATAAAAGGGCCACTCGAACATCCTCAAAGCCTGATACCATGGTGACGGAATCCAACAGCTAAGAGCTCCATCCAGCCTATACAGCAAGGCGGCATTGCAAGCCAGAATAACCACCATTCCGGTATAACTAGGGTGCTGTACGTAGCGGTAGATTCCAGATGTAGTCAGGCGGTCCGGCTCCGTAAGTACGAAGGTGAAGTTCTTTCCAAGAGAAGAGTACGATACCAGACGCAGAGGGATTCCAACGCAGAGAAGCAGGATAAGTGGGATCGATGTTGCTGCCGACCAGGTTATGAGGTCGGTATTCAGATTGTTCGCCGCGCCATTGCGAAGAATGGATGGCGGGATTTTTGGATGAAGGAGGATCAGGCAGGATGTGCAAAGTGCTAGAAGACCTAACGGAGCCAACATGATTTTCATGCTGTGCTTGCGGGTGAGCTTCAGTCGGTGGATCGAGTCGTTTGTTGCTGGGTCAGTGTTTGTACTCGGGTTTGGTGGCGAGAGAGCAATATAGGTTCCAACGCTCGAAGTCAGTAATGCTACCACCAGAGAGCTCTGGACGAAGTAGGTTGAAAGTGACATGTTTTGTCTAGCCCTGGCCACTTTGGATAGTGTTGCGATGAAAATCGAGCTGTTGTGATGAGGCTGAAGTTGATCTCGGGCTTGTACTTTGGCAGCTGACGAATAGGTGAAGTTTATAAGAGTCAGGAATATGTTTGAATAGAAAGAAAATTGAATCAACCAGGAAATATCACACGAACCAAGGGGGGAGCGTTGATGTTCTGACGATGGACAAGTGTCAAGACGGGCGGTTTGGTGGGGCTGAAAGCGAAAGCATGCTTGCTGTGCAACAACATCGCCCCGGGGCGTTGACAACCTTGCAGCTTTGTCAAAATTCGGAACGACATTTTTCATTCAATGTATTATTAGCACCTTGGGCTGAAGATAGGCCAGCATTCTCTTGTCAATCCTCACGTTCGACTACAGCCTCGCGATTTCTCGCAGATCGTCCATCGCTTAGCATGCTCGACCCCGCAACCCCCATTCCTGGGGCGAATCCTATGCTCCGCAGAGGCATGCTACGAGAAGGCCATGGTCTTTGATTATCTGATGCTTTTGCATTTTCGGGACGTATCTCGACTCTTCCCGTCCCTGAAGAGTTGAGACATCAGGCTACTGGGCGAAGCAGATGGGTTCCAAAGTTTGTTGGAAAGTTCTCGTGGGAGGGTTCTAAGGTTTATTGGCTTGTGTATGTGTGACTTGCGTATCAAAATCATGATTGTGTCGGCTATTCTTAGAGAGGGTTTGGTTCGTTGGAATATGATGGAACTTCAAGTTGGCAAATGGAGGGAACTGTTGGTGTTGAAGTGGATACTGAAAAGTGAATGTAACATGTGGGGAAGGTTTTTAGCGAACTGATAACACACAGATCCGGAAATAGAGGTCGATTGAATCTAGTGCTATTATCTTGTAGGCACAGCTATACTCCTCTTCCCAAACTCCGCTCACAATCAACATTCACAAAAAGTCTTTGTAGCATCCTGTCCTATCCTGATCTGCCACTATGATGCGCGCTTTAGCCTCAATCCAAATATCAGTACTTCATATTGTCTTACTTCATCAAGATTTGGAAATCGAGGGTCTCTCTATTTGCTCGATCGCTTTATAGCCCCTCATGCGCTCTCTGACGTCTTCACATTCCAAGCAGAAATCACTAGACCGTTCAGTCGGAATCTTGACCCAAAGATAAGAAATTATGCCTATTTACCAATAATTTGGGCGCTGTCCATGGTTTCCACCCCTGAAGCCTTAGATAATCGAAACAACACCACGCAGTTAAAGTCAGTTTAAGTATCAGCCAAGCGACTAATTGATAATCGTATTGTTTATAAAATGCCAATCGAGATTCAAATTGAATAGTCTCCTGTTGCCTATACACAAACAACAAATCTCGAGTGACGAAAGGTTGGAACTGATAATAGAAAGAGAGCCCACGCATTGATCTGGTGATATTGAAGATAATATCCATGTTTTCTGTAGTCTGACTCCATCTCTTGAGCGTCTGTGAAGGAGTGGGAGAGTGTTTGCTCGCGAAGTTCCAGCAGAAGATCTAGATAACCGGTTGGCGGCCGCGTTTTTCTTTGCCGATAGTTTAGTCATGCTATCTCCTGTGAAATGTCAGTGTATTGTGCTATTGATAAAAGTTATAGGTAACGCATAACTTGAGCTTCAATGCTGTCGGAAAGGTCTCTAAGAAAGGTCTCTAAGAACATGGTAACAAATTCATGACAGATCCAACCTGCAGTTTTATAGAAGATCTAAGCGTTTGACTGGAAGGGTAGACAATGAACTAAAAAAGAATTGTCAAGTAGTAAGCAAACACAAGGCATAGCTAATGATCCACACTCAATCTCAGCCTGTCACTCGAGTTGCTGCGATAATGTTTGGCCAGCTTCCAACGTGTCTAACTTCTGTCAATTTCGTTCCTCCTTTTCTTTTGCACTTTTTCGTCTAGTAAATTACTCGCCCTAAGAACAGAATCAAATATCACACTTTTCACCACCAAGATTCTGGGTTTTTTCCCTCCTGGGTTCAAACAAAGCTTGGGCCGCCTGTTCTCGCTTCGGGATACTCGTGAGGCATTCCAAATCTGCCTTCCATGCATCACTCCGGCGCATCTTCTTCTTCAGCTTGGTCGTCTCTCTAGGTGTGTTCATCTCTCTGGGTGTGTTCATGGAGGTCATGTTGAAGGTAGAAAGAAAATAGAAAGCGCATGAAAGCTCGAGAACCTGGGTGCTGGATAGAACACCTCGAAGCTATGAAGCGCATAGAATTCGACCCCAAGCTCTTGCGAACGCAGCCTCGCAGTATTCCGAGCTCGACGCAGAGTACAGTCAATGACCAGGTCGATGGTGGCTATTATAGGAGTGATATGGTCCCACGGATCGCGATGTTGGGAGTTGATGGAGGATGTGCTTAGGAGAAAACTTCAAACCTTGCCCTGTGATGCCAAGCCCGCAAGACGACCCGAATTGGACCAGCACGGAGTACGGCCCCTTTCTCATCATTCCCTCCATTCGCCAAATATCACCTTCATTAACAGACGCTTACCCCACGGTGATCTTAATTGATTCGTAATTTCATACTAACAGAACCATATATAGCCACTAAAACACCCTGCTTGGCTTACCTTGAACACAGACGATGACCTGGAGCAGTAGCATGTGAATTTGATTGAGGACACGCAGGTAACCCTATTATTACTGCTGTTCGTCAGATATGCCCTCATTCATTCGAATGCCGGGTCATCATCCATGGCGTATATTTCGCACGAAAGAAAGTGGAAGTTTGGAACTTTTAAGAGTTCCCGCGCTCATTCTTTCACGATTTCTAGCCTAAGACTCTCAAATCCCTCATTCTCAAAGTATCGGCTGGTGTTGAGGAAAGTCATTCATTCAATCATCCACTCACTCTTATTATGCGTCTATTCACTTCTATCGTCATCTTCGCGGCAACCATCTGCGCGCTTCCGCTAACCTCCAATACAACTCCAGCTAGCCAAGATGCGTTAGACCAGAGCAATGTAACAGAAAACATTGCTTCAACAGCAAACACAGACGATGGCCCAAATTGGAGCTACGGTCCTCCCAATGGTGGCTACAACTACAACAACGGACCTGGGTATGGCCCTGGATATGGCCCTGGGTATGGCCCTGGCCCAGGCCCAAGCGGGAATGGCGGAGGAAGGGGAGGAAAGGAATCATCTTCGACAGGTGGGGCAATAGAATCCATAGGTTACGGCATAGGATCAATCATAGGGACCCCAATTGGCTGGCTAGGAGATCTCGTCGGCGGTAAGACATTTATCAAATGGAAGAACAGTTTGATCTATACTAAACTTATTTAGGTGCTGGTTCGGGCTTGTATAATGGCTTGAAAGGTGGATATAAGATGATCAAAGGCTGAGAGATATTGAATTAGATGACCATTGCAATGCAAAGGTGATTTTGGTAAAGAAGAGAGCAGCTGGGATTGTGGGCACACACGATCTCCTTCTATTTGCTGAACAATTATCTCCTGCCATTATGCAAAGTTTTGAGTCATTTTCCTTGGTCTTGTTCCTTGTTCCTTCTTCTGGGAAATAATACCCCACACGGTCATTACAGGCTCTATCGCAAAGGAATTCTCAAGAAGAAAGTATACATGAGGAAAGTGCTCGTGAAGTACTACGTGTTCGACTAAGGAAGCGAGAAACAAAGAATTAGTATTTAAACATAACATGCTCAATTTTGGATTGAAATCGATAAATTTCTAGCAAAACTGTTTTTGAAATCGGTAGAAACTTTGAGATGGCGAAATGAGATAAAGATTATACTCGTAGAAAGCCTGTATTATAGTCCGCTATCCAAAAGAGAATAGAACCGATGGCCCAGCTGTGGACAGAATCTTGAATCTCATCCTCAATCGCCCTGAAACCGGTGAGCCAACTTTCGCTTTGGATAAATTTGATCAAGGACAGCAGAGCTGTTTGAGAAGATGGAAGACCTTGGTAGGATGAAGCAGAGGCCCAACATCGGTATAAGGATGAAGTGGAGACGTACGTTGACAGCGGGCCTGATATCCGTCAAATTGAGGATCTCTCCCACGTGTCATAAGATTCTGCATTCGGCCGCAAGTGGGAAATGGGGATGAAGGTGACTGTTACAGATTCGCTTTTGATATAGGACGAGCTGATTCGATTGCAAGGGACATGGGTACCTCTCGAACATGGAAATAGACCTTGACATCTGCTTGACTAGGTCCTGATGTCTGTTTAACAAAAATGCACTACTAGAAGCTTGTGGAAAATGTCTGGTTCGAATTAAAATCAGATAGATTCTTCTACGGTGGAAGGTTTCGAAGCGTCTCTTCTGCCTATATTCAGGGGTTCGAAACCGTCATAAGCTTTTCGCTTGTTCTTTAAAAAGAGCTGAGGTAAAGATATATCAAATTCCCAATGACGCGCCTCAACCAACAAGAAAAACGGGGCAAATATTTCCACCTTTCTTTACTGCATACCGGAGAACAGGTCATGATCGACAGGGACGATGGCCTTGATAATTGTACCGCCATCGCTAGAGTAAGTTTCTTTAAAATCACGATGTTTTCAACAAAAGTGAACCCAAGCATATGATAATAACGAACAGTGCCCGCTGCCATAACAAAAGAGGAAATAGATAAGAGTCATCAACAGAAACCACCACAAGTACCCTTGATTGAGCAAGGAGTAGTTGCAGTATAGGCCTCTTCGTAGGTCAAAATATTATGGATGCTGTCGTGTTCGCTTACAGCAATGCGAGTAGGTTGTTTCAGTGACCATAAGGGTTACTGTCTCATGAACTGAGTTCAGATAACCGACTTGGTGGGTACCGATACTTGTACTTCCACGAATAAAAAAGATCGATACGCAAGGACAGGACTACATAATAATCAGCTATTGATCGCGAAGTGGATATAAAGGTCAAGACGTCAACTCACAGATTTCATTCTGCAACACACTCTCTTCACTACAGAACATTTAGCAACAAACCAATCGAATCGTCAAAATGCATTTCCTCACCTCAATCATCATCTTTGCTACAACCCTCACTGCACTTCCTATCATCTCTGACATGTCGACCTCAGCCACCTTGGCTGACACTGCCATTACAGCAGACATCAACGGCGACCGACATGATGGCCCCCCTGGACCTGGCGCAGGGGGCCTACCAGGTCTACCATCGGCTGGTGCGGCAGCAAGCAACGCTGGCTATGGGCTAGGCGCACTCATTGGATCTCCAATCCACTGGCTCGGGGACTTCGGAGCAGGAGCAGCCAATGGATTAGTAGGTGGACTCAAGGGAGGACCTCATCGTTAATCAACACGGAAACAGAAGATTTCAAGGCAGACTTTTCGGAGGGTTTTTGGATACTGGCTGGCCAGTGGTTGAAGAAGGATTGGATGGACTGTGTATAAATTTCGCTTCTCTCATTCCTAGTTTTGGTTAGTTGTACGCTTTTGGAACGGCTTACAATAGAAATTATTTGCTTGGAAGTATTTCCTTCTACGTTGACCCGTCTCCCTTCCCTCTCGGATTCGTTTGAGAGGCAGGAGGTTTCGTGCTATTCGTCACCGCCCAACTCCCATCACAATACATCGCAAATCCATCCAACCCAAGCATCTTAATAACAGTACTAAAACTCTCTCTAAACTCCCGGCTGACCATCTTCTTATTACTCAGCGCCGTCTCCAAACAAAACAATTGACCCAACGCAGTTGACGATTTCATTCTTAGATTCGTTTTCGTACTTGATAGCTTGACATCCTTTCCATTAGCATTGACCTGGTATTTTGCGTATTCAATGTGAAAAACTGGTTTGCCGGATTTGAGGAAGTCGATGTAGGGTATGCAGCCGTCGCTGTCGGCTGTGGAGGCACATTCTTCGTTGACGGCGAATTGAACGTAGTCCGTGACGCTTGGGAGGAGTTCTTCGGTGTTCTTGAGACCGATGGACATGTTATATAACCTTGCTTCCGTGGCCAGCTTCTTGATGTAGGTTATTGAATCTTGTTTTGTCAATTTCTTGGAGAAGCCTCCTGCTTTTCTATTGCGGTTGAATGCATCTGTTTTTAATCAGCACACTTCTTTCACCATGCGTAGATAACATTAATGTACCGGTATTATCGGGATCAATCCCATCACACCCTTTCTCTGCTGCCAACTTTATCCTCCCCCTCACAACTTCGAACACATCCGGACTCCTAATATCCAGCCAACTCTCCCCTTTCCACTCCCTCATCGACTCTCCTTTGTCCTTGACCTTGAACAAATGATCATCCGGTCTCCAACTCTCAGAACTTCCGGCGCTGAAATAGCATATTACTTTCTTCCCTCTTTGATGTAGTTGCCTTATGATCTCGGTGGGTGTGTTGAACAAGTCTATATCAAATATATCGGCATCTGCTGGAAGTAATTGTGAAGAGTTTTGGAGTTGTAGGTTTGTTCCGAGGACGATTTGGAATTTAGAACCGACAGGTGGTTGCCAGATTGCGACTGTATTTGCATCCTCGCCGGCAAGGACTGTGTAACTGAAGAAAAGAACAGGTAGTAAAAGACGCATCGTGAATATCATTATTACCGTGAACGATTAAGCAAGAACCAAGAGCTAGCAGCGAAGCTTTAAACCCACAGACATGCGCCTCGACTCTACCAGATCTACTCTTTCAGGAAAAATCATGCACCAATGATTATTTCCTCTCCGAGTACGGAGGCGGGTCCATGGAATGGCATCCTCGTGGCACCCTGACGGGGGCCTCCAATCATTGCAGCATTGTTGACGAACTGTGCCGCATGGTTGGACGACTGATCGAAATTCTCGGATTCGTAGAGTGATGATCATCTAAAGCTTGTCAAAATAGCTCCCGCCCCGGTCACAAACAATAAACGAACCCTCCAAGAAAAGCTTGTCATAGGAGGATGAACTTGGCGTTCCCTATAATAGTAATCTCCCCACGTTTTATAAGAAAGAGTGCGGTTCATGACACATATTAGCTTTCGATATTGAGCTTGACTTTTCGTTCATTGATTTTGCGATGTGCGGACGTGCACGAGCAAATATTAGTAGTTAACTTCTGACCTGAGATTTGCGAAGAGCGAAAAAAAGCTCCGTGACCAATGAAGCGTCGAGTGAATGGAGGAGAGCAAAGAAAAATTGATAATGCAAACAGAATGAGTGGAGAAAATGAAGGTATTATTCACGACTTCTTCCTCATCTTGCCAACTCAGACGCTCAGACCCGAAATGCAACAAACGAAAAATCGTTGCGGGAGCAACTATGTCATACCCAAACGCTCAAATCGCCAAAATACATACAAAATGGTGACCACACATTATTAATAATATAGATCTTTTCCAAAAACACCTCGAATCAGGTATTTTTCCGTCCAATTCGTCCTGCCTGCCCAATGTGGGTATCAATCAATTCCAAATCCTCCCAAGAAAGAGAAACAAAGGTATCATCGAGCCGACATAAGGAAAATATGTGTAGTAGTAAAGGAAAATGCGAGAAGCAAAGAAAGATTTACATAAATCGTCCCACTCTTCCGTCATAGAACGGGTCGGTGTCTTCGGTCCCCAAATCACGTAGAAGGGGCTTGCTCTTCGGCCGACTTCTTGTTGTTGAAGTTGTTGAAGCAGCGCCGCTTCCAAGCTGATGCACTTGTTGTTGCAATGGAGTGATGCCATGTCCACCTTGTTGTTGGACTGGTTGATGTTGATGTTGATGCTGTTGCTGAGGTGGAGTGTGACTCTGCTGGGATTGACGAACGTGAGCGGGGAGATGATGCGTCATCTGTGCTTGTTGCTGTGGATGAGGTTGTTGCACCATCTCACCATTTGTCCAGTTCCACATCCATGCGGGGCCATTGTCCATAGATTCACGGTATTGGTGCACATCATGGTGCGCTGCAAGAGCTTCGTGGATGGCAGGGTTGACGGCGTGAGCTGGCATCGATGTGTTTGGCGCCATCGACATGTTCGGCGGCATAGTTGTGTACTGGGCCATTGTGGTTTGCGGTGCCATAGTCATGCCAGAAGAAGCCATGCTTGTATGTGGCGCCATTGATGTAGCGTAGTTACCACTTTGACCGTGGGGAATATGTTGAAGATGTTGTTGCTGCTGCTGTTCCGGATGGGACATACCGGGTTGCATTTGAAGTGGATATGAAAAGCTAGGAAAGTTTGGTGAGACGTCGGTGGTCGTGTAGGGGACATTGTCCATTGAAACGATGGGGTTGGACCAGCGTAGCATCGAGGCGCTGGTTGGGTGTTGGTCCAACGGTGCTTCGGCGAGTGTATACGGTGGTTGTGGGACTAGGAAATCGAACAGATCGCTTGTCACAGGAGGATCAGCGGGGCTAGGACGGCCAGTGAAGGCCATGCGAGGGTCGATAGTTGGCCCACGGGATCGTTCTGGATCGTGCATTGGTGGATAGTTCTCGTAAGCTTCGGGAGAGACGTGCTCAGGAACATGAGTCAATGGAATGAAGCTGCTTGTTGAGCTTTGCCAGGCGGAGACTGATGGATTCATGGGGTCAGCGGATGTAACATGGGTTTCGCTAGGTTGCGGATTGCTGCGAAGGCCGATGGGGAGGGTATCAACTGGGACTTGATTGTGCGACGTACGAGATGGTTGGCTTCTTGAGTTGGAGCGGGGAGGCCCTGCTGAGCCCTCTCTGCCGTCATTTGTAAGAGATCCGTAGGCCGAGTCGCCTTGGTCTGACGGGGGAGGACCTGCTGACCGTGTTTCAGCGGCATTTGGGGAAGAGAGCATGCGCCAGAATGGTTGCATGTAATCTTGCAACGAGTTCTGGATAATCCCTGGCAGAGCAGCTCTTAGCTCTTCATTGAGCGGCCTTCTGAAGTGTCGGTTGATATCTTCAGCGAGTCGTTGAGGAAGGGCTCGTAACATCTCTTCAATAAGTGGCAGGTCAGTCGGGCTCGGAGACGAGGTCGGTAGGTCGAAATCGTAATCTGTGTAGGTTAGTATCGAACGCATCGCAGAAGTATAAGAGCAGCTCACATGGGCCAGGAACCTCTGCATCATCACCGAACAGAATTCGGTACATCTCCGCCCATCGGTCCTCATCAGTTTCGCCTGGTTGCCTCTTACGGCATCTCAACTTCCTTTCCTGCTCCTTGTTGCATCCTTCAATCAATTGCTCTGGCGGGTGGCTAGCAATAGCACATGATTCGGCAGCTTGAGCATGTTCATTCAGGGTCTCCGAGTCTTCGAAGCTAAGCTGACATCGAGGACAGGTAAACAGCGTGTGACGCCTATAAACATGCTCTCTGTGGATATGATTAGCTGGATCATAAGTGCAATGAGTCGATGACACTTACTTGACTCGTCTTACTTCTTCCCACCCTGGCCCACGGCATGATCTCCACCTCTGGTGATTGTCGGCGTTGTGCTTGTAGAACGGACACGCAAATCTCAGCCGCAAAATGGAAGGATGTGGAGGCGCGTGAGTCATCTTTCTCCTCTTATCGTTATTATCATCTTCCCTGTCATCGGGTGAGCCTGGCTCTCGGTCTCGTGAGGGACGTTTGTTGGATCCACCACGAGTTGACTGGTTAGAAGGAGTGGCAGCTCCGTTCCTACGCTGGTACGTGGATTGGTTTCCTGCACCATCTGCATCCTGTGGCGATACCATGGTTCCATTCAATTCGGATAGCACTCGTGACACCACATCACGACGAACATTGGCGAGGATCATTTGGAAGACAGGCCCCATGGTGCCCAGTTCAGCCATAGCTCGCATCTCTGCTGAGCTATAGTCTGTGATCCCGGACGAAAGGTCATCGAAATCGCTACCGTCTACGGACATTGACGTTTCAGACTCCGTCAAGTGGCTGGAATGCCATTTGGGTGAGCTTTTCATAGTGACGTGATCCAGACTGTTTCGATTGAATGTCTTCGGACTAGGGTACGATCCCTTCCTGGTTGGATAGCCAGTACTCTCCTCGTCCGCAGAATCGATATCTTGAAGAACATCGTGCCTACGAGATCCATCATAACTGAATCCCTCACTGAGGATGGATCTCCGACTGTCATGAACTGGCATCTTGTTGACACTTACGATGCTCGCACGGCTGTGCAGTGACCGAACTGGCACTGCTTCGGCTTTGAGAGACTGTGGCATTGAGTTCATCACTTCAGAGTCCGGACTGCCACGAAATGGACTTTGCGTTTCGGAGTCAGGTATTGTGAACAACGATGTAATGACTCTGGCGCCCTTGGGGAAGTGACCGGGAGGGAGTTCTGAGGTCGTAAATCTGCTGGCATCTGTGGGCTTGGATGGACCTGCGTGCTCATTGGGCATTTCCTTGACAGGGCTCAAGGTGCCTTCTCGTGCCAGGGTCGAGCAGGCCACCCCCTCATGTTTGGAGTACATAGACGAGTAGTCATTGTCGAGCCCACTCAGCCTGCTCGAGACGTCGGAGAACCTGGAGTTGCGAGAGTCATCGACTTTCTCTTCGGAGGTTCGTTCGAGTTCCTGGTTGAAAGAATATGGCCGATCCCCGTTGATCCCAAAATCGTCGTGTCTGAATGGTCGCGATCGAAAGGGCATCGACTGACCACTAATCATAGAGGATCGTGCGGAAGCCAGATTCCTGCTGAATCGAGAGCTGTCTCGTGAATCCCGCCAGGACCGCTTAGCAGGAGTCCCATCACCTGCGAGCATCTCACTGGGAGCAGTAAGACTCGTTCCATCCGTCCACGTGCTCATCCGTGAGAATATTGATGGAGCACTCGTCGTATTGGTCATGGCAGAATCCCTCTTCCTACTGCTCCCACTCTCTGTCGGAGGTTGCGGACTTGAAAATGCTGCTGCAGCCCGCAAGATACTGTCCTGATTCTCTTCCAGAAGGTCCATGACAACGTCGGCCTGGCTCCAATGCTGAGAAGAAAGGTCAGTCAGGCTAGGGGGCATGTTGAGGAACAACTTACCTTGGTAGGAGACGGTTGTTCAGCAACTTCTGATTGGCCAGCTTCGCTCTTCCGCCGTTCGATATTAGGATCCACAGACTCTATCCATTCCATGACTGCGGCCTCCGCTGCTGGAGAAGCTCTAACGGCACGCTTCAGCCTAGATTCCGATCGATGCCTCCTTGCTTGGTGGCTGGATTCGTGATTTGGAACTTCAGAAGATTCGCTAGGTTCGCTAACATGATAACGTGATCGTTTCCTTTTGGGGATCTTTGGTGATTCGTGGATATCAATAAGCTCCCGGCTTGGTGGCATTGGTTTGTTCTGGATTTGTTCTTGACTTTCGCCCCGAATTCGGAGTGTCAACGTGCGAAAATCAGGCGAGTCCTGCACAGGATGTGGATGCGCTTCTGTTGATTTTTTCGATCTTCTGAGAAACTGGCCACGTTCAGGAATCGATCGCGTGGGCGATTGAAGGTCCCGGCTGTGAAGTTGTCGCGCTTCAGTGTTGGAGATTTGGCTTGGGCTGCCGTTGCTGATGGACTCGACAAAGATCCTCGACCTGCTGGCAAACGAAGAAGTCCTGGATGTTGCAGCTGGATTTGCCTCCTTGGCTAGGTTTTGGGTACTCGAGACCTTGCGAGCAGTTCGGCGGTCGTTCAAGAACTTCTTGGGGCCTTTGAAGCTGCTCATAAACCTGGATGTCTTGCCAGCCGTCTCCTCATCGCTGGAACTGGACTCGTAGGTTATGCGCATGGGGGATGAGAGAGATTCACCGCCCGATATCCGCGCCGTTGGCGCCATGGTTGATGAATGGTGACTGTCGAGTAGCAATTGAATTGGCACCGGGATTGTTGTTTGGTAGACGTTGAACGTCAGTCAGAGATTGAAATTCGCGCGTCCTCGACCTAAACAGAGGTGTCCTTCAACTCGACGCGCCTATCCGTCCTCTGTGGTACCCTAGCAGAGATCGGACTATTGTTCAATGGTACGGGAAGAAGGGCAAACGTTCGCTGCGAGGCCCTAAGAAGCCAGCATCCCGATGTAAAAAGTCCGACAGGGCTCCCTGAGGGAGTTGAAGGTGCTTCTTCGCAGAGATGCATCGAAAAGGATTTTGCACATTCCGCAAAAGCCACACGCCGCTAGAGTATTCAAAAGGGAGGCCGCGGCGCTTGTGGCGCTTAGTCCCTGACCAGAGGGTCCAAAGAAGCAATGATGGGACAATCTTAGTCAAAAAGCCGTGGATGGCCGCCGCAGTGGTGACGGTGTGGAAGCGTCAAATGTAACCACCGGCCAGCGGGAGTTTTGACAGTTCCCAATTGGGAAAGTAGACTATTGTCCTCCTCCGAGTCGAGCGCCATGCACGGGGAATTCGTATCACTCCAGCCATCGAGTTAGGAGTTTAGGATCTTTTTCTCGTAAACATTTTTTGTTGGGTCATTTAGGTTGATGCGGCTGCAAAGTCTCCGCATCCGCAGAGAATTCATTTGATGAGAAGACGTCTTTCAATGCGTGTCTGCAGAAGAGACGCATGCGAAAGGGCTCGAGGGGAGGTGGAAATCGCGGACTCCACAACGGGCACCCAATCGTAGACGATCGAATTGATCGGAGCGAAGATCATGCACACGCAATGTGAACCATGCCAGAGATGCGAGCTGAGCTGTGTCGTCCGCACGCAGATGCATGCCGAGTGGTGAAGAACTTCCCTGTAGCGATCCCGCTGGCACCTTGTTCAGATCCAGCTTCTCGAAGCGTTATGGGCATGTCGTGAACTATGAGGACCTTGTATCCGCTCTCCTCATTGAGCATGTATTCTCCACTCCACGTGGGTGCTAGGATTTTGTGTGTTGAGACATTCAAATGATGCTGCAGATAGACACATTAGTGAGCGTTGTTGTGTTCTTCTTCACATGATGTATCTGATTGGAAGTTTATTGCGGCTAAAAGAGATCCCAAGGTGTGCCAATCGTTGCATGGAGTCGGATCTCGAAAGCAAAGCAATTTGGAATTCAACGGTGGATGATGATCTCGTGGGCAAGCGGACGACGGCAGTTGTTGTTTTTGAGTTGATCATGTCATTGAATCCTTCATCAATGGCAATGCCCGTAATTGGCACTCGTACGTACAAATATCGGGCATGCCAAACCTCCTCGATCCTCCTTAATCCTGCCAAAGCAACACCCACAACTTGCAAATATCTTATCTTGCCATCGTGTCAACTTCTGCGGCTAGATCGAGTCCTCAACACTGCATGATCTGAAGACCTTTCGAAAATGACTAATTGGTTCACAGATGCAGGAGTTTGCCGAGTACATATCCAATAGCTCATTCTCTCATACACACCAAGCTCCGAGCAGACGCAAACTAGGACCATGAACGGATATTGTCTCCACCGTCCTCCACACACATTCGCTTCCGATCTCGTTCGCTACCAAACTTGAACCCGCATGTCTTGCTTTTGATCGAACCCGCAGCCCCGGAGTTTCAGTGCATGATCGGAATCCAACGAACCGGTACTCCTGAGCTTACTTGTTGTTGGAGTAGAACCTATGTACCTTGTCGGATGCAGTATTCCGAGACGACGGTACCTCCTCGTTGTATCGTCCTCATCGAGTAAAGTTAGTAATTCACTCAGCCAGCCTCACTTTGCTATCCCTCTGCAGTCACGGTAAGACATGAGCTAGAGCTTACGAGCAGCATAACACGGTATGCGCGAGAAACATAGTTTTATGTCGAGTAATGGATCTGTAGGAGGCGACTGCTTCTCGGCAAGAACCGTCACCACCTGATGGTACTTTGGTGGAGCTTGCATACAGGTTCTGCACATGAAGAAGATCCTCCCATGCACTGGAGTATCGAATGTATATCTTAATCGCCGTTGTGTTTGGCCATAGATAGCAAAGGTGTGATTGATTGTGGGCAGACCGGTGTATACAGTCTAGAAGGCAGGAGAAGAAAAGCAGTATGCATACCAAGCCAGAGGCATTTTCTTCAGTCCACAGCCTCCGACGCAGACAATCGGAATTTATTCCTCTCGTTTCCGAGGCTGCTGACTGCCCAGCTATCTTATTCTGAAAATCTTCCCAACACTTTCCAGTTATCATGTAGAAATGAGACTTTCCTGATTTGAGACCAAGATATTGCCTTATAACGGCAGAAGACATCAATTAAAAAGCTTAAAGTGAAGCTAATTATAGAGATAAGAAAGCAACAGCCTGCTGAAAACTTGAGTGCAACACAGTCTCGAGCACCACATCCACTGCCTGTTCATCAATGCTGTGGCTCAGGAAGGTCTGAGGTTGATATATAATCCTCAACAGTGTATCAAATTCGAGAAATTCCTGGCAGTTTTGAACGAAATATTTGCAGAACTTATGTACTACTAAGTAAGGTAAAAAAAACCAACCGAAAGATCGTTATATAGGTTTCCGAGGGAGCACTCACTTCCCTTTCTTTGCGTCGTCCTGCATACCCGCCTGTACCCACTTCCTTGCTTCCCCAGCATGCTTTTCCATTTCTTCCTTATTCTTCAGTAGCTCCTTAATTGTGAAAGGGCTCGGAACATTCTTTCCTTTATCCACCCCTGGCCGAGCCGCCATTCTATCCTCCCACGCTTTGAGCGCTGGGAAGTCGTTGATCTCGACGCCAGCCCAACCTGCTGCGGCAACCCAGCCCCAGTGAGCAATATCTGCAATTGTACACTTGTTTCCGACCAGATATTCCTTGTTGCCCTCTTTCAAGTGAGCATCCAGCACCCCATACAACCGTCGAGTCTCATTTTGGTAACGATCCACGCCGTACTTGATGATCTCAGGTGCGTAACGCGTGAAGTGATTTGCCTGGCCCTGCATTGGGCCTACCCCAGCGTTCAAAAAGAATAACCAATTGTTGACCTCGAAGTATTCCCTCGTGCCTACAGGGAACGAGATTTTGTATTCCGGGTCGTAGCGAGACACGAGGTACTGCTGGATAGAGCCAGACTCGAATAGGTGGATCGGCTTCCCATCAGTGAAGGTGTCGCTTAGGGCGGGAATACGTCCATTTGGGTTGATTTCTAAGAACCAAGGCTCCTTTTGTGTGTTCTTCGATATATCAATTTTGTGAACGATGTATGGGATCCTGGCAAGAAAAATAGCGTTAGTCGCCAGGAACAGATATATGTATAGATGAAATTAAACATACCCAAGCTCTTCCAGAGTTATGGAGATCTTGATGCCATTTGGCGTCTGGGCCGTGTACAGATTGATGTTGGCGCCCTGAGAAGCCATCACGAATGTATGATTTAGTTAACTCTGGATTGCTGCTAATGATCAGAAGATACTGCCAAAGCAAGGCTTTTGAACGAGCTATCGGCGATATGGGAGGAACTGCGGGGAGATGACGGAGATGATTAGAAATACAGCACGCAATGCCTACGATCTGCCTTGGGACGTGTCCTTTTGATGGAACACGAGGGTTTCAGTGGAAATCCAATCCACTATCGGGTGTACCTGAAGCTAGGTAGGATATCGATGGATTCTGCCCAGAACTGGGTAATTCGACATTGAGAGTAAACGTCCGTCTAGGAATCCTAACGAGAGATCGAAGCTTGAAGCAGGGCTAGAAGGCCTATAACTATGACTGTTTAGTCGTGTCACATCAACGTGTCTCTCAAATCTACTATTGTTAGGACAGTTGCTCTAATTCGGATTGTAGAACTAAAAAACCAAGTAGAAGGTCAAACTGAGAACGTCATGTGACCTTTGACCTTCCTTGGCGCTGGCCATGAAGTATCGCTCCTCGTCACTTTTATTCATCCATCATCAACCAACGCACTCCTCATCTAACCACCGCATCAGCAGCATGGCGTGGAGAAACCAGAGCCAGACTGGCTCTAACAACATCCCCTTGGGGAACCGGAGACGCTTTGGCGACGAAAATGATACTCCACCACCGCGCAACGAGCAGCGTGGGAGAGAGCGCTCTCGTAGTCCAGCGCGAGGTATGTTCAGGGCCGATATCTTCCATCTTGATCGCAAATACTAACAACTTTTAGCGAAGCCTGATCCCGATAGCCAGCGTGTTCGCAAGCGTCGCAACCGATGGGGACCTGCAGATGAGAACAAGGCTGCTGGTCTCATGGGCTTGCCCACTGCTATCCTCTCGAACATGACACAGGAACAAAAGGAAGCTTATGTCCTTCATTTGCGCATTGAGGAGATCAGTCAAAAACTTCGCATCGATGATGTGGTGCCTAGTGACAATCGGTACGTTGCTCTCCTATTCTTCGAGCAGCATAACATACTAACAGCATGCAGCTCTCCGTCGCCCGCTCCTGCCTACGACAATTTTGGTCGACGTAATAACACCCGTGAGATGCGCTATCGTCGCAAACTCGAAGAGGAGCGCCATCAGCTTGTGGAAAAGGCCCTCAAGACTATTCCTGAGTACCATCCTCCTGCAGACTACAGGCGTCCAGCCAAGACTCAGGAGAAGGTCTATGTCCCAGTGAACGACTACCCTGAGATCAACTTCAGTAAGATACTAATCCTAACATTCCTAACAAGCCAAAAGCTCCCCTATGACATTCTTTGTACATGGCCACATGAGCCACGTCTTTTAACCCAGACAATTATTACATGAGATACAGCTACTAACCTTTCTTCTTTTCACTAATTACAGTCGGTCTGTTGATCGGTCCGCGTGGAAACACGCTCAAAACAATGGAGCAGGACTCCGGCGCCAAAATCGCAATTCGTGGAAAGGGCTCCGTCAAGGAAGGAAAGGGTCGTTCCGACGCCGCCCATACAAGCAACCAGGAGGAGGATTTGCACTGTCTCATCATGGCAGATAGCGAGGACAAAGTCAACAAGGCCAAGCAGTTGATCAACAACGTCATTGAAACCGTAAGTCCTCTCCCTCTCGATCCCCTTTTCAAAAGCTAACCCTATACGTAGGCCGCATCTATCCCTGAGGGCCAAAACGAGCTCAAGCGCAACCAGCTCAGAGAACTCGCAGCACTCAACGGCACACTTCGTGACGATGAGAATCAAGCTTGCCAGAACTGTAGGTGCTATCCACAACCGCTAACCCTGCACAAGCGCTTACAATACACAGGTGGTCAAATCGGACATCGCAAGTACGACTGCCCAGAGAAGCAGAACTACACTGCGACCATGATCTGCCGCGTTTGTGGCAACTCTGGTCATATGGGCCGCGATTGTCCAGAACGCCAGCAAGGTGGAGATTGGCGTGGTGGCGATGGACCTCCTCGCCGTCCTCCAGCGATCCGCAACCCGGACAACGACTTCAACAGTCTCATGTCTGGTCGTCAAGATGGCCCTCCACAGCGCATCGAGGCTGGCCCTGGTGGATACGCACCACCACCGCCAGCTGATGATGGCCTGAAACCTTGGGAACGTGGTCCTCCTTCTGCTGGAGGCGCACCGGGTGGCTGGGCTCCTCCGGGTCGTCAAGACTCCAACGGCGGTGCTGCTCCATGGGCATCTGGCGGCGGTCGTGGCGGCGGAAACAACAACAACAGCTATGGCTACCAGCCACAGTCTTCTTATGGCATGCCACCCGCTCCCCCTGGGGGAGGCGGTCAACCATGGGCCGGCCAAGGAGGACGAGCACCCCCTGCTGCACCTGGCTACGGCTACCCACCTCAAGCCGAATATGGATACCAGGCTACTCAAAACCCTTGGGCACAAAACGGCGGCTACAACGCAGTTCCTCCACCCCCTCCACCAACCGGCTCTGTCCCACCCCCTCCTCCTTCTCAAGCTCCTCCACCACCTCCTCCTTCAAGCAACCCACCACCCCCACCTCCTCCTCGCTATTAGGTTCTTTTTAGACTAACGGTCTCACCCTTTCACTACTCTTGCAAACAGAAAAACCAAAAACATGCTTCCTTCGACACCGACTAAACACAAAAAACTCAGCATAGTAGATCACTGCTCACTAACAGGACTCGGGTCCTCTTTCGTCTGGCCTTGACTTTTCAATTCTTTCTCTGCCAGGTCAATCATGACCCTGCACCAGAGCAGTCGATCTGTCTGATATTGATTTCTCGCTCATGCTGGATGATGCTCGACTGACAACTCTTGGCTCACTGATACGGAGTTTGGTGGTTGTTACTGACATAGGGATGGTTCGTTGATTTCGGGATGGTGTCTCATACAGCGTGGGCTGAGCTCGGCCACTTATTCTCGGACTGACTCCTGTCTTCCTTCGTGCAAGGGGCTAGGTGATGGGTTGCTTCTCTTTGGACGAGAAGGCGAAACAGATTACTAATGCTATCACTAACATTTCGCTTCCTCTTACTTTGTACTATAGTTCTCGATCTGACATTACAGGAAATAAAAGTGTTTAGAAACACCAACTTGATTCCGTGACTGTTTCATTTTCGTCCGATCCTCCTGTCCCTTGCCTTGATCGGGTCGCCCAAACTTGCTGGCCCTGCTTCTGTTGCTGCGCGATAGACGACTGGTGCATTTGGGATAGGAGAAGGTTGGGCCTGTGCAGTGTTTGGATTCACCACTGAGGGAAGAGGTCCCCTTAAGGTACTGGGGAAAAGACCATTCACCACCGAAAAGATCGGGTTGAGCTTGCGCTATTGGAGGTGAGGGATGGCTTTGTTGTACAAGCATCGGCACTGCCAGCAAAACTGGGCTGCCGGGTACAGCCGTGCCGATTCCTATCGCAGCAGGGATTGGGTCAGCGAAAGGGTTCTCTCCGTATGATAGAGGCTCTTCTGCGTGTAGTATGCCCTCTTGCCCTTGCTCTCGCGCACGCGCTTCTTCCCAGTGCACTTGGCCTTGTGTTAGGGCAGGTTTTGTGACGCTTTCTTGTCGTCTTTGCTGTGAGCGGTCGTGGGATGGAGATCTTGCTGGTGCCGGTTGTGGTCTTCTTGAAGAGCGTATTAGGTGTGTTCCGGAAGGATCTGCGGAGGGTGATATTGATGGTGGGTTGTTTGTTTTTCTTGTGTCCCTTCTGCTCAGTGATGGTTGTTGCGTTGAGGTTTCCTTATTTGTTGCTTGCTTGGCCGCGAATTGCTTCATTTCGTATTCTGCAACACCGACCGCGAATCCCTTGAGGAGGGCTTTCCAGTTTAGCTTGGGCTTCTTAGGTGGAGTAGATGGAATAGATGGAGATGCTTTGTGAGTACGCTTTCTTCGATGTGACTTGTGTCTATTGCGGTCGTCATGATCTTTTCGGTGGTCATGTCTTTCACGATCACATTCTTCAGATCGACGGCTATGTCGATGAGGCTCTTCATGCCGTGGGGACCTTGTTCGTGGCTGGTGGTCTCCAGTACCTTCGTCATTTCCACTCCGTTCACCAAATCGACGGCGCATTTGCTGATTCTCCCTTGGCTGTTGTTGCGGCTCATCGACCTCGTCGTGATGTCGTCTTCTAGCACCAGGAACATCTCTGAAAGGATTAGCCACCATCCTCGCTCTCTCCTTAGGGCTGAACACAAAGCCCTCATCTGCGTCACCTCTGGCTGGCTCTTTTCTTTTCTCATGTTCTTTGCCTTCTCTATGTCTCTCTTCTTCATTTTCGTCTTCATCTTGTCGATGAACCTCTTTATCCTTGTCCTTCCCACCACCACGCCTCAATCGTCTCCGCTGCCTCTTCGGTTTATCACCTTCCCTCGGCCTCATCTCCGCCTCGATACGACCGCAAGCTACTTCCGTTAGCTCGGCGAAATGGTGGTGGCCTACTCTTGTAGCTGCGCGTTGGAGACCGCGCGCTAGAGAGAGACGTTGTTGTGAGAGGGGGAGACGGAGCTCCATTAGTTTATCTTCTACTTTTTTGTAGGATTTCATCATTTTTTACTTGGGAAATAGTGAGGATACAGGCGTGAGTGTATGAAGAAGTGTAAAGATTGTATAGAGTGGGAAGATCTAGGGCTATGAGCGGTTGATAGAGGGTGAATGGCATATTTGCTGTGGATGACCACAGTGGACAAGTCATTGTGTTTGTTTGCAGATGGACCGTAGTGATTGTGTGAGTCGGGGTCCTCGATATCATGTTTGTTTCTGTACACTCGAAAGCCCATTGTACAAACAAAGTGAACAGATGTATCGAATCTTTCAACTACGTGAGTTGGGAAGTTGGTTGCGAAGTCGAGATCGAGGGCTCCAAACTTCTGGCGAATTTTGTTTTCGAACGGTGGGGAATTTTACATACCTGATTTTGGCTTCGCGATTGCATCTTCATTTCAAGGTATTTGAGTATTTTGCTCTCTCCTAAGTCTTTCACAAGATTTCTTTGCTTCACTTAATCTTTTCCAATCTGACGATAAGCAGCAGCATGGAAGAAAAGTGAGTAAAGATGCAATTTCATTTAGGTACTTTCATGCTAATAAACATTACATCCTTTTATAACCATTAAGATGCCCAATTACCTCATCACCACCTCGCAGAGGCCATCGGACTTCCCTCCCACTTCTCTCCCGCAGGAACAGCCTCCCCTTTCATCAACAACGAAAGAGAACCAAGCATACCACGCGCCCCAATACTACTATTAGGCAACGCATGCGAATACGTCTTCATACAAGCCCCATCCTCAATGTCAATACGCCCAATCTTCATCACTCGATCCTCAAAAAGATGTGTTTGTGGAGACGCCGACCGGTTAAGTACAGCTTCGTTTCCGATACTGACAACATCGTGCTCTGTGATGTCTGTTGTCAGGAGTGTTGTACAGGCGCCGACTTGGATGCCGAAGAGTCGGAAGGTCCAAGCGAGGAAGGGGGTGCCGACTAGCATCTTCGTGAGAAGTGGAACACACATCGTTTCGTAACAACTGGTCACGAATTCGGATTTCCAGACGTTGATGCTCCAAAGGGGCCATTCGACGGCTTCGTAGCGGCCAATAAGGATCCATTTGCATAGTGCTGTGAAAAGTAGCGCAGGGAGTGCGAATACTGGTCATGTTAGCTCTCATCAACAGTTGTAAATGAGAATGGCTTCTAACTTACGGAAGAAGAAGAAGAAAGGTAGCAGAAAGACCACCCAAGCTCCGATATGGTGGATCCCAAGTTCGAAGAGTTGTGTCCCAAAGCCAAGCGCGAAAATCATAATCGCACGAGGTAAGAAAATCCTCATGCCTTCGATGAAGAGACGCATAGCAATCTGCTGCCAGCGTGGCGCGTACAGCAGATGATCCGGGTGTGTCTGTTTCGGAGCCTGGCGAACAGGCATGAGGACGGCTGGACTCCCAAAACAGCTTTGACCTTCCTTCAGAGCAACATCGGGAGAGACAGAAAGTACACCAACGAGAGTGTTCGAGGGCAGCTCTGTGCCTGGCAGCAGAAGGGACTGATTTCCGGCGAACGCTCGAGAGTGCAATTTCGTCTTCTTCATAGTCACCGTGTTTGCCCGGATGATACTGTCACCAATGAAAACACCATCCGCAACAAACGACTCGTCACCGATCTCGGTGAGTTCGAAATTGATTCCGCGAGCATTGGAAACTTCTGCCCTCTTGCCAACCTTGACGCCTAGGGAACGCAGGAAAGGCACGACGTAAAGAGTCGCGTAAACAGGCTGATAAACCACAAGACTCATATCCATCAAGCGATCAACGAGCCACTTGCGGTGGTGATAACCAGAAGTCGTTCGATAAGAGCGTTCCCGTACTTTAATCAGCACACACCAGCGTATCACGAAGAGTTCGATGAAGACGAGGATGAAATAGATAACTGTAGCGGGTATGAACACGACCGCAGTCTTTCCCCATACATGGAGTCCTTGGATATTGACGAATTCGAATAGAATAATGCTGGGTATCTGTGGAAGGAAGTACATGATCGGCAACACAAAGATAGAGGTCAATGATGTTGCCATAGTGGTAGCTACCACGCGTGCAAACCCAGGGCGTGATGCTCGCATGTGTCCAACATCGGAGGGGCGATCGTGGAATTCTGCGGGAGAGCCAACCCACCGTTCTCCACCAGGTATCACGGCTCCTGATGGCACCATTGTCATGGGCCCAACCTCACCTCCTTCTCTGATAACAGAGCCTCCTTCAACGACCGATTGAGTCCCTACAGACGCGGAAGATTCGATGCGTATTGGGGCCAAGATCAAGCGGCCACGTTCAACCCAGGTGGTAGAAAGAACAGACTCGCGACCAATGATGACGTCGTTACCAATATAGAGGAGGTCAAAAGCTGCTCCGACGAGAAGATCCTCAATATTGCAGAATGAGCCCACGCTGGCCCCCAAACTTCGCATCAAAGCTGGCGCTAGCGAAGTTCCAGAGACTGCACTCGGCTCTATCAGCTCAACAAAGCGTTCGGCCAACCACCATCTGTAGTAGTAAAGCCCGTAAAGTGGGTACTCGCCAGGCTTGGCCACACCAAGTGATATCCATTTACCGACGACTCCAATCATGGTCTTCATGAGAGGGACAACCACGAAAGCCAGGTATGCTGTCAAAATAGCATAGCCGACATTGCCAGCGTGGAGCACATAGTCGAAGATGAGATAAGGCCCGAGTATAGAGACGCCTTCGATAAAGAAGAAGAAGAGCAGAGGTGGGATCTGAGCAAGCCCGCAAAGAAAGTATGAGGTGCGAGAAATAGGCCAGTGTTCTATGGTTTCTGGCTCTTCAGCCATGCCTTTATCGGAACTGCTGCCATCAACTTTGGAACCACCAAGTGCATCGATGATCTTCTCAGCAGTTCGGAACGTGTAGACGTCTTTTAAGGCGACAAGTTTAAGGACCGACTCTTTGGGACTGTTCTTGCGAAGTTTCGACACGAGAATAGCGGCAGCTAAGCTATGACCGCCCAAGTCGTCGAAGAAATCGCAGGAAGGCGTGATGTCGACAGCTTGCGGGAAGACTTCTCCCATGATTCTGAGCAAGCTTCCCAACTCCGAATGATCATAAACGGTGCTGGCAGAATGCGATCCTTTCTCGTTTTGTTCCTCTTGTGCTTGTGCTGCGAAAGATGCTGACAAATCTTGAAGGGCTTTGAGATAGACCTTCCCGCTAGGCAGACGGGGCATTTCTTTTGCTGTGATGAAGTGGTAGCTTTCAGGATGCATGTATGTTGGAAGGCGATGGAGATTGCCCTGCACATCCTTGGGAGCCATGGTAACGCCGTCTTTAGCAACAATATATGCTTCGAGGGTCTTTGTTGCTGCAGACAGGATAACAGCGCCGACCTGAACATTTAGATGCACCGTGAGAGCATTTTCGATCTCACCCAATTCTATCCGGAAGCCTCGGTGCTTCACCTGCGAGTCAATGCGACCAATGAAGACCAGATTGCCATTGGCATCCAAACGTACTCGATCTCCTGTTCGGTACAGTTTCTCTCTTGGCCTCGACGGAATTGGGTGATCGATGAATTTCTCGGCCGTCAGAGCTGCCCGACCCACGTAGCCATTCCCAAGACATGGGCCGCCAATACACAGCTCCCCTTCTCCTTCCACGCCTTGTTGAAGCTCCAGCGGATCCCTGCGCAGTGTTGCATCGTCCTGAATGGGCAGTAGTAGAGCATGGTACATAGGAAACGGTCTCCCTATTGTGACTTCGTCGCCTGGAAAGAGTTCTTGGAATGTAGCGGTGACTGTCGTTTCGGAAGGACCGTAGGTATTCAAAAGACGTAAAGCCGGATGCCACAACCGTTTGACAAGTGAAGGTGGACAAGCTTCTCCTCCGAGATTCAAAAGCCGTATACTGCGGGGCAGACAAAATTCGTCGTCAAGGGAAGTCATGATGGTGATTAAAGTTGGGACGGCATTCACAACGGTAACCCCTCGATCAGCCCACACGCCAGATTTACCTCCCATGCCGGGCACATCTTGGTATTCGGCACGGCTGCCAATGGCGAGGTGAGCTCCTCCGGCTATGCTGACCCACCTGTCCCAGACAGTTAGCACACAGTCAAATCAATCAAGAACTTATACTGACACTTCCTCGATCCACATATCAAAGGCAGGCGAGAAACCTTGCCACACGATATCCTTGGGTCCAGTCTCCAGTATCGAGCGCTCACTTAGGCTGAAAGTGACAGCAGCATGGTGGGATATCTCGATTCCTTTCGGCGTACCAGTGGAACCAGATGTGTAAATCAGATATGCCGTCCCTTGTGGATCGGGTTCGGGGATGCTCTGTGTTGCATCATCTCCGATTTGAGACAAGCAAGTCAACTCTTCAAATGTGACAAGACAGCACCCTGGCACCTCACGAGTTGCTTGGAGCGCCGCCTCGTAGTGTGCGGAATCGCAGAGCAGGACACAAGCCTTGCTTTCTGATATGCATGCCTCCACACGCGTTGCAGGGACATCTGGATCGAAGGGTAGCCAAGCGGCGCCAGAGACGGTCGTTGCTAAAACGGCAAGATGGAGTTCGATCGACCTTTCGAACCATATTCCGACTGTTGGTGTCTCCGTTCTTGTTCCTGGAAAGTATCTATGAAGTCTCCTTCCGAGCTGGGTGGTAGTTTCGAGTGCTTGTTTATAAGAGACCTTCTTCAAGGCTGCTTCAGGCTGTGGTCGAAAAGAAAATAGAGTGGCGCTGCCTCGACGCTCCGCCTGCCACTTGAAGAGAGTTGGGAGGCTGTTGACGCCGTCGACTACCAGTGACCCGAGAGTTTCATTTCGTGATTGTAGTATGTATTTAGAGGGATCCGAATGCCAAGGAGATGATTGAGGAGGCGACATAAGTAATTCTGACCAAGAGCTCATCAAAAATTGAGAGATATAGTTCAAGGCTTGGGCAACGCTGGTAGTCAGGGACGTGGACTTTGAAAGACACAACTACTGTTCGAGGCAGCCCTTTACCCAAAATAGTTGACCGAGAAGACCGAATTGAAGCGTTGCAACACGCCAGGGTTTGTTGTATCTCCACATGACGCTCACCTAGCTCCGTGTTGGATTCAGACGGTGTTATTGCAGTGTGAGCCACCGAGAGCACGCATTCCATGCTGGGATTGTTTGCTTGGAAATATCTGCTCTCTTCTAAGTCTCCTGTTAAGATTACGTACTAGCCACTCCCTTACCGGGCCCTTGCTAGCATTCTTTGTTTTTGATATCCTTTGGTGAATCAATCTGATCCTTCACATACATACACTACAGCTAATTGCGAAACTAACCAGATGTCATCTCGGAATACGTTGTCAAGTACTGTGATTAAAAGCTCCTCAGGCACTTCAAGTCCCAGTGTACCGACAATCTCGAGGATTCTGGCTGATGAATCTGACCAGAGGCAGGTCCTTTGCGATAGGAGAAGCGTTAGATGTGGGGTCTCTTTGACAACGTTGGCTGGTTGAGATCAGCCCGGGCGGCGCACCAAACGGTGGTGGAACCCTGATACTCGGGCCCGGTACGGCGTAAAAGTGGAAGAGCATTTTAAGCGGTGGGCAGTGAAGTGAACGATTCAGATGGAGGTCGGGACATGGACACTCCCGTTTTAAGACCCAAGCTAAAAGATAATCAAGCATTCTCTGGGTTGATCGCTTTAGCTTGGCAAAGCTTGACCTTGCCAGGATTGAATGAAGGCCAAGGAGATGATCACGTCCAAAATAGGGCTGACCAGCGAGTCTGTTGTTACTTCATGAAGTGTTGACGTTTCGGTGGAATGGTAATTTCCACGTGTTCCCCTAAATTCTTAGCACATGTCGAAATGCAGCGTAAAAGTGATGCAATCGAATTTGGAATGCGTGGCGTTGCCTGGACTGTCTCTATATTGAAAAGGTTTTCCAGATGTCGTCGCTATGATCCCTCATGTGAAAATGATTCGAGAGGCGTGTGTCAAGAAAGGTTTGAAACTCTGGATTTTGGGACGTACCTGCATGGAGAACTCCTGTTCTTCCGAGTCGCCGCCGCAGGACCAGGGGGTTTGAGGCATTTTCGGGACATAAAGGTACAGTGATCCCTCGCTGATATAATGGTACTAAAATGAGGCTCCATCGCACAATTCCACTATCGAGTACCCATTGTGGCCATGACGCGAACCTTTTGGTACACGGGGGATGGATCATCGGTTTCCGTAGGCGCCGATTCAATTTCCGATTGCTCGAAAAGCGGCTTTGACTAGGCATTCTCTCGTCGTGGGGTGGCGATCGGTCTCCCGGGGGCGGTGTACAATAGTTGCATTGTCTTGATGATAGCGTTGGAAGACGAAGTCGACACTGATGAGAGACATCGAGGGGTTCGTGAACCACGTGCTGATGCTTTTCAACCAATCATAGAGAAGTATAGCCTCGGCTTCACTCGTTAACTGTATCGCATCGTCATTATCCTTCGCAGCCAAGAGCATGGTCTGGACTTCTATTATAGCCTTAGCGTGGCCTTTTATCTTAGTTCGATCGATCATTCATCCAAGCGTTGTTAGAAGCAGAGGTAGAGAATTCTAGGCGTGCGGGCATTGCCTAGAACATCCGGTAACTGTGGTCATTGTTCTTAACTAAGAGCATGTTCTAGATTTCTGCGAGAGGGTTGTCCTCCAATCTAGAAAGCAATGACAACAAAGTCGAATGTGTGTTAAGCTCTGGCCAATGGAATAGCAAACATGATCCCGCTGAAGCGTTTTCACACGAAGCAGATGGTGTCAAAATTCGCCAGGAAAATGTGAAAAACATCCTCAGGAAGCCATCTTATCAGAAGTGAAACTATCATACACATTAAGAAGTAGTTGTATTGTCATTTTCCCAACTTTGATAACCGTCGGTGAATCCAGATTTTCCGCTGTAGAATCGAAAAGCAAAGGCTTGCTCTGTGAAGGAACATATAAATGGGTATTGCAATGTAACCGCCAACGCCGAATTGTTCTAAGTATTAAAGAACATCCATCGCGGGAATTCTGCGTGCCTTCATTCATCGACTTCCATCTCGTTCTCGGCAAACAATGTGCTGGTTTCTGCGGCCTCCTCTTTAGGTCGGAAATCGCCAGTCTCATCGTTGTCCTCCGTCATTGGGATATCGCCCAGGGAAGAAGCGTTGAAGTCCTCAGTCAAGACCTCTGCCTTCACAGGCTCATGTCCTCGCTCCACGGAGGCTTGCCTCTCCACAACACTTTCGGCATCCATGGCTTTTTGGCCATCCTCCTTCTGATTTTGTTCGTCGTCTTTGGCCGAGGAGGCCACCTGCTGTTCAGCCTTGCCTAGAATCTGATCAAGAGGCACGCCATCCAGCAACATTTGGAACAACTCGTCGGTCTTGCCCACTTCCTCGCCGACAGCGCCTCGCATCATGCGTTCCCACTTGGGCATCCTCCCATCAATCTGTGTGCCGCATAGGACATTCATGTAATCTTTGTACATCGAATCGTAGATGGCGTCCTTCTCCCTCTCGAGCTCCTTCGAGACTTCGAGGAACATAGTCTCCAGGTGTGCCCACACAGTTTCAGTCGCCTGAGGATACATGGTATGCACAATATTGTTCAAATGCGAAATCATGTGATCCTTCATGCGCTTGTAAGAACCAGTGCCTGTCTGAGAGTTAGTCAGCTGTTGATATGGGGAAGCACAATATTCATACCACGCTCTTCCACACAGAGCGTGTAAGCTTGCTGCATAGAAAGACTGATGACCGGCGCCAACTCTCGATTGGCATCTCTCTGCTTCTCCATGATCAAAGTGTTCAGTCTATCTGCCAGATCGACAAACAGCTGAACCCAAGTCTGGAGCTTTTGTGTGAGCAGGTCAACTCCCACAACTCCGATGCCGCGTTCAGTTGCACGTTTGGCAATCAGCTGGTGGGCCTTTTGAATGATCTGTCTCATATCGTTGGACAGCGCTTTGGTCTCACGTGGAATGCAGCGTTGGAAGCATTTCTCCCATCCACTGGCAAGGACTTTCTGCAGAGGTTCTGTGAGGGTCTTGTTAAAGTCGTATTCTCGAAAGGGCCCGCCATCGCGGCGACAAATCGCCTTGTAGGTAGCCCAATAAAGACCTCCGCTGTCACGATGGCTGCCCCAACCTTGAGCGGTAGGTAGTGCAACCTTCTGAGCTTCTGCATGAGCTGGAGGGCATTGGTCTTTGATGTTGTCGACGAGCGACTCTTTCACACGATCTTTGCACAATTTCGCCGCCTTATCCATTGCCGACTCAAGGTCCTTAAGCATTCGCATCACGACACGATTCTCTTTTTCCCTGTCTTCCTTGCTCATGTTGTTGCCCGTGCCATCGTTTGAGCCCCAGATATTGAGAGACAGTAGTAGGGAGCTCAATGCGTTCAGAAATATCTTGCAATGGTTCAACCGACCAGTCTCAGTTATCTTCTTGCAATGTGATTTGAGCTGAACCATGCCAGTTTCCTCGACTGACGTGAAGCCTGGGGTCGCAGTGTCCTTCTTTAGCCGTCCACTCAGTTTTTGGTAGGCCCGACTGCTCACACAGAAAACCGGCAAGGATCGAGCCAATTCTTCGTAGTCACGAATATCGACTTCGGGGTTGAAATTTTCTTCATCCTCTTCCTCCGCAGCTTCCTGGTCAAGCTCTTTGATTCCAGCGGCAAAGTCTTCTTGGATCCGTCCTTTGGAGTAGTCGTTGCGGCCGCTGATGCAGACTGCGCTCATCTCGGATTCCAGCGCAGCAATGTCCTTCTTGATCTGAATTATTTTCCTCTTGGCATCGGCGATTTGAGCTCGCCCATGTTTCAGCTCCTCTCTGGTTTCCTTCTTCGAGGTCTTGAATCCATCGATTTTTTTTCGGATCAGGTCAGCTGTAAGAGGTTCACCAAAACCTTCATCTCCACTCCCTTCATCGTTGTCGGAGCTCTGGTCATTGTTGCTTTCAGATTCGGTAACGTCGTCGTCATCACCCACAATAAAGTCCTCGTCATCGGAGTCTATCATACCACGACTCACTCGCTTCCGGGATTTGGACGGCGCTGGTTTGCGCTTCCGCTTGTTGGTTGTTGACCCCTTCTGCTTCTTTTCATGAGGGGCAAGCACACGCTTACCAGCCTCAAGATCCTCCTGGAGTCCTTCCCATAATTCGATCTTCTCGTCCAGGTCGGATTGCACTTCCTGGAGGCTTTCGGTAGCCATCAGGTAATCTTTGATGTCGGCTTGCAGGTTGCCTCGATCTTTCTTGAGTTGGTCCTTCTTCTCCGATGCCTCCTGAATTTGATCCTCAAGTCCAAGTGATCCTGCTGCCTCTGTGATTGAGATGTCGTCAATCTTAGAGCAGATAAAGGTGAGATTAGAGACCATTCCATCGAATTTCATCTGACGCTTGAATTGGTCGCCCAGCAGTTGCTTAGCAGCTTTGTCGTTGACTGCTCTGGTGATTGGAGCAACAACCCACAAACCACTGCACTGTTTCATGTAGCTCTCAGCGACTGCAGCGCGGGCGGCATTAGAGTCCTGAACACCCGGGAGATCAACCAAGACAGCACCGGTGGAGAGAGCATCTGATCGTGTGTGGATTCTAACGCACTTGATAAGAGGCCAGAATTCCATTTGCTTTTTCTCCCCTTTCTTATTTTGCTTATCCTTTTCCTTCTCTTCAACCGAATCCACGTACTTCTGCAAGCTTTTATAGAATGAGATTTGATCCCCGTCCTTGATATGTTTGGTGGTTCCCAGAACTTTTTTAACATGCCAGTCACTGGCGAGCTTCCTACTTGACGTGCTAGCGAAGTCCTCTTTGGTACAGCCTGGGTACACACTTTTCATCTTTGTCCAAGCGACACCCGCATCGGATTCGGATGTCATGGTTGCCTCTTTGAGGGGTACACCATCGGAGTCGGTGAAATCACTAAGCAAGGCGGTGAGCTCCTTCTCCCAAGCCGCCTGACTAATAAATTCGATCTCGGCGCGATATTTCTCTGAGGGTTTGTCACTTTCGTTCCAAGAAATTTCTGTGACAACAGCGGTGCAGGCACGCATGCATGAGGTCGGCACAATGCGTTCTTCGTCTAACAAGGCGTTGATGACACTACTCTTCCCTGCTCCAGTGTTGCCTACCACGCCGACGATAGTTCGGGTGCGGCTCATCTGTTTCTTCAATTTGTCTATCTGACCGAGCCAGTGCGTAGCATCTCTGTTCCCTGAGGGAGGCAGTTGGTGTTCCAGGGAATCGAGAATCTTCGCGCCAACCTTGACGGCATCCTCAAGTAGTTCTAGAGACCCGCAATTGACTATTTTCTGGAGTATATTGCCCCTGAATGCTTCCGACTGCTCTACACCCTCGTTTTGTGGTTCCTCAGAGACAAAGAAGTCATTCACCGGACGATCTGGGACTGGAGATGGCGACCTTGCGGAAGGCATTGGCGTGCCAGCTTGCAGCGAGGACCGTTCAGGTTTTACGCCTGCAATGGGAGGGGGTTGTGATTCGGAACTCTTCTCACGAGCCTCCTTTTTCTGCTCCGATATGATCTCATCGATTGATTGAGCATGTTGGCCCATTACAGACGGTTCAGACTTGCGGCTTGTGCTGGGTGCCCGCGAAGCTGAGCTCCTTTCTCTTGAACGGGCCTGTGATGCTGGTGTGGCGTATGAGCTTGGTTTTGGCATTTGACGCACATACTCTGCTCCTCCGAGCAGTTGTCGCATGCGTTTTGCGTACTGACTTTCGCTCTCACTTGATTGTCGCGCTGCGAATTGAGAAGGGTGTCCAGTATTCTCATCCTGCTCAAACAGTGGAGAGGTCGGAGGAATAGCGTGTGGTATTGATGGAGTACATTGAGGAGCTGTGGGTGTCAATTTTTGAGATGATTGTATGGCCAGAGTGCTGCTGAGCGGTGGCTGACCGAAAGCATTCCCACTTGTGACGTTCAATGGAGGTGCATCTTGCACTTCAAAGACAATAACGCCGTCCTTGAAGTCGTCCATGTCTTTGACTTGTGTCTCGTCGTCGTAAATTTTGCCGTTAGCCGCGAGTTCAGGTCGCGTAGGGAGAGGTGCAGTTTCAAAGCAAGCTGATCTCAGATAGTGTTTCTTGATCTGGCTCACTCTAGTTTTCTAATCATGTGGTTAGTGGTGGCCCTCACAAGTGTAGCTGCTTGACTTACGCCCTTGGCTTTGATCCAGAAGATACTGGAGACGTCTTCGATATCCTCAGGTTTGATAGCTCCGTAAAGACCAGCAGCGACGAATTCGGCACCTTCGGTCTGTTCGTTTCTCACTTCCTTCACTCGCTGACGAAGGAGGAGATAGCCCGCTGCCGAAGTCGCGTTCGCCATGGTGGGAATGCGATGCGACGAATTTGCGTAAATGGCAAATTGCGAGCAAAACAAAAGTGCCCGATTGCACGAGTGATAGATGGTGTGGCCTCAATCCCTGAAAGCCAATGGGTGTGGTCAATTGAATGAGCTTGGGTGGTTGACGAGCTGATGAGTGGGGGCACTCGTCAGGTCGCGTCTGATTGTTTGGGGCTAATAAGTGCGCTAAGCACGAAGTCACGTTTATTTTCTTCTGTATCTTTCAGTCATCAATTCTGAAAAAGAGCTTCTTTGAGACGTCTGAGATGAAGATTGTTTAGCCTGAGCCTGTATCAAATCCAAATGGAGAAGACGCAAAACACAATTACTTCCTTCCACATCAATAGATGCTCCGGGGGGCGCTGAGTAAAGTGAAACCCCTTTTCAATTGTGGATCTTCGAATCTGCTTACTTTTCATCATTTCATCCACTATCATAATCTGGACAGGTGTCATTGTCTTCCGTTGTTCAATACGATTCTCTTTCTGAAGTGTGCCAGACCGCAACTTTCCACTGCATTGTCAGATTTGAATGGATTCCACTAGACACATCCAAATTGTCCAACAAAGTCGATGAGCAGGAAAACAGGACTCAATTTTCAATAGGCGAGAACTTTACCACCAAATTCAAAGTGCTGCGTGGCAAAGGCCTCCTTAAAAAATGGTCTGGAACAGGTGAGTAAGCTGAATCCGAGTCTTTTGCTAATATTGAAGGTGACTTGAGATCCCCAAAATTTCTGTATTCTGCCAACTAATCTCTCCGGCAATAGTTTGAGTCGAATCAGAATATCAAAGCCACAAGAATCACTCACTGTCATGCTGTGCAAAGGGTGGATGCTCCTCAACCGTCCTTCTTGAGCTCGATCCTAAGCACCCAACGCTGCTCCTCGATTCAATCGTATTGTCGTATACAATCAGGTGGATGTTTGCTTCTACAAGTTGTGGAAAGCTGACAATCGTCACAGGACTATAAAGCGCATAGTCATTTGATTGTTATGAATACGGACACTATAGATCGTAGCCACACAGGTTTTCAAGGAGGATCAAATTCACCCGCGGCTGCACAAATCTGCATCTGGATTTGATTGGATCAAACTACCGTCCTGAAGATTATGGTCGCTCCAAATACTAAATTTACACTTTGTTAAAGGTTTAAGAATGAACTGGGGCAAACCTTCGGCACTTCACATCACTGCAAAATCTCACGCATCCCGATTACATCTTTTCAGTGACTTAGGATCGATACTCGCATTGCTCGGATAGGAAATCCGTGGGACTCAAATAAGCTAAATAAGAGGCTGAGATTGCTGTTCGTACCTAAGTAGGCGCATTTGACTTGAAGCGAAATTACTTCTAAGCTAGTAACTTCGATCTCATCTCATCTCAAGGTACCATTTTACCCCTCAACCCTATTTCATCTAATCTACTCTTATAGCCACACTCTCTGGCCAAAGTTTAAACTTAGCTGACTAGCAGGATAAGCTGCCCGTAAATCAATCCCTCGCTTCGGTCACTGGCAATTTTATGTGACAGGTCACTGCCTCCTCCCAAGGGTAGAACAAACTCTTTCATTCGGCCGAAAGAATGTCTCTCATATTTTGGTCGGATGGCAATACTGTCTTTCTGAGCTTCGTGCTTCCTCAAATGTGCGAGTGTTTCTTTCTCCAGTCTTTCTTTTTCAATCTCAATCTCTATTCGGTTTAATTCAAAACAACCTGATTGAAATTCCGAGCATGGTACCACAACATACCTTCGCAGCAGCCACATTGGCCTTGTGTAGCGCCGTCGTCTCACTGCCATTGGAACTCGCTGGGGCCACGGGAATGCAACTCTCCCTCCAAACAGCTCAGCTAGCCAAAGATGTTCGAGCCATCGATCGTCAAATGCTAAACACGTTCCAATGCCGCGACCAGAATTGTTCAATAGCGGACTGGGCCGGGTCGACTGGAATACCACCAACCGTCAATCGACAGCTCCTTTCTACCCTCGAGTGCATAGGCCAGAGCTGTCTCCTCGGCGATACATCAGGTTCCACAGGAAGAGCACCCACCATGAAAGCAGAAGGTGCCAGCGACTCCGACATTGCCTGCATCGTTAAACATAACCCTCCCCTTGGAGATCTCCTAACGAAGTATGCGAATAAGCCGCCAGAGGTTCCGAAGCAAGAGACAGGAGCTGTGTCTTCATTGATGTCTGGTCTCGACTCTGGATGGCGTCCTCTGGTTTCTGCGTCGGGTTCAACTGAGAAGGGAACTTTCACTGGCACATGTACACCAAACATTTTGATCTTCGCGAAGGGAACTCTGGAACCTGGGAGCTACGGGATGATAATTGGGCCGTCCTTCACCTCTGGCTTGCCGACTGGATGGAGTACTGCTTATGTTTCCTACGACGCCGATGTGCCTGGAGATTACTGCTTGGGTCTGCCTGGCGGAGAAGTCGCAAAAGATGTTATCAACCAGGCTGCCCAAAAGTGTCCATCATCCAATCTTTTTGTGTCGGGATACTCGCAGGGAGCAATGGTGATAAGAAATGGACTAGCTCGCGCCGATGATTCGGCGAAGGCTAGAGTAAAGGTATAACTACCTCCAACAAAATTATTGCTCTGGTTTCTAATGACGTGTCTAGGGTCTCATCACCTTTGGTGATCCCTTTAACGGTTCTCCCGTGAATGGCTACAATGGTCCCATAGCCATCTTTTGTAACAGCGGCGACGGAGTTTGCACAGGTAAAACAACTGATCACTCTGAAACATCCACGTCAGCTAACATTTCCGAGGCAACTTCGAACTTCGTCCAGCTCATTTGTCCTACAGCAGCAGTGCCTCGGCCGCCCAAAAGGCACTACTTGAGATGGCAGCGGGCAGAGGTGATACAAGCTGCTGCCATCCTCCGGAACCGCCAACAATGCCAAGCCCTGAAGAGTGGGCACAAACACTTGCGAAAAATGGTGGGAAGTTACCCAAAGCAAAGCCTGGGATGTCGATAGCGGAGTGGGGAAATGCTGTTGCGGATAGTCATGGTGGGATTCCTAGAGGAAGTGTGAGTTAGATGTATATCGTGGAGCAAATGAAATCTTAGTGTTTTACGCCGAGTCTCTGGCAGGTAGTACGTAGCAACATTCAACCTAAAACTTGGCAGACAGGTATTGGAGTGCCACTGAAAATCATTAGGGGTTCTTCACGAACGCGAATCAAGGATTTGATTCATGATAACGAATGACCTAGCAAGAAAATAGACTGTTAACCTGGTCCCGATTAACAGACCTTCTTCCAAACAACAACATCAAACTGCACTTCTTCAGGCGACCTCTCAATTACGATTCGGAAATAAGGCCTTCAAGCCAGCCTTCGCTCCAGCCTTCATCGTCATCCAGGTACGTTGCCACTTCGACATGCCATCCGGTCCATCACCACCACCCTCATTTCCAGCTTCCGGAACCACTAGATGGCCTATATCTGCTTGAACTCCATGTCCCTGGTCTCCATCTCCCCGTGACTCATTTTCCTGGACACCATCTCCCTGGATACCATCTAGCTGAACACCATATGATTGGACACCATCGGTCTGGACCCCACCTGCCTTTTCTCCATCCGTTTGTTCTTCGTTTGCCTGCTCTTCAACTGCTTGAACTTCGTCTGCTTGCTGTTCAACTGCCTGCTCTTCATTTGGTTGATCCTTCTCTCCTTGACCTTTGTCTCCCGGTTTTCTGTCTCCCCGACCATCATCTCCATGACCTCTATCTCCATGGCCTCTGTCTCCTTGCCCAACATTGCCTTGACCTCCGTCTACTAGCCCTCCACCAATCTGGGCCCCATCTACCTCCCACTCATCCGCATTACGCTGATCAGACTGACCAACCTGGCCTTCATCTACCTCTCCATCAATACCTGTAGCCACTCCAACAGATGGTACATCTTCGGTTTGAGCAGAGTCCACTTCACCAGAAGAAGCAAGCCTCCGCATACCCTCAAGAAACTCGTCACTGATGATGTTCAAATCGCGGAAGAGGGATTGATCACCCACTAATGTTTCCTTGAACTGATCCCTGTCAAAAGACATACCTTCATTATGTCCTGGACTTCCCTCATCAGAATCGTTACGTCCCATACGTGGAGCCACGTTTTGTGCTCTGACATGACCCGAAACATTCGGACGAAGCTGTTGAGTGCTCTGGGCAAAGTTGTCACGTCCCGGGCGCCAATCTGCATTACTGACATTTCCAGCACCACCCGCACGACGCTGTGAATTGCTCTGAGCAATGTGATTGACTCCCAGATCTAAAGGCCTGAGAAGATAGGTAGTCGGCCCGGGGTGGCGAGTATCAGCGGCAGAGCGCCGAGGAAGTCGCTGAGCAGATGCTGCCGCTTCCGTTTTCTCGATATTCTGGGCGCTTGTCTTGACAGTATCAGACAATTGTCGCGTTAGCACTCCATTTAGTCCTGTGGGGCTCTGGAGAGCCCGTGTAGGAGTCGAATTGAGATCAAATCGGATTATTCCGTGGGCGCTAGTCTGATCGGGGTGGATATCTTCAGAATTGTGTCGCTCCGCGTTGGAGCTTGAAGCTACTTCGGTGAGGGTAGCCTCCTCGTCAACGCCATGGTCGGTTTCGTCGTCTCCTCCATCAGCCAAGAACTCCGGAGTAGCCTCTCGAGTCTGATAACCCTCGTCAACGCGAATCTGACCAACTAGAGCCCGAGCAACTAGATCAGCCAAATCCGTCTCGACAGCAACAACCTCACGTTCCGCTTGGTTGAGCTGACGATGAATGTCAACACGAAAAGCACTAACCGCACCCCAATAAACCAGACGAGTCAAAGCAACCAAGAGAGCACCAGCCTCACGTTCCAATTGATTCAACAGAGAATAAAACCACGCGTCCAATTCCAAGCGGCCCTGTTCACCCAAGGCTCCCCTGACCACTTCGGTATCAATGAACTCGTTCCTAAACCATTGTGCTCGCACTTCCAGGCACCTGAGGCCATTTTCAATGGCTTGAATCTGGGGTCTAATGTCGGGGAGGAGGTGGTAGCCAGCTCTTTTCGCCCATTTGAGGAGGACGATGAGGAGATCTAGGGTGGGGTGGTCGAAGGGATTCCTGGATCCTGGAGGCATCTTTCTTCAGCGGATGTGATACCGATGTGCGATTCTATTCTTCAAATTGATGTTCTGATGTCTCTTTTCTGTCTTTCGGAACGAGCCATGATATAGCCAATGTCTGTGAGGTAAGCTTGCTGCATGGTCAATAATTCAAAGCGAAAACCTGAGACATAGACAATGAAAAGGGATTTGTAATGCTGTAAGACAACTTGTACAAAGAAGAAGGTATTTCGCGTTGTGGATTCAATGAAGGACAGAGGAAAGTTCCCGACGGCTAGCAGCATAGGGACAAAGATCCTGCGATCTCTTCCTACTCATGCTTGCAGCGGAAAGGTACAGTAGTTTGAGATTAGTTCATCAAGTGCTCCTGCCTGCAAGCATTGCAAAGGAAATGATATGAAACGTTCACACGTGTCTGTACCCTGTGTAATGTTATTATGTTAAGGGGCGATCCAATGAGGATGATCCGTGCTGCTCTTACTAACAAGTGAGTTAGTGGGTATGAGAGACCTCTCTACAGTCTCATATGGCGTATATCTTGAGTTTAGTGCCAAGAGAGAGTGAATACCAACCCTTTCTTCACATCGAGCAGGCTGATCATTAATCCAAAGCTGTAGAAAGAGAATCAATATTCCTCAGCCTTCCTAAGAACTTGAGCCTCAGATCGATTTTCCGCCGCCATAGTTATTCCTCCTCGTAAAAGCGCCCGAGAGAAGTCGAGGAGAGACTGCCGGGGTAGAGCTCAGGGATGAACATCCTCAGCCCTCCAACCTTGCCCTTAACCTATCCGTACTGTTTCTCAGGCTTAAACCCTTGCGATTCTCCCTAAGATACAACGATAGTTTCCGTATGTGGTAAAATTTTGGGAACGTTTTTGACGTTGTAAAACAATGCTTCGTCTACAGCCGGATCCGAAAGGCCGGAATGATACAATTCAAACCTATTGACATGTGCTCCACGCTCTCTGAATGTGTATCCGTAGTGGATATGGAAATGTTCGAGGTATGTGAACCTACTTAAAGAGCCAAGAAAAGCCTGCGACATGTGGGTTGCTTTTTCGAAAATATGCTCACAACATGGATCTACCTCAAAAGTTACGCGTCAATATTTTTTTAGCTAGTTCTGGGAGATCCCATTGCCCAATGATCTGCAAGTTCTCTGCGGTAATCTTGAAGATGTGCTCGTGGGATTGAAGAGGGTGACGAGGAAGCTCTTACGCGACCATTGCTTGATAATCTGAACAAGGCTAGGCCAGCAATAGGTTACTGGTTTCTGGCATGGCTTATACACTGTTCATGGACATATGATGTTGTCCAGGCGAAATTTCTCCGGAACTTTGGGAGCAAGAGAGTGGAGATACGTCCTTGCAGGAGCGATTCGAGATGGGGCCAAGCCTCGGATGAGCTCAGGACCTGAGTAGTATTTTTGTTGTGGATTTTGGAGGAGACGTGAATGGGTAAAGAGGTGCTGATAGAAGATCATAGTTCGGAGCTTGCGGGGTATGCCCAGGAGAGTCGTCTTTTTGATTGATGAAGCAGTGTCTCCTTTGGCTAAACTATGCATAGCGTCCGTACCTTCATTTTGAGAAGGGTTCGACGGCAAAACAGAGGCCCTTTCTGCTAAAAAAAAAATCGTGTCTACTAAGCTCATTGAAGTTTTTATCGCTTTATTTGGTGATAGGATCTCTGGTATCTTGGTTTCTCGGCCTTAGGTTGCTGTGGGATATTGGCTGGATGAAAGGAAGAATTGAAGGATAAGTTATTAGTATTTTGGAATGTGCTGTACAAGCAGCTTTGACAACTTAGACGACACCTAAATATTAAATGATGACTCTGACCGTCGCTGAACAGTAAATCTGTAGGCCGATACTGTCTTTGAACGTCCCGTTCAGACGCCAGTCTTCCTTGTGCAATCGCAAATTTATGAACCTTACAACGAAAACAAAGAAGCCAATGCAGATTAGCTAACAATAGCATTGAGAACTAGATGAAAATTGAGAGGAACAGATGGAGGAAATACTGAAGCACGAGGTACTAAACGATGGCCGATAACTGACTGATTGGATCCTGACAAGCTTTGGACACAAAGTGATCGATGCTCAAGGTGACCTTCATCACTCCCCTCCGGTCTGCACTGCCTCTTTCACTGCCCCTCTTTCGTCAGAGAGGGCGAGTAAAACTAATATCATCTGCAACCACAACGAAAAGAACAGGTTCTCATTCGATCCGCCATGGCGAAGGCTGACTTGGCCAGTCGACAGAAGGGCTGGATTTCCTCTAAGATTTCAATGGACGCTTCACTTCATTTCTTAATTCTCTCTCTCTTTCCACTCTCCTCCTATCTCTGTATGGGCCTCAAATGCCTTTGGAGCATCAGTTGCACCCTTAGGTTCGTCTTAAATCGATGTCTTTGTCGTCAGAGCATTCATTGTCGCCAAAGATTTCCAACGCCAGCTCAGCTGAACGTCTGTCAGGATGGATTCAGCTCTCACTGCGTGGGAGAGCGCGAAGGCCCGGTTCATGGAAGGATTGTCAGAACCTGAAAAAGTGGTTTTCAACCAAGCTTCATTGGAAAACCTATTTTATTCGACCAGTGTCGCGGTCAAGAGCTACGAATCTAATAGCCGAGCGCAATTGCTTCGCAAGAAATTACAACCGATGATAGAGAGCATCTTAGGATACGCCACTGCGATGGATTGTTTCGCCCAAATATCCCCTTTGGTTCTCTGTCCGATCTGGGGAAGCATTCGAGTTTTACTTCATGTAAGTCGCACTTTACTGTCCTCAAACGAGTCATATTGGGCCATATTCATACTTGATGACCAGTGTACCAACGTTACTGACCAATAATCTTTACCAGATTGCCCAGGGATACAGCAAATATTTTGATAAATTGGTAAAAATGTTTGCCCAGATCGGAGATGTCCTACCACGCTTCCAGAGCTACGAAATTGTTATTTCCGAAGCACGCTGGCCTTCGCCTCGCATTGTCGAGGGCGTACTTCACTGTCGTTGAATTTTGTGTCGACGCGAAGGCGGTGTTCGTTGGTGCCAAAAAGTCTTCAGGTAAGTCGAATCCTACTCGGTGCCTTCGTTCGGAGCGCCAATCGTGTTGTCCCAGTGTGCTGAAATGCCCTTAGTGGGATGGGTCACAATTGAGACGTTCTGGAGGCCATTTGCTCAACGCTTCGAGCAGTATCTATCTGATCTGCGATCTCACCAAAGCAATTCTGAGAAAGAGGTTGCGTTGTGCCACATGATTGAAGAGAAACAGGCTCGTGAATTGCAAAAGCAAGACCAGGCTGCTAAAAGACGGCAAAAGATCCTAATCTGGCTTTCAATAGTAGACAACACTGCTCAGCACCGCAGGTTACAGAAATTGCGTCACGAGGGTACAGGCTTCTGGCTTTCTGAACTACCCGAGTTCCGGTCATGGCTAGACGGGCAGAATTCTAGCTGCTTCTGCTGCTTCGGGATCCCAGGATCGGGAAAGACAATTCTTGCCTCATCTCTGATCGACTCCATCTCGCCGGTCTACAACGAGACCACTTCATCATTATGCTACCATTACTGCACTTATACAAATGTCGTGAGTCTTGACATTGGCATTGTGTTTGGCACGCTGATCAGACAGCTGCTTGAACGAATCGACATACCACCTCTGATATATGACGCCATCGAGAAATACTACAATGAGGGATCTACCAAACCTTCGTTGGACGAAATGACTGACATTCTCATTATGGCACTCACTCGATTCACCAACGTCATGCTAATATTAGATGGGCTCGACGAACTTGCTGTCGAAGGTCAAGTGGCAATGATCAATTGTATCCACCGTCTCGTTCAATTGCCCAAGACGGTTGTCAAAATCATCATATTTAGCAGACGAGAGGAAAGGTTAATTCGTCAAACATTTGTGACGACTAATATGGTCGATATTTCCGAAAGTCATGTCCGCAAAGATCTTGAACGTTTCATCACCGATAGCGTAAATCTGCGTCTATAGGAAGGAAAGCTCAAACTTCGAGATCCTAAATTGAAATATATCATAATTCTCACCTTGTTGAGAGGTGTAGTGGATATGTAAGTCTTAATATTCTATGTCTGCACTCCGATCCTCTGCAAACGAAGATGGCATTGAGACTAACAGTTGGTCCAGGTTCTTGTGGGTCAAATTTCAACTTGAAGAAATCTGTGAATCTTTGACAGATGACGAGATCCGAAGGACTTTGAGAGATCTCCCAAGAAACCTTGCAGATACATATTCTCGTATTCTGAACCGATACTGCGCAGTATATGGAGGCAAGAGTAGGGCCAGGGTAATGCGAAAGGTCTTCCCGTGGATAGCTTGTGCCAAACGCCCCTTGACCATCGAAGAGCTTAACGAGGCTTATTCAGTCGAAGTCACAGACAGCCACCTTCACCGCGAGAAGATCCCCACAGATAACGGTCGAATATTGGAAGCGTGCGGGAGCCTCGTTATCTTTGACAAGGATGATCACACCGTCATTTTCGCACATCACACAGTCAAAGACTATATCCTTGGATGGTCGTCGTGTCAACGACATGGAAATAGGCTGGGATTTGTTGCCGAAGACGCAAACCCTATTGGCAAAGACACAAGATCTCACATCGGAGTGGCAGATCTATTTGGTGAATATAGGCTCCAATTCACCCCTGAAGAGGCGGATCTCATGGTTGGCAACAGCTGTATAACATATTTGTGCTTCAATGATTTCGAAAGGCAGCTATCAAAACTACCGGAACCGTCAAGGTTCTCGACTCTCACACCCGAATTCGTTCAAGGCATGGCAGCACAGATACCAGGAGCGGCATTGATTGGAAGTGCTTTTACCTGGCTCCATGGTTCTAAGGCCTTTACTGGAGTGTCGGGATCCGTCAATATATCCTTACCGAATACTGGCCCACCCCTTGCAGACATGGAGGATAAATACCCTCTCCTGAACTACATAGTTGGCCACTGGTTTTGGCATACGTCTCAATTTAGCGTCAGCAAGGGATCCACCACATGGACTAGGTTTCGATCGATCACATTTCAACGAGCTGTAGCGTTCGACATGCGACCGTGGAAAGCAATTGATTTACCGACCAGCTTGGGGCGCTTAGATTTTCCTGGCTTGGATGTCTTTCGCTGGGCCGTGGACATGGATCTTCCTTGCTTCTTGGATTTGGTACTTGAGATTGCAGACAAGAAACGTCTCGAGAGATATATGTCGGCACGAACCGACGAGGATCTGAATCCGTTGGTGCGGGCATGCCAAAAAGGATGTGTTGGCAGTTTGCAATGGATGCTCGAGCAAACTACCAAGTCTCAGAGAGAGTCACTGGACTTGCCATTTCATGCAGCTGCAAGTGGCCAAAGAGCCGCACTGAGACTACTTTTAGACCGTAAGGCTGTTGACGTCGATGTCTACGGTTTATTCAACCTTGCTGCGAAAAATGGCGATCACGCGCTATTCAAGTTGCTCCGTGATCGCGCTGATAACCCTATCTCTGACAAAAAGCTGGTATGGAAAGCAGCGGAAGAAGGAGACTTGGCATTGATTCGCCTGATACTGAGACGTTCCGACAGAACAGTCGATGCGCAGGAATTACTTCATTCGGCGTCCGAACAAGGCAACATATTGCTGGTGAAAACTTTGCTTGACCAACCTGGCGTCAAAGTTGACCAGGAGTCAGACGGCCGGACAGCACTCTCACGTGCTGCGGAACTTGGCCAAAAGGAAGTGGTCGAGTTCCTGCTAAAACGTGGCGCTGCTGCAACCCATAGATCGAGAGCGAATGAGGAGACGCCATTATGTTGGGCTGCAAAGAACGGACATGAGGAGGTGGTCGAAGTTTTGTGTTCGTACGGCGATGTCGATCAGTGCGATCTCTCTGGACAAACACCGCTATTCTGGGCAGCAAAAGGGGGGTTTCACTTAGTGGTCGCCAGCATTCTCAAACAAACGACCGTTAATGCCAACGTCCAAGGACCCGACGATGATAGACCTTTGATCGTGGCCTCCCGAGGCGGACACCTTCGTGTCGTGGATCTTCTGCTCAAGAAGGGGCACGTCAATGTCAATGTTCAGGATAAAAACGGCCGGACAGCACTTTCGTTCGCTGCGGATTCTGGTTACAAAGACATGGTGAAGACGCTACTTGGTCAGCCTTATATCGAACCTGACAAGAAGGACAGCGTCGGCCGAACACCCTTACTGTATGCAGCTATCAAGGGACATGAACTGGTGGTCAAACAACTACTTGCACGGTCTGATGTCGATCTGAACACACGAGATGGAGAAACTGGCCAGACATGTCTTTCGTGGGCACTGGAGAGGAATCATCAGCGTGTCGCCATGCTAATTCTCAACCGGAGTGGTGTGAATGCAGATGTGAAAGATTTCGCGCTTCGAACACCACTTTCTCGTGTAGCAGAAAAAGGTCGCTGCGATTTGGTCAAGCTGTTGCTCGCTCGCGACGAAGTTGAAGCAGACTCGAAAGACGACAAAAATCGGACACCCATTTCTCATGCAGCGGAGGCAGGGGCGTTAGATGTGGTGAAGTTGTTGCTACAGGAAGACAGTGTTTGCGCCGACTCTAGAGACGACGGTGGACGGACTCCTCTGTTTTGGGCAGCAGAAAATGGACATTCTCCAGTGGTAAGAACATTTCTAGCTCATGACGATGTTAATGTCGACATCAAGGATAATCTGCTCGATAATACGCCGTTGGAGACTGCCACACTGTCAGGTCATGAAGGCGTCGTGAAAGAGTTCGAAAGACACCGGGCACGAACCAGACCTTAGAGATCAATTTGAGAACTGATTTTCCCACCAGGGACTACCCAGTCAACGACCGGTAGATAATTGAGGGCGTGAACACGCCATTGCTCGCTTGTCCGCTGTCCGATTGCGCTCTGCTCGTCACGGAATTGTCACACTGAGGCTGCATGTTGTCGGATTCAGTTCTCAAAGTCACAGCACGCATGAACCTCTCAGAAACACGTCTGCTTCGCCTTGCCAAAGATCGACAATGAAGCACTTCATGAACCAGAGCATTAGAACAAAGGGAAATTGGCTTCAGCTGGACACCAGATGAGACACACTTCATTTGTTTTACTCGTCGATCTCATATACTGCATTTCCCTCGATTGATGATCTTGGTCTTGGTCATACGCTTCACAGCATTTTTGCACAACGTCAAGAACTCGTACCAGGCTAAATTGTGAACGTACAGAGCTCGAAATAGACATCTTGTTCCACATGCGCATCTCTACATAAACTGCACTTGATAGAGCTGAAGTTTCAATTCGATGATCAGGAATGTTCACTATTCTATCTTTTGCTAACAGACACAGCGTGTTGCCAATTTTTCATTCTGCGTTTCAGCTTTGGAATCATGAGAATTGCTGTTATCCAAATTCTTTCCACCTTGAGCTTAGCGGCGCTCACTGGCGATGAAATTGTCATTCAAGTCCAGACACTTCAGGCCATAACCGGGGATTTGGCTACTCTTGCAGGGAAAATCACCGATGTAGATGCGGTTGAGTATGCAGCAGGCCAAGGCGATGTGGCAGTACTTAACCGCACCAGTTCACTCAATCATTGTTGAAATTACCCCTAACGCACTCGAAGAGTTTCGTCTGCAGATATAGAGGTCTTACCATCGCCGTCACTGGTAGGGATCACTGGCTCGGGAATACTGGCGTCATGAATTACCCGAGCATCACAGACACATCGCCTCAGGTCTGTGCATGTTGAATCCAGTCCCTGATCACATCGCTAAAGTATCCGCTCTATAGTTTTGCGCCCAACACGGACAGGTCTTGATTATTTTGACAATGAAGGCTATAATAGTAGCAAGACCTCTGATCGGGAATGCCATCACTACGCAGCTCAGTACCTTCACAGCTCAAGCTAAGGTGTGTTGTAAACATTCCCTTCATACCACGTTGATATTTCAAGGATCAATCACAGCTAGCTATATGCTGCTCGGCTACAGGACATTAATGGGGCTTCTGCTGCTACAATAGGTACAGCAAAAGTTGGGTTGGACAATCAATTGCAAACTACCATTAATGTTTACGACCAACCCGATCTGAAGCGATGAGAGGTTGATTGCCATGAATGGAGAGATTTCCGGAGATGGGAGATGTGCTTGTGTTGACTATATGCAAGGAGAATTCGCGAGACTGCAGGACATTCGCTCGCAGTTTTGAAGCGTTCAGAGTTTTTCATACAAAAAATGAACATGGAAATGATGAATGGACAATCCAAGATCAGAGATTGTCTGAAACAGGAAATTTCTCCCGTCTCAAACACCTTTCGTCTTCTCTGCCAACCTCAATTGCATCATCTTCTCCTTCACAGGAGCATTGTTCTGACAACTGCGGATCTCCGTAGCGATATAATCCTGGATACCATCGACCTCTCTATCGTCTGCGCCCGTACTCCTTAACTCAATCACCCCAGTCTCTGCGATCCGGATAGGGCTCCCTCCATCCGTGCCGAATGAATACTCGACAACGATCTCATACGTGACCGTCCTCGTGTTTTCCGACCCTTCGATATCTCGGGCGCAACGAAGTTCTCGGTTCACGGATTTCATAGGATTCTTCTCGCCCTTTGCACGCTGTTCGAGCTATTGGGTTGTTGTTAGGTGGGTGTTCTTCAAATTTTCAAAAGAGCTTTAAGGAAGGAGATCTAGCTACCGTGCATGCTTGTGGGAACGCAGGGATAGGTGCTGATCCGTTATGTATGAAAATTGCATTCGGGGCAAGAATTGTTTGCAATTGTTCGACGGCGGGCTGTGGCGATACCAGGACTTGAAAATATGCCTTGAGGTACAGTAGTCCTGGAGAGGCATTGGCCGGCAAGTCTTCTAGTCGTCCGATAAAGGTTGTGCATTGGGACGTGGTAAGTGCCATGACTGAGAAATGAAAAAAGTTTGGGCCCTTGGTTTTTCTCGTGTCTGCTCGTGAGGAGGCTGTTGTGGAGGCTTTATACGTCTGACCAAGCTGCGGTCATGGAGGCGGTGTTGCATCTCAACTCGCGAGTTCCGTACTAGGTACAGAATCCTTCGGGAGGGGTTGCAATCTAAGAGCATGCTAGTATATTATCATGGTAATTCTTTTCCACATTAGAAATCCTGAGAGCTTGATATCATTCCTCCTTCGTGCTCAGGATGGCCAGACATGCCAGGAAAACTTGTGCGAGACAGGGCATTAGCTCGAACGAAAGCTTAGAAAAGGTTGTAAGTATTTATATAAGATTTCAAAACAATTAATAAAAGATCCGGCATTGGAGTCACAGCCTCTCACATTGATCTAACCTATAAATTGAGACAAAATGCTTCACAGGACTTCTTGGACATCGTCTAAGCCTGGATTGTGTGGTAAATCAAGTTCTTCAACATCTCGACGTTTTAATCGGTGACCTCACATTTGTTCTGAATTAATATGAATCGAATTTCCAGTCAAGAACGGCGCGATGTCGATGTTGATGTTGAGGTTGATGACCAAGTGTTGAAACCAGATACGTAGATGTCTGATCCCTACGCTAGCGCGTTACCTACCGTCCGAAATCATCGTCACGCTTTCCTTGCCCAGAAGACACCACATCACAACCATGGCCGACGTCGAATCTCCAGCGCCCGAGGGCGAGACAGCAAACCAGAAACAGGCCCGTCTCCGTCGCGAACGTCGACAAGCCAAAATCGCAGCCGGAGGCTCATCACGACTCGAAGCAATCACACAACTTAGCGGACGACAACATGCTGCTGCCCAAACAGCTGGTAAGACATATCAAACACAAACTTAATCAAAGACTAAACTAAAGAAAATTCATAGCGGCAGCTCCCTCACCGTCATCTCAACCAATCTCACGAGTAGATACCCCCGATCCAGATATTCAAGACATATCAGAACACCACTACGTCCCACGAACTACCCCCAGACCACCAATATCCTCCCACAACTCCGGCCGCGGCACTCTAAACGCAGGCATGAACATGGATATGTTCGGCCCTCCACCAGGAGGCATGGACGGTGGCGAAGATCCAATGATGAAATTAATGCAACAAATGATGGGAGGAGCCGGCGGAGATCCAAACGGACAACTTCCACCTGGTCTCGCAGAAATGTTCGGTGGTGCTGGAGGAGGGATGCCTGGAATTCCTGGACAACCGCAACCACAGGCGGTTAGCAGCTCTGCTTACATTTGGAGAATCGTTCACGCCGTTTTCTCGCTTTCGTTGGCGCTCTATGTCGTTCTCACCACACCGTTCACTGGTACCAAGGCCGCGCGATCTGCTTCTGTGTACTCGCTCGAGGGTGGTGAGAGCTTTGGACAGAGGCTGTTTTACTTGTTTGCTACAGTGGAGGTTGTGTTGCAGAGTAGTCGCTACTTTATCGAGAAAGGACAACTGGCTCCAAGTGGCATCATGGGAACCTTGGCTCAGTTTCTTCCAATGCCTTATGCAGGATGGATCAAGGTGGCGGGGAGATATGGTGTCATCTACACGACTGTAGTTGCGGATGCCATGGTCGTTGTATTCGTCCTCGGAGCTATGGCATGGTGGAAAGGGGGTGTGATGGAGTCGAGATGATCTCTTTATGATGAACATACATGGACCAACATAATCATAATGCTTTGATGAGATCGGAAAATGTTGTCTTTATACAGTGATGATACAAATATCCTTTCCTCGTCCATCTAAATGCCCAAACCATCCAGAATAAAACTCCAAGCTATGCCCACACACAACCCCATCTAAACAGCCCCCTGACTAGCCATCTCCAACATTTCCTTCTGCTTCAACATCTGCATCCTCTTCCTTTTCCCCTTCTCACTATCAATCTCGGCCCTAGCCCTCTGCTCCGCCAACTCTTCCAGCGTCTCCAATTCCTCCTGCGTCGCTTTCACCTCCTCGAACCCACCACCCAGATTTTGAACGAGTTGGTGAAGGATGCTATCTTCTTTCAGGTTGTTGATTTCGAGGGTTATAGGCGTGGGAGAGGTGGTTGTGTGGATGTTTAGAGTTGCGGGTTGATCGCGCGTTGGCGTGCGGGAGACGGTCATAGGGATGGAGGGGTTGTGGTATTTTAGGCGGGGGAGGATTTGGCGCCAGAATTGTCTTGATGAGGAGTTAGTATGAGAGGATTGGAAGAAGAGACAGTAGGGGTGGTGGTGGTGGAGGATGGATTGGAGAGTCGTACTTTGGACCATTCTGTTCTGGTGATATATCTTTTGCGATTTCCAAGTGTATTTTTTGGACTGTGGCAGGGAGTTTTCCTGCGCCGGGGCCTAGTCTTATGTGTAGGAGCTACATTGTCCGTAGAGTGAGTAGAGTTTGGGTGGGAGGTGGAAGAGTTCGTGGTGGATTTGTACCTGCTGTGGTTTATTGGGTTAGCTTTCATCCAATTGACTGTCTAGCAAGAATTCTTACAGTCTGCAACTTGCGCATTCGATGGGCTATATTCACCATCTTGTCTTTATGCTCAAATCGTCAATATCAATATCACTTTTCTGGAGTCGTTCTCAAAAGTTCGGGATCATAAATTACTTAGTCATGGACCCTGAGTCTTCTCGTCTACAAAATGTCAAGCGCCACCAAAAAAAATCTTGGACTCATCTCCGCAACGAAACAATAACATCAACATTGGTGTTCAAAATGTCCTATTATGATGAAATAGAGATAGAGGATATGACCTTTGATCCCACACTTCAGATATACCATTATCCATGCCCCTGCGGCGACCGCTTTGAGATCTCGATCGGAGACATGCGGGAGGGTGAGGATGTGGGTGTCTGCCCGAGTTGTAGTCTAATGATTCTGGTAGTATTTGACGTTGTATGTATCCTGCTCCTCCCTACTCTTCACTTCCCAAATGAAAAGAGGAAGCTGGTGGACTGCAAGCTAACATCACACCAGGATGATTTACCAAAAGAAGAAAAACCAGAAGAGAAGAAAGCTTCCGCTGCTGTGGCTACTTGAGTATGTGATACCTTCCCTCTCCTATCTGCTCATATGATGATACCAAATCTATCTACAACTGGAATTACCGGCTGAGGCTTTCGGGTCGTTGATGTGAATTAGAGGCTGTTTCTGATATGAGCACAAACATAGTTTTAAATATTACATTGTTTAGCTTGACCCAAGCTGACTGTTGAATAGATATTTCCCATTCTTTATACGAGTCGTGGACAAAACAATAGAGGCTTCGTAGCCCGAAGTTACCCATCTCAACAATCGAAACCTCAAATACACATCCAATACCACCACAGCAGAAGTCATATTCGACCAGCCAAAATACGCCCTGTTCCTGGGTCTTGTATTACGATGGCTATGGACGAGTCCTTTCTAAGGGAACGATCGACTGCTGCTACGGATTTGACTAAAGTCGCAATAACGTGGAAGGGTGAGATCTTGACTATTTGCTTTCTTCTGCATGTCAAATTTCTTATCCAGGTTGGTAACTGCTATTTCTTCGGGCCGACACGTCTGTAGCGTCAGATCGAGTTGGTGGAGTTATCAACCTACAAAGTAAGGAGAAGAGCAGGAGCTGGCGGGCGCTTTACTAGGCTCTTCAAAGCTTGTATAAGATGGGATCAAGAGGTAGTTGGCTTTATGTTAGGAGACACGGTCACGGTACAATATCACATTTATCATGTATGAAATTATTTGTCGTGGATTCAAAATAACATTGACTCTGCAGCTCAGTCGACACCTTCCGACCGATTTTTTCCTTCCGTAATTAAATTACCCCGAAATGTTTTGAGATATTAACGGGCTCTAATTCTTATTCATGCAAGATACTGCTTGTAGGCTCGCGTGACCATTGTTGCCTACGTTGTCCATCTAAGAACCAGTATACATACCTCTGGTTCCCGTTGCTTCATGGCCGGCTCCAGCCATCACGTACCGTGGTCCATAGCAGCGAAGCATATAACTTTCACGCGTCCATATCTCTGGGTATCAGCCTAACACGACTTTCCTGGCGAAGTCCTCGAGCCGACCCATGACTATAAACTGCCATGCCAAACATACACTACTCAACTCAAGCTTCATTGTCATCATAAACGCCATGACAGGCACTCTTTCATAAAATCTTCCTCTTAACATCATACCACATCACCGTCCAGTCCAAACACCACCCCCTTTACCAAATGCGCCCGTCAACCCCTGCCCAATGGCACTCATGCCACCCTGCCCATCCCCCGGCCTCTTAACCACCCTCCCCTGAGCCTTGACTCCCTCAACCACCCTATCCAACCCCGTCTCTACCACCACGCCTCCCACTATCATCTCCGCAAGCGTCGCGTGCAGCGTCTCAAAGTTAAAGATCAAGTCTAGTTCGCAGACATTTTCGAAGAGACGATCGAGAGCTTCGACGAAGACTTGGATTAGATCGAGAAGGGCCAGGGGGGATTCGGTGGAGGTGGATATTACGATGAAGTAGAGGGTTGCATAGTGGCGGTAGGTTACGAGGGAGGGGGTGTCGTTGTGTTGTTGGTTGGCGGATTGGGGGGTTGTTGATTGGGAGGCTAGGAGGGGTGGGAGACTGGGGTGTAGGATTAGAAAGGTGTACCATGTTTGTAGAATGTGAAGCTTACGGGAGGAAGTTGCAGCTTGAATTTGGACGGTTGGCGACGAGAGTGAATATTTCGGAGATGAGGCGCTGCTGGACGGATGTGTCCTGGGACTGTTAGTTACATGTATTCAAAGAGTAGTAATGAGAGATATACCAGCTGCGTATAGAACTTTGTCAACCGTGGCTGTCCGGCATTGTTGAAGACGAGTACTGCGTTGATCATGGTTATGTTGTGTATCTTTTGAATTGCGAATCCAAATGGAGCGATGACCTATGCGGGGAGCTAATCCCTACCACTAACATAGCTATCGAAGAGCTCCATACCTCAACTCCGTACCTCGACCTCAACGACAACAAACAACCGCTGAATATCTCAAAAACAATGGCATCAAACTCAATATCCCGTGTGGCCCGTACCACTCTTCGAAAACCCTCCTCACCCCTCCTCACCCGCTCCTACCGCACTTTCAGACCTCATTCGGTTCGCCATCAGATCCGAACCCCATTCCTCCTCTTCACCTGTCCCGCCCCCCGAACCTTCACCATCTCAGCAAAATGCGCGGGGATAATGCCACACGCTGAAGATCCACCAGTCCGGGAAGCAGAATCACAGGAAGAGATACCAAGTCAAAAGACAGAAATCACCAATGAGGAGTATCACGCCCGCTCGGATCAATTTCTCGAGTCTCTGTTGAGTCAGCTGGAGGCGAGGCAGGAGGAGAAGGGGGATATCGATGTGGAGTATAGTGTGAGTTTTTGTTTCTGAACGGGAAATGGGTATGCGGTGCTAATTGTACTTGATATAGGCTGGTGTTTTGAGTGTGGATATGGGAGAGAAGGGAACGTACATCCTCAACAAACAACCACCGAACAAGCAGATTTGGTTGAGTTCTCCTCTCACTGGACCGAAGCGTTTCGATTGGGTGTTGTTGGGCGAGGGACAGGATATGAAAGAGGGCAGCGGAGCTGGTGATTGGGTCTATATCAAGGACGCGACGAGCTTGACAGTGTTGATCAAGGAGGAGTTGGGTGTTACTGTGGACTTGGAGCCAGAGGCTTGATAATTGAGTCCCTTGCGGATCAGTTTAGACTTCCGAGGTATTTTGAGCGATAATATGGATGTGGAAAATGGATGATTTTGAGCGGTTGTACGATGAATAGGAACTCATATACGGGTGTTCCTGTGGTCTGGGAATCTCAATTCTGACATAAAATTATCGGTCTCATCACTTTCTAATCATTCAAAGACGCGGAACGTAACATAACCTTGATATTCCCCCCCTGCTGCTCTGAAAGTTGCTCACTGCCACATCTCAACGAGTAAGATTTAGCAACCAACCAATCTCTAAGCATTCAAAACCTGATCAAAAATCATTACAGATGGGTTTGAACCACAAGGACTCCCATCTACATTACATCCTCCAACCAAGCAATAACCACAAATCAATCATGTGATGTCATAATCTCATTGGTCAAAGCTTACCCTTCCCTTCCCCAAAAGGCAAAGCTTTAGCAACAACATCATCTGTCGCATCCTCACCAACCATCGTGCATATTACCCCTCAGCCCATGTAACCCAACCTATGAAGATCATGGCATCATGGAGAAAATCCATGCTTCCCCAGATTTGTGTCTCCGCAAGAGGTCGGATGAACGACAAGCGAGGCGAGCGCTCAAGCCAAATCTGAGCTTGTCTAATTTGATTAAAACTGTCGCCTCACTCGTCCTTATTTTGTTGTGTTTCATACTTATCAATGATTTTGGGATTCTGACACGATTTTTGGCCGATATGGTAAAGATGTGGAAATGGAAGGTTTGGACGTTAGCTGCATTGCCGGCTGTGACGAGTGGAACACAAGTACTTGATTTGAGTACTGCCACCTGGACGATTAGAAATGAAGCTGGGAATATTTCTGTTCCGGGAAGTTTGCCTTCTGTCGTACGTTATATCCTCCCTCAAATCCATCATCTTCATGGAAACTAAGAATCAAAAGGTTCACCTCGATCTCTTCGCAGCAAATGTGATAGAAGATCCTTACTACGGTCTCAACGATTTCAATCTCCGCTGGATCACGCAAGAAAATTGGACGTACTCTGCTCCCATCACCGGATTGAAGGAGGACTCAAAGTCGACGTGGTTGCTTTTTAATGGGCTTGATACGTTTAGCAGTATTGAGTTCTGTGGGAAGCATGTTGCTGCTACTAATAATCAGTTTCGACAGTACTGGTTTGATGTCACGAAGATATTGGAGGTGTGTGAGGGGGAGAAGATGTTGAGTATTAATTTTGGGAGTGTGCCTAAGATTGTTGATGAGATTGCGGCTTTACCGGGACAAGAGAGTGAGTCTTCTTGTGGGAAGTTGGGAGTTTTGGTTGACTAATTTGTATCTTTAGCATGGCCATTGTGAGGATCCCATGTATGGCAAATTAAAAAGAGGATTAATGTCAATCTAGCGGCGTCGAGGGATTGTTCGAATACCCAAACCGGCAATTCGTACGCAAGGAGCAGAGCGACTTTGGTTGGGACTGGGGTACGATCTTTAGCTTTTGCCCGTGAAGATAGTTGTTGACCATTGCATAGGCCCCGCCTTCGTCCCAGTCGGCCCTTGGCTACCCGCCTACGTTGTTCAGCTCGGCCCTTCAGATCTTTACATTCGCAATACACTCGTAGATATCTACCGAGTTGGGCAAATGCCACTGATCCCGCCTGATCAATCGCAGCCTTGGATCCTCAATGTCAGCCTCGATGTGTTTGGCCCCCTTTCGCCAGGGGCGTCCATCTTTTTCACCCTTCTCGATTCCGGGAATAGCACCGTCGCATCTGGAAGACTAGGCAGTATCACCACTGGTGATGGTATCGTCACTGGATTCACCACTATTCCAGCCGATGATGTAGAGCTATGGTGGCCAATTGGACTTGGAGCCCAAACACTCTACACTGTCCAGCTATCAGTATTGCAAAATGACGGTGTTTTCCCGATTACTACGATTACCAAGCGCGTTGGCTTTCGAACGATTGTGCTTAATGAAGAACCGATTCGCCCCGATCAGCTAGCGAAAGGTGTTGCGCCAGGAAACAATTGGCACTTTGAGATCAATGGCCACGAATTCTACGCGAAGGGCTCAAATTTCATTCCTCCCGATGCTTTCTGGCCCAGAGTCACGGTGGACAAGGTAAGGCAATTGTTTGATGCTGTTGTGGTTGGAAATCAGAATATGTTGAGGGTTTGGGCTAGTGGTGCCTATCAGCCTGATTTCATCTATGATCTTGCGGATGGTGAGTCTTGATCTTGGGGAAAGTTGTGGTATGAGTGCTGATGTTGTACAGAAATGGGGATCTTGCTCTGGTCCGAATTCGAGTTCGGTGATGCGCTCTATCCCATTGACAGCGAATTCTTGAACAATGTCAAAGAAGAAGCCAATTATCAAGTACGGAGGGTCAATCATCACCGTAAGTCATGCTTCTAGCCAATTGGTGTGCCAGTCTGATTATGAACAGCTTCACTTGCTCTTTGGGCCGGAGGCAATGAACTTGAAAACTTAGAGCTTGAGATTGTCAAAAACGCTGCCCCTGAACAGTTTGAACGATATAGAGCCGAGTATGAGAAGTTATTCTTGGATGTACTGGTCCCCTGCGTCTTTGAGAATTCGCGAAGCATTTCGTACGCTCCGAGCAGCACGAGTAATGGCTGGCTTTCGCTCAATTTCTCACTACCACAGCCGATTACCGAACGTTACGACAACAAAACTCCAGGCGCAATCTACGGAGAAACTGGTTAGTATTCCCTACCTCAGACCTGAAAGAACGAATGAATTAACACAGACATCTAGATTATTACAACTACAACTCCTCTTTCGCCTTCAATTACTCATCATATCCCATTGGCCGCTTCTCCAACGAGTTCGGCTACCACAGTATGTCTTCCCTTCAATCCTGGCAACAAGCCGTCTCACCACCCGATCTTCATTTCAATTCTTCAACCATTCAACTGAGGAACCATCATTACCCCTCTGGCGGCCTGAATACTACAAACTTCGCCAACAGCACAAAGGGGATGGCGGAAATGACGATCGCAGCTCAACAATGGTATCCCGTGCCTAATAAACAAGATTCCGTTGCAAACTTCAGCAGCTGGTGTCACATTACACAGATTTTCCAAGCGGACTTTTACAGGAGCCAGATTATGTTTTATCGGAGGGGTAGTGGATTGCCCGAGCGTCAACTGGGTAGTTTGTATTGGCAATTGGAGGATATTTGGCAGGCGCCAAGTAAGTCTCCTTCCTTATTTCCGTGTGAGTGGCGTATGATACTGATCTCACTGTGTGTCTAGCATGGGCAGGAGTTGAGTACGACGGACGGTGGAAAGTTCTCCACTACACCGCCAAAGATATATACAAAAACGTCATTATAACGCCATTCCACAACCTCACAACCGGTGCCCTAGAAGTCTGGGTCACATCCGATCTATGGTCTCCCACGAACGGTACAGCAACGATAGAATGGTATACCTGGTCCGGCATCAAGCTCAACATTTCCACGCCAACGAGCGTAGATTTCGAAATCGGCGCGATAAATTCCACGAGGATTTTGCAGACGAATACGAAAGAGATATTGAAAGGGTATGATCCCAAAGAGGTCGTTTTACACATTTCTCTTACGGCCAAGGGATACCTTCCTAATGACTCCACCCTCCAAACCTTCACACATGAACAGTTCCTCTCTCCTGTCCCACTGTCTCAAGCCAACCTCATTGATCCTGGTCTCGAATATTCCTACGACGCCAAGAAGGGAACATGGATGGTTGAAGCGACGAAGGGTATTGCGGCGTGGGTGTGGCTCGATTATCCGGGTGGTTTGGTGGGGCATTTTGAGGATAATGGGTTTTGGCTTTTGCCAGGGGTGAAGAAAGAGGTTGGATTTACGGTGAAATCAGGTGGTGGTGATGGGAAGTGGGTGAAGGGTGTGACGGCGGAAAGTTTGTGGGATATGACGCTATCTTAAACTATTCAAAATCGAACCCCCTGAATCAGATGATACCAAACAACTTGCTTTTAAATGTAAGTGAGAAAGTGAAATCAAGTTCCGAGGACATAATTTCACGTATTGTTTAAAAAGAGAAATAAAGCGGTGGAACGTGAATTCATATCGTAACACATCATCTACATAACGAATAACATAGTGCCGGAAACAGGTACTTTTGCAAAACCCCCCCTCCCAAACAAAAGCCGATGATCAACTCAGATTAGCAGACTCAAACTAGAAACAAACAAGTCAACACATCTTCCATAGAAGCAGGAGGTTAGGAGAACTTACATCTCAGATCCCAGCCAATCTTGGGACCCAACTTGGGCAATTCATCGGCGACGCTCTGCACGTCTTTGTCGCCTCTGCCACTCAAGCAAATGACAATGTCTTGATCCTTATTCATTGTCTTTGCGAGCTCCATGGCACCCCAGACAGCATGTGCAGTCTCAAGAGCAGGAATAATACCTTCAAGCTGACTCAACAGTCGAAAACCGATAAAGGCCTCCGCATCAGTGGCAGCAACGAATTTGGCACGATCAGTGTCCTTCCAGGCGGCCAGTTCAGGTCCAACACCTGGGTAATCGAGACCAGCGGATACAGAATGTGTGTCCTGAATTTGTCCATGTTGATCTTGCAAAACGTAGGTTCGTACGCCGTGAAGAACACCCTTTGAGCCACCGGTCAAGGTGGCACTATGTCTCATTGTATCAAGACCGTCACCTCCGGCCTCAACGCCCAAGAGCTTGACGCTTGGGTCTTTGGAGAAGGGGAAGAACATTCCAGTAGCGTTGCTACCACCTCCAACACAGGCGACAACGGCATCGGGAAGCTTACCACGTTTCTCTCGCATTTGCTGCTTTGTCTCGTTTCCGATGACGGATTGAAAGGTTCGGACAATGGTTGGGAAGGGGTGAGGTCCGATTGCTGAGCCGATGATGTAATGTGTGGTTGAAAGCTTTACAACCCAGGCGCGCATAGCCTCGTTGACAGCATCACGAAGTGTCTGTGTTCCTGCCTCAACAGCAATGACTTGAGCTCCGAGGAGCTTGATTCGGAAGACGTTCAGGGCCTGTCGACGAACGTCTTCGGCTCCCATGTAAATCGTGCATTTCATGCCGAATTTGGCACATACAGTGGCGGTTGCAACACCGTGTTGACCTGCACCAGTTTCGGCGATGATTTCGGTCTTGCCCATTCGCCTGGCGAGGAGAATTTGGCCCAAAGCGTTGTTGATCTTGTGGCTACCCGTGTGGTTGAGATCCTCACGTTTTAACCAGATGTTTGCACCTCCGGCGTGCTCTGTGAGCCGCTCAGCGAGATGGAGCTGTCCTGGTCGTCCCATCCATGGGTAGTAGGATTCATATTCTTTCCAGAATTCGGGATCATCTTTTGCTTTATTGAAGCAGTCTTCGAGTTCTGCTAAGCAATCCATAAGTGATTCAGGGACGTATTGGCCACCAAATTCACCGAATCGAGAAGGAGTAGCGCTTGGATCACCAGTCACGTTCAAAGCCTCAATCTGGTCAGCCAGGCCTGGTCCATCAGGAGTGTCACCATCTCGGATGACTCCATCAACATGGACATTGTCACCGCTTGGTTCTTTCGCAGCATTCAGCGTCTCGATTATCCCAACTTCTCGCGTCAAACCGTCCTGTTTGTTCGCGCGGCCAGTAATCTGCGAGCAATATTCCTCAACCTTCTTAGCACCCTGTCCAGCAGGTGCATTTGCCAACGTCGTTATAATTTGGCTGCCAATTACGACACCATCGGCGATTTTACCTACACTGACGAAATGGTCCCGTGTACTGACGCCAAATCCGACAGCTGCTGGTATATTCCCTGACAGAGCCTTTACTCTGTCAACCAGTTCTGGTAGTGCAGCATTCATCGATCCAGTGGCACCGGTCACACCCATGCGAGAGACGACGTATATGAAGGAGTCTGCGATTTTGCAAAGAAGTTTCATGCGTGATTCGGAGGTGCTGGGAGCGATCAGAGGGACGTATGAGAGTCTGCAAGTCTGAGATTAGTATCAAGCCTTCCACACATACAGCAGAGTAAACTTACCCTGCCTTTTTGCACCAATTCCTGAATTTAACGGCCTCCTCTGGTGGCAAATCAACCACTATGAAGCCATCTGCTCCAGCCTCTCTCGCATCGGTCATAATCTTCTCCTCTCCGTAGCTTAAGATTGGGTTGTAGTATCCCATGAGCATCACTGGAGCTTTTAGACCTCGTTTCCTTGCGTCACGGACCATTTGGAGAGTTGATGTCGCAGTGACTCCATTCTTCAATGCTTGTGTATTCGACTTTTGGATGGTAGGTCCGTCTGCGATTGGGTCGGTAAAGGGCATTCCTAGTTCGATTATGTCTGTAGATATGCATATGAGTATCTCAAGGTTGATCTGGCTAGAATAGTTGTGTACCTGCGCCACCAGCTTCCATAGCCAACATGATATCTGGAGTCTCCTCTGGAGTGGGAAATCCTGCCGTGACATATGTAACAAGAGCAGACTGAAAATTTGTCAGTCAAAGTACAATTTTGATCTAGTTCAATCCCTACTCTCTGCTCTCTCTTGCAGCGAGCGAAGGTCTGCTTAATTGCCTCCATGGTGGGCGATGTGTGCTGGATGCAATTGAGGTGTGGAATGAGATGAATTGAGTAGAATTGATTGAGCAATCAGAGTATTGCGAACTTCAGGAATGATTCTGTCCTTTGTTTGTAGGAAAGTGTGTGAGAGTGGTGACTCCAAAAATCTTGGTGACTCTTTTTCGAGCTGTCCCGCAAATAGGCTGTCCAGCGATCATCGGCGGGCACATCCACTATTTCCAGGGTCCTCGATTCTATTTGGTGGTGGCTGGTGATTTCGATAGCGAGAGGGCGATATTGAGGCTGAAGTCGTCTGCAATCCCGGCCCAATCCATGGAAATTGCGACAATTTAGAAATGGAAACACTTCAAACACGCCGGATAAACAGACAACGACTGAGGACACTTTGATCAGAGACATTCACGACTATATCCTTCATTCCACCCCTTTCCCGCATCTTCTCCCACTCACATCTCTCTTCGCTCTCTCACCTCATCATGGCAGCCGAGTTGCAGTCGCCTGATGACAGCAAACTCGTACGCGGCTTCTGGAAACTCCCCTCTGAGTTGAGAAACGCTGTGTATGAGGAACTTCTGGTCACCGACTGTGCTTTCAGGCTTGGGTACGTTGTCTCATGTGTGCCTAGTTCTTGTACTACAACTAATGTCCCTCATAGCCACCACGGACCATACTCTCACGAGCCTCGAAAACAGATCTTCCCAAACATCTTACGCACGTGTTCAGCAATCCACTTCGAGGCCATAGCAATCCTCTATGGGAACAACAGTTTCTTTCTCGGTATGTCTGAATCTTGCCTTCGAAATCGCTATTCCTTCATGACGAAGGCGGTGCTACAGCCGCACGTCTTGAGGTTTCCAACATGCTGACACCCCTTAGGTCCTGTAGGCTTCAAGCCAACATATAGCGCTTCCTTCCTCACGAGCATCGGCCCGCACAATGCCCTCCTTATCCGAACAGTGGTCGCTCACTCGATCCACCCTTCCTTCCTCACCGAATACCACGTGAAGAACTGGTTTACGTCCCTCGGTCTCGACTTTCCGACCCTTAAGATCATAGCCATATCCTTTGGCCCTCCAGCTGAGAAGCCCTCCGTCCCAAGCATACCACCAGCATTCCACATCCCTACACTGCCAGTGCTCGGCAGTCATTGGCCACAGGCGACCATTTCAGGTCCTGGATTTACACCTGGTGGAGGCAGTCCTATGGGACGCATCGAAGTCGAGAAAGAGGAGGCCTCGGATAGTGAATTCGAGTGTGCCGCTATCAAAACGAAAGGCTGGATGGAAAAGCGGAAGAGAAGTGAGGTGGAGAATTTGGTGTCTCTGAGGAATACGGACTTAAGAGCTGGCGACGACTGGCTTGTGTACGTGAGCCCTGCTGTTAAGAAGAGAATGGCGAGGAGAATGTGGTAGTATATTGTACAGTACACCCCTTATTGTGGTTATTATTGGAGCATTTGCGAGCGGGACTGGGAGCGATAATGTATGAATTGTTAGATACGTGCCAGAGCAAGATTTAATGGGTCAGTGATATGAATTGAAGGTTTCTCAACTTGAAGCAGAATGGACAGTTCCCAACAGTTTGGGTCATAATGCTAGACATTTCGAGTGTCTCCAATAAACTTGCTTGCCTGTACAATAATTGAGAATGCTCAAGTATCCCACCAGGGTCAAGATGATATCAGGCATTCCATCCTCTTGACCTGACCTGGCAAGACGATGTAACATGTTCTTGCGAAGATAAGCAAAGGCCTGTCTACAAACAGTCGGTGAGCAGATATCCAGTGTAAAGGTCAGCGGTGACCAAGCCAAAAGATCACCTCAGGCATAACCTAACATCGGCATTCGGAGTTAAACATGTTGTTCGCGAGAGTGGAACGCGACTCCACCATCAAGCGTGATTTCGTGAGTATATCAAACCCAGCCTCCCGGTTTCGCTGCCGGTCCCGGCCTCTAGTGCTCTGAGGTGGGAAATCGATCGGCAAGCAGAGTTCTCCTCACTTCAATTACCGATGCATTATTTCTGACTGGTTCGTCGCGGTACAAACTGCGAACGCTTTGTGACTCGCAGTCTGCAGACGTCATGCATCTGCAACGCGTTAATTCGCCACAGCCTTTCGATCCCAACCCTTTACTCATCAGCACCACGTCGAAATGGCATCCAGTACAGAGCCCAGAATTGGTCATTGGATCGGAACCTGGATCCTCCCGAAGCTATTGATCTTCTCAGGCCTGAAGTGATAGCGTATCTTCGAGAAAACCGACGAAGTAGCAGGCCTTGCTCGTAGTTGCCGGACTTAGTCAAAACTCCTCGCCGTGTGTGCCGTCTTCCGAGAGGATACAAAAGTGTGGTGACGCCTGTTGGGCAAGAGATTTTCTTCTTGATCCCTCTATATGTTGCCGCTCGAAGACACTAATCTATAATAATTCACACTTTGCCAGACTTGGTACTGTTAATCAACTGATTGACTAGCAAAACTGCCATATTTTCTTGCTTGTTATCACGTCTCCTTCCACAATTTACAATCATGGAAGAATCAAGATCAAGATTTGAACCAATATCAACCTCTCGAACAGCATCGCCAAGACGGGGTCGTGCAAATCGATCTCGTTCCAACTCAAGGTCACTACGAGCTGGTCTGAGTCGAACAGGAAGCCTCAATCGAGTCTACTCCGCCCGTACTTTTGACGACCACGCCGTCTATTCTCCACCTCACAGTCCAATCCACAGTCATCACGGCGATTCAGACAGCGATTTAAGGCGATCAAGCTCTGAAAGCAGAGATCCCGAAAAGAAAACCGATTCCGATCTCGAAAAGCAGGAAACAAACGAGCGTCAGCAGCCGGAATTAGAATGGAGAGCTGGTGTGGTGGATGAGCGGGATTTCGACGACCAGCAGACTCCAGCAGAGATTGAGAAGACCAAATCGAACAGAGAGGATCCAAATCTCGTCACATGGGATGGACCGGGTATGTAGCTACTTCCATGTTCCATCGCTATTGGAAAACTAACAGTATTCAGATGATCCTACCAATCCCAAAAATTGGAGTTCGGGACGCAAATGGGCTGCTACATTTGTTATATCTTCGTTTACTTTCATCTCGCCCGTCAGTAGTTCCATGGTTGCGCCAGCATTAAGTTCTATGGCCGCGGATCTCCATATCACTTCCGAAATCGAGAGTGCTCTCGTATTGTCAATCTTCGTTCTTGCGTATGCAGTTGGACCACTATTTCTTGGGCCTTTTTCTGTAAGTATAATCAACCCGTTTTTTATGTCGTTGTGGTCTAAGACTTGAAATAGGAAGTCTATGGCCGAGTCAAGGTCATCCAGATGAGCAACATGTTCTACCTAGCATGGAATCTGGGGTGTGGATTTGCACAAACGAAAGGACAAATGATGGCCTTCCGTTTCTTGGCCGGTCTTGGAGGTAGCGCGCCTCTAGCGATTGGTGGAGGTGTTCTTTCCGATGTCTTCACAGCAGACCAACGTGGGAAAGCTATCTCGATCTACTCCTTGATGCCTCTACTTGGTCCGGCCCTAGGTCCAATTGCCGGTGGTTTCATCGCAGAAAACACAACTTGGAGATGGGTATTTTGGTCGACCACAATCCTCGATGGGTTCATCCAACTCTCTGGTTTCTTCTTCTTGCAAGAGACTTATGCACCAACTATCCTCGCTAAAAAGTCTGCCCGTTTACGCAAAGAGACTGGAAATGCGGCTCTCCACACTGAATGGGAAGACGAGAAGAAACTTTCTCAGGTTTTGAAGACAGCTATCATCCGTCCATTCAAACTTTTGGGAACGCAAGTCATCATCCAATTTATCGCCGTATATCAAGCCTATTTATACGGACTTATGTATCTTGTTAGTCCCTGCTTTCCTCTCGTTTCCACTTAGGCATTTGCTAACCTCACAAAAGATTCTCTCCACCTTCCCCGGCCTCTGGACAACCCATTACGGCGAGTCCATTGGCATCGGTGGTCTCAACTACATCAGCTTGGGCATCGGATTCTTCCTCGGAACCCAAATCACAGCTCCAATCATGGACCGCATCTACCGTCGCCTCAAGAAACAAAACAACGGCATCGGAAAACCAGAATTCCGCGTCCCCCTAATGTTTATCGGCAGTCTCCTCGTCCCCATCGGCCTCTTCTGGTATGGCTGGTCCGCCCAAGCAAAAATCCACTGGATCATGCCCAACATTGGCGCCGCGATCTTCGCCGCAGGCTGTATCGTCTGTTTCCAATGTATGCAAACGTATATTGTTGATTCGTACACGCGATATGCAGCTTCTGGTGTTGCGGCTGCAGTTGTGCTTAGGAGTTTGGCTGGGTTCGGGTTTCCACTTTTTGCGCCGTATATGTATGCCGCGTTGGATTATGGGTGGGGTAATTCACTTTTGGGTTTTATTGCTATTGGGTTGGGGATTCCGGCGCCTTTCTTGTTTTGGTTTTATGGGGAGAGGTTGAGGATGAAGAGTACCTTTGCTTCTGGTGGTGGATCGTAAACTCGTACCATTGCTGATTAAGAGCGAATATCCTTTCATGTTTGGAGATTAGCGGGAGTTTTAAAATTAGGATTAGTTTGTAATATACCCTTTTTTTCTTGAGAAATTGGTCGTGTTTCTCTAATTATGATGTTTTGTGCCCGTGGTTGTGTGGATGGACGAATGCATCGAATTTGGTCGGTTTGTCAATTCACGAATGGTACAACTACCTAAGGTACTTTTAGCCACTACACCATTCGATTGGTCCGGTACCTGCATCCGGGTATCACACAGCCTGACGGCACAAGCCGTGGATCTTATCCATCCACCCTCGTATAAATGCAGGGTCGACGACTACATCTCTCAACCTCCACAATCGCACAAAAAGCCAAGGGGATGTGATTCCTAGTGTATTCGTCCATGATCGCTGTATGGCAAGATCCTTTCTCGGTCTCTCTGTTAATATATATGGAGCTCATTCTCGCAGTCGTGCAATATCATTCATAACCATATTTTCATTACGCTACGCAGTGCTAGGGGTATATTAAATGTCGATCCATCCAACCATGCAAGCCAAACTCCCGTCACTACACATTAATCTCCATGCAAAAATCACATTTCACGAACTCGTCCTCGCTGCATCGTTCCCTGAGGATCAACACCACTCTCGGCATCAGAATCAGTCGCAAACCTATCTAGCGAACTTTTACTTCCGAACAGCGCTAGCGGGAGCCAACTCCCTCCTTTCTTTTTTCGGGGTGTCGGTTTCCAAGGACTATTCTTCAGTACACCTCTTTCTTCTTCTGGGAGGTCTCTTTCCCTATCCTTCTCCCCCATTTCTTCCTCGAGCTGGCGTTGTGGCGCGGCACTCGGCGCTGATGAGGACTGATCAGAGGAATCCTTTGATTTCTTCCGCCGCCCAAAGCGAAAGGGATTATTTTTTATGACAATGCGTTGGTCTGTTGTTGTTTCGCCACTGACGAGGATGTGGCCTGGTTGCGGTGTTGGGCGGGGGTACCAGTTATTTTCTGGTTGACCTAATCTGTATCGTTCTTCTTCGTGCCTTTGTTGGAGGTTTCGTTGTTGAATTGGGTGGAGGGTTTGTTGTGGCTGTTGTGGGTATCGTGGCTGGGGATATGATGGTTGGCGCTGATGTTGATGTTGTTGAGGATACGATGATTGACGTTGATGCTGGTATTGTTGCTGGTGTTGTTGACTCGGTCTTATTGCTGGTCGGAGGGGCCAGGCCGTTTCTTGTTCTAGTCGCTGTTCTTCTGTATCAATGCGGTCTTTGGATTGGAAGTTGAAACCGCTTTCTTTCCAGATACTGTCGATTGTTGAACTTTGCATTGTACTTGTTGCTGTTTCGAGACCTATGTTCATTTTCTCCTTTTGAGCTTTCTGTAGCCTGTTCCTGGATCTGGAGCCTTCGGATTGGGAACGCGCTCGAGATCCTAATTTTGAGGCTAGACTTTCTTCTGAGCGGTTGGAATGGGATCCTGAGCGTGATTGGGAAGAGGAGGTGAAAGAGCTGAGTTGCGATTCTAGTTTTCGGAGTAGTGGACGTAGTGTCGCAAGTGAGGCAGCCGTGATTCCCAAGCCAGGTTCCACGGTGGACCAAATTACGAGCCAGAGAAGATTTTCTGACAAAATGTTAGCTTGGTGATGAAATTCAGAAATTCAGACCAAGACCTACTGAAGAAACCCAGGTCTGAAACAGCAAGTGCCTTGACATACGGCAGCCTGATGAACGAGGCTATAGATCCCCTGGATAGATGATTAGCATGGACACCATTGCCTCAAAGCTAGCAATATAGACCCACACAGAAGCGAGAAAAAATATCCCTCCTACAATGAGCTTCTCCCGATGGTTGATGCGGACTTTCTTCAGCATCGGTATAGACAGGGCCACGAAAGTCAAGTCCGTCAGAGCATTAACAAGAGCATGGGTATAGCCTAGTCCCAATATCGATGCGGTCCCAACACATTTACCAGACAGTTTGTTCACCCAATACGAAGTATTGTGAGGAATACCGCACTGGAAAATTGCATAGAAAGCATATGCCAGACCGAACAGTGTTGATAATGTCAAGTTGATGTAAATGGTTCTTCTTTGCCACGGCTCAACGATGATTCGCAGGAAGAATAGAGCGAGTGCAGCTTTCAAAGCCATCATTGTCAAAACGTAGAAGACTTCGGCTACTAGCAGAAGCTAGAAAGTTAGATGATAATTTATTTTGGAGATACTCGATACTTACATTGATCGCAAGTGTCATCAAATTTTCTGACAAGATTGTTCTTTCGTCTATCATAAACGTGAGCGTCGACGCTGACACGCAAAGCACCGTGAAGAATACCTATCCGCAAATAGATAATTAGCAGCTTGACCATAATAGACGTTCAGATAAGGTTCTCACTCACGATTGAGACAAGCACCCATCCATCATCCCACCCTACTGCCCGCACTACTCTCGCTCTTGTCCATAATCTCAGCCCAACGGTAATCCACGCAATGCCCAAGAAGACCGCGCAAGTCGTCAAGATTGACGTGGAATGTTGTCTTGGTACGCGCTCAATAGGCACAGCAAAACGTCTTTCAATCATGAGTGTGTGTAACGCCGCTCGGTGCAATATCGCGACAGAACAAAAGAAGAGTGGATAGAAACTCTCCGAAGGCAGGATCGGGGACGTGGGTAGGAGAATAGGACATTTAAAACCCGAAACTAGTTACGCCCTTGATTGGGCGGTCTGGGGTGGAAAAAACTGGAGATGCGTATTGACTAGTACCTCGAACGCAGGACCACTGTTACGACTTACGTCCTGTCCAGATTCATGAGCGTACAGCTGACTCGGCGATGGACGGGAGCTGGGAAGGTTGGTATGGGGGGCCTAATGTTGGGGGCCTTACAGGAAGAGATGAAGAGAAAACTCCTCCCCTCGCCTCTGCTCTGGAGAAGTGGGTCAAATTTTCTCGTTCTTTCCTCGCTTCTTCAAGCCTCTAACCCAGCCATCGGTACCTCCAAGCTCTTCTCAAATTTCCCAAACACTTATCGATTTCAACCAGCCTCTTATTATTGTAAAAGAGTCAAGCTGCCGGCGCTCTCAGATCTGGGGTACATGCAATCATACGAATACCTTTCCACATTACATCCCCGCATTCAAGCGTTATGCAACTCATAACCTCACGCGTGATGAGATACCTTAGCGCCAAAGCCAAAATCCCAAGGGAGGACATTCGTCAGTCGTACTCCGGCCTTCCGTAGATCAAACTGGACGATATGGCAGATGGGTGAAGCCCTCGTCGCAACTAATCGAGAACTTATCGCGTGATGACGCCTCTGGAACTGTTCTGTACCGACATTGACGAGTACGTGGTGGCCGTGAAACGCTATGTTCACCAAGTGCAAGGGTCCAAAAAAGTGGCGTATTCTTTCTGCGGACTGGCCTCCTTTCCATCCTTCATCTCTCGTCGGGTCATTGCTTTCCTTCAAACTCATTGGCCGTCTCTCTCATCTCCAGTCGGGCGATTTTCCTTCCACACAAATCCCAACCAAGCCAGCGGTTTCTTCACACCCTCAAAATGCAGTGCCTGCAGGGAGGATGGAAAACCTGGACTACACCAAGATAAGAAAAAGATCCACTGCGAGATATATCCTACATCACCATCTCTTTGGACGTGGAAAGTTTCATGCAAGGCCCAAGCGAGGTGGACCTGAAAATACGTAAGTACATGAGATCAGGCCAGAAATATGTACCCCAAGCCCCAATCGAGCGAAGCATGCCTACAACATCGGGTACAGCAAGGCAAGGTAGCTTTCCACGAACCAACAGTAGATGTATGGTGGTTTGCAACATGCCTAATGGCCATTCACAATTGGCATATCGAGAATACATGTACCGATAACCTGTTTCGTTCTCTGACGATCAAAAGTCTAGATAGCAGAAAGAACGACATGAAGATAAACATCCTGCAATTATGTTTTCAATGACATGTTAAGAATAATCTTTAACAAATTCTACACTCATGTGCGATATTTGTTCAGAGATTTAGGGAGACGTTGAAGATGAGATGTAGAGAAAATTAGTTGAGATAATGAATTATAATTAGCGGTTCAGAGTACGTAGTTCCAAGCTCAACTTTTATTTCTGAATATTCTTGACTCGGTCGATTCAACATGTTTGTCTTGGGTTTATCGTGAGAGCTTTGAGACACTGAAGACAAACCTGGCTACCCTTTTGATTGGTAGCATCACGAGTAATTGCTGATCTTGGCAGTTCAAGTGGGTCGCAAGTATAATAAATATTCGACGTTCCTCACAGTAGAGATGTTTAAGATATCCGAAGGCCCAAGAGATATTAAGGTTTAATAGTGAATTGAGATTGCCGACTGTCACCAATGGATACATCGTTTCAAGCCTGATGTACCTCTGCGGCTTCTTTCAGAGTTGAAAGCAACGCGTAGTCCATTCCTTACGCATCATAATCCTGGATTCCATCCGCTCATTTTCTTCAATCCGTCAATCCCTGAAGTCCATTCTAAGTTGGGAACAATTCCAATTCCAATTCCAATTCCAATTCCAATTCTTTAACCATAGTACATACACAACTGACCTGCTCACATCTCCAGCACCTACAATCGCCATAGTCCTGAAGCCCATCAACCACTCAGACCAATACACATCTTCTTCACCCCCTCACAACCACTACAGTGCTTGCTCAGATCCCTCGGAAAGTTTTGTAAGCCCGAAAGAATACCAAGTGCCCAGATATTTCCCGCTTCGCCAGGAGGTTGCGGCAACTGAATCTTGTCCGCCTCAGCAAGTTTGACGAAATCAGTCTAGTCAAGATTAGTCAATAAACAATCTTCCCCGAGGATTGTTGTCTACTTACAAGTGCCTTCAAATTCGGAGGAGTCGCTGTGCAGAACTTCCCTCCACAAACTCCACATCCTGTGTTAAAGCTGACACGAATCTTCTTCGAGCTTCCAATCGCATTGATAAGGACAAGTATAGCTATGAGCCAGAACGTAGTCTCCCACTGTTTGATTGGTCGATCGGGTATATCAATGTGGAATTCTAGTTAACCAACAATCCTCGCCGGCTTGATTGCGGCTAGCATCTCTTCCCAAGTACCATTTCGATCATGAGACTCGGAGGAATCGATCTTCTTTCTAGGCGGACCTAGGATGGGTGTTGAGGTTTTCTTGACAGGGATTAGCCATGATGGGATGATGAAGCGAAGTGATTCTGTTTGGGCGGTGTAGTTTCCTCGATTGAGCAGGACTGTTGCACCCTCATTCACAGCACGCTTGACACGGAGGATACCGGGTGTCTGTAGGTAGTCGGCGAAGGCAAGGGGAAGAATGCCATGAAAGCCTATTGGGGAATGCCGACTGAGATATGCGCGATAGAAGGTGTCATCGATGCCGAGGACGAATTGAGCATGGTATTCCAGAGTCGAAGGGCGAGGGAGTAAGGTACCCTCGATTTCATCGTTCCATCGGAAGCTATAGTTCTAGATTTCTAGCTTCAATTCTGTGGGTAGTTCATCGAAATCGTGGAATTTGGGCGGTTGCTTTGGTTGATTCACCCTTGAAGCTGCGAGTTCTGATTCCATTTCTTTCCGCATGTCCTCCATTGCAGCAGCATTGTCGGGATGAATGGTCCAGCTTCGAGGGTTGCTGGTGTCGATTGGGGGGAAGTATTTGCCGAGACTGAGCACCGTCCTGGGCGTCGCTTATTGTCGGGTTCTCTGGCGCCCGCATTGGTGCGGTGCTTGGAGGATGAAGGAGTTGCAAGTTGTCGGTAGCAGTATTACTGATAACTCGTCGCAGCTTTTGCTGGGCAGATTGTTTTTGTTCCATCTAGCCCAGTGATGTATGCTCGGGGTTTTGGTGGAGGAGATTGTTGTTTAGGGATGCTGATGTGACGTTGATAGCCGTGGAAGTGAATAAAAGGGAAGAAATCAACACGGAAGAGCTTCCATTTCGGGCTAATGCTGGCAAGGAAACGCGAAGTTATTCAGATAAAACGGTCTCCCTATTTCTATAACAGAAAGATACTGAGAATGACAGCAGCAAGATTTCACGTCTGTATCAAGACTTCGACCGTGATCACCACACGAACCTACACGATATCGATTATCAAGATTGATCAGCCAGGCATTTTACCATCCTCAAACAGAAAGAGACTTAATATAGGGACAGGATATCCAAGCAGCCTCGGACAGGATAAAATCGATACAGTCAAACGGAGGTTCCGTGAATCCCAGCAACTTTGAAGGGCCGACTTCGTGAGGAAATTCAAGCATACGGAAACATTTTCAATCAATGGTGCCACGAAAAAGACTCCTAGGATTTCAGGCAAAGGAACGTAAATGCCTCGCCAGGAGATTAGCGTATACTAACTCATACTTCCATCCGAGAAACAGAAATAAGCTATGATGATTTCCCGGCATTTTAAACCGAATTCTTGTCAGAAATTCTGCGTGTCCTCATCCACAGAAATACAAACAAATCCATGAAGTTTCTTCTCTAGTTTCCAGCCATTCAGTCTTCAGTTTTTTCCAGGAACTTTCAGTCATCTCATTTCGGTATCCCCCGTCTCAACTCTGTTAGATGTTGTTAGTTTTCTGGCAATTCAAAAAGGAAGACTTGCCAGGAATTTTACGTACCCTCATCTCATTGTACATCGTCAAAAGCGTTCCATTCCTTGTCCATTTTCCAGCTCTTTCAAATCCAGATCTTGTCGGGATCTTTGCGATGTGTATCTCGTGTTCCGGTATTCAAGTCTAATCTCCAAATCTCTGGTATCCTGACCTCCCACCTCGAGCTCTGACCTCAAACTGCCTTCGATGAGAGTCCCAAAGCACATCCTCGTCATATCTCATGCCGCTTGGAATGTTTACGCCCAACTCCATCGTTGTGAATGTCGGGTGTGAGATAAGTTGCCAGGGCACCCAAGTTGCGACCAGGTCTTGAAAGTGCTCGTAGAGGTTTTTAGCCTTCTGTAAGGCGTTTGTATGATATGCGGCGGCTTCTTTGTAGGAGTCGCCGAAGACAGGAGGTTCAGTGAGCTTCAACGACTCTTGTAGGTCATGGCAGGAGTCTTCGGAGGTGAGGGCGGTTGTTTGATTGAATTTATAGACATAGTCAGGCTCTATGACGTGCTCATGGAGAGCAAATGTCTGGTGAGGGAGAACTAATAGCCGTGGAATCAGTATAAAAGGCCTTCCTCAACCTGGCCATTGGTAAAACTCTGGAAATATCTTATACGAATATGACCAGGAATCCTTAGAAAGGCCCCAGGAGAGTGTACGACCATTCTCAAAAGGTCATCATGGTATTTCCTGGACGTGGATACTTGGGAAACGCGTTGAAAGTGGGCGCAAATATAGGAGATAGCTGAATATGAAGCCATGGTGATGGCTGAGGATACCTTTTACTCCCGTGGGATTGATGTTTGAGTTTTGAGGGAAGTGGAAACCAACCACAATGTGTACATATTATATGTGATCCTGTTGAGTACGTGTGGTGGTTGGTTGTTGGTAGGATGATGCAGCTCAGTCGAGATATAGCAGAGCGGACCCTGAATAGCTACCCCCCTTGCAGTTTGGATTAGCTTCATGATAATATGCACCCCAGACTGCAACTGGTCATGAGGTATCCTTAACAGAGGAAAGATTTGCACTCTACGCTATTGCAGGAATCTTCAACCCCAAGGGGAGACACTTCCTCTCCTGAACAATCAAATCTACGTTCAGCAATTGCCTTCAAATCAAGCTATCGACCAGGAGCCTTGCATACAACTGTAGATACTTGCCCTTTTGAGCAATCTATCTTCATACAGCAGTCGACTTCGGATCAATCCATACACTTGAGACATTGCTGGGACCTACAATCCAAGGGTAGATACTTGATCTTCTGAGCAATCGACTCTACAAGTAGCAATTACCCTAAGATCAAGCTTTCTACTCAACTTATTGTAGAAAACGACCAGTCAAGGGTAGATACTTCCTCGCCTGAGTAACCTACACTGCGATAGTAATTGCCTTGAGATCCAGCCGTCCCCTCAAACTATTGCAGGAAGCTACAACCCAAGGAAAGACACTTCCCCTCCTGAGCCATCTACCATTGAAGCAGCAATCGCCCGCAAATCAAGCCGTCTACTCGGATGGCATGAGCCTCTTTCCTACAACACACGCGATCCACAATGCCTACCCACGAGATTCACGTCTCTCCAAAGCCCGCTGAGGCAAATCTCTTTACCAAGCTCGTATGGCAGGCTTTCAGCTTTGCTTATGGCACTTTCAATTTGACTGCCTTCGTCCTCCTGGCTTTCTTCAGGAAGCCTCAGTTCCGCCGTCTTGATGACAAAAGTAGACAACTACTCTCTACTGGTACGTATCATGCTATTCTCCTCCTATCAGTATCCATCTAACACCGCTGCAGCTCAAGACAAACTCTGGGACCTCAATGGACATCCAGATGGTCTTAATCACCACTTCTGTACCCTCCGCAATGGCATCAAACTTCACTACGTCGAAGCCCTTCCTCACCGTCCTACCTCCGGAAAGACAAGCCTCGTCATATTCCTTCATGGATTTCCTGATAGCTGGATCTTGTGGCAGCAATACTTGCGATGTGGAAAGCTTCGGGAACATTCAGTAATGGTGGCATGCGATCTCCCAGGATTTGGTGGCTCCGATAGCCTCGCAAGCTACGGACCGGACACTGTTCTTGAAGCGATCACGGAATACATTCTGAAAATGAGGGAGCAATACTTGTCGCCAGAGGAGTCAAATGCCAGAGTCATCATTGCTGCCCACGATTGGGGAGCTCTGATTGCATTCAGACTTGCCTCAGAGGCGCCACAGCTTGCAGACCGCTTCATTCTGAGCAACTCCATTCACGTAAGTAGTCATGATCCCTTCAAAAACAGTTCAGATCTAACAATCCACTACAGCCAGCACTGGCATACTCCAATGTCAAAGGTCGACTGGCCTCCGCCTCACAAATGCTACACACATGGCTCCGCAATCCTCTCGACTTCAAGCTCCTCCGTCGTGCTTTCTCGAACGCTTTTCCCCTGTTCCGACAGCTCATGAAGAGCGGCTACATCTTCGTCTTTAATCTCCCTCGTCCAATGGCAAACTCAATCGGCGCCGTAGGCGACCACTGGTTCCTCCGATACCTCAACGCCGTCTCCACTCACCCAGATCCTCCCAAACCACTCGAAGGCGCACACGGAGCAGAAATGCTAGCAGGATCCATAGGTCCAAGCATGAAGGAGTGCGTGACAAGTGGCAAAGGAGATCTCGCCTACCCCGATTCAGTACGCGAACGAGCGCAGAATGGAGCCTGGTTTGAAAAAATCCGCGTCTACCGCGATGGCCTTGCTTTCCGCCCATGGGAAAAATCCCTCGAGACATTATGGGACCTTACACAGATACAACAAGTCAAGGGACGTCGACGATCTTCCAGCGGCTTTGGACTCTTTGATACGGGTCCTGAGGGCTCACTCAAAGCTCCTACAACTGTCATATGGGGGAAACGAGATGTTGCTATCGAGAATTCGATTGCTGTTGAAGGCATCAGAGATTTCTTTGGTTGCAAGTCTAGTCATTTAATAATGATTCAGAAATGTGGACATTGGACACCTGTGGAGAGGCAGGGAGCGCCTGTATTTGAGGAGGTGATTGCCTGGGCGGCTGGTGGCGAGGTGGGAAGTTTGAAGAACAAATTGGGTGACGATTATCCTATGGCTAGTATCATAACTGAGCGGTGAGTATGCGCCATTGTACGTAGTGATAATTGTGCATTATGGGAGTTTGTGGTTGGGATATCATGGAGTATGGATACGATACACTCGCTTTTTTGATGTTCGGGATGATGATGATATGATATTTACGATATGTACTATATGTTTATGCACGGTACTGAGGTATGGCAATATCAGGAATTCCTGAATAAGTCTGTCTTCCACAAGTGGTAGTGAACAAATGATGCGGCTGACCCGGTGATTGGAGATGAGACCTAAGTTTCAGCGAGGGAATTCGAAGTAGCACTGTGGAGCCATCAGTAACGTTTCCTATCTGACAGCATCTTGAATGAGATGGGCTTTTAAAGAGCCCATTCCCAATCTTTGAAAGTGACGTCAAAGTTTCTGGCAATTTTTAAAATGATATTGTCAGGAATTTATCAATACCAATCTCGAGTTGAGTATGGCCAATCCCAATGGATCATTTGGACGGGAGAACAGAATTGAGGTTAGGATGAAGTCCAACTGGATCTATGACCTGCAACATGCTCGATATATTCCTTCTTATAAAGGAGGCAGTTGGTAATCTGACTGCTAGTCCCGATTGAAAAAGCCGAAAACCCCGGACAAATACGGGGGCGGACATTCCTTCTACTTAACAACTTCACCCATCTTCTCCAGCATCTGACTTTTGGTCATCTTTCCTTCAGGCGGAGCCAAGGTTGCCCAAAAGCTCTACTCTGTTACGTGTACATACCTCCAAGTCACTTCAAAATGGCACCACGTAATTGGCCCGCGCTGATAAGGTTGGGGAACCACTGCATACTTCGGGATGATAAGCGCACTGCAACCACACGACCACCGACACCTTAGAACAGACGACGTGACTTGATTGAGTATCGCCATTTTGTGTCTATTGTCTTTCTATTCCGATTCAAAGTCATTACTATGTTCCGAGCTACAAGGACTTTGGGACGGCTTCCAGCTACCGTCTCACAAGCACGCCGATGTCTAGCCACAGCTTCTCCCGTGTCAATAGAAAATGCACCAAACATACCTCCACCACCTCCAGCTCAATCCGCAGAAGGCAGCAATGTGATGCACCGCTCATTGTCACATTCGCCACTCCTGGCAAAACGAGCATCTGGCATCAACATCTACACGTCCACTGGTCAAAGAATTATAGATGCTACTTCAGGTGCTGCCGTGTCATGTCTCGGCCATTCTCATCCCGCAATCGTTGAGGCTATGAAGAAGCATTTGGATGGGGCTAATGCTGTTAATTATGTTGCTACTATTATGTTTACGTCTTCGCCTGCTGAGGAGCTCTCGAAATTGCTTTTGGAATCATGGGAGCCGACTTTAGGGCCGCTGGAGGGGGAGAGTAAGGGGAAAGTGTATTTTTGTGCTGGAGGTAAGATGTGATCGCCTTGACATCATCTTCAATCTTGAGAATAGAAGCTTTTCTTCTCTCTGAGCATGATAATCTCCAGGTAGATTTCTAGAGAACACCATGCTAACTTGGCAACCATTCTCAAGGCTCTGAAGCAAACGATTCCTTGATGAAATTGGCTACTCAATATCATTTGGAAAATGGACAAGCACAGAGAACGAAATTTCTTGCACGCAAGCAATCCTATCACGGCAATACTCTCGGATCACTCAGCCTCTCTCACAGTAAGTCCCAAAACTCTCCTTCGCTAAGCCTCTGCTAAGATACCGAAAAGATCTTGCCAGAATAGCACCATATAAAGACATTCTGGCCAAAAATGTAGTCCACGTCTCAGCACCAAACACATACCGTGACCTTCTCCCCTCTGAAACCTCGGAGCAATACGTCCAAAGACTACGGGAAGAATACGAAGCCACCATCGTCCGTGAAGGCGCAGACACCTTCATCGCATTCTTCCTCGAACCAGTGACAGGGGCAACATCAGGATGTCTCGTGCCGCCTCCAGGTTATCTCCAAATGGTCCGCGAGCTCTGCACTAGATACGGTATTTTGATGGTCTGCGATGAAGTCATGTCAGGGATTGGGAGATGTGGTAGTTTTCATGTTCATAAGCATCCTGATTTTGGGCTCTCACAACCGCGGGTTGGCAAAGGTCTGAGCAAGGCCGAAAGAGAAGCCAGTATGCCTGATATACAGACTGTTGCGAAGGGACTTGGAGGTGGTTACGTTCCCATCGCCGCCATCCTCATTTCCGGAAAAGTCGTCGATGTTCTGCGAGAAGGGAAGTTCGGAAATGGAGCCTGGGTCCACGGCTTGACATATCAAGGCCACTCATTAACTTGTGCCACGGCTTTAGCTGTGCAGCGATACATACAAGAAAACGACGTCATGGCCTCCCCTGCCTTCACGCTCTTTGGATCGATTCTCCAAGCACGACTTGAGCAAGAAGATTTTGATTTTGTCGGCAACGTGAGGGGTTCAGGATTGTTTTGGGGTATTGAATTTGTTCAGGATCGGAAGACTAAGCAGCCGTTTAAGAGAGCGAAGGGGTTGGGAATGTTGGTTCACGAGACTTGTTTGAAGAATGGGTTGGCTGTGTATCCGAGTAATGGGACTGTTGATGGGAAAGAAGGGGATCATGTTATTTTGGCGCCGCCATATAATGTTTCGCAAGAAGAGATGGTTGAGATTGTTGATTTGTTGTGTCATTCTTTTAGGGGCATGGAGGGTGAGATTGCTGGACTTAGGGGATGAAAAGGGCGTTTGTGTGTGGTAAATTGCATGAAAGATATTCAAAAATTTAATCTTTCACCTTCTCCAATTGCAACTTCGCAGGTAACTCAGTTGTCTAATGATGCCGTCTCGATACCTCCTGAGCTGTTTCCTGCTTGCATGTTAGCCAGTACATTAAGTGGTATTGATCTTCGCTAACCATTAAGAAGAGCAGATTTTCCTCCTACTGGTGGAAGATAACCCCATCGTCTCGGTAAGCCAATCTCCAATGGCTGCACAACTTCATCCAAGACATTGAAATCTTCGTACCAGATCTTCTTGCCAGCCTACTGACTAGATGATTCAGGATCGAGGACGAAGAAGAAGTTGCGCTATTTTTCCAGCCCAGGTATTGCTTCTTCGCTGACTGTTAGATATCCCTTATCTCCACTCGGCTGAGGAATAGTTGAGGAATGTCGATTGGGGCCCTGCCGATGCTGCGCGGTGTTAGCAATCCTATCAATATTCTATCCGTGATCGAGGCTACAGACCTACTTGGAAATTGCGCGAGCAGGGCTTACTATGAGAAATGGCTCCAATGCAACCTTGTTGCTCAAGCCCACGCTTTCAGATACGAAAGACATAATGGTTGACAGCGTTATCATTAAGAGAGGTGATGTAAAGGAAAACATTGTTCGTATGGTGATTGAAGACCTTACGATTCCTTTGAGTAGGCAGGTGAGCAAGTATCCAGGGATCGAGAGGGACTGGGACGATCACCAAATTCTATACTTTTCAGCATGCGTTGGAGACGCAGGGTAGTGTTAAAGGGTAGATGCTGCCGGTGAATGTATCGTCCCTCCAATATAGCATGGCGTTGATTTGGTAATTTTTGGTACAAGGGTATATACAGCATGTGCGTGGAGAACCACCTGCGATAATAATCCCTCCTTACAACGACTAGATTGTAGGGGGATTCTTCCGCGCAAAATCAACACCGTCGCTCAGGAGATTCAGATATCCGGCATCATACTCCACGAACTCCTGGCCAGACCGAGAGAAATTTTCTACAAATCTATTGACGGCTTCTTGAATTGGGATGCCAACAAGGAAATCCAATCTTTAGTTCAATATCTGCCAAAGTTTGGCGTTCATTGTTCGCAATGATGAGACCAATGGAAATGGGAATGGTTGGTTCAATGATTCTATCGTAGGTTTCGCAGCTTGACCACTGATGACTTGTTCTAAGGGTATCGAGAAGTGCCTGTCTATTAGAAATTACCAGATTCAGGCTGTACGCCTGTAGTGCTTCTCGTTGATAGTTCAAGTATCTTGTGAGATTTCGAGAGCTTTAAATCACAAACTGTAAGTTAAGGGTCAGTTCACAACGGCAAATAATCCTCGAAACCATTAAGTTCCCCAGAGGAAAAGCGAAGTCGGGGAATAATGAGACGTTTCGGTCAAACGTCTGAGATGCTGTTGATTCGTCAGGAGGAGCTTGCTGCGAAGCGCCGCTGCACTGACGAAAAGAAGACGCGACGATTGATGTGGGCAAATTGCGCGTCAAAGAACGAGTCCTCTGATGCGTGGACATGCTGGAGGTATGCAAAGAGGCGGTGTCAATTAAATGACATTATTTCGAGGCAGAGTGCCCAAAAGAAGAAAACAGGGGTTGAGTGTGATGATCGATGCGACGAGACCGGAATGTTATTCCCATTGCGATGTTTTAAAAGGTTTCCAGCGATTTAATAGAAAATGGAGCTAGAAATTGATCATTATCTTCACGAACTTGGACTGATGGAATTCGGTTCGTAGTTGCTTGTTGGAGTAGAATTAATGGATCTCAGTCGTGACCGTAACAATGCTTCGCCCTTGCAATGCTTTGCAGTCGCATCGAACAACAACATATTCCTGCCCATGTACATCACCAAAGATTGTTCAATCGTAACTTACAACTTTCAGCGGCCTCATGAGCCATGCTAAGCAGCGGTTTCCCAAGGTTCCGGGCGTCAACACCGGCCATGAACAGTCCCAGTCATGTGCTCAAACCGCACGTCGCATTCGGAGCAATATCCTGTGCAGTCAGTGCAAAAGTCCTTCGCGCAGTTAGACCTTTCTGAAAAGGTACTTTTCACCGTAGACAGCTGGAAGGCGATGAGTGGTTGTCGAGGTCCCGCAACATTCGCGCCGGCGCGTATCGCGAACACGATCTCAGAGGCTGAATACCCAGAATAGACGTCTGCTCGAGCGATAGGTGAAACAATGAGTCTTCTTTGTTTCAACCCGGATTCTGGAAAAGGCCCATCAGCTGGCCGCAATGACTGGCCATGGGCGTCTGTCAGGTGGCGAATTCTCGGAGCGGCTCTTCACCAGTGCTTGGCACAATGGTAGCAGTTTTGTGGGTCACCCTTTGTTGGGCGCTATTGTTCATGAATAGCTCAGCAGTCTTTTGTTATTGATTCACTGCTATCCTCTTTTTTATTGTCCTCTGATTCACTTTTCTTTCCCTTCATACTTCTTTCTCTATTCAGTTTGCTCATTAACATCTTTTAATCACTAAACACCTGCGAGACAGGTCTAATATTTTTCCTTCTTACATAGATCTTGCACTCACACCACTGGCTGGTTGATTCAAGAACCTTCTCACATAACTCGACGGCTTTTTCCTTACCAAAATCATTCATCATGGCCTCTTTTGACAATCGACAGACTTTTCCAGCCATACCACCTCCACTTGCAGGCAGTCAAGAGACGAGAGAATTCTACGGAGGACCAGCTACACCAAATCAAGCTCCATATCTTACGCCATACCTTGGCCTCCGAGCAAGACTCTCCCAAGTATGGATCAACCGGTGGACTGTACTTCTGCTCCTTGTCCTTGTCCGCCTTCTTCTTGCCATCGCCAGCACCGACAATGGCCTGGGATCTGCTCGCAGAGAGGCCCTCTCCGCATGTTCCAGCGTGGAGCAGGTCGGCAGCGCTATGGCATCCATGCCGCACTACATGTCAAACGGCGTCAACAAAATGACCGCCACTGGAATCACAAGAGCAGTAAGCGGTCTGGAATCCATGGTCACTCTGACTATCACTGGCGTAGAAGAGCTCATCGTCTTCTATATCGGGATGCTCACCAACACGTACCTTTGTTTGACGACCTTTGCAGTTACTGGCAGTTTGAAAGTGATCATCGACGGGCTTGAAGCTGCTCAAAATGACCTCAACAGTATGACGAAATCCGTTGGCAACGAGCTCAGCGGCGTGGGATCAACTCTTCAAACTGAACTCAACAGCTTCGTCAGTGGTCTCAACACCTTCACCGGTGCTGCAACCCCAAAAATCGACTTCACCAAGCAAATCAATGAGCTGCAAAATCTCAAATTACCTGTCAATATGACTACCGACTTGACTAAGCTCAACAGCTCTCTTCCCACCTTCGACCAGGTCAAGAACGTTACCGACGGTGTAATACGGTTCCCTTTCGAGGAGCTGAAGAAACTCGTCGCCACCGCCATGGGCAATTACACGTTCAATGACAGTTTATTCCCTGTTCCGCAGAAGGAGTCGCTCACCTTCTGCTCTGATGACAACGGCATCAACAGCTTCTTCGATGATCTTGTACATATTGAGCAGATTGCCAAGAAGATTTTCATCGGAACTCTCATTGTTCTTGCTATCCTGGTCTGCTTCCCTATGGCATGGTGGGAGAAGAAGCGGTTTGAGCGTCTCCAAGAACGATCCAGGCTTATTGGCAGCCAAGCCACCGACCCAATGGATGCTGTGTACATGGCATCGCGTCCTACAGCCTCCAAAGTTGGTCTGGCTGTATCTCACAGATTCGGCTCACAACGTCGTCAAATTCTGGTCCGCTGGGCAGTGGCTTATATGACTTCTCCGCCTGCTCTGTTCATCCTTTCACTCGCGCTCGCTGGTCTCTTCTCTTGCTTCTGCCAGTGGATTCTTCTCAAGGCTATTGTCAAAGAGGTTCCTGCTTTGACCAACCAGGTGGCCAACTTCTCGGGCATGGTGGTCAAGAAAATCGACAATGCCTCGATGGCATGGGCGGATGGTACCAATCAAGTGATTCAATCAGAGAGCCAGAGATTGAATGCGGAGTTGTTTGGATGGGTCAACACCAGCACCGTGGCTGTCAACGATACGCTCAATAAATTTGTCGACGAGACCATGAATGTGCTCAACATGACTTTCGGCGGCACACCACTCTACGACCCTATCAAGGAAGTTTTCAATTGTCTTATTGGCTTGAAGGTTGCCGGTATTGAGAAAGGCCTCACTTGGGTTCACGACAATGCGCACTTCGCCTTCCCACTCTTGGACAACCAAACCTTCTCACTCACTGGCGCCGCCCAGAAGAGTAACGACCCTTCTGCTCAGAACTTCCTTGCAGATCCATCGACTGGAGCGTCGGACGGCATCAGCAGTGCTGTGACTCGAGTGACTGATGGCATTGCTAAAGCCATTCATCAAGAAGTCATCATCTCAACAATGATTCTTGTTGTCTGGCTCATTATCTGCCTCTCTGGCTTAATCACAGCCTTGATCAAATTCAATGGTCGCGACAAGGTCAGAGCTGAAGCTGGCCACGATTACGACGCACCCAGCAACCACGAATTGAGAAACATTCCAAGCCGCGACAGTGCTGCGCCGCCTTCCTATGTCCCGAGCGCGGATGTCAACGCACATGCGCCATACACACTCAATCCACATCCATTTCCACGACGCAACGAGGAGGACGACATCCAGCGTGAAAAACGAGACTCCTCTGCTTCTGGCTGGCCCATGGGGAGTGGTCAGGTACCTCGACAGGGACCTACGGGGAACTACAACGAAAAAGGTGGCTTTATTTGATCTTGTATTGCGGCATTTTTTGATGTTTTGATTTTACATAGCATTAGCGTAGGCGTTGGATACCCTCCGTTCTTTACGAATGATGAGATGAAATTTCTTTTGTCTTTAGCATTGCGAGGGCGTATCACTGCGGGGCTTGATGCTCTTTGGGGTTTTTCTTTTGGGGGAGCGAGGCTGTCGCTTTGGCTCTTCATATCTGACATAGACATAAAATCAACTTGTACAGATGGCTTTGCGGTCATGCAATCACGTTCCTGTAAACCTATAATGTATTACTATTCAAAATAGGCATTGAAATTGTTCATATTACAGATAATACTCGATGAGGCCGAGACACTGCCAATAACGCCACAAGCGTCAAAATTTCTAATCGATAAGAAATTCTGACATGCATTTTTCGTCTTTACCCTTCCGACCTAAAACAGGCCCTCAAGCCAGCAATCCAAGACAAATACTCAAACTGGCGTCTTCTATTCCCTTCAGATTCAAAGCAGGTCCTACCAGCATGGCGCCTATCCCAAGCCAAGCGGGGCACTCCCACCGGAGCACGACGAAAATCTCCCAAAAATCCTTCAAGACGAAGCATTTGAGCAAGGGAGCGCTAAAGGAGAAGGCCAAAGGTTTGTCCTTGCACTTAGTATAAGTGAGGGCGTTTGGTTAACTTGGACATAGGCAAAATTGAGGGCATAGAAAAAGGCGTTCGCAAAACACCAGCACAACAAGTCATGTCGAAACTCAACCGCCGAAACCAAGCCAAGCAGAAGCGAATAACGAAAGACCAGCAACTCGCCCGGACGACGAATATATTTGCTGGGAAAGACGGGGCACCGAGGATCGTGGCTGTTGTTCCTCTCACAGCGGATGTGGACTCGACGAGTGCGATTGCGAAGTTGAATGAGAGTGTGGAGGTTGCGGAAGCGCTTCTTGAGAATGGCATATCGAAAGTTCATGTGGAGAGGTTCAAGCAGAATATCGCGTATTTGGCTGTGAAGCGGGATTTGCTTTCTGTGCTTGAGGCGTGTAGGGCTGCGGATTTTGTGGTTTTGGCTATTTCGGCTAGTGAAGAGGTGGATGCGTATGGGGAGTTGATTTTGAGAAGTATTGAGGGACAAGGCATTTCGAATGTGACTGCTGTTGTTCAGGTATGTTTCCCTCGGTTTTTGGAGAGTGTGGACTATGGCTAATATGATAAAGAACCTTGATACTATCGAGCCTGCGAAGAGACGACCACAGGTTGCTGCCTCCCTCAAATCCTTTATTACACATTTCTTCCCTACAATTGAGAAGGTCAATTCCTTGGACTCGAGACAGGAGTGCCTCAATGTTGTGCGCTCGCTTTGCTCTACAACCCCCAAAGGCATCAGATGGAGAGAAGACAGGAGTTGGATGATGGTGGAGAATGTCCGATGGCCGTCCGGAAAACAGGCAATTGGCGACGGGGATATTGGAGAGGTCATACTCACGGGCGTAGTCAGAGGCAAGGGGCTCAAAGCAGACAGACTGGTACAAGTTGGCGATTGGGGCGACTTCCAGATTGAGAAGATCACGGCAGCACCTCTGAAGACGAAGAAGGTCAAGGGCGAAGCAATGGCAGTGGACGGCGAGGAGCCAGATGCACTTTTGGCCGAGCCTACAGAGGATCGTGATACTTTGGAAGAACTGGCTCCGGAAGAAATTGTCATGGACGAAGCCGCTGATTATGCCGTTTCACTTGCGCCAACTGAACGAAAAGGAGTTTTACTGGACGATCATCACTATTTTTCCGACGAGGAGACACGAGAACCAGATAATGCACCGAAACGACTGCCCCATGGAACATCAAAATACCAAGCTGCGTGGTTTATTGATGGTATGTCAGACGATGGCTCTGACCTCGAGGACGTGGACGAAGAGATGTTCATGGGCGAGGAGACCATCGAAACCACCATGGGGCCCGCGGATGGAGTCTTCGACGACATGACCATGAGAGATCCAACGGAAGCTGGACCTTCTGAATATCCTCAGTCCGAGATGTTCCTTGATCCATCTCCTGAGGACGAGGCTGATCAAATTGCTGCCTATCGAGCATCACGAAAAGAAGAGGCCGATGATGATCTTGAATTCCCAGACGAAGTTGAACTTCCACCGAATGTGCTGGCACGAGAGCGTCTGATCAAATACCGAGGATTAAAAAGTCTCCGAACGAGCCAATGGGAAACCGAAGAAGACAGAATCTACGAGCCAAATGAGTGGAGAAGACTCCTCGAAATCGCAGACTACAAAAATGCAAAGAACCGAATCATGAAGGAAGCGAACCAGGGTGGCATACAAGCAGGAACGCGAGTAAATATCCACCTTCGTGGTGTCCCCCTCTCCCTTCAACAAAAACACGATTCAACCCAACAACATCTAGCAATGTTCTCCCTCCTCCGCCACGAACACAAACGTACGGCTGTGAACTACAGCATCACCCTCAAATCTGACCTCTCGGCTCCTCTTAGATCAAAGACAGAGCTGATAATGCAAGTGGGACCCCGCCGCTTCATCATCAACCCCCTCTTCTCAGACGCAGGAAACACGTCCAACGATGTCCACAAATTCCAAAGATACCTCCACCCAGGCCGTACAGCAATAGCCTCCTTCATCGCACCCTTGACATGGGGTTCCGTCCCAGCCCTTTTCTTCAGGCGCTCCACAACTACAAATGAACTCCAACTCATCGGCACTGGAACGTCCCTTCCACCGTCACATCACCGCGTCATTGCAAAACGCATCGTCTTGACAGGTGCTCCATACAAGATCCACAAGAAGGTGGTAACAGTGCGCTACATGTTCTTCAACAACGAAGATGTTGCTTGGTTCAAAGCACTACAGCTCTGGACCAGGCGTGGGAGAAGCGGGTTCATTCGTGACTCGCTTGGTACGCATGGTTATTACAAGGCTATGTTTGATGGCAAGATTAATCCGCAAGATGCTGTTGCTGTTAGTTTGTATAAGCGTGTTTGGCCCAGGCAGGCTAGGGTGTGGAAAGGTGCTCTTGAGGAGGCGCCCGTGGTGGAAGATGTCGAGGTTAAGGATGTGGAGGATGTTGAGGCGCCGGAGCTTGTCAAGGCGGTTTATCCTGGAAGGGTGTTTGGGCCGTGAGTGGTTAGTGATTGAGGGCGTCTATGGGTTTGTAGATTTGATGAATGAACGCAACGGGTCATGATTATGCCGAGATTATTACGTTCCTGTTGTGCGCTGTGGTATTTGGAAACCGAATACATTGTCACCCGAAAACTCAATCTGCTGGAGGTTTGAGAAGATAAATTGTCACTGATTTCGGGGCTGAGTATTGACTCAAAACCAAGCTCTGGAAACGATCCACGCTTCTATGGGTCTCATCCCGGTTTTGTGGTGTCATTCCAACGTCTAAGAGATCCCAATGCAAGCTTCCCAAACATCATGATCCCCTTTGCTTATGAAGCCGCCCACCTATAGATCCGTTTCCTGCTAGAATTAGTGTGCCTCTTTCATGCAAGCATCCCCAAAGCCACCAACTGCAGTTGCTTTGGTAACTTTGAATCCAGATATTCTGATCAGTGTAAAAAGCCAATAGCTCATGTCTCTGTTGAATTCATTCGCTAATATCATTCATGCTCGTCCATAGATCAACACCTACCATCAAGCCATCCAATCTCAAACCATTCATCATGTCACTAGTCTCCATTGCGCATCTCTCGTCGCTCGCTGTTACCATGCAAGGAACCTGAACCACCTAGCCGTCAGGGTTGTAGGATCTGGACCCAATATGGAGTCTCTGAGACGAATCCAGCCGGGACAAGAATCGTAGCCGTCTTTTTTTGACCCGCTGCCGACTCATTTTAGTCTTGACACTTTCCTCCTACATATCCTCGACAACGAGCTCCACAAAATGGATTTTTACTGCCTCTAAAAGGCCTAGAGTTTTTTCGAGCACGAACACGATGTCGTCTTCCATGACCGAGAATGTGGCGAGTAGGTTTGTGGCTAGGGTGGAGATGCGAGGGGAGATTGTGGTGTTGTCGAAGGGGCAGGTCCAAGATTCGTTCGTGGGACCCTTTAGTACGTCGTCGAAGTAGTGAAGATGGAAGAAGAGAGGCATTTGAAGCAAGAGGATGTTGAACAACATGTCGTGATCGAATGAATCATCGAAAGCGTAGGAGGGGATGTGCTGGTGGAGCTCTTGTGGGATGGTGGTTAGTGCTGGAGGAGAGATGATTGGTGGCCTAGATGCAACGATTGGCACAAGAACAAAACCAAGATGATCGAGCAAATGACTTATCCGTCTTGACTGCGCGAGATGAGGATTTGTGGCTTCTGTATCTTCAAGTCGTAGTAAAGTGGATGAAGCTGTGAAGTGGGTGAAGCTGTGATGGAATTGGAGTTGGTTTGTAGTTTTTAAGCAGTTCAACCTAGTATTGTTGAGCCCTTCAGGTGAGCGATCATGAAGTTGTAAGGCGGTTGAAGTTGTGGGTAGCTGTGATGAAAGGTTACCTTCTATCACTATTATACCACTGGTGTAAGTATGTGCAACCAAAGATCTCGTTCAGTCAACACTCCAGGTCACCTCACTTGGCCTCGTCAACTTTAGCGAGATGGGCCACCGTGAAGTAATGTCTGTGTACAACCATCAACTTCGAGTCATGAAAAGAACTAAGAAGCAGTAGAAGTAAGATTGATACTATGCAACGCTGTGATCAGCCGAACTATGCCTGTTTCAATATGCCTTTGAACAAGACCAATCCAAAGCACATCACCAAACCATACCAACGTAACCGTTGCTATGTAATTTTCGTCAAGCGCCAGAAGAAGAAGAAGAAGAAGAAGAAGAGAATATAAGAGGCGCCATCAAGATCGAGTAAAGCATGGCCAGCCCACAATACCACCAAATACCAAGCGATCTTCCAACAATGTGAATCTAGCATGTGTCGTTCTGGAAAGAAAGCGCACCCTCCATCCACTAATCACCTAAGCAAGGAACTTTCTCAACAGAGCGCGTCTAGGCTTCGAAACACGGCGAAGCTTTGGAATGCCGCGCTTACCAGTGAGGCCAATAATAGCACCATTTTGGCACATGGTGCCAGCAGCAAGTGCTTGAGGAACAGCACAGCCGTGGTCACAGATTCCAAATGTGTTTGATGGCAAGCAAATGAGTTTGCCGTCATCGGGGCAGGGATTTGCGCAGCCTGCGGCTGGAGAGCCAGGAGTGGCAGAATATTGGGGAGCAGCGGAAACTCTAGAAGCAGCTGAGGTTGGGGCTGAGGGTTCCGGCATAGCAGATCCTGAAGACACACCGGGGGCTGGTGATGATGTTGGCGAAGCGACGGAAGGAGTTGCGATGATCGATATGTTGCTGATGGTGCTGTTACTGGCGGTTCGAGGCAATAAGGAGGCAATGTGGGCAGGCGCGGACTTCTGAGGTGGGTAGAGCGCAGCACAGTCACTAAAACCCTTAGGACTGACAGAGTCAAATGGATTCTGTGAACGAAGAACGGAGTCGCCGGGTTGAGGAAAATCGACTGAAAACCCCTCAGTGGTGTTGCAAGGTTGACCTTCGTAGTTGGCGAAGAAGATGCTCGGCTGATTGTTGAGCCAATCTTCAGAATCGCTGCCGCCAGTGACTTGGATCGGAGCGCAATTCATGTACATTTCTCGATTGCCGAGTTTATTGAACCAAGTCCAAGCAAAGAAGTACTGTCCAGAGGCCACGTCCTTAGGAATCGGAACGTTGTATGACTTGAGGCAACCAATATCATCGGTATCGGTGGTATTGCACTGGAGACCCATTGGTAGTAGAGAGGTATCCGTGGTTTCCAAGGGGCCGTTGAGGTCGACCAGGTTATCCTCGCCACCTGCTGGAGCGTGCCCAGCACCGGTATAAGGTGCGGAAGTTCCAGGACACCCACCGATGATACTGTGAATGACCTTCCATTGCCTGGGGTCGGAAGATGCTGACTTGGATAGAGAGACTTGACACGAACCACTTCCATGAATGGCAGAACCGTGGAACGAGAGAAGTGTTGACGATCCAGCAGTAACTTGAATAGCCTTGTCCATAGGGTATTCGAAGTCAGGGCCAAATTGGCATGGGAAGGCATAGATTTTGGTCTTGTTGTCCTTGTCAGGTCCAAGAGGAGAAGAAGCGAGCAAGACGCCATTTGGCCCAGAGTTAAACGGTTCCGGAGTCTTCATGAACATATGCGCAGATGCGCCTGTCAGGAGGAGGGCTGTAGCAGCGGCTTTGAAGAACCGCATACTTGCGATTTGGCTTTACGGGTTGTTGCTTTTATTGTAGTACGATGTCAGAAGAAGGTTTGCGGGTAGTAAACGATTGTTGCGTGCAATGGCGTCCCGGTTGTGGTTGATATGAAGGAAAAGAAATAGAGGGCCAGCATATCGATTTAAATAGAAATGAATGAGTGTTGGTGATGCTCTCGTGGTGTTAGAGGGTGATGTACGGGGACTGTTAACTAGGCGACACACTCGATGACGAGGTGTTGAATGTGTAGAATACGTTCTATTAGTAGGCGTACAGTTTTCCAATAATAGTGACAATAAGCGCGGAGACAATAGTGAAGGGGGAGAATAGTAACAGTGGTGACACAGAAAGGCATCAATAGAATTGCAGGGTCCAGCAGACCCACGACAAGCTCCTCCATAATTGATGTCCTTCATCGTATTGCCAAACAAGCCCGAGTCAAAGCAAAGAGATGAGTAATTCTTGATAGGAGTAATGGAGGTGTATGAATTTCAGGATAGCAGACGGAATGTGGGGGGCGAAGGAATGTACAAACAAGGCCAATCGAAAGCCATGTTCAATACTGTCACCTCTTACCTCCTTAGATATGTGGCGACTTTGATAAAGCAATACTTGGGGTACTGGAACTCGGTCGCGGTATTTGGATGATGGGTCAGAGTCAAAAACGAATCGCAGCATGACGGAGTCAGCTATTCAGCAGCCGATGAGCTTCTATTATCACAGACTCTAGAATTTACGCTGTGACGAGAGTGGATGGATGGTTGACAGATTTCATTGTGGAGGTGGTGGTGACGGCAGAAGATGTGAGGTCACATAGCGCGGTAAATGCCGCCTAACTACACGCACGATGTAGTCTGATTCGTCACATATCCAAGTGACGAATTGCTGGCAGGGAACGAGCAAACGAAACTACGAGCATTTCTAAGAGAGCATAGATCGTGAGAGATGAGGGACACGGAAGAAGTAGCAAGGCACAACTTGTTCTTTTGAACATGACAAACTATATACAGAGGACACAGTAAACTACAACATCAAGCCTGAGCTCCCCACCATACTCTCCAGCGCCATCGCTCTAAACAATCCAAGCCTTTTATTTCTTCCCAAAAGATTCACCAACTACAACGCTCACAAGAAGAAGAACGCACAACAGCGGATGCTGAGAAATAGGTAGTAGTAGGTAAATTCGCACCTCCACACCCTCAACCCTCAAACAGTTTTGTTACCCAAAAATCTCCAGTGCAAACCACTAATAAGGTGGTCGCCCTCCCAGCAAGCTCAATCCCTTGCCTCCACCTCCTAAACTCCCCGGACTACCTGGCGACTCGGCATCAATATCGTCAAGTAAATCCCTCGCATTCCAGTTCCACCCTCCAGCCGTGCCACTAGTATGCTGACTACTCCTCCAATCTTTGTTTTGCGTAGGCACCGCGGTCTTTGGTCTCTGCCCACCACGTAGAGATCCAGAGTTCAGCGACTGTGGACCCGATCGAAGTGAGGATTTGCGAGCGACGCCACCATGATCGGAATGTGGCGCTGGGGGTGAGGCAGGTGGTGGCGAAATGGTAGGAGGTGGGGAGTTGAATCCCGAACGAAGACCTTCCGGCAGTGGAGGAACAGGTGGAATGCTATCCCGATTACTGGAACTGACGCTTGCTTTCCTGCCAACCTTCGCAGATTCGAGACTCGACTTCTTGGAGATAGCCGTCATGGGTCTTGGAGTAAGTGAGCCCACTGTCGCATCGTCGTGCTCTCTTGCATCAGCTTCACCAAGCGCGTCTTCCTCCGCCCGTTCCACAACTGGTGAAACGAGAGTGCCTACCGGAAGAACAGCATTGTTGTTAGCATATGGCGCGTAACTGACATCACTGCCTTCATAAGACACCATGCTATCACTGCCAGACTCTTCTCCATCTTCCTCACCTCGACTTGGCGGAGCAAAGGGCATGGGGCCACCACTAAGCACCCTCTTGAGATCGTCCACTCTCACTGCACTACGGACCGACGATGTCGTAGAATACGGTGTGGGACTTGCGCTCGCTTGTCTGCTTCGCACACTCCTGGAGTGGGGTCTTGGGGAAACGGAAAGGGCTTCCCGCATCGCAGAACCAGGAATGAGTCCATATGCAGCGGAGCTTGGTCGGCTTTCCCGTGAACCATGATGATTGTGCATGTGGGAGCGACGAGGCGAAGGAATTCCATCGCCGTGTATGGAAGCGCCGTTCGCCGTAGGCACTCCCACAGTCAAATGTCTGGAAGCTGTTCCGTTGGTGGGGCTTCCCGATCCTTGCAGCGAAGCAGATCTCGAGCCCTCCGATTTCCCAATCGTCGCCGCGATGACCGAGTCTTTGGTCCAGTCAGCAAGTAATTCATCTCTGATCTTTTGAGGTATCTTTGGATTTGGCTTTGGCAATGACATGGAACCTGTTCGACCAACAGTCGCAAGCATGGGTTGTGTAAATTGCCTGCTCGGAGACCCTGGTGGAGATGTAGGAGGCGAGTAAAGTGTAACGGAGTAGCCTTCGCAAACTTTGTTGACAAGTGCATTCCGCTTATCAAAGGGCTTGATTGCTTCATTTTCGATGGTGTCAGGGGCGAGAGATTGTGGCCGTTCCCTGGCTCGTTCTTGAACAATTTGCTCGATAGATAATGGCGGCATCTTTATGGTCTGAAGCCAAAGGCCGTGATTTACACGCCGTGATATTTCGTTGACAATGTCTCGTCCAGTGCTAGCCGCATCGAAGCTGAAATTGACGCTCAATGCCCATAGATAGCCATGAACAAGACTGCCAACATTGATTTTGGCGAGGGGAGATTCGATACTGGGTATATCCTCTTGAAGTCGAAGGATCATGGGGAGCGAATGTTGAACAGCATTGACCCCCAGTCTCTGAATAAGTGTTGTGAGGAGAAGATGAAGCAAAATGATATCCCCTTCCGATTCCGCATATTGATGTGCATTTTCGTAAATCGCCAGGTGAAGCAATTGAAGGAAAGTATTCCTTTTGCGTTTCGGCGAAATGTCCCGCTGCGAAGCATTCGAAACGGCTCGACGCGCAAGATTATCCTTCCCGCCGTTTTCTTTTTTGTCGCCCTTCTTCTTCTGCTGTTCTTCTGGAACACTCAAATCATGCTTCTTGAGCTCCAGCTTCATCCATTGCATAAGCGCTTCCACGTAAGCAACGCGGCCAGCCCAGTTCGGATCCCGTAGGAGCCATTGAGTGTCTTCCCAGACATCAATCGAAATAGAGCTTCGCACAGTTGAGCCAACCGAACCATCAGCCTTCGTCCAATTTGCCCACGAAACAATTTCTTTGATCGACTCAAGAGCAGAAACCCGCGCCGTATCAAATGAAAAGAAACCGTCAACGTTTGGCTTTTCTGCCAGGTTAATCGAACTGGCTACCGCGTCCGCCATGGCAGCCGGATTCTCAATCGCGCTCGCTGTTGAAGAAATAGTAGCATACCCTCCAGGCTGTTTTAAGCGCGAAAGAATGGCCATGACCATGTCGGATATCTGATCCGAGTAATAAACATGAACAGCGAGGCCGCCAATGCATCGTTGGAGTTGTGCTAGTAGTTGCACCCGCATAGCCGACGGCGATTGAACCACCTCCACACTAGTGGCAGGTCGAGGTGAGGCTGGCCCTCCTCGTTGTGAAGCATCGATGGACGCCCGACCTTCTCCGCTTTCGACTGGCGGTTGTTGGTTGTTTAGATGCCAGTTCCCTCCAAGCTGCAGGAGGCCAAGAATGTGCTGTATCAGCCCAACAAGAACGTCCATGACACTGAGTCCAATGAAGTTGATGTCCGACGAGCTCAGGAGCCAGCCGATAAGTGTAGCTAGAACATATTGCCTCTCCAAATCGTCTTCGACAATTGGACTGTGTATCAATGTCTCCATGGCCGTGACAAGAATGACATAGCGATCCTGTACTGGTGCCCAGCTGCAAATGAAAGACCACAGTGTGCACGGCCAGCTACCAGATATCAGAGTAACGTGAGCTGTTGTGGGGAAGTGGTCTTTTGGGTTTATCCTTTTCGCCATGAATTTGAGTACTTCGGCCGAAGTCAGTCGCAGCTGTCCACGAGGTGCCATTGTGAAGACTTTCTTGAGAGCCTCCAGCGCGATGACTGCCGCCTCTTGCTCGGCCATCCTGTCCGCTGCCTCTGTTGTCCCTGATGCCGCTGCTGGGTCCCCCTCAGTCGTCTCAACCGTACGGACCGTAGATATGCTCTGTCTCCTTCGAAGCGCAATCTCCTTTTCCTGCTCGACCTTCTCTTCCTCGCGTCGCTCCAGCATGGTCAAGTATTGTCCATTCTCTGAGTACAAGTTTTCCAGGATAACGGGCACAATGATGGAAAGCTGCTTGCTGGTTTCAGAATTGAGAATCTCGGATGCGGCTATGGCCTTGATGGCTTCCAAGCCAGCCTTTCTGAAGCGGATCAGAACAGGTACGGTTTTTGCGGTTTTCGCCTGAATTGGCGTGTCTTTGGAGGCACATGAAGCGTACATGCGAATGATCTGCTCATATTGTCGAAGGAAGTCTTGGTCGGCACTGAGGTTGGCTGGGTCTTGGTGGGCGCAAAAGGTCTCGAAGGCAGGCACCGTCTCTTCAATCATTGTCACATCATTGGACTGGAGGATGGTTTTAAAGATGCGTAGGAGGGCCGAGGCGTATAGGGGCAGGTCGCGAGGAGTCTTCTCAATGAGTGCTTTGAGGATCTGGAGAGTGACTTGCACATTTCTACCAAAAGTCAGCTGTCTTCTTCGCCGACGTCTAATCCAATTGCGCGAGTGTGTACATACCCAATGCGTCCCTTCCAGACATCGCTCGTGGTTCTCTTGTCCAGGAAATCGCCGACCTTTTGTAACTTGCTCCGTCGAGTGCTCGCGTAGTATAGCAGGTAGCTAAGCTCGCTGGAATTGGGCTTGACCTCAACATTGTTCTTCTGGTGGCGCGGATAGCACTTCAACACCAGGACCTGATGCTTAGGCCTGCATTTCTGGCGTACGGCATTCATTGAAAGGCTGTCGCTCCGTGGTGAGAGGGTTTAATAGGAGGGAGGGAGGGAGAAGCGGTACGATGCGGACGCTATCAGCTATCATACGGTGGCGGCGAGGTAGATGAATAGTGATATCGTAAGCGCTACGCGCAGGTTTGTGATATTGTCATTGTGCTCATTGTATCTTATTTCTTTGTCGTTTATCTGGCCTAAGGAGCTCGGAATGGTGGTTCAAGGTTGCGCTACGCAACGACCAAGCAAATGAGTTGGACTTTGACTTTGAAATGACGAACACTGTCGATCTCAACTGCGACAACATCGCCCCCTTCCTTCTTCTCCACCTGAACATTTGTATCTGTGCAATCCTTTCGTGTCAAATGCCCTCCCGAGAACACGCGGAACACCTGCGAATCGTCTTTGAGTACCACGGGCCGATGACGCTCTGGTCGCGTATTTTGTTGGGACAACAGCACATGATATTGGATTGAGACACTCCAATACCACAAGGTAGATGACCCCAGCCCATCACCATTCACTTCATTCTCACCTTATGGACGCGATGAACTCAATATTTTGGTATCTGTATTTCTTTTTCTGCATTCGGAATATTTTGCGGATGCATTATACCCAAATAAGGAGGTTGGTGGAAAAGCAAATAAAATATGCACAGAATACACGATACAGGACGGAGAACTCTGTACGAACTTCAACCATCACAGGAACAGATTTCAAGAGCCTTTGCAACAAGATCCTTATGCATTTGAGACGTGGAAGGGGAGCTGGCAGCTGAAATAACCAAGAGGAAAACAAAGCCAGCCAGGTTTGTACCCATATAAATGAGGGTCAAACAGCCTCCACAAGCAGACGAGTGGTAAAAGTGCTGGTCAGGGGGAACATATGCGAGACGGCCTTGTTTTCTACAGACCCCTGGGAGTGTTGAAAAGCCCCGTCTCCGCTTCGTCTTTGGCCGATGGGGTAGACAAAGAGCAAGAGCAGTATGTTTGAGGTGAAAGGCTGTGACAAGAAAGACGGCAACAAAGGGACCTCAGGCTCCTATCATATCCTGTGGGAGGCCAAAGGGTCAGAAAAACGGTAAATTTCGAATGAGAAGATTCGCTATGCTGGAAGGGCCTCTTATGTTCCCATGAATCCCCTTGACCTCCATCAGATCTGACTCCTGTGTGTAGTGCGTATATCGTCCGAACTCATAATATTGACTCTGTATCGCATCATCAATCTCCTCAGCAAAAAGGCTCCTACCAAAAATAGTTGTTTCTTGCGCATTCTCTTTCTCCTTCCAAATACTGCAAGGAACGCTCTGAGAAAGAAAGTTGCCAGGCCCTTCTGAAAATCTGAAAGCTCCTTGCTGCATCTATCACCCTCGAAGTTGCCAATCGAATATCATTACTTGCCATCCTCAGCACACTTCCGGCAGGCCATCAGCCCACACCAATCGCAGTACTTTACGTGGCCCTTTTCAGAAATTGGGTCCCAGCACTGATGGCACTCCACTCCATCATCATCCCACATTTTCGTAATTTCAGGCAGTTCGTTCCATTTGTGCTCACAGCTCCAAACTGTATCCTCTGCGTCACCGGGCTCAGAGCCGAAATCCAGGTCTTGTCGTTCCCAGTACCGACCACCTCCGGCATCAAGATTCTCGGCTCGTCGCTGGCGTCGATCCTCTCGCTCAGTTATAGGTCCCATGACTATGACAGGTGATTGAGGACGATCAGAATCGGCTGAGACTTCGGCCAGATTGAATGAGTCGGTTGCATTTTCTGCGCATAGAGGTTAGTACAACATGATCCGAATCGGCTAGTCCAGGTGGCCTTTTGGCATACCTTGTTCAGGCCGCGATTCGGCATCAGTATTGATCATTTCCACCTCAGGAGTGGCAGCCTCTTCGCCAGAGTCCTCATCACTCTCACCGTCGACTGAGTCATACTCCATTTCGTCGTCGTCATCCTCGTCCCATTGACATCCACCATCTCGCTCGCACTCATTGAAACCCCTCTCACATCCCCAGCACCAATGAGCTCCGCATATACACTGCATATGCGAGCATCCGAACATCTTCCTGGTTCCGTGGCCGCATCGTGGACACCTCTTGTAACCCCATTTCAGTAGCAAGGCCAACATCTCATCATTCTGGGTTTCAGCTTTGCAGGGCTCCATCGGATGATTAAAAGATTTGCAAGTTACGCAGATCACCGTCGTACATTTTGGGCAGTCAATGGTTGGAGTGGATGTGAGCTGTTCCAAAGATGGTACAGCCGGGTCCTTGGAATCTCTCTTCTCCTTCCCATTTATTTCCTCGGGGATATTTCCAGCCGCTCGTAGTTGCTTGAGGGGAATGAACGCAGAACAAGTAGATTTTGGACAGTAGACTCGATCTTTGGAATCTGTCTTCCACTCCTCGAACTTGACCCGATATTCTGTCGCCTCTTCCTTGCTAAGCAATTTCGAACCAACATGAATCGGAATCATCTCGCAGCATTTGGCCGGCATGCTGGTTGGAGACTTGATGGCTCGTAAGAAGAGTTCCCGAATGCATTTCTGACAGTACTGGGTCGTGCAAGACCGACATATCGATTTGAGGGGGCCAGCCGAAGCCTCGGTATCAGTACATACATCGCAAGCTGGGACCTGAGGCGGTGGCGGTGGTAGTTTAGTGTTTTGGGTCATCGGTGGTGGCGGTGGAGTAGTTAGATCGATGGTAGTTGGTGGTAGAGGAGGTGCTTGACGTCCAAAGAAACGGCGCCATCGGCGAAGTCGTGGTTGCCGCGTTTGTTCCATTGTGACGGTGTTGTGGATGTCAAAGCTAGGTCGAGTGCTCCAAATTTCTGGTAGGCTTAATTGATGAAATGCCAGCAACCTTAACCAGAATTACTTCTTCTTATGACGAGTGGAAGTGTACAAATGTTTACTGTTCTGGCTTCGGTTTCTCGTCAGATGTGAGATAGACAACACAAAAATCTCCTTCTGTATTGATCGTGGAAATGTGTTGACGTCCGGGTCATGAAAGTATTGTGAAAACCGTGACTTGATGGCGTTACTCTCATATGTCGATCGTGATATGTTCAGTCTCGAAAACAGTCTTTCGCTGTATCCTTCGTCGCCGTTGTATAGTCTTCTCGAAACCGGTCAGCTCCGAGTCATCACAATTATGGCCAAAACCAAGGTCTTCAACGATTAGATCATCTCGGGGTCATCTCAAAGAAAAGCAAACATACCTATAAAATCATGAAAGTGAAGAACAAAAACCTCAAGCATGAACGCAGTTCGAGTCTATAAACCTCTCCACGAAACGTCTTTGCAGCCTGACTCCTCTTCCTAACGCTAAACCACAATCAGTCGCCAACTGCCGTTCCCTGCCGTGAGTCAGGCACCAGCGTGTTACCTGGCGAATGAGATCAAAGAAATCGAGGACTATCGTTTTGTTTCAGACGTTAGGTAGCTTGGAAAGTGGCGGCTGAATGACTGGGTGTGAACGCGATGAAAGATGAAGGTGAATATTGAAGTGAGAGTTGGAAGGAGGCTGTGAGGTGGCCGTATGCAGGGTCCAGGCGGTGGCCGGATGGAGTGACTTTGCTTCTGTCACTGCTTTGCGTGACGAGTCATTTATAATGACTTGTTATCGGGAAACATCTCGTGGTAGAGGAATTGGAGTTGGCTCGATTACGGAGATCCTTTACCAAGGGTTTCTAAACCAAATAACCAAGCTAGGGCACTATCTCAGCCTACTTTGTAAAACTGTAGGGCACAAAAAGTGTCAGAATGCGAGATTCATTGGATCATAGACTTCATTTTTGGAACGAGCAGATAGCTTGAGGTTTCTGGCAATTTTTGTTTCATGATTACCAGGGACTTTAGACACTCGATCTCGACCTGAGGGCTTCGAAACAAAATGAAAAATACAAGGATCACCCTCTATTCTGATTTGCAACTTCCACCTTGGTACATTCTACTTCTTCATAGCATTGTGCTCAAATATCTTCCCGCGATAAAGTAATCACAGGTCTTCAATCCTCAAATACCGCCTTGAAACTCCGATCGTATGAATAGTACAAGGTAAAAATTGAAAGCATCTTAAGTTGAAATCCACCACAGAGAATGCAAATTCCTCACTCAGCCATCCAATTCAAACTCGAATATATCTTCCGCAACTTCGTAGCAAGCACACCACCATCCGTCGCAGCACCAGCAAGACTCATGGCTCGCTCCATCCATGGCCTTGCACTTGCCAACTCAGAAACACAGTATAAGTCTACACCCCGATTAAACGACGTAGTAGCAAGCCATTCCAGCTCCAAAGGCGGGAAAACCGACGATGTCTAATAGGATGTATTTAGCTACAGCCCCCAGTTGGTTGCACATAGTAGAACTTACACCCTTACACTTCATGGCCACGTTAGCAGCTTGGTCAAGAACATGCAGACTGATCTTCTCGTCGCTCAAGAGAGCGATTTGGAACAAACAGCGCATCCATCTTGTTAAGTTGCCTAGGTCCATTGACACCCTCCAACTCCTGTTAATGATCTTCTGAATGAACGCGAAAATCTTGGGCTGGTAAGTCGACGCCACATCAGTCTTGACGATTTCCTCGTTGATCAAGAACGCGAGGTCCGCCAGCGTATGCCATTTCTTTGGATCTTCGTATCTCCAGGACGCTTGGAATAAGGCTTCAATATCGTCCCATTTGCTTAGTCGCAATGTGGCTTCAAGCGAGTATTTGACTGAGTCCAGATGTTTGACTATCAAATCTTCTCTCGCTGGTTGACTCAATGAAGTACTCTCAAGGTGAGAAGAGACCAGTGTGCGCAAACTTTCACCATGCTTTCGCACGGCGATATAGTGCTGTAAGGAGTCCTCAATGTTGTCTTCCGACCTGGCTAACACCACTTTGGCGCTCATGGAGAGAAACTCGCACAGCACACGTCGCAGGCTGAGGTTCTGCTTCTCGTTCGGTGCCGCATCGACCTCCAGAGCTTCAACAAGGTGGATACAGGAAGCTGAGAGGCGGGCCAGATATTGCGGATGTGCCGAGGAGCAGAATTCGAGAGCCACGTTGTAGCTGTTCCGCGAAAACCATTCAATCTCTGTCCGGTTGAAATCCTGAGCATTTGAAGTAGATTGATGTTTTGACCGCTGAACTTGATTCGCCGCGCCCTCAAAAACCTTACACAGGTTATTCATCGTTTGGTCGCTAGGAGTATCCCGGCCTGCAATCTCCGATCTAAGAAGCCTTGTCGTGCACCGCAGCAAAGCAGGCAGATGAACACCCTTTGGCGCGTTGTAGTCGTACCGTTCGAGCACTTTCTGAAGGGCAAGGAGAACTTGTCTTTTGTCACTCGCTCGCTGTGCTTCCAGAACGCATGCATACAGAAGAGTCGCGTCCTTTCCGGAGCTGCCGCAAACAATTTCAAGGCTTTCAGTCGCTAGCTCATCGTCGCCGCTTTGCAAAGCTACTCTATACATCAAATGGCGAGTCTGAGCGGCATTTTGTTGCGATTCGGACATCTTACAAAATAGCTCACGGGTTGAGTTGAAGTCTTGCCGCATAAGTGCACATAGTATTGATTTCCTGCTCAATGTCAATATCGAAGGCAAAAATTTCCATCTACCGGAATCTGCTCACCTCACAATCTTTGCGCGATTCATATCGCCGCATCTTTCAAACAAAGCATGAAGCGCAAGACGGCACCAGGCCTCAGCAAAGTCATACTGTTTTTGGGCATACGCAGACTCGATGTTCTTCCACATGAGCTAGACAAAGTCAACATAGTCCTGCTCATCATCATGGAGGTGAACGCGTTGATCATACAGTTTGAGCAGCATGCGTAGCAGCCGAAGAGAAGGGTCTTTGAGTATTGTCGTAAATGGTCTTCACGGCTTCGGTCAAAGATTGACTTTGGGTCCCCAGTTGCGAATCCTGCGTGAGAATCCAAATCCACATCATTGACGCTTTCTCAACGTACTCTTCCTTATCACTATCGTAAAGTCGGATATTGAGAAAGTCCTCTAGAGCTCTGGCAGCAAATGTCGAGCTGAGCAAGGGTTAGCCAAATTCTTGTCGTGCCAGAAGAGCTCTTACTTCAGCTTCTTTAATTTGTGAACATGATGCATGATTCTGTGCGAGGTCAGTCGCTGTGGATGTTCAGATCACTTCAACGTACGTCTTGAAATTTGACCGAGTTAAAGTGACAGTTCCAAGCATCTTCGACAATGCTAGAGGATATTAGTGCTTGGTAATAAGGTAAAAGGTGGTGTGGATCATGTACTCGTGTAGTATCTCTCAGCATCAGGCTGAGGACTGTTGGAGAGGAACTCAAGCCTCAACAAACAAGTCACCATTTTGTCCGAGTAGTCCTGGGAGGGTCAACGCTCGTCCTTCAGATCAGCGACAGTCGACACCAACCACATCCATGAGATCGAGCATCACACTAGCCTTGTCCAATGATTCTGCAGTTTTTGCCAGGATGAGTGCCTTTGCTGTTGGCCATTAGCATGTTGTTCACTTCTCAACAACTGGGATACAAGTACTCAGTAGCTGCATTGTCGCGAGCCGCAGCTCCATTGCATTGTCACTCAAGTGTTCTTGCTCTTGCTCTGACAAAACATCGTAGGCTCTGCCTAGCCATCGCACTGCCATCTCATAGTGTTTCCGCGCAAACAGATCCTTTCCGATTTCGTAGAGGGTGTCCGCAAGCTCCTCGGTCAATGAAGGGTTCGCGGCAATATGTGCCATTTCAACTTTCTGGAACATAACCTCTGCCGTGTCGAGTTTCGCCATTTTCCATGCCTACATATATCAGTGAGTGAAGGCTCATGCCGCGTGAGTGACTTGGCTTACCATCGTCGTCCGAAGTATGTAATACTCAGACTTCAACCTCTCACGCAGCGCAGCATCGTCCGGGGTCATCTCTTCCTCAATCTTGTTAAACTCTTCCAAATACGCAGCCACTCTCTCGAGAACCTTGATTCCATGGTCGAGTGCGTCGCAGGTGATGCAAAACTTGGCTGCCTTGAACGCAACCTTGAGAAGGCGCACGCAATTCGCACTGGAGTTGGCGCGTCGCAGATGCGCGCAGTCAAGTAGACCGAAGGAAAATACCCGCAGAAGACAGATCAGTCTCTGTTGGGGTGCATCATTGTTGCGACTTAGACGCGTCGATAGATTCCACAGGTCGGTGCCTTTCGAATTAAACTCTCCCACTCGCGCAGTTGGTGTGTGTATTGGTAGCGTCTGAACATATTGCTGCAAGTCTGCGGCGAGTGAGCGATCAGTTGTAGGTCCAATGATACGGTCGGCAATCGAGTTTGCGAAGTCTATTGGAGCGTGAGCAACAACCAAAGCCCCTCCATGGATGGCGCACATACCAAGAAGTTGTTTAGCTTTCTTCTCCTTCTCTGCTTTGAATGTTGGCAGGGGTGCCATGATGAGGTGTGAACATGGCAAGTGGAACGAAAGGATGAACGTGGTGGTGGTAAATGGATGGAAAGATGCAGCGAATGGAGCTTTGAATTTGTCGACGCGGAAAAATGACATTCATCCCAACCATACTAAGTACTACATGATAATGATAGATGCTGGAGACTCAATCATAACGCCAATCCCAGGCAGAGGTATCATCATCATGCCAAACCGCCCAAACGCCACCAATGCCGCCCATTTTTGTCAACGCTCCCCACCCAGTAGGAAAACCGCTATTCAAACAGCTAATAATAAGATTGTACAGGGAGAGAAGTAGTATTGCAGTCTACTTCTCAAATGGTAATATTGGCAGGAAATTGCCGACGATCAAGATAGGCCTGAAGGTTGATTAGCATTCTGTCGAGATTGACGGTGAAAAGTTGTACATACACATTATGAGCATCTCTACGTATGGTGAAGGAGAAGCAACATCTCTTTTCTGGTTCAGTCGCATTTGGCTCGCGAGCTTTGAGCGCACACGACGTTAGGATAGCTTTCTGGGTGTGGTCGAATGCAATGGCACCAAACTTCTCCCAGTAACCGACTAACGATTTCTCTGAGAAGATTTCATGGATCGCGATCCTTCCCTACAGCCGAGGTTAGCCCAAGCACATTTCGAGGTTCAGTAGAGTCCACCTACATCTCGTAAATGTTCGATCGGCACTCCGATGAGAGCGGCCATTTCTTTGTTCCCACGATAAATTTCTCCGGTCCTTCTCCAACAGCAGGCGGGAATAGCCATACTCGCGAAGACACGGTCATACTCCATCAAGCTCCGCTCAAAATACATCTCAACGTACACAAGCTGCATGTCGCTCAAATTGTGCATGCGCTCTCGGAACTTTGGTCGAAACCTGTCCAATTGCCGGAGAATGGTCGACCTAGAATACGGCTGCAGATTGCGTTCCATAAACTGTTGGAGGCGCGCATAGCCCTTTACATAGTTAAAGGGCTTCAGCATTCCAGCATCGTACTTTGCTTTCATCAGCTTCTTCATACGTTCTTCGGGAGCGTCCGTACCCGCAGGATCGGCAGCTGTCATGTAATAAGTCTCCCGCGCCTTGTCGATTGGGAAGCCGCTTGCAGGCCGCGATATTGAGTTTCCGATAGCTGCTTGAGAAGGTGGTGGCATCTGATTCGCTTGCGAAGGCGCCTGGAACAGGGCGTTGGTGCCTGAGAGGGTTTGCATGGTGTTGTTCAAGGAGGGATCGCCGGTGTAGGCATTGCTAACATCATCGTTCGAGTACATCCCGCCGTCCTCTAGCAGACTGTGGCTCAGGAAATCGTTGAGAAGGTTGTATTCATTGGAAACCTCGGAGGTGTTAAAGGTGGTGTAGTTGGGGTGGAAGTGCATGTCCTGCATCAAGCTGCTCTGTGAGTTCAGGCTCCAATCCTGAAATGGTAGCACTTTGGCTGAGGGTCAGCATGATTACCATGACGAAAACGATAGTGTAACATACGAGGTTGATTATTGCCCGTGAGCGAAGAATGGTGTGGCGCTGCAACCGGCGTAGGCTGGACCAATGCTGTTGTACTTGCAGCCCGGCTATGAGATGCCTGACCCAGATTGAGCCCTGCATCTTGTCTATTGATGTCGAGTGGATTGATGGAGGGTTCGACGGGTGAGGCTTCAACGTTTAAGGGCTCGTTCTCTCCAGATCCAGTGCCCGGCTCCGACTTTGTCTTCTTGGCTGGTTCTCTAGGCTCGTCGTGACAGAGGTGTCCAATATTTCTCTTGATACAGCGGGTACATGGGCGTTCCTAGGAGGCTGATGATTAGCACTGGCGCATTCGATACATGGGTTGACTTGGGACAAACCAGATCGCAGGTCATATGCTAAAATAGCAACATGCCAGTATTAGCTACAACATCATGTACTCCAATGCAGTTCGCGCAATGGCAGAAATCTTAAAGGGTAATATACCGATCTCCTACAGTAAATGCAAGCTTGAAGTTTTGCAGTCAGCCAGTTATTCCCGATGTGGCTTGGAGGAGTAACCCACCATGATTGACCTTCCGACGCTTCTTGGAGCTCTTCCCTGTGCTCTCGCCGTTTCCAGCTGAGGTCGCCTTCTGGGGGGTACTCGGCTTGGGCGCATTTGATCTATTATTGCCATCCGGCCCCTTTTCCACGCTATTGTTGGACGTCATATTGCGGGAGACGGCGCCATTGGATTGCTCGCGCACGGGGGGTTGTGTTACTGCGTTCATCCAAAGGTCTGGGAGCCGTAGCACAAGACTTCGGGCGGATGCAGGTTTTGGGGTTCGCGGGAGATCAAGAGGCGCACATTGGATGCGCGCACTTCGATACCCGAGGGATCGTGGGAGAAGGTGGAAGGAAATACGCTGGCACGCGACCGAAAAATATAGCTGGGTGAGGTTGCGTTTTCAGGCCATGGTTTTGAAGGGTATCGTATAGGTTTGGGCTAAAGGCATTCGCGGTCCCTTCTATGCGGCAAATATCTCACTTACCCAACCTCGGCTTTCTCTCCATACTCTACTCTTTCTGGGCGCAGCTGTAAGGTACGAAAACGGCTTGAAGAGCCTAGCCGCCTTCAATTGAAGCTCATCACATTCCGAGATGAATACAGCACATGGCAATTGAATGTGCAAATTCAATAAATAAAATAAGCTCGAGACTCTCTGCAGGGTTGCGAGACTGGGGGTCGTGGGACAATTGAAAACAATGTGGTCACAAGAATCACCTGTCGGACGACGTGCCGAAGATAAATTTAACAATTATTTCCTTTCATATGGGCAGGATTGGACGTAAAAGTTCTCGAGCAATTACTATATTCGGCGCCGGCACTGGACACAGACCAAAATGTCGAAAAAACTTTGGACACGCTCAAGTTACCTCGAGGGCGTAAAATTCCTTGCAAGTTTTCATTTCAGAATTCGAGAAACTTTGCAACCTCGATCTGGACTTGCTTGATTGAAAACAGCATATTCTCTCCAAAGTCAAGCTCCTGTTGCACACTGCTCTAGAGCCTCGAGCGCAGAAAATTTCTAGAAATAGCATAGTTGGAACCTCATCGTGCTATGTTGTTCGTAACGCAATCCTCAACGAAGCCTGAGCACTCGCGATTGCATATCCTACACCTTCCAACTGATTCCCATTGCCTTGAATGCTTTCCAAATGACTTCGGAATTGCGACAAGAGAGGCGCTAAATCCTCGTCCATTTCATCAAATAACGGTGGCCTTCTTCGACTTTTCGCAAGACCAATACTCTCAGCGTCGTCTGAGTGACGGGTTGGAGCCGCGACATCTTGCAATAATGGATGCGTCTGCGTGAGCTATCAGTACGCAAATAATCATCGGAAGAAAGTGGAAAACATACTGCTTTGGCACGCTTCCTCTGTTTCTGAGATGCGATTTTGGCATTTTCCTCCAGATCGGCGAGTAGTTGACGTTTCTGTTCGATACGTAGCTCTTCACGTTCAATCTCTTCTTGCAATAGTTTCACAGAGTCTGTAGCTGGTAGCTGTTCTGTTTCCAAAGCCCGCTATGTCGTGTTAGTACCATGCATATACAAAATAAACAAATCATCACAAAGGCCACTCACAATGCGCTCCAGCGTCTCCTCAAGGTTAAAATGGCTTGCTTTCGACGAAGGCGGAAAAGGCGAACGCGGCAACCGTTTCTCAAGCTTGCGATGCATAGCATCTAACACACCCTCTATCTCCTTCCTTCGCCTCGGATCTCTGATTGCATTGAGAGCAGTTCGCTTCGAGGCCAAAAGAATCGCCTGGATTTGTCGCTGAGCTGGTTCAGGAAGTTTCTTCCAATCCGATTGGATCACTTCTTGCGATACTTTGCGAGTCTTGGGCTTCAAGTAGGAGAAATCTTGCTTTGGTCGTTTAGTACTTGATTCGCAGTCGTTATCTTGGTGCTTTCGTTTTCGTGCTGGAGGTGGGGCGGCAGAAATTTCGTCTGCGCTCTCCGCTTCTGCTTCAGCATCTCGCCGTCTCTTCGTAGGTTGTTTTGGCATTTTGCGATTTGCGTTGGAGTTGGTTAGTCCTCAGGGGTCTGTTGACGCGACTGGACGCGCTCGTTCGTGGCAGGTGGTTCTTTACAGTCGTCTTGTTGACAGTCGGGAAACGCAAGGGGATTGAATTTGACTAAATGTCACCACTCGGTTTAATGGACAATTGAATTTGGATGAGGATGGGTTATGGGAGTCGCGGTGTTGATCTCATCTGGAAGTTGAATGTTGCAACAGAAACACGCTAGTGCCCAAAGTAGAGTTTAAGATACAGCCCGGTTTTATACGGAGCATCGGAATCAACCGGAGCAATGGCTAAAGGATGAGAAGGCTGAAGGGCAAAGGTTTTCACGACAACCTCAAATTGCAAATGAAATGACATAAAAGTGCGGGGTCCCGAGGTCATCTTGCTGCCCAACACTGTTCAGGGAACTAACTCAATGTGGTTCTGAGAGTGGTTGTCAATCATAGGCAATTGGTCGAGGCTGGATATTCAAACTTCAACGCAGAATAGCTAGGGTGCTCAGTCAAATATGCAGTCATCACAGTACATCACATCATAACAGGGGTTTATGAGGCACCGAAGATCCAAGTAATAAATGAACTTGCCTTCTCTTTCATTTGCGCAAGTAGTAGGTATATTGAATGGCAACCATGCAGTGTCCAAAACGCCTTCAATGATATTCATAACTCTTCATGTTGGTCTGAACTTTTACCAATCCAAACCTCCAGATGCGCGCCGTTGAATGTCTAGTCCGCTGGGGCATGCTTGAACAGGAAAGACACACTCTCACCATTGTGAGTTCGTCGACACGCCTCAGCAAGCTATGATCGTTAGTCTGGAGACAGTATGCAAAAGGAAAGCCAAAACTCACTGTTGGGCTGATGTCAATCGTCTCGATCCTCGAGCACAAGTGCTTCTTCTCCTCATGAGGCACCGTATTCGTGACCACCACCTTCTTCAACTTACTACCATTCAACGCCTCAATCGCATTGCCGCTCAATATACCATGAGTGACAATAGCAATCGCCTCTTTAGCACCATGCTGAATGACAACATCCGCGGCCTTTGCCAAAGTTCCACAAGTATCCGCCATGTCGTCCACGATAATGGCGATTTTGTCCTTGACGTCTCCTACCAGTACCATGCGCGACACCTCATTTGGCCTCGCTCGCTCCTTGTGGATCAACGCAAATCCCAAATCTAGACCATCCGCTATCGATGTAGCTCGCTTTGCTCCTCCCGCATCTGGACTGACGATAACGCAGTCCTGGATATTTAGATTTTCCCGGATCCAGCGCAGCGTGCTCGGCTCAGCATATAGATTGTCCACGGGGACGTTGAAGAAGCCTTGTATTTGACTGGCGTGTAGGTCCATTGTGATTACGTGGTTGCAGCCAGCTGTTTGTAGCATGTTTGCCATGAGTTTCGCAGTGATGGGTGCTCGAGACTTGTCCTTCTTGTCTTGTCTGGCGTATGGGAAGTTGGGGATGACGGCGGTTATACGGCGGGCGGAGGCGGTTTTGCAGGCATTGATCATGATGAGGAGTTCCATGAGGCCATCGTTGATGTCGCCTGGGGCTGTGGACTGGATGATGAAGACTGTTTGGAAGCTGTTTAGTATCTTCTGCTATCCACAACAAGAGTGGTTTGCAAGTACCATCTTCATCGCGGACAGACTCTCCTATGGTGACTGAAGTCTCTTGATTCGAATACTGCAAGACCAGGATCTTTGTGAGTGCTATGCCCAACCTATAGAAGTGAGCCCACTTTGTCTTGCGAGCAGCTCAGGAACTGCTTACCTCTCGGCGACGAGGTTGGCGAGGACGGGGTGACTGTTTCCCGTCAACAGCTTTATCGAGTTGGTAGCCATTGGAGTTTTGATTTTGTGGTTCGGCCGTTGTCGAGGTTTGAAAAAAATCTTGTTCGTATCTATCACGATCGAATTGACCCCAGAATGTGACAGGGGGCCATTCCTGCCCCACTCTTCACACCTCAAACTCGACACCATCCGCAAACATCACGACTCGCCCAAGGCCCGTATCCAGACCTGGCTGATGGCCTCTTATTCCGGCGGATGTGGCAGGTAGCTCCCCTATTTGCCTCATCGAGTCAACGCATCGGGCCTTTGAATCGCTCTATCCGTCACGCGCCATTCTTGTCGAAAGAGTCAAGAACGAGATAAGCCACGAACGCATACGCCATCCATTCCACATCGACTTCAGGAAATGAAAGGGCAGTCTGTCCCTCTGTCTGTGCGGCCTCGCTTTAGGCCAAACACCACCGATAAATTTGGCTCGACATACATATTGACAGGTCACAGACACGAGGAGGCGAATTGACGTGGGTGACGGTACATCTGGCAACGCCGGGAACATGACCCCTTTAGCATGCCTCTCAAGCTGCATCATTAACATTGCCATGAGGGTTGCACCCTTCGGCTACCTCAACTCAAATCCAGTTCATCATTGCTTGGCCTCCGAAGTCGAGGAGCTGAAATTGCATCTCGATGGCCATGGGTTCCTGAGAATTTGGAATTTGGAATAAGAAATATCCAAATTCTTTTCGACTGCTTTTGGACATAGAGAAAATGCAGTGGCAACAAGAAGAACAAAGCATTGACACTTGGACTGACATGGTCACTGAAGAGTGGGAGTCAAAGTAACGCGCAAGAATTCGTATTGTCTGTCTATACTACATTTTCATTCGCGGCCTGGGTATCATTAATCGCTCTCAGGAACCATTGATCCTCGGCCGTTATTCATCAAGTCGTCATGCTTCCATATCAACCGAGCAGCATTTGCCCAACAAAGAAACCACAAAGGAGTGTTAGAATGCTATATACATTGCTTCATTAAAGCCAAAAGTTCGCACCAATAAACAAAATGTTTCTACAAGAAGGGCAGGAATGAAAGACGGCTGCATCAAGGAGTGAATCGTATACACATGAAGAAAATGCGGGGCAGGGTAATCGACGCAATGAAAAGAGTTTGGACAGCGTAAATGCAGAGAATGGTAGGGATATTTTTCGGACGCCGGATGTGTGTCGATCAACAAGCTTCACACATTTTTGTAACGGCTTGTTCAATGTCGGTAAACAAATTGAGGACCTGATTGTCGGCGTAGATCTTGATCGACTCGACTTCTTTGCGATCCAGACGAAGGGGCTTTGGCGACTCGATTATCATGTCGGGGCTTCGTGGGGGTAGCATGGCCATGGTAGGGCTACGTGGTGGTGTGGTCGATTGTTGGATATGAGCATTTTGTGTGTACTGTGGAGGAGGAGCACCGAGGGCCATGGCGGCAGCGACGTGTTCGAGCAGCTTCTGGCGAAGACGGAGTCTGCGATTCTCTGCTCGCTCCAGCTTGACGATCCAATCATCGATTGATCGATCCAGCTCGATGAGTGCCTCCTGTTGCTTAAGCAGTCTCTCGCGAGAGAAGATGAGACTCTCGCTCTTAAGATAGCTGATCATACGGGTATGAAGCTTTTGTCGGCCGGCTCGAAGGGATTTGTATGTTTTACGGAGATATTCGCAGCGTTCATCAAGGGCCCGTAGTTCCTGGTTTCTGTTAGACACGGCCAATGGGGTTTAAAGATGGGACGACGTACTCTTGAAAGATCGCTGACATGCTTAGCTCCCAGAACCTCGAATTGCTCGGCCTGACCCGCCGCTTGCTGTCTCAAGCTTTCCTTCTCAGCATCTGGTAGTATCAACACGGCTTCCATTGGTCGCATGCCAGTTGGGAGAGGCGGGCCATTTGCTTCCGTCTCATAAGGCTTGACCAAATACGACAAACTTTCGGATTTCTTGTGGGACTTCTTGATGGGCCGGGGTCGTTCCATAACCGAGGCATCGCTTGCATTGCGAGAGTGGCTGTAGGGTGGAGAAACACGGCCTTCATATTTGGCAATGGGGCTTGATGACACGGAGATGGGCTGATTCGTTCTCGGCGACGTCCTGCTTGACGGACTGGTCACTAGGGTCGCACATGTGCTCAAGGTCGGTGACGGCTCTAGTGCCGGCTTAGCATTCGACTTGGAACCGCTCCTGGTCAATGGAGGTCGCTCTGCGGAGATTTTGAGGCTTTGCTTGGACGGGCTGGATCTGAGCCATCCTCTGGAAGGCTTAGGCTTTAGGACGACTTTCGGGGCCGGGGAACCTCCATCTGTCATGGTCTTTGGTGGTACCTTTGGTGGGACATCTGGAGGGCTGATTGGCGAAACGGGAGAACGAGGAACTGCAGTCGTGGGTGTATTGCACTCGATTGGCGAGAAGATTGGAGACAACGGCCTGGTAGGGTTGAAAGCTGCTGCTGTCTCACGCATCGGTGTGGCCCATTGAGGTTCGGCAACTTTAGGCCATTCTACACCAGCCACCAACGCATCGCCAAATGGGCAGTCTCTCCAGCTTCCTGGAACACTGCTTGAACGCTCATGGTGAATCATTTCGGAAGCCACTTTACGAAGTGCTGGTCTTCCGGGAATGGTAGCTAAATCATCCGAAGTCAGTTATGCTCTGAGCAAAAGTCAGTGGCTGGAACATACGAGAATCGGCGAAGCTCTCTTGATAAGTGCTTCTTGTGCTTTGATCGATCTTGTTTGTCAATTCGGGAACGCTGATGTTTCTTCGTCTAGCTAGTGAACCTCCGAGACGCCAGCCGAGTGGAATATCCTGAGTGATTACCGTGTCGCTCAATGAGGTGGGAGAACGTCCGGCAGCAAGGGCCATGCTCTTATGGTCGAAATAAGAGGATAATCCCAAGGGCGATGGTGACGTTCTAGAAGGTGGGCGTGGCCACAACTGATACTTAGTGGGCTCCTCTCCTTGAAAGCTGGCGGAGTGGGGGGACTGTTCAGAGATGCCCAGTCCTGTCTGATGCTCTGTTAGGTTCTGATACCCAGGGCTGATCAAGCTGCAGGGTGAGGTGAGGAGTATTGTTTCGACTGACCGATGTGTACTGCTGAGAAGGTGTTTCCTCCATTATATAAACAGTTTGCGTTCGACTGAACCCCCGCCGCATACAATTGGCAATGTGTGTCATTGGCGAAGGGATATGGCTTTTAATTAATAGACGAGATATTGACGGCTAAATCTCCAAAACAATAAGTCTCCGGAAGAAGACATGTCAAACACGAGCCCTGCAGGTCGTGGGTGGGCGAGTCGATGATGCTTTAAGATGTCGGTTCTGCGACTGCTATAGTCACATAAGAGGTACGGACGGGCCATGTACCTCTTAGCACACTGTCCGGGGTAGGCCTTTCACTAGACCACCGTTTGAAACCTGATCCCTGTATCCTTGCGCATTGCTGCATTGGGAGTGCTGTAGTGTGCGTCCTGAGGATTATCAGCCAGCTGCAGTCCAGATCAATGGCCAATTGACCTCCACTAAGCCGCTCGACGATCGAGCACATCAATGAGGATCACTTGACGACTTGCAGACTTGTGGTGTTGCCATGTATACACAACTGTATCAACGACCATTTCGCCTCTTCTAAACTCTAGAACGAACTAAGATCTGGTCTTTTTTCTTTTCCCGCCTCCTCCGTGCCTCTCGGAATCTAGCACTTCCAGCCAAAACAACAAACATGCTTGTTCATGGTCAAACAATTACACTCGAGCCTTGAGTTTCCCAGAGCTGGGGCAGAAAAAGTAGATAGTGGGGTGAATGAACAGACCTAACGATGGACCTGAGATGGGTTGATAAGCTTCTTTTGTTGCACTGGCGGTTTGTGCCCATTGTTGTGAATGGTCGATATTTTCCGATATTGCTTGAAAAATGATAATTCTTCTGTCGATTGCAACACAATACGGAGGGTTCTCGGCAAGCTAGGCTAGTAGGCCAGCCGGATGTGCATGAGAAGGATCCAGAGTGTGGAAGTGTGCTCGATGCAGGTCTGATTGCCGCTAATGCAATAGTACGCCACTATTATAGCTGCTTCTATCAACGCCTTCCCACCTCGGGCTCGCCTCAGCAGTGTTTCGAGAGAGGCAAAGCAAAATTACCCAGAATATTTTGTTGTTGGTGGGATATGGTCGTATTTCAAAAGAGGGCAGAATATGGGCATGACGATAACAGGAGCTATTTGCAAAGCATGTTGTTGGACGCCCTGAACACCCATGGCACCCCACACAAGTCATTATCATTTTTTCATGATGTAGCGATGGCATTCTGTTATTGTCACGCTGGGTAAGACGATCGCCATTTGCTTGTCAAACAATTAGACATTTGGAAGCTGCTTGGTTGCTTCGATGCGTTTCGCCCATCGAGTCTGGCTGCGAACTCATGCAGTTCGACAGTGCACAGAAATCGATCATGATATTCAGTCCCTGTCATTCTCCACGAGGTGGCCAGGATGCAAACAAACTGTTCCTGACCTGGCAAGGTACGAGAAAGGCGTCTGCGTGGAGCCTGGATAATAAGCCTTCCTGGGCTGAGGCTTGAGTCTCAATGCTGTCGCAAGAGAGTGTTGGCTTACGGGGCCGCCAAGACGCCGTCCGAAGCCTTTTGCCTCGAAAACTCCAAGGTGCAGGTTGGCGATCCTTGTTGAGCAAGACATTCTGAGTCGTCTCGGGAGTATGTCGTATTGTGGATGAGAATTTATTCTCCGATCAAAAGAAGATATCATTGTTGCTTTATGTGATGGGATCTCGCTACGAGTGTGCCATGTGCGTATCTCGAGGCGAGGGCGGGACATTGTTCACGATGCTGGCTCCCGCCAAAAGGAAGTATACCAGCCATGATGGCCAGAAGGTGGTTCACAGCGGACAGATTAATGGCGCAAGGGTTTAGGGTAGAATAATGCAAGACGACTCATAGAGGAAGGAGGACTTCATGCCGTCAGCTCTCTGCCAACGGGGATGGGAGAGAAAGGCGGGGTACGGAATCCTCAATGTAGGAGATGGGAGAGGAAAAGGTGAGGTGGTGATGGATGAGGTTTCAAAAACGGGTCGAGTCGGACTAACCTCGCTTCCGGTTAGTGCGCTAGATGTAAATCAGGCACTTACTCACGGAAAGCGCCCCGCCTTTCCTTTTTCCTTCAACTCCATGCATGGCCGTGGCCGTGAGAAGGCCCAATTGCCATCAGCTAGTGTCTGAAGCTACTGCGCAATCGGACCTTTCCCGCATACCCGTCTCTTCATTATTCATTCCGCCGGCGAGCATGTGTTTTGTTTCCACGGGAGGGAATCTTGTCTTTTCATATCCGTTCATACCACGTTTGCGGCGCCCGAATCGATGAGAACTTGGGAAGCAGTGAAGATCATTCCTCGGCATTTCGCGAGGCAAACCCCTTCGGACCCTGGCAGTAGGACAAACGGTGGCCCAGGGTTCTGTATGTACCTATCTTGCTTCATCTGAAGAAGTACCCACAATGATCACATGATGGATCCAGAGCCTGCTTGTACTACACCGAAGAGAGGTACATGTTATGCTCCTGTTTGAAAACGGCCTTCACGAGGCAGGCTTACCCGGCATGAAATCTCAGAAAGGCGAGGACGTAATCGCCTGGCCCTCCGAATGAGAGAGGCCTCACGATAGGTATACTGGAATGCACATCTGATGGACTACTCTAGTCTTGTAGCTGATGTTCGCCTCAGCATTGCCCAATACGGTAAGAATATGAAGATTGCGCATGAGACCAGGCGTCCTTCGCACGCCAAAATCTGGAGAAAACTGTCAAACAGACGATCTAAGAACACGGGCCCATTCCCGGTCCAAGTTCAAACTCAAAATGACGCTCTCTCAGCTTTCGACCGTTGCTCCCGCCAAGCCGAACAGCTTGGTTATCAATTCGGAAGTACGTACCGATTGACCTAGAGCTCTGCATGCCAATCAGAAGTGGAGCATTATAACTGTTTGTTAAGGCTAAAAACACGAATAATGCCTCGTAGCTATCTCCGTTATTATCCTATCAGTTGCAATTTCAACAATGCCAGTGACAGTCGCCGTTCGTTGATCCTATCATTCCGCATCTATGTCTCGACTACTACAACTCATGCAACACGCCACAGGACTGAAAGAAAATGTAGCCTCGCAATTTGGACAGCACAGACCAATTTAGACACCTGCATCTTCTTCAACGAGATCTATATCTGCTTAACCCTGAAGCGGTTTAGCTTCAATAGATTGTCGATCTTCTGACTTTCTGCGTCCCTCGTGTTCGGGCAGCTCCACACTCAGACCCTTGAACCCTTCACACAACCATTGTCGTGATGTCCAACAGGCATTCTCTAGTTGTCGTACGCATCTAGCTTTCAATAGACTTCCGAAGAGTAAGGAACACCATGTTCTGTCACTCGAATTGACTTCACCAGGAATCGGTTCTTGGCTTTACACTCTACACCATCAGGTTTGTGAAATTGCTCCCAAGGCTCAAGCCCTGCTCATCACTCTTCTGCATATCTCCGAAAGCTAGAAGATGTTGATGAGCAGCTATTCTGATCCTTCAGGAATCATAGTTGCTCCAGTAGACGGAAAGAATTGACCGTCGTTCCGGCTTTCCCAACCACCCAGTTTTATCTCTAACCTCCTCCAAACACAACTGAATATCTCTTTGCCAAAAATCCACCATCGTCGTCCAACGACGTATCTAATTGTTAGTGATCTCAGCACCTACCTATTCAATTAGTCAAAGTCACTTTGTACCCAAGTACCAAAAGGTCTCGAAGCCCACTGACTCGAGCAAACGCACAAGTCGAGCCTAACTCATGCTGGCCCTTGACAATGCATGTACATAACTAACGCAGCACTTGTGCAAATGATCACATCTGGGGTGCACACTGGTAGCAAGAAATTTTTCCGTCATGAGGAAACACTCAGCAAATTGGAATATGGTGCCTGACCAAATCTGTTTTGAAACGAACATCATTTGTTTACTGTCATGCAATGCACTCCACAGTCTAGTACCACGTTATGGAAGGAGACAAGAGAAGGGATACTGGTTGTACCATTCATTGGAATGTCGGGGTCGAGTTGTTTGTCTATGGGTTTGGTGGAGGGTTGTGAGACATTCTCGCGCAAAGCTTCTTTGTTCTTAAATGTCCGCTCGACTCCACGAGCGAGGTGTCGGTGAATTAATCGCACGCACCTCGCATGAGGCAGATTAGACAAAAGATTTCTAGGCGCTCACTCAAGTCTCAATTGCCAGAGAAACAGAAAATGTTGAGATGCCGACTTCGCTTGCTTAGAGAGATGAGTTGCTGCAAGACCCTCGACCGTGTCACACACCGCTGACCATTTTTATTCACAATTTACTTAATCGTACATACAAGGTCTACTCGTACAATGGTTGTTCAGCCACCAATTCTTCCGCCGTTGCTGCTGCTATGCACTGCGTCATGGCATTTACAATGGCGCCTGGGCAGAGCAGGTGGTTCTTTTCCTGTTGTGGGAAAAGCAGATGTTCGAAACTCGCGCTAGTCACCGTTCCTGAGATCTTTCAAACAGCTATCATCTTCGAAACACAGCCTCATTCTGAGAAGAGAGATAGCAAGAGTCGGGAACGTCTCTCCTTCCCTTTCCTTTCCTTTCCAGCGAGACCTTCTTAATGAGACGAGCGGTCTCGACGATCTGGTTATCAACGTTAGTATGTGACAACGATAAGCTCCAGGCCAGTTTCTCCGTCACATTGCCCAATCAAGCATACACTTTGCAAGATCGAAGAACCCCTCTCGCAAAGTCATTCTGATGATTCCTGGCTATTGATGTAATGGAAGAAGACTTGCACAGGATCCCAACGATCGGACATACCTTTTTTTCTTAATTATTATCTCAATTCCACACCAAACGCCCCAGCCAACTTCTCCCTGATTTCATCATGCAACTTGTTAACTTCCTCATTCGTCAGGGTCCTCTCAAGACTTCTGTAATTGATCCGATAGCACAAACTTCGCTTCCCGCTCTTCGGATGCACAAACTCATCCGTTAACCTAACATCCTCGACCAGATCCCCTGCCACCTCTCTGACGACCTCCATTATATCGTTCTCGTGGAATTCCCCCTTCAAAGATCCTCCCGCTGCCGAAGAAGAAGAAGAAGAAGAAGAAGAAGGTAACCAGAATGCCACATCCTTGTAGCAAGCAGGCTTGTTCGAGAAGGGAATGAACTTCTTGATGTCGCCATTTTGGGAGAACTGTGAAAGGAAGCGAGGGTCTTTGGACCAGAAAAGTCGGATATCAGGGATATTGAAGAGGAGCATAGCGATGCGTTCAAGACCTAGTCCGAACGCCCAGCCGCTTCGAGAAGGGACACCAGCATTAGTAAGGATTTCTTGTTTTATGACGCCCGAGCCGAGGAGTTCAAGCCATTGGTCTTGGTAGAAGACCTCAAGCTCCCAGCTTGGGGAGGTGAAGGGAAAGTAAGCTTCTATCCAGCGAATTTTGAGAGGTTCTTTTGGCATTGCTGAGGTCGCCGTGGAATCTTGGGCACGGGTGAAGATGTCAATCACGACGTTTTCCACAGAGCGTTTGAGGTGAGCTGCAATTGCTTCAACTTCTTCGACGTTGTGAGAGTATTGGAGTGGATTGCGTTCGGCATGTATTGTTGGGTTTGGGTCTTCCACCTCTATCGAATGTTTGGGTAGTTTCTCAAAGTCCTCCCACACTTTCTCTGCCAGTGACATGCCTTTGGGGAGCTGGTTTCTGTCCCATGTCAAGGCACCCTCCATTTGGTGGAATACTGGATAGTGACTTCGATCGATAGCATCACGTCGATAGACATCAGCTGTGATGAGATATCCATCAGTCTCATCCGCGCGGAATGTATCTGCTTGATGGGCAGAAGTATGTGTTCGTAGCACAGTCTCCTTATTGATGTAATAGGTATCCGTTCGACTTCTGCCTGGGTGATCCAAAGGGAATCCTAATGAGTCAAAGTTTTGAGCTGTGCTGACTACAGGGAATAGATCATTGTGGTATGTGAAGCCCGGGAAACGATTTTCGATGAGTTGACGAGTAATGCTGAGCGGATGGTTTTTTTGCAAGTGAAGACGGCGTGGTGCTGCGGCAAGGATGGTTGATGGCGCATTCATCCATTCATCTGTCTGATATTCTCGGCCATCTATCTTGATCTTTTCCTCCTTGACGTTCTCTGGGCAAAAAGTTAGTCAACTCCTATTTAGACAAGATCAAAAGTCGGTCAACAGTCTTCACACCGCACCCCTAAAAAATGGCAAAAACATACAGCAGCGGGGATTCGCTAGTGGTCACCCACCTAACTACTAATCCGCCGGTATCAGGCTTATCTGTGAGTGAGCGAACGGGGACTCGAGTTCTCCTGATCCTATGGCCGTATGTATCTGGACTTGATTGTAGTTGAATATATAGGTCAAATGAAGATCAATTGCAACTCAAATCGAAGCTGAACAGCACAACACCAGGCTTCCTTGACCACAAAACATGCTCAAAAGTTCCTTATAATCGTCCTCCGCCTTGAGGAGATGAGCAGGCAATTGACAATGCCTTTATGAGATTCTAGACCATCTGATACTTGTCGTACATACGGCGACAGGCTGCAGAGAACTCGAGTCCCCGTCCGCTTTTTCCAACTCTTTCTAAAGAATAGACGAAAATAACCAAGAAATGGAAATTTTCCGAATAGAGTGTTGAAGATGTTCGATATGAAGAATGAAGGTCCATGAATAAGGAGATGAATATATGCTTACCAGTTGAAGTAAACCGACGTTGACACGGCCTACAAACCCACCCGCCATCAAAACGCGCCGATAGCAATATCCTCCTCCTCATCAGCGATCTCAACGACATGTTCATAGCAAATATTGTCAACTTTCGTGATTCGTTGGTTTCTCCTGAGCCACGAAGCGCGGAATATCTGAAGTTTTCTGAGGCCGCACAGACCTTGTTTTTTTGAATCTAATCCCTCGCAAACTTGTTGCGTCAGTTGCGCTGAACTTGCTCCAAGTCTTTCACAACACGAAGCATGCTAGAACAGACATGTCGACCACTGCAAAGGAGGTGATAAAGAGCAAGGATGTCCAGAAACGGACTATCCACTACCCTTTCTGGTTTGGCGGCTCTGCGTCTTGCTTTGCTGCGTGTGTAACTCATCCGCTGGATTTGGGTATGTCATATCTTTGCACTGAGCCATTGGTGATTGAGATTTTGTACTGATGATTGCTATAGTCAAGGTAATACATAGATAAAGAAACCGCGCAAAATGACCCTTCGCTGATGAGGAAGAAAGGTCAGACTTCAGACTCAAAGCCATGCCGGACCAAAGAGGAATATGCTACAGATGTTTGGACATATCACACAGGAGCATGGGCTACATGGGCTATATAGAGGAGTATGTTATACCACATTCATTCATCCACCCAGCAGGCTGTTACGACGAGATTGTCATTTTCCAGTTGTGACTCTGAGCCCAAGGATTTTACAAACCACCATAATCTTTCAAAGAAAACAGAAACCACATAAGGAACATGACAAATCTCCTCGAGACAGCCTCCTAAATCCTCCCCAAAGTAAACTGCCTCCTAACCTCATGCTCAGCTCTCAGCCTCCCTTCTCCGCCAAATAACCTACTCAACAACCCGCTTCGGCGTCTACGAAGAACTAAAAGAAAAATTCGCCTCCAAATCCAAAAAATCCCAACCCTCCTTCCTTACCCTAGTCTCCATGGCCTCCATCTCCGGCTTCCTAGGCGGCATAGCCGGAAACCCAGCCGACGTCCTAAACGTACGCATGCAACACGACGCCGCCCTCCCCACCTCCCAACGCCGAAACTATAAACACGCCATCGACGGCCTCGTCCGCATGGTAAAAGAAGAAGGCGCAGCAAGTCTGTGGAAAGGCGTGTGGCCAAACAGTATGAGAGCTGTGCTCATGACGGCGTCCCAGTTGGCGAGTTATGATGTTTTTAAGAGGTTGTTGCTCAGTCATACCTCGCTACAGGATAACTTGACGACGCATTTTTCTGCGAGTTTGGCGGCGGGGTTTGTGGCCACGACGATCTGTTCACCAGTGGATGTCATAAAGACGAGGATTATGTCTGCGCATGCGGGGGAGAAGAAGAGTATTGTTAGGTTACTGGGGGAGGCGTACAAGGCAGAGGGATTGGGGTGGATGTTTAGAGGCTGGGTGCCCAGTTTCATAAGGTTGGGTCCGCATACCATTGCTACTTTCGTGTTTTTGGAACAGCATAAGACGTTGTACAGATATGTCAAGGGGCTAGAGGTTTAGATCACAAGATTCGGCACTAGATATGGGGTTGGTGGTACACTAGATTTGCTTTCTCTGTCTGGATTTTGAAGGTGCTCGTTGGATATCCTGCTGGCGGTCGATTTGCTTTATTTGGCTTCGAGCATTGCATTGGTGGGTTTGCGTTGTTTTACTGTTCGGGATGTATGAGTGTGTGGGATGGCTTTAGATCTCTTGTGCGCTTGGTTCTCTGCATTGAGCAAGCGTTGGGTTGCGATTTGATTTTTCAGAGTTAGATCAGTGAGAGCAATCTATACCACCATTGCGTTCCCTTCAAAGTCGGACATCTTTTCGTCGTGAACCATCCTTGCATCATTGTGGAGAGAAGAGCCAAAGGTTTTTATGAATGTGTATCAATCTCTTTCACTACAGTCAGGACGTCAAACATGCGAAGCACCATAATTAGAAGTACGCATTGATTGGTAGCACGTTTACATGACGTGCAAAATAATCTATGCCATAATGACAAGCGCCTTGTATAACCCGACCCGTGGAAATTTGTCCTTTCCTCATGCAATACTTCATGCGCATACCAGCCCAATAGAAATTCGCCAAAACGACTTTTGTAATTGTGCCCGCAACATCATCCTCTACTTCCTCATCGACGAAGCCCTTCTCTTCTTGGCATCGGCGGTCTTTGCCTTCTCCTCGTTGACACGGGTGTGTAGGATCTTGGCGTACTCGGTCTGTGGTTTCATGTCAGTTTCTGTAGCCTTCAAGGAAGATGCGAAGATACATACCGCGGCATCCTTGGATGCTTCTGCGCGACGGCGCTTGATTGCGATTCGGTGGCGCTTGTGTTGGAGACGCTGTGGTGTAACGAGACGTTGGATCTTTGGTGCCTTGGTGTATGGCTTGGCTCCCTCCTTCTTTGGAGTAACCTCACGACGGATAACGAACTTGCGGACCTAGAAGAGAAAACAGGTACATCAGACTCGATTCTACACGAAATAATCGCCAGAACCGGCGAGGACGACTTACATCATCCTCCTTGCTGAGACCAAAGAAGCGGCGGATCTTGGTAGCCCGCTTGGGACCAAGTCGCTTGGGGTGAACGACATCAGTGAGGCCTGGGATGGCAGCATCACCAGTCTTGACAATGGCAAGAGCGAGGACAGAAAGGTCCATGGCGACGATGCAACCACGGACAGACTTTCTCTTGCGCTCACCAGTTCGGCGTGGGCGGTAGCAGGAGTGGCCGTCGGAGAGCAGGAGTCGGACACGGGTTGGGTGAAGGACACCCTGCTTCATTGGGAAACCTTGCTTGTCGTTGCCGCCGGTGATTTTGAAGATGTAGCCCTTGAATTCGTCGCCAACGCTGTCGCCGGGGACCTCAGCGCCCATCTTCTTGTCCATGAAGATGCGGAGCTTGCGCTCATCGTCGATATCGATCAGCTTCTGGGAGCCGTTCGACGGGAAGGAGATGTTGAGCTTCATCTTGACGTGTCGGAGTCAAGAATTTCAGCAATTGGTGGTTGTCGAGATGGAGTTGGAGGTCTGCTTTGCTCTAAGAAAACTGATTTCTTTGTGGGCATGCCAAGAACCAATCAGAGACGGGCAGCTTACTCATCACGAGAACTACGCTTAGTTGGGGATAGCCTGCTGTAATATATCCCTTCATGTATCATATTTTCTCTCATTCTCTCTCAATTATCAATTACCAGATTTCAACTAGAGACAAGGGAACATAATTGTGGTCATCGCGTTATTATTCAGTATGTTTCAATTTGTGATGACCGAATTATTGCTAGATTTGCTATATAAACATCAGGCACGCTTCAATTACAATACCATGATACGACGCTTTCTAGTACTTCACATCTGGAGGGTAACTCTTGCTGTCTTCAGGCCACTGACCCGGCTGAGACGTATACGAACCTGTTTGTCCTGGCTGAGACATGTACGAAGTCGGTTGACCCGGCTGGGACATGTACGAACCTGATTGCCCTGGTTGAGATGAGTTGGAAGCCCATTGATCTGGTGGAGGTCTGCTCGAAGAAGGCTGAGCTGGCGACTTGTTCTTCTCCTGAGCCAACTTCACTCTTGCAGCTGCAAGTTCCTTCTCACTCGGCATATTCACAATCATCAAATAAAGCACGTCCTACCTCAATTATTAGCAAACAATCACGCAAGCATATATAATACAATCTCACCTCTGTCAAAGCCTTCTTGATGAATCCCTTAGGCTCGTCTCCTCTGCTTCTCCGTCGATCTCTTGCACTTGGAATTGGAGGAGGTAGGCCGTGGGCCAGCCTCCTATCAATTCGGCGGTCTCTCTTCCTGTCACGCTTTTCCTGTCTGCGCTTGGATGGGTCGATCAAACCGCCGCTGATTAGGGAAACGATATTGCCATTGTTCGCAGCGTGGTTTGGGTCACTGAATCGAGATCTGAATGCTGGCGCGGGAGTTGCAAGCTTCGAGTCCGGGTGGTGCTTTTGCTACAAGCAGTCAGCAAGTCAGTTCCTGATATCAAAAGGAGTACTTACGTAAATAGCTTGTGCCCGCTTGTCACCATAATCTCCCAAGAACTTCTTAGCAGAGTTCCACTTGCTTTGGTTTGGATCAGCTGCTGCATGCTCCAACACAGGAAACACCAAAGGAGCAGTCTCGCCAATATCAAGATCGCTGTGGGTAGTGCCACTTGCAATTCTAAGCTTCCTGGTCTGGTCTCGCCATGCTGCCCCAGTCGACTGATCATATCGAGCAACAGTCGCGGTGGGGTCGAATTCGCCAGTTGAAATGGCTTTGGTCGCATTCGGTTTGAAGGACATGACGATGGCGTAGAGCCCACGAGGTTTGAACAGTTTCTCATTCATCTCGTCGAGGAAGGTGTTTGCTCGGTGTCGACTCTGGATCTCCATGGCTGTTCCTGCGCCGACTTGGACGACGGTACTGACGATTTGGGCTACGACTTCTGGCACGAATCCGACGACGCCAGCAGCAAGGAAGACTACTTGAAGACCTTTGGAGGCCTATGAGTGGTTAGCGTTTTGTCTATCAACATTACCACTGACATCATTGACCTACCTTACTCGCCGCATGGAAACACTTCAAAAACTCCAAAAAGCACCTCTCATTCAACGCCGCCCCATCCAGCACAGGAGAATAGGCCCTGACAAAACCCCTTCCTTTGGCCCTCGGTCGTCTCTGCGGAATAACAACAGGAACAGGAATCGGACCCCTGACCTCTGTAACCGGCGGCGCAAGAATCATAACATTCCTGATCAACTTCTTTGGATCATCATGTTCCTCCTCCCCAACATGCGCCTCACTCTCCTCATAAGAAGGCGGATCAATAAAATCGGCCGCTTCATCTAATTTCCATTCTTCCTCGTCTTCGTCTTCGCTGCTATCGTCGAAATCGGTTGGGACTGCTTTGCCGCTTGCGATGAGTTCACGGGCGTGTTCTGGGGTTGTTTCAATGTATTCTGGGGGTGCTTCTGAGGCGTGGGTGGAAGCGGTGGAGGATGTCGCTATTGCTGGACTGTTTGTCTCGGATTCGCCGCCTGCAAGGGCGACATTGCTTCGTGATTTTGCTAATTCCTTCTTCTCTTTGTTCTCGAGATAGCCTTCGCGTGCGAGACCGATGCCGCTGCCGACGAGCCTAACGATTGATCCTACGACGGGCAAAGGCATGATAATGCGAAAGTGAAGCCGAAGAAGAAAAAGCAGAGTGTGAATTTGATTTTCAAATCCGTGTGAATGCAAATAGAACATCGAACTTCTGTCCTGACGGCAAGCCTCTTATATTCGCGATCAAATGAAGCTTCGCACCTCTAACTCCGAAAGCAACCTGGTCCACCCCTCACCCTAACCTAATCCCAAGCTAAGCATTGGTCCACAATGCTTGACCAAAAGGCTTAGATGCATGACTAATGCTGTGGAGCAATGCATTACAACCGAATTCATGGAAATCGGGCACCTATCTTTGCACGTTTTTGTTGAAGAGGGGAGTTGCTCGTCTGTTTAGATTAGGGTGGTGTGAGGTGGTAATCCCGAGCCGTGTTTGCAAGTCCGAATTTTGCTTTCTTTTTTTGAGGTTTCGAGAAGTGGTGGTTTTAGCATTTGCTCGATGGCGGGGATTCCCTTGATGCGGGTGGGTTTGAAATATTTCGGGTTCTCAGGGAGTTGGAAATTGGAGCAGGACAGGAATAATACCGATAGTGACAGCAGCATTTACTAGTCTAAGACGATCACGTGGCATGTAGGATCTCTCCATCCTTGAAAATAAGGGACCGGGTTCAGATTTTCTTTGTCTGCTCTGATATATTGCAGTACTAAAAATCGCATTAGCTGCAGGGCTACTTCTTTACTTCCAGGCCCCTTTCGAAAAGGAAACCATTTCATCCTACATCCTACCGAAATAACCATACAAATCCCAATTCCACACGCCATTGACCTCACCTCAATACCAAAGATAGCTAATTCAGATTCCTTCTCTCCCTCAATCCCAAACTCCAAGCCATTTGTCCTCTGAAATCCCTTTTGACGCCTTTGCTCGGTGGTCTCCTCCTCGTAGAGTCTCTACCTTAAAAAGAGACACGAATCAGCAAACATATCGCACAACAAAACATACAAGGCGCATTAAAAATCATAACATTAATAAGTGGTGAAATGTGAAGTTTCAACTCATCTTCTCCGACTGGGTTCGTCCTTCACACCTTTCTTGGTCTCGTCCAGTCCAAGCTTGACACGGCATTCAGGACACCACCATTTCGCACGTCGACCTGGAATCTCTTCTAGGCCGACACAGCCGAGATGAAACCATTCTTTCTCGCACTGTTGATATATTAGTATAAGCCATTGCAATAGCAGTAAGAAAGTGACTTACCTCTTCGTTCTCGCACGCAACCATAGTACCCCAACTCACATCACCACAAATGCAGTAACGCTCTTCGTCAGGATCAATCGGTTCATCCATATCACCAAAATCCTCCTTCTTCAACTTGTCCTCGGTGGCGGAAGCAGCAGTTCGCTTTCTAGGCGCAGCCTTACGCCTGCTAATCCCCACCTTACCCTTTCCATCCTCATCAGCTGTGACAAGACCTGGCGCTTGGCGACGACCTGCTCTTGTCGTGCGAGGTTGTACGGGTTCAGCGATGGAGGAGGCTGAAGGGTTTGCCTCTACAACGCTTGCTCGACGCTTCTCGCGTAATTCACGGCCTTCGTTGCGTTTGGATGGCGGTTCTGCAGACGCTGCCTTGCCTGCCACAACTCCACTGTGAGAAGAACGAGGTCGCATCTCCCGCTCCTTTGCGGGTTCGTTTTCCTTCTGCTTCTCTTTCGCTGCTGCCTCGGCCACATCAGCGGTTTCAATTGTAGCCTTTGGTCCCACAGAGGAGCGCCTTGTCCGCGACTGAGCAGCTGTCGGCTGTGCGACGAATGGCGTAGGCGGTGCGGCTTTCTTCGCTTCGACGGGCGGAGCTGGTATTGGCGTAGGAGTGGGCTGCTTCTTTTTGGGAGACGAAGCAGGTGGTGCTAGAGGTACTGTCGTTGTAGTTGTGACAGTAGCAGTCTTAATAGGAGAAGGCTTCTTCGCCGCTGTGGGCTTGGGTGCAATCGGATGATTGATCTTGAGCTTCTTCGGGCCTGGCTGAACCATGTCCTTGCTGTTTGAGGCTACCACAGGCGTGTCAACTGAGGCAGTCTCTCTGTCCGAGTCGCGCTTGCGTTTTCTGGCTGCCGCTCGGTTATCTTTCTTCTGTGTACTCCCAGGAACAGCCAGCTTTAGGGCTTCGGGTAGAGGGGTCGAGCGTTTCTTGTCGAAGAGATTGGCGAACGAGGAATTGATCGTGGCAAGCTGTTTGTTGGCCTCTTCCAGCTCCAAAGCCTCAGCCAGTGCCTTCTCGGCCTTCTTCTGCTTTTTAGCTTCGTTGAGGCGCATGCCGCGATTGATTAGATCTTCTGTCTGGCCAGGAGAGAGGTCCATAGAGACTTCGCCAGGACCAAGAGTCTTCTTCGTTGGATCTACCGGGTCCTCATCAATGAAGGGCTCACCATTCTCCTCGCAATGCTGCTTTGTCTTCTCGTAATTCTCACGACCTCGATTCGTACTGGCAAGAACTCGACGAATCATGGTGTCGCTCGGTGTCCATATCGCATTCTTCTTCATCTGCTTCCTCAGCTTGGCCATTTCGTACTCGGTAAGCTTGAACCAAGGCATCCATTTGCTGCCGGGTTTCGCGTCGGCTGGTGGAGGGGTAAGTAGCGCGAGTGCATTGCTTGTTGAGATTCCGGCGACTTGGCTATGAACGTTAGTCCCGAACTGCCCCGGTGTACGAATCCTGAGAGGATTCGGGGTTTTCTGTGACCTGTCCCGCGGCTTCGGAGTCTTCTGCACTCGTATTCTCGCTGCACCACTCTTTCGATTTCGCGCAGCATGCTCGGGGCCGATGTCTGAAAGCTCTGCCACGACATCGTCTTCTGACTCTGTGTAAACCTCATCCTCCGGGCCCATAGGAGGGAGGACTTCACCAGGGACCAGTATTCGTCGATGCTTGAGTGCTCGTCCTCCAGAAACGTGTAAAGTAAGCCTCGGAGCCTTCTCTGGTTCTGCCTTCTTTGCCGATCTCAAAGCTTGTGGCGAAACCGGAACTGGAGTAGGATCTCGCGAGGGAGGTTTGGGGAGTTCTTTGAGCTTTTTGATGATGACGGAGACTCGATTTCTATGCCTCTGTGAGACATCCTGCAGGCGGACAGCTTCTGCATATGCGGCTTCGCGGTAACTGATGGCTTTGTTCAAGGCTGTAGATATCTGGACGCGCAGGTCTGCTGGGTGCGGTCGCTGGCTCGCGTCGATTTTGGGAAGGTTTCCATAGAGGGCGGTCAGGTCATGCACCTTATGAGCAGCCTCTTTGTATTCGGCGTCGAGTTTTCCAATAAGTGTGAGGGATCGATAGAGGTCTGAAGGGAAGTATTCCGTGTAGTCTAGGAAGTCGTGGACGGTGGCCTGGGCATCTGGGTCGGCGGGCTCGCGAAGAGTGATGGCCGAGTAGCTATCTGGGACCTCTGTATCTGCCGACATGATGTATAGTAGGGTTTATGTTGTTGGCTATGGAATGGTAGTGGTGGGGTCTGCGTTGTTCATGTCGCTGGCCACTTTGGCAGCCACTTTGGGTAGGACTATGCGCAAATATTGGAGATGGGTCGCATAAAGCGGGTTTCAATGGAGGAGATATTAGTAGGCAGCCTTGATGGACATGTTGTCGCTTCCTCGATGTTATGCGGCGCGTCCTCGTTCACGCGGTGACGGTAAGTGTTGCATTCAAGATGAAGCTTGGACGGGCCAGTCACCTGCTTTGGTGGATATGTGGCGTTTCTTGGGGACTGGGTGCTGGGTGCTGGGAAATCAAGTCGCTTCACTTGCACACAACCACGCGTATTCGAATTCGACTTCTGCATGCCCATCACTTCTGTCACTCCTACCGAGGGAAGATGGCACTGAGCAAATAGACAGGTCTGACTATGCCACTGTTATAGGCACGCTGTTATTCGAAAGACAAGACCTCTTGATTGATTCGACATATCGTCTTGTGTAACCACCACTTAAGCCTTCTTTCGTCGTCTGAGTCCTTACCCCACCAACAATCACAAACATCATCCACACCATGGCGCCTTCACCAATCGAGGCCAAGCTCGCCCGTCTTCGTGATAACATCAAAGCTAACCTCGAAACCCTCCCGGAACTGCCTCCTCCAAAGCCACATTCAGAGCCCATTCCTGAACCAAAACCAGAGGTGAAGGTTGCAACTAATGCTCCGGTCTATGGCCCCGCCAAACCAGAAGCCAAGTCCCAGCCCAAGTCAGCACCAAAACCTAATCTCAGCTCCATTATATGGCCAGATGCTGGTCAGCCTGATTCAGACAGTGATGACTCCGAAGCAGATTGTGACATGGAATTCATCCGTCTTGTGGAAGACGAAGAGAAGATCAAGGAGCTCGAAAAGGACGACTCCTCTGCTGCTGATGATGATGACGACCCAGCTATCACTCCGGCCACCAAGAAAGTCAGCTTGTTGAAGGGCGAGCTGGCCCCACTTGGGCAGGGCTTTGCTGCTGTTGTCGGCTTTAGCAAATTTCCCTACAAGTACATCCACCGAGACCATTCTGAGAATGTTGCCGATCGCTTCTTCAATGCTGGAAAGTTTTTTATGAGAGAATGGGACCTGTAAGTCATACCCGCCACCTTTTGTGCCGCATCAATGCCATGACGAGGCTGGACAGAAGAGCCAAATTTTCCGAGACTTTTCTCCAATGTCAATCAAGTATCTCAAATTGAGACACGACAGGAATCGTTTATTCTTTGGTTCAGCACTTCTCTCCAAATACTCAGACACTCCAGCCACACCTATTTCTTCACTCGCGACCTTTTGCTCACGCTCACAGCTACTACATCTGGCCTCTCGACTACTCTGACAAGCCACTGGTCCTCATCTCAGAAGAGCAGTTTGTCCAGCTGATCAAAGAGGTCAACACCCAGTTCCCCAGCCTCTACATCAATCCGAAAGATCCTTGGTTTCGTGAGGTCGGTCTCACGCTTGACTTCAACTCCTTCAAGCACCCACGATTCCGTCCACGATACCTAGGCCGCTGTAACTCCAAAGTTCAGTACGACAACATAGTCAGCCAATCCCCAAGCGCCGACTTTACGCGAAAGAGTGACCCAGCTCCCAAGAAGGCACTTGATGACCGCTCATTGGAAGCTTTTAGGGCCATAACAGACAACTCCATTGCTGCAAACAGGTCAAAGAACAAGGCGAGCAAAGAAGTGCAGCGGCTCGCACGCGTTGAGAAGCAGAAGGATATGGGCAAGCAGTTGAAGCGTGCCCAGCGCTATCTTGGGGTGCGTCCGAGAATTGCAAAGGGTAAGTGAATGTTCCCCAGGAAGTGGGAACACGAATCGGGACGTTGGATATATTCCGTTTGGAACTCCCATTACTGAGCGAAGATCGAGTTTCCTAAATTCCTGGCGGTTATGAAAGAGATATTGCCAGGAGCCTCGAACTGGCAATCTCCATTCAGACTCCTGCTTCCTAAATGAGCATTCAGCGGTCCCGTCTCGATTGAATACAAGCTAATTATTCTCAGATCAAGACCAAGCTGCAGCCTCTCTAGACGCCTTAGCGATTCCTGCCATCGAGTACGACGAACCTGCTCCATATCCCTTCGAAGATGCTCCAGTGTTTGTCTGCGTCGACGTGGAAGCCTATGAAAGAAGCAACAAGATCATCACAGAGATTGGTGTAGCTACCTTGGACACCCTCGACCTTGTCGGCGTAGCTCCAGGAATCTCAGCCAAGGACTGGCAACAAAAGATCCGCGCCCGCCATTTCCGCATCAAGGAAAATACAGACTACCGCAATGGAAACTTCGTTGCCGATGCGGCTGACCAGTTCGAATTCGGAGACTCGGAGTTCATCTCCATCGAAGATGCCCCCGCCATCATCGCAAGCTGTTTCAAACCTCCTTTCTCCAAGCCAGGCGAGAACAATGCAGAAGTTATTCAAAACGAAGAAAAGCGCAATATCATCTTCGTCGCCCATGATGCCAACACCGACATCCAATTCCTCCGTCAAGTAGGCTACGACCCAATGAATCTTTCCAACCTCCTTGAAGTCCTCGACACAGCCTCCCTCTACCGCGCCCACGAGCGCCACCCCAACACCACATCCGTCGGAAACATCCTCTATGACTTCGGTTTTGTAGGTTGGCACTTGCATAACGCGGGGAATGATGCTGTGTACACCATGTGGATCATGCTTGCGACTTGTGTTCGTGAGGCCAACGCACGTGGAAAGACAGAGACGGAGTTGGAGAGACAGAGGAAGCTTGAGGCTGATATTGCTGCGAGCATCGAGAAGGCTAAAGAGATGGTCTTGGAGGATCATCATGGTTGGACTGAGGGCGAGAATGATAACGATGATGGTGGTGTTGCCGTTAAGGTCTAGGACAGGACCTGAGGCGTGCTTGATGGCACAATTATCTGGGCGTTCTTGTTGATTATATGGAACGGGACTAAAATTGATAGGACCGACAGAATCTCATGGACCCTTTTGATGCGGTCGAGGAGGCATCATCATTATACGTGAGTATATATACCAATGAAGGGTAATCTACTTAGGCAACCGGTAATGGGACATTGTGCTAAATCGAACTCTCAGACAATGGATCCCATGATTCAATAACAGAGCGATATTAAAGTTCCTTCTCCAGGTTGAGACTTGGCTTCTCAGTCCTTCGCAACGATTCGCCTTCGTGACATATCTCGATGATCTTTTCTAGTGATCTTGGTTATGGCTAACATACTCTCGCGTCTCTATAATCTTTCTAGCTACCGTATCAAGGCCCAGATGACAATATTCTAGAGTGGAAAAGTCAAATCTGGCTGCCTGTGACTCGTGCTGAATAGCCTGTGCTCGCTTCACTTCGAGAAGCGCAGCATGTCCTGCTAATCTCCTCAACATCTCTCGCCGGCCTGGACTCGGGCTATCGTAGTGCTTCTTGCCAACAATTCCGACATATCATTCCGGAATTATTTTCACCTTCATTTTTGGCGCACCTCCATTCTGCGCAATAAAATACTCAAAGGAATGTTTCACAGAGTGCAACGGAATGGATATTAAATCGAAAACCTAATATTCCTCTCCAATTACTTCAAGATTGCTCGAAGATAATTGATACTTGAACAGCAACCAGGTCTGCTCCAATATCCACTTCACTCAGACCTACTACACACTCACCGAACGCCAGAAGCCACATCTCAGACTCACCAACTCCTTCCACCATGACAATCATCACCACCCTCCTCCCCCTCCTCTTCACCATCTCAAATATCCACGCCTTCCCCACAAACAGACAAATACCCGACCTACTCCTCGACCCTCAACCAATAAAACTCCAATTTTGCGAAGGCCTCGACTACAACGGCCCCTGCACCATCAATATCCACCCCTCCCCCTGGCTATGCATCAACGCGCCCCCATCTTGGGACACCCAGTCCATTGCCATCGGAGATGACATGCACTGTTTTATTTACCCGGATGCGAATTGCGAGAATGCGGGCGTGGAGATTACGGAGAGTGTGGGTGATGCGAAGAAGTTGACGGATTTTGGGAGGGGGAATAAGAGGAGGAGATGGGTTGGGAGTTATCAGTTTCAGGTTAAGGTTTAGGGGTGTATCGCGTGTTCGGGTCAGGCGTCTTTTTGATGCCAATGATGGCACCAAAAGGACGTGGCTAGGGGTTTTATGGACAGTATTCCATTAAGTGATTATACTACACCAAAGAAGGAGAGTCTTCGCAGACAAGCGACAATTACAAACTATACGTAATCAGAATATATTATTCTGATGAGACTTCCTGTTCTTGAAAATCGGACTCTTGGGAGGTTCGACGTCGCTTTGAATTTTTCAACCTTTCAGCTCCCAAAGCGATGACCATGTATGTACCACGGAAGCCAAAACTCTAAAGAATTGAAAGAAAAAAAAACCCTCGTTCATATTTAACGACTCCTGCAATCTCTAACTTTCTCTAATTTCTTCAACATTCAATATCCTCCTCGATAGCAGAAAATCCAAGCCCCATTGAATTATACTTCCACTTCAAAAACCAAAGCACTTCAACCTCAGCCACCATGAAACCAACTACCGTCCTCTCCGTCCTCTCCGCCTTCTTCCTCGCAACTACATCCGCCTCCTTCGTCTGGAGCGGCGACATCGATGCCACAACAGCCACAACAGCAATAAACACAATAGAAACGAGATGGACATCCCAAAAGAAAGATTCATTCTAGGCTCTAGTCATGAATGCAGAATGGTGCGTTGTACTGATCTTCATGTGTAGTGAAGGGAGGGGAAACTTAAAAGAGGGACATGTCATTATGGATACAGTCTCGGATCCAACGAAGCCGTGGACCTTCCATTTTTTTTTTCCGCTAAAGGAGATTGATGAGTATTGTGCCCTTTCTTCAAACAGGGCCGTTGATGCTTGTCGAGAAGGGGTGGAGGGTATGTAGTTTTCTTTTTCTAGTTGTGGATGAATGCTGGTGGTTTGAGGGGGGTGACAAGATATGAGTTGTGCTGATTTCGGTATTTAGTGAGAGGCGCGTGGGAAGATAAGGAGGATGTGAGGTTTTGGAGGGTGCCAGGGGAGTATGTTGGCATGTGAGGAGGATATATTCGTTGGGAACAGTGGGATGAGAGAACGAGGGAGAGAATGATAACTCAAGCGCGGGAGGAGGTAGCTTTCAAGATCGTTAGTGATACCAAAAGGCATCGGGAGAATAATCAGGGATGGGGAAATGATATCTTTGAGAGGAAACGAGAAAACGATAGCCTCAGAGACTCTTGAATCAATGAAATCTATGGCCGGGACATTCCAAATACGGAGCACACAACCAATTAAATGTATAACATTCTTTTCATAAATACTAGAAATTTAACTTCCGGGGATTTCCATCCTTCTCCACTGCATAATGTATATTGCCAATCTGTTCAGAGTAGCGAAACATCTACATCGATTAGAGAGTGAGAATGAAGGAGCTTGGTTCCAGACTAACAATTCACACTACCATGCCGGCATCTTCCTCATCAACCTACCCCATTAACAAACCCACTCACACCCTGAACTCCACACCCCTCTTATTACTTTTCGCAAGAGTGACGCCCTTCGCAGGCGCCTTTGCAGAAGAAACACCCTTCGCAGGAGCAGCATTCATCGCACTTGCAGCAGCAGCACCACCAGGGAGGGGCCAAATACTCCCACTAACCTTAACACTAGTATCAGTCCCCTTAAAAACCGCCATAACAACCTCAAACATGAGATCTTCAAACGCAACAGCATCGACATCAAAACCCGCTGGAGCCGCCCCGGCCGCTCCCGCCTTTGGAATCTGTCCCGCAAGCGTAGCAGGAATCTGCGTCTGAAAAGCATCTGTAAGCGCCAAAAAACCGGCCTGCTGTTTCTTCATCCCCTTGCCCAACGCATCGACCTGGCCCCCCTTGACAATGATTGGCCTCTTTATAATAATGTCGTTGAGTAGGGTAGTCATTGATTTTTGCACAGGAGTCATTGTTGCGCCGAGAGACGACATGTCCAACAGACCAAGTGCTTTACTGGATTTGAGTTTAGTGCTGCCGTCGAGGAGAGCTGTGTTGAGGGAGGTCATTTGCTTGACGATGAGGGCGACTTGAGTTGCTACGTTGGCTTCAGTGATGGCTTCGATGGATTTGGAGATGGAGGCAAAGTTGGTGTTGAGGGTTGACATGAGTGATTTGACGGCTGGAGTGTCCATGGGGGCTTGTTGAGCGGCCATGGTGAGGCCAGCGAGGCTGAAGGCGAGGAGGTGAGTGAGTTGCATTGTAGCGGTAATTGAAACTCGGTACGAAAGAAGATGGAGATTAAGGCAAGTGCAGTAATGAGGGTGTTGAGGAATATGGTGTGCTTGTAGTTGAAGAGAGACTGCCAGACTTCTTATAACATTAAGGCGGTCTACTATACTCGCTGGGACACGGCTGCCATGCCTTGACAGACATGTTCTGTGTATAGTATTCCATTCCGCCTAACAGGTCGCGATTCCCTCAAAGGCATGCAAGTCTCCCTCCACAATTAGGGCTTGGCAGAATACCTATCCTGCCGTTCGATAGCGCTGACTCGTGTAAAAAAAGCATGGATTTCTGAATGATCCCCGGGCCCGGACTGCAAAAGAATCCGGGGAAGGCAATTGAGAAAAGACGCGGAATCAGCCAAAAACAGCGATAACGAAGGCAATCGGCGCTATATATTGTTCCCTTTTGACATGTATAGAGTATTTAGAGTTCAAAGAAGAAGAAGAAGAGGATGAGGTGAAATATTGGAAAAACTGTCAGATCCTGGAATATCAGGTATTCGATTGGAAAACTTGCCGTCAACAGTACGAACAAACTGCACGACAAGGCTAAGGAAGCTCTTAGCCCTGACCGAATCATATTAGGCTTGAAGCGACAAATTCGGAATTTCCTTTGATCACGTATCGTCTTTCCGGAAAGTGGGGTGTGGTCGAGAGTTTGTCGCCCCATTGCGCCATCAGCGGACTCGTGCGGAGTAAACATCTTAAAAAGCATATAGGATCGAACTGTCGAAATGCCTGCTATATGAATTAGTCAATCAGAATCGACTCGAATTTTGAATTCGAATTCAATGCTAGCTTGTGTTCCAAACATGACGTTAGTCAAATTTTCCCCGTTGAGCAAAGCCCTAACCGTCAAAAACAACCACCTCTCGACAACATCAGAATATATACAAGAGACCAAGCTGGATGGAGGTTCTCAGCTTGAATGATACAGAAAGAGGGTATCATGGAAAGAATAAATATGTGACAGACGTATTTTCCCAGAAGCCCATACGCCCGTCCATTATTATGTATCAGGAAATACATTACTTTTCCTATCATATCAATAAAATCTCGCTTCGCGATTAATGACTCATTTTGTGATCGTGCCGATGGCATGATCGTGAAAAGGGTGTCGACGTCGTGTTCATGGTGGCAAAACGCCAAAAAGAGGTATTGAGGAATCGCTGACGCCTTGGACATCACCAGTCATCCCGTTGGAGGGCCCGGACAAACCGCCTTTGGGTGTGCCAATAGCAGGAGTGTTGCTTGGCCAAGCCCCCCAAAGAGCATCGAATTCAATGTTGTGCTCTTCGCCACTGGATTCTCCTGAGACACTCATTCGGTCTCCTGTCAGCGCCGAAAAATCGAAGATATTGCCAAAAGAAAGATTGCGATCTGGGATTGGAGATAGGGGATTTGGTGGCGCCGGAGAGGAAAGAGAAGGCTCTATCGGTTGGGTTGTTCGTGGATAGGAGAGAGAATTTAGGTTCGGCGTGGAGAGGTTATTTGTGTTGCTGGGGATCAACGCATGGTGGAATTCGGTTCGAGGTGAATAATAAGATGAAGTTGCGACGGATGGCAAGTTGACACTTGCTTGGCCGACAGGCGTGGTGGATGTGAGAGGCGACAAAGTATCGCCAGTCGGCCCATAAGGATTAATGTTGGCTTTGAGATTGAACGGCGGTAGCTGATTGGATTCTTGCTGCTGTCGTGAACGCCGCTCACGTTGATGTAAAACCACGTCACGAAATGCTTCCAGGATCCAAAGAAGCCGATTAGCCTGTGGATCGGTCTTTGAGCAATACTCCATAATGGAAATTGAGTTGTGCATATGTTGGTCTCCGTGAGGATGTTTAACAAGCACAGCAAACTCATTGGCCATTATGATGAGTGCTGCCGCGAATAGGAAGTATGTGATGAAAGGGTTGCGGCGAGGTAGATATCCAGCATCGTATGCTATTTGCACTAATTTGATAGTATGCGACGAGGAGATCACACATGCATCTGTGAATCTTTCCATATTCGCATAGGTCCGGTGTGAACGTACTCCATTTCCCGTACCTGGTTGATTCTGCTGGAGCCGGTCATTCAAAATGAAGAGGAAGAATGGTCTGGATAGAAGGAGGATAGAGTGGCAGTAGAGGAGGTTGACGTGTATGATAGCGATACCAGCGCTGGGAGTTGCGGTGGGTGCGTTCTTCCATTCCAAATTTGGGTTTAGAAACTTGGGCCACTCCCAACAAACGTTGGCAATCTCTTGAGCAAGCTTGGTGCTGACCTTTCGTTGCTGGTAAATACTTCGCAGCATAGTACCAATGACCTGGCAGCTACGAACCGCAGCTTCCAAGCCATCCGTTTCGATGTGGGTTTCCTTCTGCGCACCTGGAAATGCTTGCATGAAATTGTAATCGTCAGTACCATTGACAGGAATGTGCGGCTTTAGAGTGTCTGTGCCGCAATCGTCTTCAGAGATACCCGGAGGTCGTCCCAGCGAGCAAGATAGGAACCGATCTAGCACAAAAAGTGATCTCCACACGTTCCGCCGATTTGATTGCTCTTCTGGACAAAAAATGCTTAGCGTCTCGTCTCGGTGAAGCCCAAGAGCATAGGCAGATCGAATGGCCATTCCCAATAAAGCAAATGCCGTGTTTCGTTTCGATTTGGTAAGCATGTAGACGGTCATGAGCAACAAAGCTTGCACGGACCAGAAGTCTGCGTCTTCCAAGCCGTTGATGGGATCATTCAGGCTTTTGGCATTCAAATAGAACACTTCTGCACGATCGACATGTTCTTGCCGCAGCTTTTCGATGATCTCCTCTTCGTGGCTGTCTGGGACAGGCGTAGCCAGCATAAGACCAATAGCGAAGACAAGGTTCAAAAGGCATAGCCAAGTAGGATCTTGAGCCAGCGGGTCGGCATACGTCGACTCTATGGCACGGAAAAATGCATCGCGATTGAAGACGTGAACTAGTCCATGCGTCTATAAACTCGTGTTAGCCCTGCAAAGTGCTAAGAACTTTGGGCATACCAACATTAGTGAAAAAGGAGTCGGCAAGAATTTTTGCAGTAACTTTATGGGGTATCAAGAGTGAATGTCGAGTGGTAGAGTCCAGGGAGAATTGACTCTCCATAATCTTGTGTCGCCTTGGATCGGTCGTAAACCGTGATTGCCCAGCTACGGATTCGACCATCATGCGGATCAGCTGTAAGAATGAAAGCGTGGCTGAATCGCCCACATAGAGAAGTCGACCGGTTGGGTCCTGAAGCATCCTAGTCTGCGAATACACTATGGCCTCCTCGTCCATAACGGATTGGCCGGCTGGTGCATTATCCGCAAGTTTGGTGGTCGGATCATTGGCCCTTGGAGCAGAGAATTGCTGCAAGGACAGAGCCGCGTCTCGCACAGATTCATCGGCGACCTGAGGAGCTTTTGCTGAAAGAGGACCATGCTGAGGAGTCTGACCATTGATTGATGGAAAGTTAGGATTGCCAAAGGATTTCGATGGGCGATACTGCACCGAAGCAATCGAGCTCCGTGACAGGATAGGACGCGAGGCTTGATTGTATAATGGAGGAGATGTTGTGATCCGGCCGGGATTGCTTCCGCCTTGATCACTTCCATCTGCAGAGTGGCGGCCATCATAATCACCTTCCGTCATGCGTCTTTTGACAGGGTGTTGTGTTGCACCAGGTGAGGTTGGCTCTGTCCGTTCTGAATAGACGCATTGGAATTTGCGCTTATCACACGTTACACAAGGAGTCAACCCATTACACTAATGACGCGACATCAGCTTGTGATCATTGGTAGACATGTCTAGTTGCATATCGTAATCGTCGAGAGAATTGATCAACCTGTGTCTTCCGATATGACAGTATAGCATTGAACAATCGAAATCGAACACAATAGGCAGGGGTCTCATCAATTGACGAGATTTGAACAAACAATGATGGATAAGAAGAAGTTTCAATGAGAAGAATACCTTTTGCTTGCGACGTTTGCAAGAATCGCAGGCCTGGGCAGTTCGCTGCCGTTGATCTGGAGGCACTTTGGGGCGAGTCATTAAACACTACGGCGGCCTCTGCAAATGTCGCTCGTCGGATGCTGAGGATGATGTGGAGCATCAGCAAGGACTCGGTGTGTGGGCAGATTGGATGCGAGACTCTTCGGAAGTGGCCCTCTTCCGTTTTTTTCGTACTGTACAGATGCGAATCTGGGGTAGAGGTGCCACCCGAGGGCAAAGGGGCCACAACTAAGGGAACGGCCAATTCCTGCGGGCCACAGAGAAAGGGCGGATTGGTCTGAATGAGTAATGGACGGGTAGTACGTGCGAGATATGCGAGCTCGCTTGGAGTATAGTAGTAGTTGTTTGCTTTGGAGGAGGAGCAGCAGCATCACCGAGATTTGCAGTCAAGACGCATCAACCAAGAACCAGGAAAGCGCGCCGTCAACGCCGTCACAAATCGGTGCCGTCCGCACCCGCCTATCTGCGTGAGGTAATAGGCTGGGGTAGAACGCCTCTTTCAGGCCCCATTCCTTTGCCTTGGGCAATTCATCCCTCCCTCGTCCACGACTGCGATCGATGCGGCTTCGGCTTTTTCCCCAGGTGCATCATCGATCTGCCCTACTTTCCCGTCTTCGTGGAAATGCAGTGTGGACGGATCAAGAAATGAAATATGAGGGATCCCCATACAATATGCGCCTGTCAGACCAAATTACTCGATACATTTCGACATGTGCTGGCATCCATCGGATACTGCACCACAGTCATGAATCCACTGGAGTGCGAACGACGTTGCCGCACAACCAAACCCGCGTTTGCCGTCCATTGCCATCATTTGTCGTCCTTTCTCGGGATCGTGCAGCCAGCCATTTTGTCACCGAAGTCATCAAACTGCCATGTGCCATGTTCTCCACGCGTATGGGCATGTCGATCGATGGATAGTATACGACCCGAAGTGCCATCGGACAGCGCACTCCAAACATCCATCTAAATCACGCTCATCTGGACCTTTACCTCAGAATGGACCCTGGGCCGCGGAGCTTCCGATGGTAAACGTTAGCTCTATGTGATTTATATCTACCCGCCGTGGTACAATATATCCGTCGGTAATGCGATGCTAACGGATGGTGCCTTTCCTCTTTCTTATACTCATTTACAAATCTCAAACATCAGATCATTCACCTTCGCCTCTCTCTTTCTAACCTCACCCACATAGTCATCATGGCAGTAGATAGTCACTCCAGTGGCTCTTATTCGGCCAGAAATGGCACGACGTCTTCCACCTCCACATACTCTATGCTAGGTGAGACGCAAAGGGCATTGGAGACACTTCTCAAAGCAGCCAAAAGCGAGATACCATCCGAGTGTATACCACTTGTAAAGAGTGTTCAATTCATCACGGAGAATACGGGAACGCCAGACTTTCCCTGCCCGTTCAAAGAAACAGAGGCAACAGGAGCATTGAAAGCTGTGGAAGCAGGCGTGGCTTCAGCTATTGCTGGCCTAGCGCTGGGAGAGAAAGAGAGGAATGCGGTGGTTGATCTTGAAAGAGCATCGTGCTTCCTATTCTCGACATATCTAGCAACAGTGGGAGGTTTCGACAAGGCCAACCCCAAGGCAAAGACTCTGCTGAAAGGTACGATCAGGCGGATCAATGTGTGCTTTTCTGTACTGACATTCATAGACACTGACCTCAAAGCCGCTCAATCTAATGGCTATCGCCGCTTGTCTGCCAACCTCTACGAGACCAAGGAAGCTGGCAAGTACTTTCACCTACACGGATCACTAGAGGCGACGACTGCCCTCAACATGATAGGACTCCCAGGGCACAATCCAGATTTAACAGACTACCACGAATGCATAAACACCATTGAGAGTCATGTCAAGAAATTCACCCTGGAAGAATTGGAGGCAATGAATGCCAAGCACAAACAAGCTGGTGTGAGCTGTCTAAAACCAGAAGAGTTCAAAGCAACCGAGCATGTACGTTCATAACACTCTTCTGCTTCCACACCTCTGACAATCATTGCAGGGCAGAATACTCACCTCTGAACCACCATGGTCAGTCACCACCCTCGAATCCTCCTCTCCTCCGGTCCCCTTCCATCAGAATTCCTCGCAAACATCCAAACCACAAATACTTGCAGGCATCAAAGTTCTAGAGTTGTGCCGTATAATAGCTGGTCCATCAATAGGCAAAGGCCTAGCAGAATACGGTGCTCAAGTCATCAAAGTCACCTCTCCCAACCTCAGCGACGTCCCATTTTTTCAAATAGACGTGAACCTCGGAAAACACACTTGCGATCTCGATCTCAAGACCACCGCCGGTCGTACAGCCTTCGAGAAGCTATTACAAGAAGCAGATGTGGTGCTTGACGGTTACCGCCCTGGCGCATTGGAGAGACTAGGGTATGGACCCACGGCATTGGTCGAGCTGACCAACAGCAGAGGAAAAGGTATCATTTACGTTGCTGAGAATTGTTTCGGAAACAAAGGGCCCTGGGCATCAAGACCAGGCTGGCAGCAAATCGCCGACTGCGCGACCGGCATTGCTTGGGAACAGGGTTGGTTTATGGGACTGGACGAACCCGTCGTTCCTCCCTTCCCCATGTCTGACTATGGGACTGGCTGCATGGGAACCATTGCTGCTCTCACGGGATTGTACAAAAGAGCGAAGTATGGTGGTTCCTACTCGGGCGCAACGAGCCTGTGCCAATACGACATTTTCCTTCTCAGCCTGGGCGTTTACGGAAAGGGTCTTCAAGAGGAACTAAGACGCGTACACGATCCCGAATTTTTCGGGCTCCGCCATTTCGACAGCGTGGATGAAGTTGGACGCAGGAGTTTGAAGACGATGCGGAAAGTGCATCCGGAACTTTTTGATCATAGGAGTCAGATGAATGGGAATGGGAATGGGAATGGGGCGACGAAGCATCGTGATGTTACGAAGGAATCGTATAGTAAGGGCTTCAAGTCTAGTGTTAGGTATGTTTGTCCTGTTGTTGAGATTGAGGGGACGTGGAATGGGTGGGTTAGACAAGCTAGACCTAATGGGTTTGATGAGCCGACTTGGGAAGGGTGGGAGGTTGATGAGGATATGGTTAAGGTGTAGAGTGGATTTAGATGTTTGTGATTCGAATTGTCCTCATTGCATGTATGTTAATGTAGGTGTTATCCTAAGTAAAGTATAGCATTGTTGAATTGCCATTTACCACGTCCCGATTAAGATCCATCCCGGCTCAGCCTTGTTCGTTCCAATATGCCGAGTGTGGGGAGTGCAAAGCGGAACCTACCAACATTCTTTTTAGAGCAGGCAGGAACTGACCATCTGCTGGTCACATTTTAGTGTACTCAAATGATTCACAAGGCTAAAGGTTCCAATACTACCACTCAAAACTGAAAATTACTACACCAGATCCCAGACCAACCTTAAGCAACAATAAGATCTTCATCAAAAACGATAACAGACACAGTTCAACTATCACTAAGACGAAAAGATCCATCGCAGAATAAATCCCATTGACTCGTTTACGTCTCAAAGCACCAATCGAACTCTATGGGTATATAACATAACTCAATACAAATCATCTCCCACCTACTACTACACCACACACCCACTCCCAAAGCAAAAAACCAGATAACCCATGTTGATGCCGGAGAAAACCATAAACGCCATAGCAGCAATCCTCCCAAAAAAGTACAAATTCCACCGCTATCATCTCATAACATTAGACGTCGAAAACCAATTCCATTCTTCGAGGAGCAAGGGCGTCTGGAGAAAAGTTTTTCGTAGCTCGTGATGCTGGATCGCTTTTTCTCGTGCGCGCTGAACCGAGTGGAAACAAGCAAGTCGACGGGTCGAGGTCGAAAGTCTAGAAAAGTCTAATGGTTTGATGTAATTCGTTTAAGCGTTCTGCAACGTGTACATGGTTAGCAAAGGCCGTCAAAAATGAGAAAGGGTAATGGGATGGTTGGATGGATTTGTGCCACATATCATCGTCCCGAGCATCTCCAAGAAGAAATCTAGAGCATAAGCAGTGATGGTAGTGGTCCAGCAAACATACCTCAATTATTCACGAGCCAAAAGAATCCTCTCGAAATCAACGCAAACAAAGTATATGCAAATGGCATGAGATAGATATTGCGGTCCCGGACGAGGAGAAGCAAGAGATACCAATCTAGGAGTACGGCGGCGGCGATGATGCTGTGTAGATTCTTGTTCGACTGGAGGTTGAGCTTTGGTATTGAGGCCGCATGGGTCAAGTTGTACTTACAGGAGGATGATGAGGCGGGCACAGAGATGAGCTTGATGGGCACGGGTGAGGAGGTGGGCGCGAGGAGGAGTCATGGTGGTATCTGGAGGTTGGTTGTGGTGATTGTGGTTTGGTTGTATGGTGGTGTTCGTTCGAGAGAGTGATGTTGAGGGTTGTTGATATTGAATGGTGCGGGAGATTCTTGACTATTAGTGAGGCGGGCAAACCCATTACTCCATTATTTCATATCCATAGGCAACGAGAAGCTCGTGGTTCAGTTTGTATCTCATTATCTTGAAGATATACTACCTTGATTAAACCTCATCTCGCGCGCTCCTTGGGTATCTCGTAATCCACCAGCCTCATACTCCATAAACCCCTTTGATACCAGAGAAAATTGTGAACTCCCACTCTTTAGTCTATCATTATATGCTGCTGGAATGCTCCCAACCTCTCCACCCCTAACCCCCCTCCTCTATCTGGATCAAGCCTCTAACCTCCACACGCTCAGGGATAGCCAGATCGATCACCCAATCCACAATCCTATCCACAAACAGAACAACAACTTCCACTATTTGGTGAAGACGGCGAGGAGTGAAGACGTGGGCACATACTTGATATACGTCAGCAAATTTGATCATAAAAAGAACTCACAGCGCAGATGTACTGATGAAGACGAGCGGAGAGGGCAGAAGTCCGAGAGTGAAATCCCTGCGGCCGGTGACCACGTATCGGGATATGACACATACGCCTGTCATTTGGATGTAGACACTGGGAGAACATTAAATTTGACGTTGTGATGAGGGGAACAAAGACTTACGCGAGATGGACAACGAGATTGTGGAGATTGCTGGGCATGTTGTATATTGACTTGGAGATATTCGGATGTGATGTTTGATTATTGCATGATAGTTGTTGATTGCGTTTTGGGATTTGTTAGTGGAGGATTTGCTAGGTCGACTTCGGTAAACAGAATCTGATATTTGCCTTGCGGACACACAAACATCAGCACAACTAATTCTCACCACGAAGATAACTTGCTTAGCATAGATTCAAACTTCAGATCTGTCCTAGCAGCGTTAGACCAAGTTCGTTCTACAATTGTGCCACGATATCGATACCAACAGGAGTGATTTGCACGACAACAAGGCATGAGCCCATGATTGCCATTTCCAAAATCAGTCTTTTTCGTGCTCTCCCGCCGTCTGAACCGAGCTTGGCTTTTTCTCCCACCGAAGATACACCCATCCCCCTTATTCTTATAATCTTGCCAATAGAGTTCACATTCCGGCAGCTGAGCGAACGGCTGACCACTGGAGGTAGGAGGAAGGAGATTGGCATCTCACAACAAACAAGTCCACGAACAACGGAGTAGGAAAGGCCCAGAGGAAGTGGGGAACTGAGAGCAGAGAACGGACAGTTTGGTAGAGTGTGTCGTAACGTCCAATCTGTCCTCATGGTCTGCCAGGACAACTCATCTTTGACAGCAAGGAGCATGACAATGGATCACCTCACAGACATTTCCGCCACGCTTTTACCACCGCTTTTAGTACTTGTACTCGGCAATGGAACGTAGCTTGCTAATCACCGACGACCTTCTCTTCCTCGACGGGGCTGACTTTTGGCGCCGTAACATCACGAGAAGCCTGGACGAACTGACTCCAGTTACCTTCAAGACGCAACAAGGATCACATAAAGCCGATAGCCCAAAGGGTTAGGAAGCGGAACACATTTGCTCCGCGGCAGTCTTTGAGTAAGCTCTTTCCCACCCCATGCCCGTAACGCTTGTCTAATGGTGATCTAGAACCAAAGATAGATGCATTTCCAGTACTGGAACTGTGCAGCGGCTCAACGAGCGCCTTTAGCGTACTTTGCGACTGTTTGGAGTATCGGAGGCTGACTCCGTCCTCTTTCCACCCACACCGGCAGGCGCTGACTCGAAATGAGACCGAGCCATCGATCCGCATCCTCTCATCTCGAGGACATTCCTGGAGACAGCATAAGACCTCGTAAGTCTTTCGAGGTCCGACTTCAACCTGCCACATGTTTGCCGTGATGAAAACATAATAACAAACTTTCCGATACTTTTGCGCTCATTCAGGCACAATGGCGAAAATGACGACCTTCTAGCTTCTCTCTCTCTGAGCAGACAATTTCCGCCCCTCGTTGTACGCAGTCTTCTCAGGGATGGAGCGCTAAAGATCAAAAGAGGCTCCTCGATCCAGGCCCAGCTGCGCGGTTTCGGACATAATTCGAAGCTCAGTAAGTTTCCACAACCTTACCACCTATTTGCTGTGATGAGGACGATGGTACCAGACTCTGACGCTTGCCACTCAACAAGCATGGAGAATAATCCCTTCCTCCAGGAATGTTTTCTGAGCAATACGATCGGTGTTCTTGTGTTGCCACTTCCTAAAGACTTAGCTGACGAAGACCACGCTCTTTTAAGGACCCGAATTTCCAAGCTCTTCACTGCAATCATCATACAACTGCAATGCCTCGCGGTAAGTAGTTGTCACTCCTATACTCTCTTCCGTTCGCATGATGAGGGCACAGTGTTTACTCTCTGTCACCAAAGCTGACGTGCCCAATCCTTGATCTCCGAGACCTTTTGGTCAAACAATGATTGAGATCAAAGAGCCGTCTGAACTGCGAACTCTTGCATCGATTTTTTCCTCGCCGGCTTCATGTCTAACCAGCCGCTGATTCCTTTTAGTCACCTTCGAATTGTGCCAGGTCATGAGATGATTTGCAAAGTTGTGCCATCTGATCGAGCTAATTAGCAATCCGGCGCTGATACGAAGCCAGTAGGTCCTGGAAGATCGTATCCAAAAGATCCATACATATTACGGCAAGCCATACCTTTTTCCTACCTAAATCGACAAGCACCCTCAATGATGAATCAATTGACACCAAACTTTCCGATGGCTTGCTATGGTAATTCTGCCTCTGAAGAGATAGTCATCTGTACGTGCCCTACATATTAGAATGAGAGACAATCTGTGTTCGAGTTTTGGACTATAGCTTACATCATCTTGTGGTTTGGTATGTTGAATATTTGAAGAATCAAGGCACACCTGGAGACACGTAACCGCATGCTCGTTCTTAATTCTTCAGCAGACTCGATGAATGTATGCTAGGCCGATAATACCCTCACAAAGTGGTTGCAAACAGCCTCTTGATGAGAAGTTGAGTGGTTGAGTACATGGCAGTCGAGATTAAGGTAGGTGCCACCCAGTGGACCAAGAGGGTGTACGGATCTCATTAAGAATATGGCACAACCTCTGAAGGGACAGAGAGCCTTCTATGTAGTCCTCGAGCTTACGTTGGCGAGCATCAGAGGAATAGGTTATGTATCTCTTCGGTGCTACTGTGACGGAGTTTGCACCATCCTCTCTATATCGATTGCTCCAGGATCCAATTGTCACAGACAGCCTGCGCCTGGGCCTAGATTGTATGTTCCATGATCAAGGACTGTGATCTGACCTTGAATTCTCTCGTGTAGATTGTGAATGGTATTGGCAGACCAGGGTCGAGGAAAGAGCTTGGGTCACATGACGGCGAATATGAGCAAAATGGGGGTTCGGTTCAACTGGAGTATTCAGAAGTGCCGAGAAAAGGGCCTTGATGAGGTCGAAAGCGGTTGCAGTGTATCACCGAATCTGCCCAATCACGATCCTGGTTCTTCTTTGGCCTGAAAGTGGAACGCCATCTACAAATCCATGTTGAACCAGTTTTTCCCCAAGCTCTTCAATTATGTGCGTCGCTGGTTCTCAGCCGCAGTGTGGTGTAGGTCTTCGTGAAAGTGGTGTTCGGGCGGGTCGCCGTCGGTCGGTCGTCTGGATGCAGGATTCCCAATGAAGCATTTTGCATGTGGAGCAGCGATGTCGATCTGATAGTGTCATTCTGAGAGTCTTCGATAAGTGAGGCTGAATTGCTTCCTGCTCTGGACTTTATGCTTGGTAGTCAAGGTTCATGTCCTGGGTATGTGGTATGCAAATTGTTCGACGTTTTTGAGCGAGCGCATTTTTCGGCTTTTTTTCAGGAACAGGCGTACCACGGAGTTAGAAGATGGTCAAAACAAATATTTTGTCTTGATTTGAGGGCTTCGTTAGGACGGCAACCTGGTATCCCTGACCCAGAGATTGACTTTCTCGAACCTATTTCGAAATGCTTATCTCGTAAATGTCCGGGCCCTAAGAGAATCGGAGACTTGTACGGTGTGTGGTCCCTGATATCCAGGACACTTTGATGAACAGTTGTACATTGATGTCGCTGTTGGGATTAATACTCAACAACACATCTATTGTCCAATCGATTCACTAGGAAGGGAACTCGGCTTTCTCCATCTATTTCACGGAGGAGAATTCCTGTCAGAGAGTTCTATAAACTAGAGGTTGGCACTCACTAGTATGCGTCCAAGCTAAAGTATATTCTCTGGCTCTCAGTACTCGCAGTCAGTAGAGCTGTAAAACAGAATGTACCACTCAACCAGGCAGATGTTCCTACACCTAGCTTGGCTGCTTCTTTCTGCGTGTGGAAACCCGGCAACAAATTGCCCCGCCGAGCCATTGATTGCACGACAATCGTCCTGGGTCTGCCACTTGCAGGACCTCGTCGTGAGAGGCTGCTCAGAGTGCAAGTCTCACAACTGCATCAGCCCTCTCATCCACTAGCACGGTACAGAGGCAGGGCCCTTCATGCATGTCTCTTAGCGATGCCGGTCCAACAGCTGCACATGATGACCAGCCTCTGCGCGTACAGGAGCCGCATATACCGCGCCGGCTGTGGGGGAGTTAAAAGCCACAGCTCAGTGGTTGTAGGGGGGAGGTCGTCGAGGATAGCTAGGAGTTGAACAGAAGCAGCTCACTTCAATGATATACATGTTATTGGTGTCAAGGATGGATATGGAATCGGCGATTGCAGCATGTGTGATTGACTTTTGTTGCTGCAGGTCTGTTCATCTGATTTGGGATCAGCCACTAGCAACGGCATAGAAGGGTAAACCTCCGACGCCGTAGTAGTAATTTTCAATATCATTCCTCTCTCTCCACAACAAACAACCTCGACATCTTCAAATCCACCCTCAATTCTCGTCCTCCCTCCTACTCTCCCTCTCACCTCTCTCTCCCTTCCCTCTTCCTCAACTCCTGACCCCTCTTCTCTCCGCCTTACTCCCCACCCCGCATCCACCCCACCATTGCGACGAAGCGGTAAGTCTGGAATTCGACCGCGATGGACCTGCCATTGACGTGAAATAGCTGTCTTCCCACCTCTACCCCCTTTTCCAACCGTACGTCGACCTTTTCTAAGCGCGAAGTCATCAAGAGATTCACTTGTTTGCCCTTGCCAATTGCGCCAGGATCATAGTCTGCGTCTCTTGACTGTGGCTCCTGATTGTAGTCTTGGTCTCTTTGAGAATTCTGTGAAGGGAATATTCCTTTGCGAAGTGTCACTACAGAGATCTGGAGCAACGTCAACAGGCAATTGATTAAACAGCTTCCGCTTCTTCACATCACTTCTTGTCACCACCTTATGCGCCTGAGGGAAGCTCAAAGGACCGACAAGTCGCGTGTATACCTCAGTCATCACGCATATATGCGTAAATGGTCATTCTATAGCCACCTTGCCTGGCCGTTAGGCTCCCTTTGTAGCGATTATACCCCGCGCTGATGATGGCAATTATTTAACCCGCAAATAACCATTCTAACATCTGTATAAGGTCTCCCATCAGGACTCTCTTCTGTAGAATTACTGTTCGACATTCCCCCACCTTCCACAGAATACTCCCAAGACCCAAATCTTGTTCCTGCCCCTCTCCGCTCAGGCATCCGTCGTCCCTTCCTCCCAACGCCAGGAACGCTCAGGCACCCCATCTCCTTCGACCTTTGATCTCCTCTACGATTTCTTGCAACACCCTTGGAGATTCACCACACTATTAGTCCACTCCAGCCTCCCAATCCCACGTCTCTCCGCACCCCCCAACCCCCTCACACACCCTCAATCTTCAACTCCGCATCACCACCCATCATGTCTGTCGAAGCAGAATCCGCAGCCGCCCCCACTGCAGATGGCAACGAGCTCTCGCAAGGTCTCGGCCGTCTCACCATGGATGGAGGCCCATCTGGCGAGGACATGCCACAGCGTACCGAGGAAGAGTATGCCGCAGAGGCCTTGACCATGCGTGCCATTGTTTCCTCCAAGGAAGCAGGTGTCATAATCGGCAAGGAGGGCAGGAATGTTGCAGACCTCCGAGAACAGACCCAGGTTCGCGCTGGTGTCAGCAAGGTCGTCCAAGGCGTTCATGATCGTGTTCTCACCATCACCGGACCACTTGACAACGTTACTCGTGCCTACGGCAAAGTCGCCCAGTCGCTTCTTGACGGAGCACCACAAATGGGCATGGGTGGACTCATCAACTCGAACGGCACACATCGTAAGTCAATTGCCCGCGAAATCTCCATTGACATCACAAATGCTAACATGGCAAGAAGCCCTTCGCTTGTTGATCTCCCACAACCAAATGGGCACCATCATTGGCCGCCAAGGTGCAAAGATCAAGCAGATCCAGGAAGCCTCCCACGTGCGCATGGTCGCCCAGAAAGAGATGCTCCCACAATCCACCGAGCGTGTTGTCGAGGTTCAAGGCACACCATCAGGCATCCAGACTGCCGTTTGGGAGATTGGCAAGTGTCTCATCGACGACCACGAGCGAGGTTACGGCACCGTCCTATACAATCCCGCCGTGAGAGTTCAGGCAGAAGGCGGTCCAATTGCTGCCACCGGAGGCCCAGGCTTCGGCGGCGGACGTGGCGCACCATCTTCAGGCCCAGGCCGTCCATACAATCGTACGGGTCACGGTGCTGACTTTGCGGACGCTCCATCGTCAGGTTTCAGTCGTCGCACTGGATCCGATGCAGCAAGCCGGCCACCACCACCAACCCATACCGAGGACGGCGAAGAGATCCAGACCCAGAACATCTCCATTCCCTCAGACATGGTTGGGTGCATCATTGGCAAGGGCGGTTCCAAAATCAGCGAGATTCGCAAGGGATCTGGTGCCCGTATCTCGATCGCAAAGGCTCCACACGATGAGAGTGGCGAGCGCATGTTCACCATCACCGGAACTGCTGCCAGCAACGAGAAGGCTCTCTACCTTCTGTACGAGAATCTCGAAGCCGAGAAGACCCGCCGAGCCGATGCGCAGTAAATGTGCAACTCGGACTTGTTGCAGATCTCTCGTTGGTCATCGAACGATGTGAGACTATTGGGATAGACGGCGTTCTCAGTTCGTGTGTCTCGGTCACACTCACAGTGTTTCGGTGTTGGGGAGTTTCTGCTTTCTCGAACATCATAGAGGACGGACTCGACATCCTCAAAAGCCCTTTTCCACCTTCTGCTTTTTTCACTTGCTACTTTTTTCTTCCTTTATCACGGCGATCAGCGATGGGCTTTGAACGACTCTTGCATCCAGCGACTTAACGAGTGATGACGATATAATGCTTGCTATGCGCACGGCTGGCTGCTCATCTCTGAGCCTTGCAGAAGGTTACACTTCCGAGCCATGCCTTGCGACCTCTTTGCGCGTCGGCCATGCACGACACTCTAATGGACCGAATTCACAATACATAGTTTCGGTTTGCGCCTCGACACCTACACTCTCTCACCCCCATCAACATCTCATTACGAAACTTTTCCACGGCCACTCACACTCAACATCTTCTTTACTCAACACACTCGACAGCTCTCACACTTGCAACTCTTCCTACTATTCTAAGACCCGACCCGACCCGACAAGTCCGCCCGATGATGGATTGCGTACAATTGGTGCTGATTCTTGGGGGGGCGTCTGGCTAGCTTTAGATAGTAGCTAGTTATGAAAATGAAAGGATATGAATCTTCACTGCCTAATTCAAATACGAGACGTTGTGATAGTTGCTTGATGCTGTAATTTGTAGAGTTTTGGAGAGCTTCAAAAGTGTGCCCTTTGCCTATGTCGCCACTGTTGGGCTGCTCTGCTCACAGTGAAGATGGGCTTTGCCAGTAGATGGTCATGGTTATGGTCATGGCCAGTCATTTGATGTTGAACGGATCAAATGGACCCATGAATTCAGGAAAGCTTCAGACAAGGCTGTCCAGTTGAGGCGTTTGAAACAGTTTCACCAGTCGGCACTAGCGGGAGCAGCCGCAAGCTTACCATATTCGAATCGTAAATGCCAGATCTCACATGGGCTCCGACTTTATATTTCCCTCCATGCCACTTTCATTTTCTTTCTCACCAAAGTCAGTCCTTACACCAGATCGCACAATCATGGCTCGAACGAAATCCCCGCCAATGCGCCGTGAGCCTTCAGAGATTCACGCGCAATCGAACGGAGTCGTCCACCGGGACGGTTACTCGACAAAAGAGATACCCGCCCTGCTGGATGAGAAGCTGGTTTCCAATGGCACAGCTAGGATCCTAGAGAAGCCCGCTTCAAAAGCCGGAGGGATCAATCCCACGGGGCTTGTGAGCCTGCTTTTCAGCGTAGGGGGCATTTACGCTTCATTGTAAGATCGAGTACACTTTTTTTATCCGGCCTCGAATTAATCGTATGGATAGTCTCACATGGGCCGTCCTACAAGAGCGCATAACAACCACGACGTACGGACCCAAGGACGAGAAGTTCACATACTCCATCTTCCTCAACACAGTACAATCCGTCTTCGCAGCCCTGAGCGGACTGGTATACCTCTTCGCAGCAACATCACATCCTCACCAACCAGGACGGCCAGCTCCTATATTCCCTACGAGCAAGATATTACCTCCTCTCCTCCTCGTATCCATCACGAGTTCTCTGGCCTCCCCATTCGGCTACTCATCGCTAAAACACATCGACTACATAACCTTTATCCTCGCCAAATCATGCAAACTCCTACCCGTCATGTTCCTCCACATCACTATTTTCAGGAAGAAGTTCCCGCTGTACAAATACACCGTCGTGGCCCTCGTCACGCTCGGCGTCTCAGTCTTCACACTCCACCACCCCTCCACAGCCTCCAAAGCTGCGAAACACGGCTCCAAATCTGCGGGAGAGAGAAATCAATCATGGGGTCTATTCCTCCTAGCCGTCAACCTCCTCTTTGACGGTTTAACAAACTCAGTCCAAGATAACATCTTCACATCCTTCCGTCCCTACTCAGGACCCCAAATGATGTGCGCCCAAAACATCATCTCAACCCTCCTGACAGTCTCCTACCTCGTCCTCGCACCCTACCTCGCCCCAACCTCATTCGGCTCCTACATCGGCATGTCCCCTGGCTCCGAACTCACCTCCGCCATCTCCTTCATAACCAGATACCCTGCCGTCGGTTGGGACGTCCTCGGCTTCGCGGCTTGTGGCGCCATAGGCCAAGTTTTCATATTCCACACTCTTAGCACCTTTTCTTCACTTCTACTCGTCACGGTGACAGTTACAAGGAAGATGTTGACAATGGTGTTGAGTGTGCTTTGGTTTGGACATAAAATTAAGGGGATGCAGTGGCTGGGTGTGGGATTGGTTTTTGGAGGGATTGGGGCGGAGGCTGTGATGAATAGGAGGGAGAAGAGTGAGAAGGCTCGCAAAGCAAGAGCGAGGTCGTTGAGTGAGGCGGGGCAGGACAGGAAGCTTGCCGCTGAGAAGGAGGGGAAAAAGAGTTTATAGAATTGGGTTGGGGAATTTGGACAGAGAGTGGCGTTTGGAAGATTGGGGGAATGTATATACCAAAGATCATTTACACTTAGAGTACCTGTTAGACTCCACAACCTCTTTCATTTAGACCGGGCGATCACTCTAGTCCGCGGTAAGTCTATTAGGCATAGGCACAACGCCATCGCGATCTCTGCGGCACCACTATCAGAAAGCTCCTTCCTACATGATGCACAGTGTACTTCTGCCAGGCAGCCCGCAAAAAGAATATCGAAAAATTCCCAACAGCACTCACTAATCAGAAGGTCAGCATGAACGCACCGTCAATGTCCCGATGCCAATCTCATCTTTCCACCAATCAAAGAAAAATGTCAACCAAAAATATGTGTGGCCGCTGATCAATCTCCATTACAACTACAGTCCTGCCAAAGCCTCGCGACGCGATTTTGAAGCAGGACTGTAATACGGTTTTTACCCCAATGAAACAACTCTGTTTCCCTGCCGCTTGCCCTCATAGTCATTGGTAGCAGTATGGAAAATCGAACGGCTTTTTAAATGAATTAGTCGCCGTATATCTAGGGCGAGCTTAGGGTAAGGAGGAGAGGGAAATTCTTACTTATCCCAGATGGCGACATCATTCTTGTTCCACCGGAACCGCACTTGGAGGTCATGATTTTGGCTGATTAATTTGTTGACTGGGGGTTGTTAGAAACTGATTCGAGGTGGGAGGAGGGAGGAGATGGACTGACAGTATTCCTTTATGATTTCGCTTTCTGTCTCGGTGACGTTGTCGATCCAGCCGGCGTGGACTTGATGTCCTGCGCCGAAAAGACTCTTCCAACCAGTCACGGGATTGGTGCGAACTACAGGGCTGTATGGATTATTGAGAATCTGCTTGTCTGAAGAAGGAACTCGGCTTGTCACTTACTGTGAAGCGGTGAAGTCGAGGCCAGTATTCTCTGGAGCACCTCGGTCTTTATCGATGAGCTCGAGGTTGTGCTCAGCAGCGACTTTGTTGAAGTTTGGCTATCAAACATGTTTAGTTGTCTCCTGCGTCGATCATCTGTCAACAATTGTTTGCTAACCTGTGGTGAGTAGCTGTCAAACCCTCGGCGAATCGCTGCCAAACGGGCGACAACCTATCGAAGGCTTCATATCCAGAGGCCCACAAAGTATCCCCTCCAGCATCATCAGGCGTCTGGATAATCTTCAAAATGGCATAGTCGGAAGGGATTCGCTCAAAGGTGATACTGGAGTTAGGTATAAGCATGCACGTCTTTTCACCCACGCTAAGTATTCAACCTACTCAGCATGCCATCCCTCAGCTGCGATCTTTTTGGAGCCAAAGAAACGACCGTGGTATAACTTGCGAGCTTGCTATACATAGACAATGGTGAGTACGCTTTTTTCCTTCCTAGCAAAATTCAACTAATACACTGACCTCGGATGAGATGACAGAAACCTCGTCATCCAGCTTTCCGTTTTCATCAACGGCAATTCCACGTTTGCTGTTGCTCAAGGCATGTCTGTGGAGTTTGGATGTGGCCGGTTTGCCTGTCCCCTCTCCAAGTTTCTGGCCAAGAATCTTCTGGTCTTCAATGTTGATGTCCTGGTTTCGGAAGAAAATCACGCCTCTCTGGGACACTTGGAAACCATTATTGTTCACAAAAAGAGCCTTCTTTCACGTTTTGCTTGAAGACCTACCGAGAATAGCAAGATCACGAATCTTTGCGTCGTCTTTGAGGAGTTCTGTCAATTGAACATTTGCGAACTCTCGTCCGATTACGTTGGTGACATCGAAAGAGTCGTAGTGGTCGAGCGAGCCGGAGTATTGGAGAGGTGCTGGGTGGGAAACGCTTTGGGTAAGTCCATGGTGGGTTTTTTTGATGTCGGGGATTACACGAGGCTTGTGGTCGGTTTGGTACTCGACCTGTGTGTCTGCTGACGGAGGAGCCATGCTTGAATTGAGCTAAGAGAGTATTGCGTGGGATGGATAATTCGAAATACAGTTTCAGGACCTCTGTGATTGTCCATGTTTGGTGCGGATCCTTTTTTTGCTTCAAGTACTGAGTGCCCCTTGTATCATTCTGTATTATTCCACGCCATTTTAAAACATGCGAGTGCCTCCCATTTGATTGCAGAGATGTCTACGTCGTACGTGTACGTTGACGCTCACTTATCGTCTTTCAACGCATCTCTTGCACCACAACTATCCAATCCAACCAGTTCTCGAATCCGTGTATGAGCCAATGCACGCCGGAGAGCACGCAAGGAAGTGTCACTACCGTTTTTCTGACTCCTCCATAAGCATTGGTCTACGTCTCGATATGTCAGCTGTGCTGTAACGGGTATTCCATACGCAAGAATGCTTCACTATCACGCAATTGGACTTTCAGAACATGCGGAAGAGCTCTGAAATCTACATGTAGAAACCCATCCAGTGATCCCCCATGACAAGTCGAGCTCATTGCAATGGTTTTGATGGCGTCGCTGCATAGTTATTGCCTGATAAGAGTCCTTGTCTAGATGGAATCGTCATCGTTCTGCAGTAACTTTGGACTTGTTTCCCCGCATTTAGAAGGCTGGCGACCAACCATGATGCATCTACGTGATGATTTCGACATCTGGGTGAAGGCTTTGCCATTCAAGTCCTCAATAGCGCAATGGCGATAACGCTACCGAAATGCAATTGCACATTTCGAGCTTGATCATGGACGAAGAGTAGAAAAGGGGGACAACGCGCGGTGAGACGAGGATATCTAGTGACACAAAGACAATACTAGGGAATTACTATAGGAATTAGCCAGGAGAAACCGAAAGCGGAAGTTGACTAGCCGACCATAGACCATGGAAATTCCGAAGACGTTAAGGAAAATCCAGAGACGGCTATGGGAAGAAATATACTTTGAGAAATGAAGCAGTGATGAAAATTCCAGGACGGTGCGGAGAATGGATTCCAGATCACCAAAATGGGTGAATTTACCCCTTGGCTAAAAGGAATCTAGAATCGCATGTGCCTCTAGTGGGCAGTCCAGAGTGGAGGTGTAGAAAATGCCGTCGGGTACATATTGCAGGAGGCCTTGTTTTCATCTGGCGGTGGGTCTCGCAAGCGAGTTTTGTGTGTTTCGAATTTCGTGGTAAAGAATTTTGGGCAGGGTAAGTTGTTGTTGGTATTGTCGTCATTTTCATGTGCTGTGTCTGGAAGGACATCACATGCATGTCCGGGTCATTTGCCAAAGGTTTCATGAAGTATGAGCTGTTGGTTGTATCAATTACGATGTTGGGAGTTGTTACGAGATATACTCCACCCAAGGTCCTGTATTTCCTTTGCGAGATACCAAATGGGGAATCAAATTGGTCTGCGTTTTCCTGTGAAAATAGAAAAAAACCACTTGGCCAGCCTTGCAGAGATATAGAGAAAAGCGTCGAGCAAAGCCATGTCGAAAGGTGCGGCACCGTAACCCTTACCCATGCGTCGATCAAGTTTGTCCCGCAAGTTTCAAACGAATCATGGCCGTGGAGTGTGCAAAGCGATTAAAGCGAATGAACGAAAACGGGCAGAAATCTCGCGAAATGGCAATGACGAGAGAAAATAATGTACCATTAGAATTACACACCGACCTGCTCTTCTAATTCCACCCGCTTACACGATATTGAGAATCGTCGTCTGTGGGCCGACTGCCCGCAGCTTGGATAGGTGTTGGTAGTATGATAGGAGTCACTGGTTGTATTGGCTTTGCGCCAACAACGCATTCCCGAAACTTGGTAACAATTCCCAAAGTCAAATTTCCGCCTGCGCTTGTGGCCTTTCCTAGTTGTCCTGGTGACATGTATAGTGAGCTGAGAGACTTGGTGTTTGGGTTGATCTTGATAGACCACTGGAAGGTCAACGGCGAGACTGCGCCACATGCAGTCCATTCTTGTGAGGCGACGGGTATGGGAAACTTTTGATCCCATATGGAGTCGAATGGGCCATTGATAAGCCAGTTCAGTGTGACCTTATATAACAGTTAGCTTTCCGTGGAAACTTCGACGACTCTTCATACGAGAGCACAATTGAGACCTACGGGTAGAACTGGAGCTACCGGGCCGAATCCATATGACAGACCGGCGGTTGCGGATGATCCTGATAGAAGATTTGCATATGAGTGCCAGTTGATTTCGGTGACGGCATATTGCCATTGAGGATTATAGTCCATGGACATGGTTGTCTCGCATTCGACAGGGGTTTGAACTGCTTCAATGGCTCCGATGTTCCATTGCAAGGTCTGAAGTCGTTTTTCTGCGTCGACGATGAGGATTCTTTCGCCGTCCAGACATATGGAAGGATTTTGCGCTTTTGACCGAATTGCGCCGAGAGAAGAATGAAGAGCTAGCGATTGTATGCTTTGAACAATGGGCTTGGAAAGAACAAGAGTCAAAAGGAGTGGGAGGGTGAGGAATAACATGTTGATGAATTGACGTCGACAATTATTGACTTCGTGCTTCGCGTCCGGGTATGCATCTTAAGGACAATTCACACGGGTACTTCTCCTTTCTTTTGTGGGTTTCTGATCTCATTTCCACGGCCTCATTCTATTAGCCCTTGTTGAATTATATGTAGCGTGGGATCGGCGACCTTCTAGAAGGTTAAAAAGAATCGGAGACGGCGGTCCGATTGTGCTAATCTATCTCATGATCGCTCAGTTCGTTGGTCGTTTTCGAGTAGTGGCCTAGCCGATGAACCTTAGTCGGCCGTAACCCATGTGGAAGCGGGCCTCAATGTAAGTTTCCTACCTGGAACCTGGTCTATAGCTGCCAGCCCACTTTTATTTATCGCTAAAAGCAAGATGATATAAGTAGAGATGAGTGCCTTAATATCAAGAGCCGATTTAAATTGAAAAAACACGGATATCTGAACGCGTAACGTTAGTGGATGGTGTCATATCTCTGGCGGTATTCCAAGCTCATTCATTTTACGGGCCTGCTGCCGACGTGGTCATCGCTGTACACACCGGCACTGTGTCAACACGGAGCTGATACTTGCAGCATATCACGAGTTGTGGGATTGTCGTGGTCAGTCCTGGCCTTTTCAATCTACGGCGGTGCGTGTGCAATGTCGAACGATCCGGGGCTGCTATCTCGAGTAGAGATGAGGACTTGTCGAGAATTTGAAGAGCGATAGCTCAGTTTACTAACCTTTAGTCCTGTTCGTCATTTTTTTTAGATAGTGATCTCTGCCAATTGCCATAGAGAAACATGTGGAAACTGACATTGTTCATCCGGGCGTTGACACTGGCCTTGTTGGCGGGACTTGTTCAAGGCAAATTCGGCCCTGAGTGGATTTTAGGTCCGACCTCATCGACAATCCTCTATGCAGAAACCACGCTTTTCCTCCCCGACACGCCCATGCCTCAAAGAGATACCTTGTTGATATGGGCAGGAATGCCAACGGACCAGAAAGAACGATATCAAGGGGTTCTGGCGAGCTATGGGAGCAAAAGAGGGTGAGAGTCCGATCTTGATTCTCCCAACATAGGGCGAAAGCATGCGTTTACGTTGCTAACTAAGTTAACATACAGGATGTGCGGAGCTCGGAATGGTCAGTGGTGCGCGTATGGCAGAATTTACACTGCCAATGGAAAAGCAGCAGCTGTGGATCCCATCGAAGCTCAAAATGGAATCAGGATACAATGTCAGTATCCCGCAATGGGTGGCAGAAGAGTTGGAGGTGACTAACGCCTGATTAATTTCAGTTACATACAACCCGCAATCAGGACGAATGATCCAAACGATCTCCACGCAAGGCCGCATAATCGCAACCTACGAGAAAGGTTCGTGCAGTATCGGTGTGCATCAAAGTCGTACCAAACACTGACTTTCTTTCCAGCAGCAGGAAGGCCAAACAAGTTCCAAACAGCGATCGAATGCCAGGAGAGTTGTACTGGTATTGTGAATGCCCATGGTAAGACGCCATAGATGGTCGCAGTTCCCAAAGTGGCGTTGAGAATAATCGCTGACAAACTTGTTTCTGGTTTACAGCATGGAGGAATACGACGATTCGACTTTCTGCTCCTGATCCTAACTGGGGGAGTACCGTGAAGACCAGCTTGACATGGACACCGGAGCCTTTGAGTTCGTTTGATCGTGGGCAGACGTGGACCATCCCGATCATCAACATCCAGCAGATTACCTTCTAGGGATGAAATTTGGCCGTGGCTTGGTCTTCTGTGGTCTTGGATACACGCAAATGGCCAGGAGGAAGGGCGGATGGTCAGGCCAGGCATAAGAGGTCTTTTTCACGTTGTGTATATATATTCAGTCAACTTGCTTTAATTAGGGCAACACAAAGATGAAATGTCTCTAATAGGATGAATGTCTAAGACAGCAATTCTGATGGTGGTGGTGTAATGAAATAGAATGGAGCTAGCTAGCGCCCAATCGCAGAATACGAGGACAAACTTGATACGTCGGTCTGGTACGAATTTATGAAACCTCACTCACATCTTGACAATTACATTTTCATATTACCTTTCTCAGAAAGCCCTTCCGTGTTCATTGTAGTCCTTCCCGCCCTGCATCGTATTTTCGCAAATAACAGACTATGAATTATATCCGAACGAACATCCGGCTCGACGCGAGACTGCCGCGTCTGGTGTCTAGTTCTCCAGTCCATCCCATCTATAGGACGGATTGCCACAGATTCCTCTCCTCTGCCAGGGTTCTGACGAATCTACAATCTGGGACAGGAGAGCCAAACGAGCCTGAAAGTCCAAAAGAGACCGCCAGAGAACCACAACTCGACATCAGAAACTATCTCCGGAAACCTTCCTGGTCTGTCGAATCATTACTCCCAACTCCCAAGCAGACTGCAGCTCAATCACCAGTGTCGTCTCAGCAGCTTCGACATTTACTCCGACTCTCCGCCCTACCACAACCAAAGGATGCAGAAGAGGAAACCCAGTTGCTGGAGACTCTCGCATCGCAGCTCTATTTTGTCCAGGAAATACAAAGGGTGGATACAACTGGTGTGGAGCCTTTGAAAGCCGTGAGAGATGAGACTTTGGAAGCTGAGAAGGCCAGTGAGGTCACTTTGAACAGTCTCAAAGAAGCGCTAGATCAAGAGGAAGTCATCGGAGAGCATCACAGGCGCATTCGAAGGAAGCAAGACCAGGTCAATATTACGGATAATCCAGAAGGATGGAAGCCACTGGACCATGCTCAACGTAAAGTGGGGAAATTCTTCGTTGTGGATAATGGGACGACTTCATCAGTTTGAGAGTGCAAGTTCAGAGATTCTTCTTTTCACGGAATATCCACAACAGCCACCATGCATCATCAACAAAACAAAGCATCTGACACAGGACGATAAGATCTCATTATTTTCAGACCGCCAGGTTAGGTACGGGAAAAATCTTCAAAGAATTGAAAGGGACGGTTGATGGTTTGATATGGATGATGTGTTTTGCTATACACCACCATTCCGACTACCAGTATCCTCCACCTCTAATCCGAAGTCTTTGGCACCAAAATTGGCGTCCGTAACAGCACGTTGTCCTAGCCTCCAGGCAACGGAAAAGCTGCAAGGCTGTCCGAGTATTATCAGAAACAATTTGAACCTTATGTCGGCTACGTGAAGCCAAAAATTACAAAAATTTGGACTCGATCTTAGCCATTTATCAAGAGACACTCGAGAACACAAAAGCAAATTCCAAATGCTATATTTGTCTCGCTATGCTTCGAATGAATCATAACAAACCACAAGGTGACACCAAACACCAACCCTATTTTCTTCACGACAACGGGCAACTTGGCTCTGAGAACTGGCGCCGATTCTTCATACTATGTTCAGATACTGCATAGCATCCACAGCAATCGCAAAATCCTTTCACATCGACCGGCTCAAGATCTGGCGTTGGCAGGCGCTGAAACCTGGGCGTTGGCGGCGGTAATCGGTCAACATATCTAAAGAAGGTGGCCGGTCGCTCTCTCGATGCAAGAAAGAAATCACTGCCAACTGCTGATGCGATTTCGATGAAAGAGTCATTTCGAGTTCGTGACAATGCCTCCTTGTCTGGTGCCGACTTGCTCTGATGAACAATAGCGGGTTGTTTGATTGCAGCCGACCTTTTCTCCGAGAGCTTTATGGTATCGTTACGGCGCTGTGGTTCCCGAATGTTCCTTTCAGGCAAGGGCTTCGATGGGATATGACGACGACGACGTGCCGTTTCCAAAATGCACACATGGTTGCCGTCAACAGCTTCCTCTCTTCGGTACCGAACACCTTGCACCATACTGTCAGAACTTTCAGCAGACATTGATGACTGCGACGACGACGTGCTGGGTGTTGGCGACGACGAGCTTCCACGTGAGAAATGGGCCATATCAGAGAAACTCTTGGCAAAAGGATGAAAAGATCGTCGAAGAGGGTCGAACGACTTGGCACGAATGGCAATGAAGAATGATGGGTGAATTCGGTGGTGTGTGAGGGGAGGATGAGGGAAGGAAAGAGAGGAAGAAAGGTGGAAGGGGGATGCGTGGCTTTATAGGACTAGACCTCGAAGGCTTGGCGTGATGGGCTTCTCGTGTGGACACCCCACCACCTCCTTCTACGCCCGTTCAGACACGCTCTTGCACTCTGTGGTCCTTTTAGGCCACAATAAATCATGAATTGACTGTTGGGGTGAGTTTCGGATCCTCCTCGGTTCTTTGGACGCTCAGAGGGCTGGCTGGCGATAATGAGGGATGAGATTCTATCTCGTCATCGTTTACTGGCTCTGGACTACGCTATTAGCTTTCGCCGACTTTGATAAGGACGGTAAGAGAAAGAGATGTCCCTCGGCTACTCTTTGACATGTTTTGTATTCTTCATACCCACTCGATGCTGTCCTCTGACTCTGTCTACTGCGCGCCAAAAGGTGCACGCAGATCTCGTTTTGAGCATTGGGCATCACAATACAACCATTCGATCTCAGCACCCCTCAGAAATGCTATACCTCTAAAGAGATATGGTCAACTTACCTAGAACCCTTTCCTTGAGACCTGCATCTCGCTTTGCTCACTTTGATTCAACGACTTAGGCACCCAGCCTGCTCCACGAGGCCGATGAGGTCTGAGAGGCCCTGTCAACTTGCACCACTTTGGGGAGTTTCAATTCAATATTTCGCATGTAAAATTTACAATTTAGAGATCTAGGGAGGGGTCCCTCTTGGGGTTGTTCACTGGAAGGGACGTGATTCTGAGGTTGAGGCGCTTTTTCACTTTGGGAAGAATCAGGTGACAACATGAGTATTTTAGTACACCAGCCCCCTGCAGTTCTGATGAGAGATCACCTCCTGTATGGAATCAATAATTATCTTTTACCGTCTCTATCGATATCAGGAAGATCAACATGTATCTAGATTATCACGTGTGACCTCCTTCACTCACTGGCAATATCCGGACCGTCCCTTGTCTCATAAATCAGACTCCACAATCGTGTGTATTTGGGCTCGAAGCGCTTAACTACTTTTGGCTACGCCGAAAAGCCGTAAACTCCTCTAAACTCCTAGACTAATTAGGAGGTACGGCTAAGCCGCTACTTTTACTAGCGAACTTTTTTAAACTCCTATATTAATTATCTTCTCTAAACCCCTACTACCTAAAATATATAATAGTAGAGTCTAAGAGAAAATAGTTACCGTTTTACGTAAACTCTACTATACCGCTAATACTAAAATCTATTATTTTATTAATATATATATACGTAATATAGTAATTATTAAACTAAAGGCTATACTCTATTCTCCTAGTTTTCTTTTATATATAATTATATAATTAATTATGTATATACTTACTCGTGTTATTCTAAAATAGCTAGCGTAAGGTATATAGAAAGTCGAACTCCGCTCTATCTTTCTTTAACTTTAGACCCCCCCCTTAACATCACCACGCTGTATATATATATATAAAAAATGAAATGCCTATAAAATAGGTACTAATAAACTACTTTATTAGATTACCTATCGTATATAGCTATAGTTTTATATTATATTAGCCTATACTAAAACCGAAAACCTAACTTCTCTATTCGTTAACTTTTAACCCCCCTCTTAACACTACTATAACTACTACGTATACGTAAAATTTCGAGAGCCTTTAAGATAGACCGAATTATTATACTACGTAGCGTTTTTTATACGGTTATATAGCTTTATAGTATCTAGATAGAGTTAGTTAAAATAATATTTTAACGAGGATACTCTTACTTATATATTTAGCCTTTTCTAGGTACTATAATAACTCCTAAAAACTCCTAGTAACTCCTTCGAACTCCTATAAACTCCTATAAACTCCTAGGCTAATAAGAAGCGAGTATACTAAGGCTACTAAAGCGTATATAATACCGTCGATAGTAAACCGGGTAGTAATAGTAATATAGCCTCGCTATAGTACCTCTACTACGATTATCTTAATATTTATAAAGCCGAACTAGAGGCTAAGGTCTTAGTTTATAAGATCGCCTTACTCTAATTCCCTTTTATAATCTTTTATACCTTCCTAAAGTTATTAATAAGGTACGTCTCCCCTATAACGTATATCTCTAGACTAAGGTAGTTCGGGTATATCTTTAGCGTATACTTAATTATATATCTACCGGCTCTTCGCCCTATAAAGAATAAGTTCGTATACTTCGAAGGTTACTATTTAAGAAAGGAGATACGCTCCTAATCGCGAGGACTAGATTTAGAAAGAGTATTATCTTCTATATATTCTCTATATTTATAATATTAATAATACTCTAAATCATTCCTCTTAGTAGGCTTGGTACTAAATAACTTAGAGATATTCGTAAATTCGACGGTATAAGGCTATACCTAATTACGATATAGATAAAGAGAGAAATATCGGATTTATTCGAGCGAGTAGCGTAAGGTCTCTTTACCTATATACTTCTTAGTCCGGAATAGGCCTCGTCGAAAGTATTCCGGTATACTTTAAAGTCTACTAGTCTCTAGTATAAGATCGGGCTTATTACTATTAACGAATACTATCTTATTAAGTAGTAGGAAGCGTTTCGGCTAGAGTTTACGATAATCGGCGAGTTACGTATAATATTATAGTAAGATATCCTCTAGTTCGGATACTTAACGACGTTAAGTACGGAAATAAAAAGATAGGTACTTAGCTAAGGGGGCTTCCGTATAATTAGGCTAAAAATCTACTAAACGGCTATTATTCGGACTTCGATCGACCGGCCTAATATTACGATTTATATATTACCTATCCTAAAGGGCGAGATAAAGAAAGTTAAGTAACTATACTTTCTATTAGACTAATCTTATAGTAAAATAGCAGCGATACCTAAAGATATACTAAAAACGATCGTTTTTATCGACGGAAAATATATAATTACGGATATAGTAGTATACTTATAGACCTTTCTCTTAAAGAAGTACCTATAGTATACTACGGATCTAGCTAATAGACGGTACTATATATATAACGTTATCGAGATATATACTATAATAATAGCGGAGTATAACCGTAACTACCGGTACTTAGAGTTTCGAAAACTAGACTCGGTTATCCGTATTATAATTACTATAACCTATCTTAGAATAGGTATTAACGTCTCTAATATCGCCCGCGTATACCTCTAGAACTTTCTAATCGGTCGCGATCTTAGTAATTTTTAGTAGCGTATTAGTCGTAGTAGCCGGGGTAGGTAGAGGAGTATTATATATATTTTTCTACTATATTAGGTATTCGATTTAGAAGGTATTTTAAAACCCGATCTACTAATAGAGGTTACTACTTAGCTAGCTATATAACCTACTCGTAAGAAGTTTAAAAATCGACTACCTACGAAGAAGGTAAAAACTTTAGCGCGTAGCCAATTAAACTAGATATTTACGCCGGGTAACGGAAGTAATATAGAGAGTATATAGTCTTAAGACTCTATAACTCTTAATTAGTAAAATTCGTAGCCTCTCGAGTAGTAAGTTTCGTAGCTATATAAAGGCCGAGGTAAATAGCGTCGAAAGTATTAGATAAAGGTAGAGAAGGTACGGCACGAAGATCTAGATAATATATAAAAGAAGATAATTAACGGGATATATTATAGGCGTATTTTTCTTACGTATCTTTATAAGGAAAAAGTCGTCCCTCCTCCTATTCCTACCCTAAAAGAATAGTACTATTCTCGATATAATCTAAACTACCTTCCTAGAATAGTCGAGCTACTACTAGACCTACTAGAAATTCGAGCACTAGGTCCGACTACCTAAGCGGGTATAGCGTTATCGATAATCTAAGAATAAGCAACCGAGTAAGCGGGTTTATTATTTCCGGCTATTAATTAACGTTTCCTAGTTTATTTCTTAATATTCTTAGATCGAATAAGTTACTAGTAGTTAGTATATTTATATATAGATATAAAGATACGCTAGGAATTAGTTAAAGTAGATAATCTTATTAAAGATACTCCTATAGTATCGAAATAGGAGTATAAGGAAACTTATATATACTTACTCCTAGAGAAGTTATAATAACTACTACCGATAGTAGCGTAGAAATATACTACCTTATTAGACGAAAGGCGGGTAGGTAGATAAGCTATAAATAATCTATTACCTAGTCTAGTAAATAATAAAGAGGTACCGGATTCTCTTACTATATACGTAGTAAGGAGAGAGGTCGTTAGAGTAACCTAATAGTCGAATACTATCCCCCCTACTAAGAACTTAACTACTTAGTCTAGTACTCCTAAGTCGACTTTACGTTTATCCGCCTAGGTTCTAAGTACGGTATCTAGTACGTTAGAGATATAGCTTGAATCGGCCCCTATAAACGTTCTAACTAGTATATTTAATATAATAAAGGTACTTAAGGATACTCGAGCTAGGTCTCGGTCGGTAAGTAATTTAAGTATATCTTTAAATTCTTTAATATTATTACTTCGGGTATCTCTAACGCTAGAGGTACTAATTATTTAGAAGTATAGAAGATAGATATTAACGGGGCCGTCTAGTACTCTACTTAGATCTAAACGTATACGTATACTATTAAGGAAGGTAAAAGAAGCGGAGGAATCGTCGTAGTACGAGGAATTAGACGAGTATTAATAGTATTAGTATACGTTAATACTAATATACGCCGGTATCTAGTCTCTTATTAGTCTAGGAGTTTATAGGAGTTAGTAGGAATTAGAATAATAAATCCTTAGGAATTTTTAGTATACTAAAAGATCCTAAGTAGTACTCTTAATTAATTTAATATTACTTCTAACGTTTTACCGGCCTACCTATATATTTACTTATAATCTCTAGTTAACTTATCGTAATAATACTACTACTACTACTACTACTATACTCCGCCTCCCGCGCCTCTCTCGCCTAGCCCCTAGGGTCGTTAAGCTTAATAAGCTCGATATACTCGCTACCGCCCGCGCCCTCCTAGTAGGATAGCTTAGAACCCTCTATAGCCGGTAAGTAAAGTTTAGTTATAATCTTAAAAATCTAAGTATATCTTAGGTTCTTAAGATTATTAGTAGAATTAAGTATTAAGCTAGTTATTTATAAGCTCTAGCCTTTACTACTACCGCTACCGCCCTTATCGCCCTCGCTACCCTTAGGCTCGTCGCCCGGCGCCTTCGCCCTTAAGGGTTAAAGAAGAAGAGGAAGAAGAACTAGTAGGGCCTTTTATACCTAGAAAATTATAAGTTAGATATTACGAGTATACTAGCGCTAATTTTAAGATTAAACTAAGAACTCTTAATTCTAAGGTTAGAGATCTAGTTAAGATACCTTAGTTTAATCTTAAAACTAGCGCTAGTATACTTATTTAGTCTCTTATATAATCTTTTACTTATATATACTAGACTACTACCGCCGCTATCGCCCTTCTTAGCCTCCGCGCCTTCGGCCCCGTCGCCCCTATCCTTATTACCCTTATAGGAGCCGCTGTTACCGCCGCCGCCTTTATAGTACCGTACGTCGTTATCGCCCGTACCCTTATAGGACGATAACTAGGAGCCTTTTACTTCTCTACCCTTATTTTCGCCGGCTACCTCCCCCCGGCCCTTATTTTCGCCTACGCCGCTCGCCTTACCCTTACTATTACTAGCCTCTAGTAAAGAGGCTTATAACCTCTCCTAGCTCGCCGATACTATACGGGTACCGTAGGTATAGGAACCCCGCGGTAAATCTCGTACCGCCTATACGCCCTTAGCTACTACTAAATAGTAGTATATAGATAGGGAGGAGTTAGCTAGGTTAGGAAAGAATTAGCGGAATATAGTAGGTTATATTAGGTAGATTATAGAGACGGAATTAGGTAAGTAATTTCTTAGTAACTAACGATATACCTACTACTAGCGTAGGGATTTAGAGTATTAGAGGTACTCTAAAAAGGGTACCTCGTAAGTAGCCTTCGCCGGTTCCGTATACGTACGTTACCAGTAGTTTAACCCTCCGGGTAGATATACTAAGTCTACTTAAATACCTATACGGCCTAAATAACCGCTAATACCTAGACCGGGCTCTATAAGTTTTATATAGCCTAAGGGTCCTCCTCCTCCTCCTCCTAGTACGGGTAGTAGTATTATAGCGTAAGGTTTTATAGGGATTTAGGCGTTCTTATTTTTACTATATAGCTACTTATATTAGTATAACTAACTTATATTCTTTATAGTAGACGTTTCGACCTCGTTCTTTAGTTACTACTATTATAAGCGGGCTTAACTATAAGGAAGGCTTAAGAGTCTAACCTTTATAAATTAATACTTTAATTATAGGGTACTCTAAATTGTCTTAGAAGGGCTAGACTATAAGGTATTTATTTAGTTATCCGTTTAGTATATATTATATATAGTCTTAGCGATTTAGGCGATTTTAGTAGATAGAGTATATAGTAATACGTTTTCTTATTACCTCTTTTTACTATATTGAAAATATTTATAATACCGTACTAATTAATCTAGTATCTATTATTATAATAAGAATAGTAGTTATTATACTAATATAGAGGAGATATATTTATAAATATATATTATAGTCCTTCCTATTTATAATAATCTAATTGGCGTAGGAGTTAAGAGGAGTTAAGAGTAGTTTCTAGATTAGGGATATACTATTACTATAGTATAACGCATCCTAGTAGTAATAGTAGGATATAATAAGTTATATTAAACTTGATAGGAGATAGTTCGGGTATATATTTTTCGGTAATTTAATTAGCTTAGAAGTTTATAGGAGTTTATAGGAGTTACGGAATAAATATATACCGATATCTTAGTAGGATATTAGAAGACTATAACGCTTAATTTAGTAATAATATAGTAAGTACTAAGTAATCTTTAAGCTCTTAACTATTATAAATCTATCTATTCTTCTTACGAGCCTACTCTTAAGTCTTCCTCTACCTACGAGTCCGCTTTCTAGCTCCCTACCTTTCTTAAGTCCCCCTATTACAGATCACACCCAAGCCACAGAAACGGCACTAGAAGAAATGATAGGGCAGGAAGGTTTAGAAACGGAGGACCTGGAATATTGGGAAGACGAGTAGATAGAGTGGTAGGACGAGCTAAGTAATAACTCTAGCGGTACGTACTAAGCGTAGTTACGTAATATGCCTATAGTTCCTACAGCCTTAGCAAAAGTCCCTAGTATGGGAAGTATAGGAAGGTTACTAAGAGTATAGGTAACCTATAGGACGAAGGAATATATAAGGAAGGTATTTAGTAGGATCTCTTATTTCTTTCGTTATAGTTATCTTATATTACTTTTTTAAGTTAGAGGTTTATAAGATATATAAGTAGTAACGATACTTTACTTAAATATAAAGTCGATTTATCTTATATACCTATAGTCTTATACTAGGAGAGACTTCGATATAACGTATAGCTAAAGGCTAACGCTATCTCCCCTCTCCCTTAACCCTATTACGCTTTACTATAGTTAACGATATAACTACGGTTTAAAGCTAGTTAAGTATAGTAAGGAAAGAAGAAAGGACTAAAGGTAAGTTCCTCTATTAACTCTCACCCTTACCCTAAACCCTCGTTAGGAAGAAAGTACGATACGATAGGTATTCTAACTCGATAGGAGCCGGAGGCGGCTCTAGGAACTATAAACTGTACCGTACCGAGAAAACCGGTCGTAATACTATAACTACCCTTATTACGAGTAGAGGTATAATAGTTAATAGGTTAATTATAAACCGAATTATAAAAACACGAGTTAATATAGGCGATATATTAATAACTAGCGGAACTACTTTAACCCTAACTATAGTATAGATAGTAAATATAGTAAATACTATAAATACCAAACTCCTAGAGTTAGAGGAAGAAATAACGGAAAAAGAGATAGAAATAAATATACTTAAGGAATCCTAAAGAGTACGATACTTAAAAAGGGACCTACTAGAGAAGTTCGACGGGAAGGAAACCGGCGTACTAAAGCGATTCCTTACTTAGGTAGACCTATTCTTAGAGTATAATCGAGATATATTACTAATAGCGGAAGAATAAGTTAAGTATATTGCCGGAAGACTTACTAGAGTAGCGTTCGATTGGTTCGAACCTATACTTAGAGACTTTATAGATTATAAGAATCCTATTAGGTAAGTAGAAACCAGTAATATCTTTAGAAGTTATAGAAACTTTATAGAAGAACTTACTAAACTATTTAGAAGCGTAGATTAAGTCCGCGAAGCGGAGAGGAAGATCTAAAATATTTAATAACGTAGAGTAGCGACCACGTATATATCGGAATTTCTATAGGTTTCTAGTAAGTTAGGATAGGTAGATGGACTACTTATAACCTACTTTTATAAGGGGTTAAAACTATATATTAAAGACGACCTTATAAGGATAGAGCGACCTAATAGCTTAGTAAAGTTTACTACTTTAGCTATCGAAATCGATAATCGATACTACGAAAGATAATTAGAAAAACGAAGCGGCGTAATACCAACGTTTATAAATTACGCACCGAAGAGGGATAAATAACGTCATATATAAAGAAGGCTATAGTAACCCAACGTTAGGATTACTCGTTAGCTACTAACGTAATAACAACACTAGGGAGATCTAATGGACCTTAGTATAGTAAGAGTGCCAAAGAAAAAGTTCTTACCGGAATAAGAGAAAAGGTTTAAGAACGGTAAATATCTAAACTATAGAGCTAGAGACTACTTCTCGCGCTAGTACCCGAGAAAAGCTAGGTAGTTTAATATGGTTAGGAAGGCCTAATCGAACGAAGCTAGTAAATAGGAATTAGACTATATATATCTAAGCTAGATAGCTTGCTACGACGATTGGTATAAGGCGTATATCTTAAGTAAGGAGGATACGGGATAGTACCCTAAGGTACCTTAGAAGAAATAGACGAAGGGTAAGTAAACCCGGGATCTTGCGATAACTATAGTAGATAGTGATTAATTAGAGAAGGATTAAGGACCTATACCTAGATTAGAGCTAAGAATAGCCTACGTAGTATCGAAGTATGCTCATTCGCTAGAATTCTATATTATAGTAGATAGTAAAAGGGTTAAGGTAATAATCGATTCCGGAGCCTATACGAATTTTATTAGTAAAACCTACGTCGAAAAGAATTAGTTTAGAATCTAAAAGATGGAGGAACTATATAAGGTACGAGCGTACGATAGGTCGATAGGGAAAAACGGATTAGTGGAGTACGAAATACTTCCGCTAACTATACGTTTTTACTAATATATTAAACGAATCACCTTCGACGTAGTTATAATAAAAGGATACGAAATTATCCTAGGAGTACCGTAGCTCCGGTAGTATAATCCTTCTATCGATTAGGAGAAACGAAGTTTTATATTCTCTAAGAAGTACGAGATAACCTATACCGCGCTAGGTGTATATAAAAGTCCGGGATAACCCCCTAAACGTAAGGAGGGTGAGATCGAGCGGGAAGAGCTTCCTAGAATCTCGGAAGATAATAAGTAATCTTCCTACGAAGAATAGTAGATCGCCGCCACTAGTTAGATACTACCGGAGTATTAGGATCTCGAAGATATATTTAAAGAATTAAAGGATAACGAGAACCTACTAGAATATTAGCTATAGGATCTAGTAATAGAACTCTTACTAGGGGTAGAGTTAAAGCTATAACCGATCTATCGACTAAATAAGGCCGAGCTTAAGGAGCTACGGACGCAACTAGATAAGCTACTTACGAAGGGATATATACGGGAGTCCTAATCACTAATCGGAGCACTAATCATTTTCGTACTAAAGAAAACGGGCGAAAAACGGATATATATAGACTTTAGGAAGCTAAACGATAGTACGAAGAAGAATTCCTATCTACTCCTACTAATTAAGGAACTTAAGGATAGACTTATAGGAGCTATACACTTTACTAAGGTTGATATACGAGATGCGTATTATCGTATCCGTATTAAGAAAGGCGACGAGTAGAAAACGGCTTTCCGAACCAAGTATGGATTATATAAGTAGTTAGTTATGCCATTTAGGTTAACTAACGCACTAGTAGTATTCTAAGTAATAATAAATAACGCACTTCGGTAGTTTATCGATGTGTTCGTAGTTATTTATTTGGATAATATGCTTATATATACTAAAGGGACTAAGGAAGAATATACCGAGAAGGTTTAGATAGTTCTAGAAGCACTACTAAAAAAAGGTTTTTAAGTAAAGCTATCTAAATACGAATTCTATATAGAGGATTTTGATTTTCTAGGATTCCGTATTATGCTAGGATTAGTAGTAATAGACCTAAAGAAGGTTAAAGCTATCTTAGAATAGCCTAAACCTACTACTATTAAAGAAGTATAGTCGTTTTTAGGGTTAGCTAATTACTATCGAAAGTTTATTAAGGGATACTTAAGTAAGGCTAGTCCCCTTACTATACTTACGAGAAAGGACCAAGAGTTTATATAGATAAACTAGTATTAATAGGCGTTTAATTAGTTAAAAAAGTCGTTTATAGGATATCCGATCCTAGTAAACTTTTAACCTAACAAATAGTACGTCGTCGAAACGGATATATTAGACTATACGATTAGCGTATATCTTAGTTAGAAGGATAATAAGGGTTACCTTTACCTAGTCGCGTTTTACTCCCGAAAAATGGTTCCGGTAGAATAAAACTACGATATATTCGATAAAGAGTTATTAGTAATTATCGTAGTACTTAGGGAATAGCGAGTATACCTCGAGGGAGCTATATATACCGTTATAATTATTACGGATTATAAGAATTTAACCTATTTTACTACTACGAAGGTGCTTAATAGAAGATAAGCTCGATAGGCGGAATAGATCGCCGCATACGACTTTAAGATTACCTATCGAAAGGGATTAGAGAATGGAAGAGCCGACGCTCTTAGTAGAAGACTAGATTACGTAGATAATAGTCCTACGCTAGGTTACTAGATCCTTAAAGCGAATGAGGATAGGTCGCTTAGCTATACGAACCTACCGGAACTACTAGACGAAATAGACCTCGTAGTAGTAATAGTAATATCTAATAAGGGATTTACTAAATAAATCAAAGAAGCGTACAAAATCGATACTATAGCTAAGGAGCTAGGTAAACGATAATACGAGGACGCTTATATTATTATCGACGATAAAGGACTAATTAGGTTCTATAAGAAGGTATACGTACTAGAGTCTATAAGAATAGCGCTAATTAAGGAAGTATATAACGTACCGGCGTATAGATACTAAGGCTATTAGAAAACCTACAATAGGTTAAAGAAAATATACTATTTCCCTCTAATAAGATAAAAAGTGACCGAAATAGTAAAAAACTATATAGAATATATAAGGAATAAGGTAAATAGATACGCACTATATAGCGAGATATAGATCGCCGAAATAGTAAAAAACTATATAGAATATATAAGGAATAAGGTAAATAGATACGCACTATATAGCGAGATATAAATCGCCGAAATCCCTATATAACTATAGTAATATATAGCGATAGATTAGATTACGAAGCTTCCGCTATCTAGAGAACTAATAATAGGAGTAGTATATAACTCTATCCTAGTTATTATAGATAAACTTACTAAGAACGGCAAGTTTATCCCGTATCGAGAAAGCTCGATAGCGGAAGATCTCTTATATACGTTTATAAGAAATATCCTCGGTAATTATAGAATACTATAACGAATCATCTCGGACCGAGATAAGTAGTTAACATCGAAATTCTAGACTTTACTAGTTGGTTAGCTAGGAATTAAATAAAAGATATCTATAGTATACTACCTATAGATAGATAGATAAACGGAACGGTTAAATTAAACGTTAGAATAATACCTACGCTTTTATATTAATTATTGGTAAAATAATTAGGTTAAGCTCTTACTACTCGCTTAATACGCCTATAATAGCGCGGTTACCGAACTAACCAAGATATCTCTATATAAAGCGTTATATAGATATTAACCAAAAGCGTACTACGAACTACTAGAACTAGGATAAGTGTCCTAAAATGCCAAGTTCCGAGTATCGTAGATTAAGGAAATATAGGTATAATTAACCCAAGACCTACGTTTTGTTAGCTATAGAGCAGTAAAATACTACAATAACAATAGGTCTTCGGCGCCGACCTTTAAAGGGGGGGATAAAGTTTTCCTACTCCGAAAAAATATTAAAATAAAATAACCTAGCGCAAAACTAGACCACGTCAAGTTAGGACTATTTAAAGTCGAAGAACGAATTAGTAAAGTTAACTATAGGCTACGACTCCTATAATATATAAGGATATACCCGGTATTTTATATAGCTCTACTAGAAAAGGTACTAGAAGGGGTAAAAGTAGACCTAATAGTAACTATTATTAATAATAAAGAAGAGGAGTACGAGTTAGAATAAATTCTAGATTATTAGGTAATTAGAAAAGAAACGTACTACCTAGTAAAATAGAAGGGCTATAATAACGCGGAAAATATATAGGAACTAATTAGTAACCTAATATATACTTAGCGGGCGATAGCCTAGTTTCACCGCTAAAACCTATAGACTTCTAGAAATTAGAATTAGGATCGGATATCCCCGGTATAGAAGGCTAATCGACTAAAGGGGCGTCTAAGGAAATAGGTATCCCTAGTAGAAGTAGTTAGTTATCTAATTTAGGTACTCGAGACGGCGACGGAAGAGCCTAGCCCTTAGGAACGAGGAATCTATATAATAGGGTAGGTTCGTAAGGGTAACCCTCGTATAGAGTTATCTCGCTATAAAGTACGGCTTCGTACTTTAGCCGCTTAAGCTTCTCTAGGGTAAGGAGGTTATTAGCCTACTAAATCTTCTTACGCTCGGTTAGAAGATATAGCTGTTTTCGAAGACGAAGTTTCTTCGAACGACGAGTAGCTTAAAGTTAAAGATAGCGACGATACTATTTCTTAAAGGAACGTTTTTCGAGAGAGATCTCTTTATCTATACTCTCTAACTACCGACGAACTTCTTCTTTCTGCGCGTTAATCTTATCCCCTAAGATAATAGTTAGTATACGAGCTAGCTAAGGGAGATATAAGCTTAATATAGGTAGATAAATAAGGATTACGGTTATATTAGTAGAACGGAAATAATATAAAATGGCTATAATAAAGAATAATAGTACTTAGGCGAAGGACTGAGGAAAGATAGAAGAACGATAGAGAATAGATTAAGGAAATTTAAATAGGACTCTAGGGAGCAGCCTAGGAAGGAACCTAGGAATATTTAATAACCTAAGTAAAAGAAGTAGTAGTGGCCCAACTAGAAAGTTAGAACCTAGGGAAATTATAGTTAAAGTAAGTTAGTAACGATATTCGGAAAAAGTTAGCTTCGGAAATAACTATACTCTTAAATAATAGCTAGACGGACTATTACTTATACCATAACGATAGGAAAGAATAGGTTAGATAAGGGTTTAACTAAGGGATACCTTAGTAGGAGGAATTTATATAGACTAAAGGAGTAATAAGAGTGCTCTTAAACGTATAGTTAGCTTTAGATAAAATTAAGTCGTAACTTCGATCTATACTAATATAGGCGGAGTATTTGCCCACCGTAACGTCTACCCGATACTCTAGTTTAGCGTTACGACAGCGCTTACAAGGAAACGGTATAGTATAGCCTTTGGTCTAGACGGTAGCGGAACGAGCTTCGCGAGACTTTAACGAAGAAGCCTTTAGTATAGTTAGGAAAGAGTTAGAACCGGAGGTAGATAAGTAGTAGGAACGAGAGTATACTTATAGTCCCCCTATACTATAAGCTCGGCGTTAATAGGAGGAACGCCGACGCCAAATCCTCGGGACGAGAATTCCTAGAAGGGAGGGTAGTATTATAGATTATACCTAAGCTATAGAAACGGTACTAGAAGAAATAATAGGGTAGGAAGGTTTAGAAACGGAGGACCTAGAATATTAGGAAGACGAGTAGATAAAGTAGTAGGACGAGCTAAGTAATAACTCTAGCGGTACGTACTAAGCGTAGTTACGTAATATACCTATAGTTCCTATAGCCTTGGTAAAAGTCCCTAGTGTAGGAAGTGTAGGAAGGTTACTAAGAGTATAGGTAACCTATAGGACGAAGGAATATATAAGGAAGGTATTTAGTAGGATCTCTTATTTCTTTTATTATGGTTATCTTATATTACTTTCTTAAGTTAGAGGTTTATAAGATATATAAGCAGTAACGATACTTTACTTAAATATAAAGTCGATTTATCTTATATGCCTATAGTCTTATATTAGGAGAGACTTCGATATAACGTATAGCTAAAGGCTAACGCTATCTCCCCTCTCCCTTAACCCTATTACGCTTTACTACAGTTAACGATACAACTGCGGTTTGAAGCTAGTTAAGTATAGTAAGGAAAGAAGGAAGGACTAAAGGTAAGTTCCTCTATTAACTCTCGCCCTCACCTTAAACCCTCGTTAGGAAGAAAGTACGATACGATAGGTATTCTAACTCGATAGGAGCCGGAGGCGGCTCTAGGAACTATAAACTATACCGTACCGAGAAAACCGGTTATAACACCCCCGTATCGTCGAAATATTCCTACCCGTCTAGTTTAACGTAATGATAATAATAGTTCCTTATCTAAGAGTAATACTAAAATAGAGGATATTAATACCTTATTAATATACCGTTTATCTATAGTATAGAAATTAGAAGATATATTAAATACGATTTATAATAATAGATAGAGCTTTTAGAATTTTATTCGTATATAGGTAGGACTACGTACGAATAGGAGGACCGGATTATAGTAGAAGAGCGATATTAAGATATCTTTATATTTATACCGGATAGGAGATTAAAGGAGACGCGTTCTAAATAATATTATCGTTAAGCTTATAGACTTAGGGGTTATCCGTATTATAGATATCTCCGACCCGATAATTAGCACGATAATATAGTCTATAATCGCGGAATTAGATAGTCTTATCGGATGCTCTAAAGGCTACTTTATAAAATTTATAGATCTATTTATAGAATCCGCCGAGATCGAGATAATCGATTTTATATAAGCTACTAGGCTAATAGAGACTCTAGCTCTAATATAGTTTAGACTTCTCTTTAGACTATTAAGTAACCAACGTGCTTATAGGAATAGCTATAATCGAAAAGGGGGCTTAACTAGGTTAGACGGGATAGAATTAATAATAGTAAAATAGATTTTTATAATTATATCTATCGTATATTACTTAAGGAAGAAGAAGATATTAAACTTTTTCTCTATATTACTTAGTATATATCTTCTTAGGACTAGAACTAAGCGCCGCGTTATTTAGACTCTCGCTAGTCTTAGGCTTTATCCTAGCTATATATAATTAAATACCGTATCTAAGAATATAGCTAATATTTATAAGGTATAGTTCCCCCTTTATATTTATTAACTCCTACTACCTCCTATAAACTCCTATTAACTCCTCGACTAATTAGATTCCTACTTCGAGTACTTTATAGTATACTAACTCGAATAAATAGCGTTAACTTTAGCTACTTAGACGTAATCTTCAAGTAGTTATAGTATACGATAACTTTAACTTTAAGGATACTAAGAGAGACGAGGTAGTTAGCTATATAGCTATAATACGCGCTATAACTATAGTATCCCTTATCTTCTATCCTAAACTACCTATAACTAGGCTACGTTAATCTATATATAATCCTACGGTACCGTTAAGAGTTTACGAGATCTTCTACTCTCCGGCCTTATCTAGTAACGACTAAGGTATCGGTATTAATATCTTAAGATTTATAATAGTAACTACTATTAAGCGACTTTACCCTAAGAGCGTTACGGCGATTTTTATTACGGAGAGTAACGTATTCCTAGAGATACCTAAAATCGATACTATTCTAGCTAGCCGAACGTAATACTAGTAATTTAGTACGATTTACGAAAATAAGGGTATAATATAGGGTAAGAGATCTATACGGTATACCGCTATAGTAATTAAACTCTAATAGGAATATATAATATTTATTAATAAATATTCCTTAACTAACTCTACCTTAAACCTAATATCGACTTTAACGATCGACTTTAGCTCGTCTACGGCGACTAGCTTACTATATATTATATACGTTTATATAAAATAGAGTAAAAACGCGCTTAACTCCTATTTAACTACCGCGACTAGCTTCTAGGTATTCCTACTTAGTTTTATATCTAAATAAATCTCCTTAATACGATTATTAGGACTTATTAGTCCTTAGATAAGACCTATAACTAGGCCTATTACTATCTCTCTTCTAATATTAGTCTTTAGGGCCGGAGCTATAGTAGTCGAGATAACGCTAAATACTATTAGATTAAACTAATTCTACTCTAGGGTTTTACTTCACGTATCTCGGCTTTATTCTACGTATCCTTACGAAGGAAAGGTATTCTATTAGGATATACTGACGACTTCTTTACTAACCCTAGTAAGATAAATATACTAATTAATAAACTCGAACTAATATAATTCCTCGAGATCGTTAATAATATACGTATAACGGCATTTATATTAGACGTATAGGATAGAACTAGTTATACTAATATAGAGTTTATAATAATATATCGAATACTCTAAGAGATCGAGCTATTTCTTACCGTTTAGTACGCCGTTAAGAATAGCGATATTAGTATACTCCGCCGTCTTATCGACCCCCTAATTATATACTTCTTTAGAGTAAATTAATATAACTACGGCTAAGAGATACTATATTATCGCTAGCTTCTCTCTAATATTAATATACTAGAGCTATAACGTGTAATTCTTACCTCTAGTCTAGTAAATTAGCTAGGGCGATCTACTACTTTTAAACCGATTAATCTTAGTCTCGAGTATCTTAACGGAGCTATCGCTATCTTACTTCGAAACTATAAGAATTCTATATACGATACTAATATCGTATTCAATTAAATATATCTTAGTAATACGTAGCTCGCCTACCTCCGCCGAAAGATAAAGGAGTCCTTTAGAGAGGATATATCTAGTACCTATAATATACTCGACGTAGGATCGGATATATTTCTCTTTACTAGGATACTCTTTCTTATAGACCTCGCCGAACTACGTATCTCTAAAGTCCTTAGTAATTTTAAATCCATCTTCTATTTATACGATATTATAGTAGAAGGAATAGGTTTATTAGTAGAAAAGGTTAATAACTTTAATAGTATATATATTCGCTAAGTAGGTATTATCTCTACGATATATCCTTCTATTTAAACTAATAATTACGACGGCTTCGTAAATATAGAAGATATAATTAGTAATATTAATATAGACGAACTTATAATCGATATACTTAATCTTACTTAACTTTAAACTATTACGTAGCTATATTAACTCCTATAAACTTCTTTAAACTCCTAGACTAATTATATTACGACTACGAACTCCTATAAACTCCTATACTAATAGTATTATTTATATATACGTAAGCAGATAATAGCGGTACGACGATAGAATAGGAGCTAATACCGAATACTATTTATACTTAAGTTATACGCTATATTTATAATAATACTAGCCTACTATAACCATATAGGTGGTAAAGGGCTTTACTAAGGACTACGTTAACTATACTAAAGACTACCTACCCTACTAAATCTAGCCTACTATAGTATCGCTTACCAAGGGTAAGAGAATAAAACGACTCCGCTTAAAAATCTAAGAGAAATTAACTAGCCCCACTAGTCAAGAACATTACTACTCGCTTAGTAATAATATCCCTTAAGTAGTATTTATTATATAGTATTATAACTCCTCTAAACTCCTCTAAACTCCTAGACTAATTATATTATAGTACGCCTAGATATAGATAATAGTAGGCGATAATCTAAGCGCTACGAGCGTATACTCGAGGAAGCTAATAAACGACGAGAAGGTAAAAACGACGAGAAAGTAAAGACGACGAGAAGGTAAAGACGACGAGAAGGTAAAGGCGGTAAAGGAGAACGGTAAGGGCCCCTAGTCCCTATAATATAAAACCCTTTCTCTTCCTCCTTTATTATTTCTCTTATACTCTAATATATACTAATTATATACTAAGTAGCTAGTCTACCCTATAGGGCGAAGGCGGTAAAGGCGGTAAAGAGGGGGAATAGTAAGGCCCCCTAGTCCTACCCTATAATATAAAACCCTTTCTTATCCTCTTTCGTTACTTCTATTACGCTCTAGCGTATACTAATTATATATTAAGTAGCTAGTCTACTCTATCCTTACCTCCTACGCTTACCTACGTACTCTATTTTAGTAATATCTAGATTCCTACTAATTCTATTATAGCTATACGACGTTCTAGTTCTCGTAGCGTTACTTAATTTTATTATAGCTATACGACGTTCTAATCCTCGTAGCGTTACCTACTTCTATTATAGCTACTCGACGTACTAGTCCTCGTAACATCGCGTAGGCAGTAAAGAAGGCTATACGAGTATAAAATATATAGATAGTATATATAGGTAGGAACCGAGAGAAAGAAGTAGAATCTAGCTAATATAAAATACTTAACTAAAGCTATACTACGTTTAATATTAAGACCTATTTAACCTATTTACGTTACTCCTCGCCCTTTCCCTTATCCTCGTCCTCTTCTTTACTACTACTCGTATATTTATATTTGCTCCTCGTCCTCCCTAATTAGAGCTTATTACTCGTAATATTAGCGACGAACTATAACGTTTATCTTAATACTATAATATAATTAGCTTAGGAGTTATAAGGAGTTATAAGAAGTTATTAGGATTTACTAGGAAGTAGAAGTTACCGAAGCTACTATTATAGTAAAGTATAATAGTACTAGGCTATAGCTATCTTCTTTTCGGTATCTCTTTTATAATAATTTAGGTAGGTAAACTAGAATATTATAATATCTTCTATTATACTAGTTAAATTAGATAATATATTAAAGGTCGCCTAAATTACTACTATTAAATAGAGCGTATAGTATAGAAAGTTAGAGTTTAAATCTTTATAACTTTTTAAGGGCGGATAGCGACCTAATTAGTCTAGGGCGAACTATCCGCCCTCTATACGGGGTTATAATATAATAGTAGTATATTTATACTAATATATCTTTTTTTTTTATCTTCTACCTTACTATTTAAGGTATTAAAGAATTTTTTTTAAATAGGGTAGAGTTTACGTAAAATAGCGACTATTTTATCTTAGACTCCCTATAGGTTTTCTCCCTATACTATATCTAATTAGTCTAGGAGTTTCTAGGAGTTAAGTAGGTAGGGGTAGTAAACGCTAGTAGGGGGGGGTGGTAAAGGCGGCGAAGCCGCCTTTTTTAATTAGTCTAGGAGTTTAAAGGAGTTTAGTAGAGCTAAACTAGCCGAGAGTAGTATAGCGTATAAGGCGTGAAAACTCGTCGGGAGTCTGATTTATGAGATAAACCGTCCCATTGAATCCAACCAAACGTTTCATCAAAGCTCCATCTCACGAACGTTCATCCATATATAGATTGCACACAATGCTTCTGGTCCTTTTTCTTACATTAGTCGGCCATAGACACGTTATTTCGCAAGAACGCACAATAGTAGCCCGAACGAGATCGAGGACTTGGGAAACACCAGCATCGGTCGCACTTTGTGTTTTGCGGCATGAAAAAAGCATTGGAGATTGATCAGGCACAACTTATTTCAGAAAAATCGGCCCAGACCGGTTGCACTTGATGGTCCTCTCAAACTTTTTGTCCATTTGTTGTATGATGCATGATGCATTGGGGGGCAATAAAATTTCTAGTACTGTCCATACCTTTTTAAAGATCTATGCTTGGCTGTTTTCTAAATTCAATGTCCACAATATTTTGTGGTTAGATCTTGTATCTGCCAAGACCATAACCTTCTTCCACGACAGAACTAACGGAAAACACTATTGCATGTTAGTTCTGCTGGTGACTACCATTATGAGATTCACGATAGCCGCATATATGTTGTGTATCATGGCGTACTCTCAGCGCGCGTTCCATATTCTGTTCTGCTCACTGTGGATAGTTGTAGAGCTTGACAACGCTGTAATACAAGTATTGGTTGCACACCAAAGCCTGACGGACCATACAAGCTTTGCTCGTTCTGTCTATATCTACTTCTTCTCCTTCGGTACTGGACTGCTTCAATTACTCAAGAAGAAGGCTTTGAGCTTCTGCCTACTTAGCATCAAGACAAGCTTCTCGAATAGCGTAACAGGAGTCATATAGGTTCGAGAGTCTCCTCTTCTTATGATCCGACCCGGTACCAACTTTATGGCCAAGAAGAGCCGACCGGCAGTATGGCATCTATCACCCCGCCTCGCGGGACGTCTTCAAAGTGGTTGATAGCCGACACATCAAGTAGCATAATGCTCGTCCTAGCCACAGTTGACAGAGTATTCTTAGATTATAATCTCGGAAAGGCCGCTATGACACTCTGCCATCGCATAGTCGGGAGAGCAGTACGGGTATGGGTTCAAGTGGGCAGCACACTTCATTGGTTTATGGTCGTGTGGAACCAGATGGGGGACGCAGTCGATATGATTTGCATAATAGCATGAAGAGATGGGCCATGGTGGATTACAAGCACAAAGTGACGATTGCTGAACGCGACAATAATGTCTTGGATACGGGCTATCTGTAGGAGAAAAAAGTGGCCGAACATATTTGCCAAATTCATCTTGCAATGAGAGGTTGATGGATTCCTGGCAAACTGATTTGAACATTTGCTAGGGTTCTATCAGCTTTTTGTTTAGTGGTAATATGTGAGGACTATTTCTGCCAATTTTTTCTTCTACTGATAGTAGGGCTTGTAATGGGCTTATAGGCGCTGGTGCCAATATGTACGAATACATAGATGCGCTCACAAAGTTTTAGCGTTGCGATTCCCAATTCTAGTAGACCGGGGAGGACAAAATCTGATCGATACTTCCATCCAAAATTCCATCCTTCGCAGTCTTCTCCCTTCATAGATCATTGTTTCGTCATGTTGCGCTTGACATGGTTTTTTTTGGGGACATTACAACCAGCTGTTCAACCACTAAATACTGGAAACCACAAATAGCGAAAGCGAAAAGAATCTTTCCCAGTCATAAGTTAGCGGAAGGTACGGGAACTCAATTTCGCATTCTGCTAGGAGCTTGTCGCCCTCTCGGTTGAATCAAGTATGACAAATCTTTCCGCGCCTTTTGTTGCTCCGTGCTTGCATTAGTGAGTTGCATCGACTAGAAAATGGAAGCCTTCACCTGTTCTTCTATGGCTGCAACTTCGCGTATCCTACCCTATGTTTATCCACTCGCAGCCGTCCTCAGCGCCAGGTCCGTTCTTCAAGTTTGGTCCGGATCTTTCCTTCCGACCGGTAGTCCCAGCTGGAGACTAGTATGCAGGAGATTCCCACGCGAGAGCCGCATACTGCATATACGCATTCTCTTTTTCGATCCTGCGCGTCCTGGTTAGCGTCCTACAAAGTATTGCTCTTCGGAGCATTTCAAGAACCCCCCTTCTGAAAATGTGATATCCAGTGAGAAGAAGAAGTCCCATGCCGCTCAATTCGGTATTTGCTCGAGACAGGAGCCCGGGGTGTGCTTCTCGGCCGATTGGCTATGCACCGATACTTTGGATGTAAGTCTTATGTGAGTAAAAACATGGGCAACAAAAGCCCATGAGTGAAGCCGGAGTGGTTCCGATCTGGTTGCTGAATTGGGCTCCTCCTGAATATCTTTTTCCTGAACAGACAATCTCTTTGGAACATCGGATAATGAAAAGATCCATTCATTCAAGGATATCCTGCATATAGCCTTCACTAAGATTGCGCGATGGATGGTATTTCAAGTACTAGATTCCTTTACTTTCGCTTTGGTCAATCCACACTTTGGTCACCATGTTTGTGCAAGACAAGACGATCCAAACGCAATCCAATCTAGCCCCGAATCGTAACTCATGTCTCACAGCATCGAGAGATCGTATATCGATATGGCGAGTCATTGATTTCATTGCGCCTGGAGGAGGATTAGAATGCAGCAGTCGCCACCAGACAACGGTGAAGGGGAGACGATCTACAAACAGGAGCAAAGTCCGTCTCAAGCTAGATATTTGCCAGACACATATACCCCCAAAACGTGGCTTTACTGGTGGAGTGAAGAATAAATGTTTGCCGGACCCTTCTTGTGTGAGGCGTGAATTTAGTGTGGTGGCTTTTCGGGCCGCTACTGATGCACATCATTTTTGTGGCATCCACATAACGAGAACGACTAATAAACTCCTGCAAAAACATCATACGACGTTCACAGAGCATTCTGTCCCTGAGTAATTTCCAGTTAGGTCATCTTTCGTACTCCAGTCCACCCTCTTCCCTGTGCCCTAATCTCTCACCAACAATCACGATATTCGTGAGCTGAGAGATCCTGACCGCATCGAGTCGGTGTATTCGAGTCAAGCCGGAGGCAGAACCGACGAAACACCTGTCGAAGCGGATAGAGCCGTGAGGGGTGGCACGGGACGGGTTTGCGTGTGGTCGACGGATGAGGATCACGGCTATCTTTGATGAAGATATCGTGGAGAATGGTGATATTGTGGCACCTGCAGGGGCTTCGTAAGCACCAAAGACATAATTGCTAGGCGATTTTGGCGTCTACCCAGGCATTGCGCTCGCTGTTCTCGGGTGTCTTTCCGTACCCGCGCTGCATAAGGGGGAACTATTGAACGCGCTTTCTATTCTGCACCTGCGTTCCACGTTTGCTAACACCAGCTGAACAAAACGTGTAGGTGGCCCGGAACGCTGGAATCCACACCGCGATCGACGCCAGAAGAATTGCGCATTTCGAGTTCACAACCTCACTCGCTGCCTCAGAGACGTCGTTCTTGGCTCCGGGTAGAGTTGTATGCATTCGGATTGCGGATCACTCTTAGTTCCATGATGAAATCTTCCGACAACCAAATTCGCAATATTGCTTCTATCAAAAATTACAGGTTGAGAGAGTTGTATGCAGAGACATGGCGTTCTTGATGGAGTATTAAGTCCATGCTTCCGTTCGCTTTGCAGGCTGTCCTTCACTTTCCTCGACATCCTCGGAGATTTCTCCACTCTTCTCACTTGCTTTCATCCGGGTTTTCTTATCGAAGCCTTCAACTATGGAGGACCAAGGCATATCCCATGACCTGCAAACCACCCTTCCCATTGCTATGACTATGGCTGCTTTGGCTTCAATTGCCATTTACAACGTCATTGAGCTTGTCATAATCATCATCACCACCTTCAAGCGCCGGAGAGGCCTTTATTTCTACAGCTTTATTGCAGCTACGGCAGGCATTGTGCCTTACATCTTTGGCTTCATGTTCAAATTTTTCAACGTTATTCCACAGACTATGATCTCAGTAACCATGCTGGTCATTGGTTGGTGCTTTATGGTCACTGGGCAGTCTTTGGTCTTGTACTCTCGTCTTCATCTCGTCATCCAGGACAGCAGGATCCTTCGTGCTGTTCTAGCAATGATCGCTTTGAATGCGTTCATATGTCATACCCCGACGATTGTCTTTGCATACGGCGCCAATTCCAACAATCCTGGCCCATTCATAACACCATACTCCATCTACGAAAAGATTCAAATCACAATATTCTTCCTGCAAGAAGTCATCATCTCGGGATTGTACATCTATTCATCGGCGAACATTCTCAAACCAACGGGCAATATTCGAGCTGGCGGAATTCGCACAGCGATGACACGCCTCATCTTGATCAACGCCACCATTGTTGTCTTAGATCTGACTCTACTCGCAACCGAATATGCTGGCCATTACGCAATCCAGGTCATCTACAAAGGAGCTTTGTACAGCATCAAGCTCAAGATGGAGTTCAGAATTCTAACCCAGTTGGTATCGCTTACAAAACCTGCTCTAAGCCCACGAGAATGGACCCGAGATCCAGCAATACCATCGAACAAGGAGAGGATTGCGAGAAAATTCCAGCAGTTGATCCACCCTGAGATGGGGTCAGACAGGCACATTGTTGAAGTGAGTGGTGGAAGTGGCAACCAAAAGCAGGAAATGGCTCAAGAACAACAGGAAGAGCCAAAGGGATGTGCATACGGAGGGATCACAATGGAGAGACAGAAGGTGACGAAATACATTGTTCCAGCAGATCGGGCACACATTTCCAACCGGCGATATATGGATGGCCACACGGGATTTGTCGTGAGGGAGGAGCGGACTATAGACCGAGAGAAGGTACCTTGGTCGGGCTTGAGTGGTAGCGAAAAATGGGCGGAGAGAGTTTCACAGAGTGAGCAGGTGGAGGGCATAGGAAGGAGTCTGACAGAGAGATCGCTCAAGGCAGGGTTTTCGAAGATATATCGTTTGAGCCAGTTGGAATCTGGCGAGCGCGATTTACTCTGATAGTCGCTCGGAAAGTGCCTGGAAGGGCAAAGCATTTTGACTTATTGATGGGATTTCGTGATGGTTTTGGGGGAGAAGCACAGAGAACAGGAGTTCGAAGATACCCCCGGCGGCAACTTGGCCAGCCTAGCAGTGCATGAAACTGGAGTTGGAGTTCAAAATACCCAGGCGACATCTTGGTCTGCCCAACAGTCCGTTTTCCTTCGTAGCATTTCCTATTTGGGCCACGCCACATGCAACATTTTCAAATCAATTTTGGACAAATCTTCCTGTCAAATGTGTCTTGTGAAACTAATGCAATCGAGCTGAACCAAAAAATGTCCGTCTAGGATTGCTAAGAACTTTTCGATCACGTGCAAGCATTGACCGCTGCCAGCGAAGTCTCTCCAGCGAACGCAAGGAGAGAGTATTCCCCAGCTCAAAACATTCCATCATCAAAATAGATTCTCATCAAAATTTCATCCATTTAAGAAGGGTCCACTCACATCATTTAGCACATTTACTCTAACGAAGATGGATCAGGCCCTTCATTCTGTGCGAGTCTGAGCAGAGGATGCAATCTGGAGGAGCTGAGACCTCATTGGATGAGCTGGTCCACTGCAAATACTGCCGCGGGATCAACCTTGAGAATTTGACGGCCGAAGATGGATATCTTCATGCTCCCAGTCGATCATCTCTTGTTCGGAGTGCGCAGAAATGCAGACTGTGCTCGTTGCTCTTCCGTAAGGATCGAAGCAGACACAGCTCACAGCTTCGTCTAAAGCTTGAGGCTTTCAGCGATGATGATCCTCAAATATGCTTGCGAGTCACACACCTCAATAACAAAGCTTTGGTTGGGCATCAATTGTCTTTCTTTCTTTACACATCGCCTGGTATGCCAACCTAACCTATATTGAACGCCTTGCTAAATTACCTCAGGTGATCCTTCCTCCCAATACGGCATTACCGAAAAAAGGGCATTGACGGAAACACACTCGCCAGACTCTTTCAAAACAGCTGTGAAATGGATCGATGAGTGTGTCTCAGAACATGATTGTTCAACTCATCTTTCACTGAGAGAGCAGGAGAATATGTACCCATCACGATTGATTGACGTCAATGCATTCAAAGATTCAAAGGATGTTCAACTTGTCGAGAACGACGGCAGCTTTGCACGATACATCACGTTGTCGTACTGCTGGGGCAAAAGTAGAACGTTTACTACCACTTCCCGTTCCCTAAGATTGAGGAAAGCACGAATCCATTTTGATACTCTCCCCAAAACTTTCGTGGATGCTGTAAGGATAGCACGAGAGCTGGGAGTACAATATCTGTGGATAGAGTAAGCGTTCATAACACAATACTCCCCAAGATCGTAAAAACTGATAAACTGTAGCGCTCTTTGTATCGTTCAAGATGATCGCCTCGACTGGCAACGGGAATCGGCCAAAATGGGCGCTATATACTCAATGAGTTATTTGACTATCGCAGTTGATTCTGGTGTAGATTGCAATAGTGGTGCCTTTAATACAATAAGCACAACCCAAGAGCTGGCGTTTGAAAACGCACCTTTCGTGTTAACGAGCACCACTGCAGACGGAAAGCAGAGCCAAATCTTCTTGTGGGACCCTAGTCGAGGTGTTCGTCGACCAACGCCTCCTGAGATTGATGGCTCGCCACTTGCCGAGCGTGGTTGGGGTAAGTCGTGATTGATTTATTGTAACATAGCCGTCGCTGATCTGGATAGTCTGCCAGGAAAGAATTCTGTCACCGAGGATCCTTCATTTCACAAAAACTCAACTATTCTGGGAGTGTCGCGAGGTTTTGTTAGCAGAAGACGGTCTTCGCCCTTGGAGTCTATGGACTGGCCAAGCTGAGACGATTCCTGGATTGGCGCGAAATCTTTATGGGATGACTTTGGACTGAAGCAGTTTGATCCGGCTTTTGAACGTGTGGTACACCAATGTCGTTGCTCAGAGCTACTCAAAACGAAAATTGACCCGTCCAGAGGACAAGCTTACAGCGATATCGGGAATTGCACGAGCATTTTTCCGTCACTTCCGATGTCAATACATTGCCGGCCTCTGGGAGTTCGATCTGGGTTTTGGTTTGTCATGGCGAAAAAGAGGACCTGTTGTACGTCCGGCCATGTTTCGATCACCATCCTTCTCGTGGGCGTGTTTAGATACAGTCTCGGGTGTTGAGTGGCCACTGCGACCATCAAACAACAAATCCGCAGTGACGATCGTACAGAGCCATGTCGAACTCGACGGTGAAGATCCATTTGGCAGAATAACGTCATGCCACATCAAAGTGACAGGAAACGTGCGCAAGGCCATGGTCGTCTCTCGAAAACGTATCTCTGCGGGTGATTACGATTTGGTATGGGAGCTCCGCAGCTTGGCGAATAAACTTCTTGGGACTGCCTTCATGGATGCCGATATTTTCAGTGACGCACCTGAGCTTGTTGACTGCCTCATTCTAAGCGAGGACGACAAGGTTGGGCAAGCTTTGATACTGGAGAAGACCTCTGAAGACGAAAATGAGTACATCCGAAAGGGCGTTGCTGAAATATTCGGCTACGACAAGGATGATACATTCTTCGAGCGAGAGGAATTGCAAACAGTCTTAATCTTCTGATAACGTCAGCTCTTCAGCGCTCGATTCTAAGCACTGTACGCTTTGCTAGAGGAAGCGACTTGCATGGAGCACAATCCAAGCCACCTTGTGTTCAATGCTCTGGTGGACGATCCGGCTCACTGCCATATTAACTTTTAAGCGACCTTCCCAAGTCAGCTACACATTTAGGAAGGTGTGCAATGGCGCCAGCTCATAATTTCTTCAGCAAACAACCAAACCGTGAAAACTTTACCTACCATTGCGTAACATTGAAGTTACAGCCGCGAGCAAGAGTCGGCGACACAAGCCAGACGCAACTTCGCCACGCCGAATGGCTGCCCATACCAACCATGGGCGGGGGACCTATTTTCCCTTGCATTTTCAACCCAGCTGCCAGGTATCTGGTACCTTTTCGGCTCACAGTGATGGCTTAGGAATGTGGAGAGAGGTATGTCGGCTTCAACATGTGAATATCTGAGCGTAAATCAATGACCACCTGACAGTTTTAAAGCAGTTTGTGTACCTGAGCAGATCGTGGTGCCACCGCGAGTCACACAACTCCGCCTTTGACTTACCCGGCAGCGGTGTAATACACGGCTCTCTGTATGGCTCAATCCTCGAGCTGTCCCCGGTGCTCTACAAGGGTTATGTGTCGAGTTGATGAAATTTGACATGGGTCTGGGAAAATTTTTAATATCCGGCGGGGAACCACGTGTGGAGCAAGGGGACGACTCAGTCCAGGACCAATCATTATGGCGAATATCTTCACCATCCAGCCTGGTCGTGGTGCGAATAGTTGATCTTACCCTTTCATTAACAAGACGATGTTGGTGCCCCAAAATTTCCTGGTTACCAAACGGAACGACCGTTAAGGATCTGCCTGCTAACTGGTCTCTCGACAGGGTATGGCTGTGCCGCCTGCCCTTTTGCACTTCCATCTCCGTCACCACGATTATCTTCGCTTCAGTTCCAGGAGCCTTGCTGGACGGCCTCGGAGGAAGGATCTCGAACTTTGAAGCCATGTGAAGCGGGGAGGAGCTGAAGAGCGCAGGATTGTGAGGGCTATAAATCAGGCTGCTGGTCGACAGTAGAAAGCTCAACAACAACAGCAATTGAGATTTTACATCAAAGCACAGATCAAGAGTAAGTTTTACCTATGTAGTCAAAGATCAATATCACTAAGTTCATATAGAACCCTCCAATATACAACATGCTCGTCTCCAACATATTACCTTTTGCCTTTTTGGGTATCGCCACTGCATTTCCGTCACCCACGCTTGTTCAGCGAGACCTGTCCACTTTCACTGCCGCCTTTTCAGCTGTTGGCAGCGCAATTAGCGCCTTTGATACATCTGTTAATGCTCTTACGCCAACAAGCGACATCCCCACCGCTATCACCGACCTCACCGCCAAATCCAATGCAATCCTTGATGCCCTCAACACTGGCGCTACCAACATCAACGCCAGTGCCGTTCTCAGCTTGACAGATTCCCTCAGTCTCCTTAATCTGTCCAACCAGCTCGTCGCTACCACCAACACTACTATCAACGATCTCATCGCAAAGAAGAGCATTATTGATGGGGCAAACGAGGATGCTTTTGTGGTCACTCAATTGACTGCGGTCAAAAGTGCGACTCAAGGCTTCATTGCTGCCATCGTTGCGCATGTGCCCTCGGCCGTGCAGAGCATCGCGCAATCACAGGCGACCCAGGTCATCACTGTTTTGAACAACGGAATTACTGCCTTTGGCGGAACTGTTTCAAAGGTCAAGAGAGCGTTTGTTGGTGAAACGGGAGCTGTTGCTGTGGATTTTGAGGCGTAGCTTTATGGATAACGAGGTGAAGAAGCTGCCTGAGATTGTTGTACCGAAGGTTTCAATGGGTTGTTGATATACAGGGATGATATTGGTGGTACTTATATAGTTACATAGCACTCGCATTAGCTGATAAAATTATAGATAAGTTGACCACTTTATACAGCCTTTTAGCGCGCATGCAACTAGTTTTAACATAGGAAGGCCATCGTATTTTCCGTGCCAATGTCACCGATATATTTAAATAGTCCATAGCCGAAATTTGCCGTCTTCTCAAATTTCAGGAATGAAGTGTATGTTCAGAATGCATCCGACTGAATCAGTAACATGTGCACTAAAGTCCTAGCGGCTTTCAACAATGGTGTCCTAAGTATTTAACAAATATATACTGAAGTGACAGGAGCTGTTATCGTGTTTAAATTTTGTTTTTAAGTCACTAGCTTGAGCAGCTCTGTCGGATATGATTCCGCAGTCCAATGAAATACTCTTTGATTCCATATGAACGGCTTTCAGCATGGAATGGATAGACTTTTAAACCGCGGTGGCAAAACCAAAACTCAAGATAGCCATTTCTTCCGCCATGCCATGTTCACCACTGCCGGCATGCATCCGCCTACGAAATCGTTAGTCTTTTGACAAGGAATTAAAGCGCAGGGGTTTGGGATGGAAAACAGACCCTGGATGCTTCTCAAGATCATAATCAGCCCTCAACGTCACAACCTGTCCCTTCTTCACCTCAGTCGGTCCCGCACACTCAGTGACGCCACTCATGGTCTCCCACACCTCACCCTTCTCGTTCTTTCTTGTCCCGGCTGGCCCACCATAGATAGCCTTTGATTCGCAGACGACCTTGCCATCAATCGACATCTGCATGCCGGATCCACCGTCGTGCATATGAGCTTTGTAAACTATTAGCCTAGTTTATTGAAGCGATTCGAGTTAAGGTACCTCGTCCACCCAGCACAAATCCGTCTGCCAAAGCCGTCATGTTCTGGCTGCTAACTGAAAATACTTTCTTCCCGGTTGGAACCTGGAGGCCAAGCTGCCCTCCTTCACACTGGTTGACTTGAATAATCTGTGTAGCCACGTCCTTGAAACCCGGTATTTTACCTTCGAGGTACTCAATCTCAGAGACGGCAAAAATGGTCTTGGTTTCGTTGTTGTAATTCACAACCTCGCCCGTGACAACAATCTTATCGTCCTTGGAAATGTAGTATCCAGAGTCGAACTTGTAATCGTTTGTGGAGAAAATGGTGTAGTCTCTTTCTTCTGTTCCTCCTAGGATTGTCGATGGTGTTTTCCTGCTCGGCACTTGTCCGGGACAGGACATGAATTGCGGTACAAATTTTTTGGTGGAAACATAGGCGAGGTGGTGGTTGTAAATTCCAGAGCTTGTGGCAGCTTGTTTTCCGTCCTCGAATTCAAGATACGATCGGGTGTACAAATAGGTGGCGTCCAGTGGAATGCCAGTAGCGCGGTTGTTCCAGCTGTTACTGTTTGGATCCAAGGACATAGCAGAAAGTTGTCCAGCCTCCTTCTTGGTCTGAATCACAATGAGTCTTATAGCTTAATAGCGAGCATTCGATGCTATAGGGGCTTACATTGGCTCCGAGAAGCTTGATAGGGCCAAAATAGAGCTTGATTCTTTTGGCTCCTGCTCGTCCCGTTTTGGGCTCAATCTGAGCGACCTTTGCAGGTTTCATCTCTGGCAGCTTATCGACAGCGCCGGTAAGCATGCCGAGTTGACCATCTAGGTTCTGTCGTTTTTCTGAGTTCAAAATTGTCAGCCATTTGTCTATTCCACAAGCGCGCCTACACCCACCATTGAGAGTCCTTGGCTCGGTCGTTGGAGCGCAAAGAACAGTGGCAGCAGCACTCAAAGAGTAGCAAACGAGAGTTGAGACCTTCATGGTAGTCGAGGAAGATAAAGCAGACTAAGTTTGAATATGAACGAAGTAGCACTTATTGGTTCAGAATCGGCAGTCCTTATACGTATTATGTTGGGAATGCGAGGCGAGGGCTATGCACTTGATAGCTTTAAAGATACCTATACTCGTAACACCTTCATGAATTGGAAAAGCTTCAAGGAGTGCGATGCCCCATCTGTTCACGAATCTTTGAAACTTACAGACCTTGTCCGCAGAAGATCGGAAGCTCGAGAAGTGGGCTTTCGGTCCTCGCTCTGAGAATTTAATTGCCTGGCCCTGTGAGGAAAGGGGAGATCCGAGACCTCCGGTCCTCTTGAAGAGAGAAGTAGAAGTAACGAGCATACAGGGTGAAAAATCCGCGAATCTTATTAAGATGGTAATCTTGGACCTTTGATTGAAGTAGGCCTAAGATTTGACTCACGAGTCACAAGCTGTTCTAGTGCTAAGATTACGAGTATCTGAGGATTAGTACTTACTGTACACATTATCTGTTGTCTATATTCAATCTCGTACATGGTACGAGGTCGAGACCCTAAATTTGGCTGTGCGGGGTGGCACATCCGCTTACCTGATTCGGTTCAGTCACAGGGGTATCAATCCCGGGCAAATCTTCCAAGCAACGAGACTGAGCAGAAACTATATTTCTGCTGCGCATGAGCTATGAGAGCGGTGAGAGTACGAGATACCATTGTATCCAGCTGTGTTTGACGTTAAGTCAACAGGTTTGTATTCTGTGGATTTCGTAAGTTGTCCGAATCGAGAGTAGAAGTGAATCCAGTATATATTTCGTCCTTCATATCCCGTTCAGCCGCATCTCCATTTCGTGTATCTGAGATATATTTTCATTTTCATAATGAAATCCACAGCATCATTCGCAATTATTTCCCTTCTAGCAACAGCTTTTGCCGACGGACTCAAGGCTGCACCAAAAGGATGCCTTAAGTTGTCAAAGGATGCTGACTGGCCTTCAATTGAGGTCTGGAAGGCGCAATTACCTGGAGTCATACCTCGAGATGCAAAGTCAAAGGAGGGGCCTGACTACAGACTGAGACCAAAGTCTGCAGTGGAGGTGCAGCAGGCGGTCAAGTTCGCAAAGGATAACAACGTTCGACTTTCCATTGTAGCATCAGGCCACGGTGAGAAGCCTCTATCAATATTATACTCTCTTGGACACCGAGCTAATAGCCGTCCAAGACATCATGGGCCGTAGTGATGCCGCGTCTGGCTTACTGATTGACGTCTCCACGCTTCGCGGGGTGAAAACACTGGAATCATTCGAACCATCAGTGAAGGGAGCAGACAGTGCACTTGGACTGAAAAGAAACATTATCACGCCAAAGGATGGCGTTCAAGCGGCTGTCACCTTCGGAGCTGGGACTACGGCCGAGATGCTCTACGAGTCTCTGTCCCCATCCAAGCTCTTTCCAATGACTGCAGGCCATGGTGAAGTTTCCGTTGCTGGAGGCTGTAAGTAACGACCTATTCCAAGAGTTCCATCATGGGTTCTCAAACTGACCATATACACAGGGAGTCAATTTGGTGGCCATGGTCCGTTCACAAACCGTTACGGGTTGGGTGCCGATCAATGGCTGGAAGCAAAAGTAGTAACCGCAGACGGAGAACTGAAAATTGCCAACAAGGTATCCAATCCAGATCTCTTCTGGGCCATACGTGGAGGTGGTGGAGGAGCTTTCGGCATCGTAGTAGAAGCCACGATGAAAGTATACCCCGATCTGCCAATTACTACCATAGCTTGGTGGATTAACACCACAGCTCCAACATCTCAGGGTTTTGAAGACGCCACGAAGTATTTCGTTGGTCAAGTGGCTGATTTGCATGCTCAAGGCGTTGGAGGTGCGGTGTACGCTAGAGGGACAGCCTTCCGAGGCTATAATACCCACATTGGTAACATATCCGGTACAGCCACTACCAACGCGATCTGGAAGCCAGTTCTCGAAAAGCTGCAGACGTTTCCATCCATGACGAAATTCCAGAGCAGAACATTCAACTTTAAGAACTTCAAGGAGTTCTACGATATCACTTTCCCGCACGAAGATGCAATGCCAGTGCGCAAACGTCACGGTCCCGGTGGCGATAGTGCCATTCCAGTGAGCTATGGTCATGCACACATGGACACTCATCTCCTTGCTCCTACTCATCTGAAGTCTCCCAAGATCGCGGAAGCTCTTAAGACTACAGGCGGCAACTGGATTATGATTATGGCTGCTCCTCTTCCAGGCGTTGCCGATGCAAGCGCCATCTCCGCACATCCGTCCTGGAGAAAGGCATCCGTCCACTTTGTGGGACTTGGTGCCTATGCAGGCTTGACGAATGGTAGCAATATTCGGACATTTGCGCCAGAGCTTGGAGTCTATGGCAACGAAGGCGATTACGAGGAGCCAGATTGGAAGCATGCCTTTTGGGGAGAAAACTATGACCGCCTGTCTGAGATCAAGACACGATACGATCCGACGACCATGTTTTGGGTAACTCCTGGAATCCACGCAGATAAGATGAGGGCGGTTGAGGACAGAGTATGTCAGGTGGGCGATATGGTTGCAACGAAGTCTCGCATTGCTCCGGCAGGGGATCTTCGAAAGATGGCTTCGGCCCAAGTGATGATGGAAAGATTTGGGGGCGCCGAGATGAAGCTGAATTTCCCTGCCCGGGAAAGATGGAGGGCTTTAATGCCTAAGTTAGTGTTATGTATCATAGAATTGAGATTGATCAATGATATATACTTGATGTAGTACATACCTAGCTTTCCTTAAGTGCTTGTTGGTGTTCTCTTGGAAATGATGACTCTGGGGCCAGGACGTTCACTTCGGATGAATCACAGAACAGTCACTAGCCAATCAAGATCGAGCTGCCCGCTAAAAGGCCTAGCGCCCTGCTAAAGAAAAAGGGTATTGTTGCAGCCTTTACAGCATAATGGGTCGCTGGACGCTGCAAACCCTCTGCTCTCGAACAGTAATATTCAACGTTTGTTTCCATTAGGTCTGAAACGATTCATAGCTGGCATACATCCACAAAGATCACAGCACAGTGGGTTTATCAACTCCGGTCCGTTTCTGAGCCATGATTGACGAGAAATGCTTCCAAAGAGAGCACTTTCAATTTTACAGCACATTAACAATGTTTCTGACAATCTCAAAAATAAAATTACTGTGAAATCGTCGACGTTGAGATTGAGTTGGGCGTGTCAGATTGGATCTCAGTTTCTTGACGGCGGAACTGAACTGGTGAATTGACACGAACGTTCTGACAAAACTTATACAACGAATTTTGCCTAAACGACCACCCGTCACTTGCTTCATTTTCTTAGAGGGCTCTCGAATTTGGATTTGGGGTCAATTCTGTAGATCTTGTAATCAGAAACAGTAGTGGGAAATATGCATATCAAAACAAACCCTCCCCGAAATTGTCGAAAGCCGTACCATTTTCAGACACAGCGTGTGTGGTCCTTCATGTAATAAGGCCAGTCGCAGACGCTGAAGAAATTGCGGACGGGCGTAACGGCAAATCGATCCCAGTAGTCGTATACGCAGGTTGAAAGTTGGGAATTTGTGGAGAACTTGGATTGTCAAATGACAAGCTGTCGATTCTGTCAAAGCTCGACCGCGACGAGCCGTGGATCTCAAAGGAAGAAATGTTGGCGGTAGTGCTGAACAACTCAGCAGAAGTCCAACCGTTTGATCCACCAAAAGAGTAGGTCGCAACCTGTTTCCCTCTCACATCTCTCGCAGTGATCATTCCACTGCAGCCTCGGCCGGTAGGAGATGACGCCCGGAAGGATATGTGGCTGTGGTGTGGATTCGTGAACTTGGCGGATATGTAGTACACGGGATATTCGCCTCCTGCTTTGACTTGTGAGACGAGGACCTTTCGTCCGGATGGTGTATCTTCGTCCAGGGCGATTTGAGCTTTAGAGGTAAAGACGATACCGTCTGGTTTGTACTGATTCGAGACTAGCTTTCCAGGGATAATATCATCGAAATTGAGAAGTGTCATCATTCTCGATGATTTTTTTTTGAGGAAGACTACGCAATAGTTAGCATTTTAGATCGTACAACAATGAGACAACAAATTCTACGTACCGTTAAGTTAATAGGAGACGTGTGATGATAGTCCGAATTGAATACGAGCAAAGCTGCCTGCTTCCCTTTATTTCTGACCTCCATCTCCATCTGGGAATGGTTCCATTCTCATCCGAGCAGCTGATACATAAAGATGTTGATGATCGAAAGTTAGGTGATCAAAGGAGTGAGAATGATTGGGTCAAGGTCATGAGAAGAGGGGTACGTCTGCTGATGGCGCCACCAAGAATTTCCATTCAGCTACAACAAAGAAGCGGACTCAGCTGAACAAAATAAACAGGCTTACTTTTCGACCAAAAATCTTGTACCAGTCAAAATCGTCAAATCATGTTGAGAGACCTTAAGCCATTCGAGTATGTGATTCATTAACACGGTGTCCAATTGTATCCTTCACAGAACATCAGACAGTATATTCAAAGGACTGTGCTCTTCCATGTCACGACCCTTGAACACTACCCAGGTGAGATAAGATCGGAAAGTGGGCCATAAAATCTGTCCACTTGGTTCACCCCATCCTTGTAGATATAAGCAGGTCTTCATGTTGTCGAAAATTTCGCGACTGCCATACACGCGATCTATGGCTTTGGAAATTGCAGCGCGCTGTGTGGAATCTGCCGCGTTGAAAGCTTCTTGTAGAAGCTTCTTCGCCTTTTCGACAAGCATTTCTGATAAGAACCAAACATAGTCGGTACCTTGACCATCGTTCTCGTAGATTGCAATTCCTCCATCTTCAATAGCCGGCCATTCGATTTTGATGCCCAGGTCTATATCAGGTAGAAGCGTGAAGACATAGTCCGACATATACTCTTCATCTTCAAAAGTGATATCATCAAGCGGTGGAGGCGAGGTCTTAACGCCAAGACAACCATTGGTGATTTTCATGGCCTCTTTTAGGTCTTCGGGCAATAATCTCCCAATTCGAATTTCTGCTTGTCCAATTTCTTCTGTCGTCGCAGGCTTTTGAAGTATGCTCTCAATTTGCCATGCTCTTCTTCTAAGTATCCTTCAAATTCTTCTCCTCGAAATCCCGGGTGCGAGACAGTGTTGTGGTCCAGTTCGTCCAACAGTTGTTTGGTGGAGTAAGACGAATATACATCCTCTGGGCGCAATGGACCCTGGTCAAGTCTCTTTTTGATTGTTGTCGTGATCAAATTTGCATATTCTTGCATTGACTCCAGAGATATATCTAGCTCTTTACGGAGCCAGCCAGAAAGCAGGTATTCCTTCCATATGAACCGGACTGATGCAAGATACATGCTTTGCCGATTGCAGTGTATGCGGCCCGCAATTTGCTTCATAAGACCTGGGACATCCTCTTCGTGACCAAGGTCTTTTGCTATCCACAGAAGCCCAGCAAGTGCTGAAGATAATCGCATTGCCTGAGATGACGAAGTAAGTATGAATAGTTTTCAGGTGAGCATCTAAGAGCGCATACGTCGTAGCCCGTCGTAGCATTCGAAGAAGTGGACTCCTCTATCTTTTTTGCAAATTTGCTCAGGCTGGCGTATGGTTCTTCAGAGACATCATGGAACGTAATCCCTTCTGGAAGATGTGGTAAATATTTCTTAGCAACCAATTCCAGTTCCCGGAGGGCTTGTTCATCCAAGCCGTCAGACCCACGGATCTGAGATTCCTCTAAAAAGAATTGCAACTGCGAGCCAAACAAGACTGATATCGTTCTGGTGGTTTGTTTGGCTTCCGTGACACCAGCAAGCATTAACAGGTTGTTTGCTTTCTCAGCCATTCCCATCATGGCCAATTCAATTGCCATTTTGGCGACACGTCTGACCACTGCCGCTTCATTGGTTTGTGCCAGGATGGTTTCCTCGTAGAAGCCTTGCATGAATCCGATCATTGTGCTTCGTTTGTCGCGTTGAGCTCGAGGTACGCGTGCTTTTAGCTTGAATTTCAGAGATGTATTTTCATCTTATTGACCAGAGTGGAAAACTCAGTGAAAGACGTGTCCTCGGTATCGAAGGAGAACTCGATAAGGAAAGTTGAAGTTGACGAGTTGAGTGAGATTAATTAGTAGTTGGGACGCTGATCACCTCCGAACGAAATTACAGCGTCACAACTGGGTCATCAATTCTCTTCCCCCGTCCGAATGACGGATTCGGATATACTATAGTCAACCCGATACCGATATATTCCTGGCAAATTTATTTTCGAATTTGCCAGAAACTGTAAAACTGCTCTATGAGATTGAGAGCACGCCGGGAAAAACTTTACTCGACAGCTATTCTGCTGTCAGGAAGGGAACAGCTCCACTATGGCACGCAGGAGTCATGTTCCTGTAACCATAGAAACCATTGCTGTTCAGATAGGAGTTGAGTTCGATCCTTTCGATCAAATATATGTTTCGCCAGTAGTGAGAAAAAATTGGGTGGTGATATCTTTAGATTACATGTATGAATGGGCTCATAATACAGAAGAGTACTCAAAGACACAAACCGTCCAACAGTCCTTTGATCACCTATCGGGGCATCAGCTTGTGATTCTGCCTTCCCATCTTCGACTTGGTGTCCAATTGATCAAATTTCTGTGAGTTTGCCCCCTCCGAATTTGCCCACTCTCGAGCGCGGCGAGAGACCGCCTCACTCCTCTGTGCCTTCTTTTCAGCCAAGACGAGTGCCATTCGTTGCTGCTTCGGAACACCTGCGAGGCTCTTCTCTGCATGAGGCGTCCATTGTCGATCCCATGCCCGCTCCAAAACGCTAGCCAGTAGCGACATTATTTCACCCTCGGAAGTCGAGGCTGTCGTCGCGATAGCTAGTTTCTCTGACTCCTCTGGAGTCGCAACTTCCATCGCACGAGCTACAAGCTTCAACATCTTCTTCATTATGCGCTCATCGATGGATTTCCTGCCAGTCTCCCCACCCAAAACATACGGGCTTTCCGGCTCCGTGATGATATACTCTGGCAGATCATCCCAGAAATCACGCAGTTCCGGTTCCCTATCCAGATTCAAGAGACAATGGTTTTTGTCCATCATATGACACTGTATGCTGAATTTCGAGGATTTGGTAG